>CM051238.1:22308469-23048469 GCA_027917425.1 Gastrophryne carolinensis
GTAACAGTTAAAACAATATAAACACATTGAATAGGCGAATGAATCGTTTATTGATGCAAATCTGCATGTTAAATCTGGAGGAGGGACAAATGAGAACAAAGAGGGGCAGGGGGACACAGACTCAAAAATACAATTCTATGAAACTCACCTGTAGAATTGTTTTTGAATATATCCAGTCCAGGTCGTCCCAGTAGTAATGACATGTGGGTATTCCGCCCCCAGGGGGGCGCACGACTGCAAGATCAAAAGCTGTCGCTCCTCCCCGCCCCTTATAAAAGCAGGCGTCTCACTATGATTTCCCAGTGGTTAAACAGCAGTAAGAATCGAGACAGGCCGGGAGGCCAAGAAACCATGTTACTTCACATAGCTTCAGCATGTACTCTCTCCAACAAAAAACGTAAGGACAACGGTCCAATATAAAAATGGTAATCACCATAACAGGCAACAAGAGATAATGAAACAAGGGCGGAGTGGGACTACCTGGACTGGATATATTCAAAAACAGTTCTACAGGTAAGTTTCGCAGAATAGTATTTTTCACTATATCCAGTCCAAGTCGTCCCAGAAGTAATGACATGTGGGACATCCAAAAGCAGTGTCCATTAGGGCGGGATCCCCAGTGCGGAACAGCATGTAGTTCATTTCACTACTGCCTGAAGCACCTTTTGGCCAAAGACAGCATCAGCTGAGGCCCTAACATCAACCCTGTAAAACTTGGTAAAGGTATGAACTGAAGACCAAGTGGCGGCCTTACAAACTTGTTCAACAGATGCCTGCTGCTGAAAAGCCCAAGAGGCACCAATAGCTCTGGTAGAATGAGCTGTGATCCGAAAAGGGAGTTCCTTCCCCTTGGAAGAGTGGACTTGGCTGGTGGCAAGCCCTTCCTAGAACCTTCTGTTAGGACAAAGAGCAAATCCGATTTCCTGAAGGATTCAGTCACAACCAGGTAATACTTAATGGCTCTGACCACATCCAAGGCATGGAGGGTCCTTTCCTTAGAATTAGTCGGTGCTGGACACAAGGAAGGCAAGACCACTTCCTCATTAGGATGAAAGGGAGAAACGACCTTAGGCAAAAAATCAGGTTTAAAGCGAAAAACCACCTTATCCTTATGCAGCTCAAAATAAGGAGGCTTCGTACAAAGCGCGGCCAGTTCTGACACGCGATGCACTGAGGTGATCGCTACCAAAAAGACCACCTTGAGGGTCAAAATAGGCAATACAACATCGCACAAAGGCTCAAAGGGAGGACCCTGGAGAGCAGAAAGTACCAAATTCAAGTCCCACACCGGTAGTACAGGCTTACGCGGTGGACGTACAAGGGTGACTCCCTGGAAAAAAGTCTTGATCAATCTGTGACTGGCAAAGGATCTCTGGAAAAAAAAATGGCCAAGGCCGAGACCCGGCCCTTGAGGGTGCTCAGCTGGAGACCCAAGTCTAAACAGTGCTGTAAAAACTCCAAGATCCTAGAGATAGAGAATGTGTGACAAGGGAGACTCTTGGATTCACACCAAGCAATGTAGGCGTGCCAAACTCTATAATATATCATGGAAGAAGACTTCTTCCATGCCTGAATCATGGTATGCACAAACGTGGCAGACAGGCCCTTTTCCATCAGGATTGAGGTCTCAATAGCCAGGCCATCAGAGCCAGCGTCTGTAAATTGGGGTGCCGCAGCGACCCCTGTGTGAGAAGCCCTGGGTCGTCGGGCATGATGTAGCGATCCACTGACATCTGAACTATGTCCGCAAACCAACTCCTTCTCAGACAGCGAGGAGCCACCAGAATGGTTGGAACCCCTTCCTGGGCTATCTTGCGCAGCACTCGTCCCAGGAGTGGAAACGGAGGGAATGCATAAAGGCGCTTGAACTCCGTCCAAGGAATTGCCAGAGCGTCTGTGGCAAAGGCCAAAGGATCTCTTGACAAGGAGACGAACCTTGGGAGCTTGTGATTGTGTCTGGACGCGAACAGATCCACGTACGGCAGACCTCAGCAGAGACACAGGGCGTGAAAGATCTTGTCGTTGAGAGACCATTCCCCCAGACGTGAGGCCCCCCCTGCTCAGGGAATCTGTCTCCTGGTTTTCTACCACGGGTATGTAGACCGCCGAGATGCAGGGAACATTCTCCTCTGCCCAAGTCAGAATCTGAGTCACCTCCTCGAGGGCTCGCTTGCTCCGAGTCCCGCCCTGGTGATTGATGTAGGCGACAGCCGTCTGATTGTCCGAGCGAATCTGGATCGCACGACCCCTTAAATGGGAAGTCAATCGAAGAAGCACCAACCGGGTCGCTCTCAACTCCAGGAGATTTATGGGCAAGTGGTTCTCCTGCGGACCTCACTGACCCTGGATCTTCTGCGTCTGCCAAGCGCCTCCCCAGACGGTCAGACTGGCATCCGTGGTAACTATCTCCCACCGGGGAGTCAGAAAGAACTTGCCCACCAACAGGTTTCTGGAGTCCAGCCACCACAAGAGGGACTGTCTGGCCAGGGGGGACAGTGAAAATTCCTGTTCTAGCGACTCCTGCATCCGGTCCCAGCCGGTCAACAGCTTCAATTGAAGAGGTCTCATGTGGAATTGGGCAAAGGGCACCGCCTCGAAGCATGACACCATTAGGCCCACCAGCTTCATCCCCAGACACATCGATGGCCGTTGACAAGACAGTAAGGCCTGCACCTGAGATTGGAGGCCCACCACCTTCTGCTGTGGCTGGCATACCTTGACCTGAGCGGTGTCTAACGTCAT
The DNA here is from genome assembly GCA_027917425.1 of Gastrophryne carolinensis. NCBI lineage: Eukaryota > Metazoa > Chordata > Amphibia > Anura > Microhylidae > Gastrophryne > Gastrophryne carolinensis. Next base: position 22,311,212 of record CM051238.1, read on the forward strand.
GCCCAGGAAGGACCTCACCATTGAGGGAGTGAACGAAGACTTGGAGTAATTGACTACCCATCCGAAATCCTCGAGAGTGGATAACACCGTCCAGGTGTCGCTCTCGGCCTGCTGAAGGGACTGAGCTGCAATCAGTAAATCGTCCAGATAAGGCAGCACACGAATGCCCTGATTCCTCAGAATAGCCACGATGCCCGCCAGCATCTTGGTGAAAACCCGGGGGGCTGAAGATATCCCGAATAGCAGAGCCACAAACTGGTAATGCTGGTCCTCCAGAGCAACCAGAGCGAGCGGCGAAGAGCAACAAGCAGGGCCGAAACCCTAGCACCGAGCCGGACACCATCGTCCATGGCAGAGACAACAAAGGCAACAAAATCCACACAAGCTTTGAGGTCTTTATACTCTTCCTCCCGCTTGCGAGACTTAGCAATATCCTCCAATATCTATGTCTCACCTTCTTTCTGATGGCTAAGGAGACAATAGCCACGGCACACACAGGGCAAAAACAAGCACCAGCAAAGGTGAAGGCATGACAAACTAGCTGATCCATGCGCCTGTCAGCTGGATCACACAAGGAAGCAGTATCGGGTGACGGCATAACCGTTGTGTTGGATAACCCCGACACAGGGGAATCCACCTCGGAGGGACGGGACCATTGGCGGACCAGCTCGTATAGGGGTCCGGGAGGAGCGACAGCTTTTGATCTTGCAGTCGTGCGCCCACTGGGGGCGGAATACCCACATGTCATTACTTCTGGGATGACCTGGACTGGATATAGTGAAAAGAGGGACAGTTCCTCCAAATCAGGAACACTTGGGAGGTATGAGTAACCATAGCAACTAGCCAGGGCAGTTTCTAGCAGCGGGTGAGGATATTTTGTTTTCCTCAGTTTGGTTTGGTCTTTTAGTGGTGCCAACTATTTGCCAGGATCCTCATCCCTGGCCATTCACAAATGCCTGGTGCGGGCACGTGCCCTGCTAAAGGGATGCAGCCGCTGCATGTGCCGTTGGACCGGGGAAGAAGGTGAGTTTACCAGCAACCTGTGGAGTTTCACACAGCAGGGCATCCCAAATCTGGATGACCCGGGGGGAATAAAGTGGCCATGGGCTGTGGGTTTTAGTCCACTTAAAGCCCTGGGAAAGTAATGCACCTGGCTGGGACTGCTGTCCTCTGACATTGAACTGATCCTAAGTTGTTAGCTGGTGTGACCAGTGGAGAGATTGAACCCAGGAAAGTGGCTATTGTTCCTTTAGTGGAGAAGCTTCCCCTTAGCACTCATTACCCAGCGTTCTCCTGTCTGATTTACTGTGAGTTAGTGCTCATCTCAAAGTGGGGTGGATGGACCACCTTGGGACTGTGATTAACTGTGAACTGTGTCTGCTACTTTGATCTTGTGGCTTTTCCCTGGAAAACTTTTAGCTTGGATTTGTGAATGCGCCACACGTTGTGCTAGACTACCAAGTCAATAAAGTGGAACAGCCTTGTTTAAGTTGCAACTGGGCTGTGTGTGGATTTATCGGCTGACCATGAGATAGATGTTGGATTACCATTACTGTTATCCGTGATTACAGCTGTTTAACCTTACCTCCCAACTCTTGAAAAAGGGAAAGAGGAACATGTGGCAGCACGTGTAGCATGCAGCTGAATTTTTTTTTCAATCAAACATGCCCACAGCCATGCCCCTGAAGCAGACCAAAAGTCAACAAAAACAAGTTCAGTAAATTGCACCCCTAAACCCTCACTCTGGCAATGAGTGACATAAACAGTTTGAGAGGGCTTAACTCCATGCAGATGTTATGGAATAGCAGGCAGATTCTATGCTGCATAAGCCCCCCAACACACACACACATACAAGCCCCCCACACAAACATGCAGGCAAGACACACACACAAACACACACATGCCAACCCCCCACACACATGCAGCCCCCCACACACACAAACATGCAGGCAAGGCACACACATGCAAGCCCCCCACACACACACATGCAGGCAAGCCCCACACACACATGCATGCAGCCAAGACGCACACATCCTTAACACGACAGGATCAGCCAACGAACCAACAGCATGGCGCCTGTTCTCGAGTCCCATTCTGAAAAAAAATGCAGCAGCCACCACTGCCCCAGGGGGTACGGAAGGCATGTGAGTGCTTGACTGCACTGCCGGTGGCGGCGGTAGCGGTGACGTGGCAGCAGTGGGACACGTTAGAGCAGCACGAGACAAAGGGACAAGTGCCCGAAAACGAAATCGTCCTGTGAAAACTGGGACAGTTAGGGGGGTATGGTTTAACCCTTAATATTTGGATTACATGTGCTGTTTATTGTGTTTGCCCCGTTCAGTACCTTTAAAGCAAAACAAAACCCTTGGGTTTTGTTCCATACCCATCCCAAATTGGGATCCCCCTCTGTGTGAAATCCCCCCAGATTGCCCAGTACAACACACCTTTCGCTGTTCCAATGGCACATGCACAGACTCTCGTCCAATCAGAGCCATTTGCCGTGACTATGTAATTCGGCAAATGGCTCTGATAGGTTCCAATTAGGAGCGGTGTGCACGGTCCCACTCCAGCCTATCTGAATGGCTGGGGTAGGAACACAAAAATACAAGGGATGCTTCCGCTGTTGCTCCCCATTGTGAACAATCCAATCTGAATGACGGGCAGGGATTCAGCCATGGCGCAGGTTTGCCGGCGAGGTGAGTTTACTGGGCAATCTCTGGGGATACACCAATTTGGGATGCCACATAAAGAGTCTTATAGACTCTAGGAAAGTGGTTGCTCTTCTAAAGCAAAAACATTTTAAAGTCCCTTTGCCTTTAATATTTTTTATTTATGTTTTTTTTCTGCATGCACCAAAGATGTTACCCACTCCTGGCTTGAAATTAGTCCACAATGTCTATGTAAATAATCAGTGGAGCCATGGTGGACGGCTTGCGCTGAGTGAATGCTTTTCAAAGGCTCCCTTGCCCGGCTTGTGTAAACAGGACTGTGAACTTAAAATTGTTGGGATTTAGTAAATACACTAAAGCAGTGTGCGGCTTGTCTGCAGTTGATACACCGCCTGTCTGTCAGGGTTTAATCACGCTCCTGCGAGCTTTGAAAATGGCTAATTATTTATGAAAAAAAAACCTTCCCCATGCGCCATGGAACTGTGAAGCATTTTAGTGTGCTCAGGCTGTGGCCTAACACTTCCCTTTGTGTTGACGGTAATGGAATTAGTCATTTTTAATCATCCTCTGGCCAATCCATAGAGGTTGAGTCCTAGTAAAAAGAAACACAACTTAATAATTAGAAAACTGTGTGTAGTGCCAAGCTGAAGGACAGATAAGCACTCCTGTGACATTGATATAATTGATGCTAATTGGAGTCAAGGACCCAAAAAAGTGGAATAAAAAATCAAACCCATGCCGGCCAGCCCTGCAGTCCTCTGCTTGACCCCCGATGACCCGATGTTTGAAACCCAGATGATCGTCCCAAAGATTCACCTTTCCAGGTGCCCCCCAGGGTGTTTTTGGCCCGTAGGCGGAATCCCAGGCATCCCTTTAATCTGGACCTTCAGCATTATTTAATGAAAAGACCCAACCTTTAAAAAACTATTTCCCAGCATCTAAAATTAATATATTTTAAGTTTAGTCACTTATTATTCTTTCGCCCACCAGGCTGCAACTCTGTTCAGGACTCTAGGATACGGGCATCTCCATCTTGACCCAGAAGCATCACACATACTGAGGAGAGGAGAGCGGGATAAAGTACAGGGGGCGGGTTATAGCTGTGCTTTGCACAGACAGAGCAGAGCTGGGATCAGGAAAAGGACAACAATCCCCGAATGCAGAGTGACACAGTCAAAAGACACTTGATGCTCCATGAGCCACCATCTTGGATGTTTAAAGGCTCAAACAATGCAGTAGATGCAGGAAGAATGATTTTTAATGTGAGCAATCTGTATGTACAGGGTGTGGGAAACATATAAGATAGACTCTTATTCAGGGTGATGGTGTGCTTTAAGTGAGGGGCACTCCAATGGCCAGCCAATCAAATAGGCTGGAGACGGGAGCGCCTCTCAGACTAGGGGGAAGTCGGAGACAGGGCTGTTTCTAGGGGAGGGCAAGCAGGATGCCCAGGAGGCCAAAGCCATTGGGGGCACCTTTATTCTAGTAATCCTGTTTTCTGCAGATGAGTCAGGGCCACTGTTAATGGTTCAGGTCCCTCATGTCCCCATATTGGGCTAAAGCATTGGGAGGGGACACTGCCTGCTTCTAAGGAAGGGGTACAGCAAAATATATTGGTATTGGACAGCAGCAGCACCATAGTTCGAGTGAGGAGGGGGCAGGAGGGGTCGCAGCCAAGTCTGCGGCATCGCCACAGGTACTCGGGTGGGTCGCAGTTGGAAGGAGGTTTAGAAGGTTTTGGTCTACCATGAAAAGGAACAACACCCAACATTTTCACTATTTTGAGTTTTGTTCCTCCTGCCTAAATCGGGATTGCCAAAAAACTGACCTTTTTCGTTTCCATGATGCGTGTGCATGCTGCTCAGCCATTCAGCGGCTCGCATTCCAGTCAGAGCAGCAATAAATGCTGAAAGGAGCGTGCGCCTCTGCCCCCATACACACTGACCTCCAGCTGTGGGACATACACACTCGCCTCCAGCTGTGGGACATATACACTCACCTCCAGCTGCAGAGTGTGCCTGTGCCAGCCACTCAAAAATGCCTGGTCCGTGTACAGGCCTAGGCTAAAGTTACAGAAGGGATGCGGCTGAATCCTGGCAACGTGGCAGAGGATCGCTGGCGATCACTGGAGATACACACAGTGGGGCATCTCAATTTGGGATGCCCCATAAAGAGGGAACCATCTGCCTTACCTTATAAACACTAAGAAGGTGGCTTTTTCTTTTTAAGTAAGTTCCCGAGGATCATCTCAATTTGGGATGTTCCACAGAACCCCCATAAACTCCCCTGGATCAACTCGATGGCTGCAGCAGAACATTGCCAATCTTCACAACACCCTTCAGCATACCGACTCCCTCCAGCCTGTGAGGTCTAACCCAGGGCAGGATTACAGGCAGGGCACAAGGGGCGCATGCCCCTGGGCCTCCACCATTTGCCTTGCAAAAGGTGCTGGGAATATGCGGTGCCACTGCTTGGGCCAGTTGGCCCGATCCACATGCCCTTGTAGAGGTGTTCTCCCCTTTCCAACGGTGACCTGTTAGCCCCCCCCCCGGTCGGAGATCCGAACCTCGGAGTGGTACCACCTCAGTACCCACGAGTAACGGTACTTGGACTTTGCTGTGCCGCTGCATGGGCCGGCCGGCCCAATCCACGTTTCCTTGTAAGTGTGTATTCCTGAGGTTCTGCCCGGAGATGTGGTGCTCAGAAGTGTACTATCCTGGAGGAGGTGCATTGATTCCCAGAATGATTTGGAGCCTCGGTTCTCCAGATCTGAAACCAACTGGAGGTGTCGTTGGAAAGAGGAGGACTTCAGCTATGCACCTCTGCAAGAGCATGTGGATCCAATTGGCGGTACCGCAAAGTCCCGGTACTGCTGCTCGCTGGAGCCAGGATCTAAAAATCAGTGGATGAAGATCTCAGCTACATTCCCTGTAAGTTTGGGCTTCCTTGTCCCCATGGTCCTGGAGAACCGAAGCTCAGAAGTGGACGTCCCTGGGTGAGGTGCATGGATTCCCAGGGTGACTCACTTTGTAGCCCTAGATCTCTGGACTTAGGGGGTGAACAACCAACTGGATGTGCCAAGGACAGCACTTAGAGGTGGTAAGGACTGGAGCTGGAGGAGACAAGTGGACAGTGCCAAGGACAGCACACAACAGGATTCTCCAGCCCAGATCAGCAGTGATGTGCAAGCAAAGGCAAGCATTATTTTCCCTATATCCAGTCCAGGTCGTCCCAGTGATGACATGTGGAATTCCGCCCCCAGGGGGCGCTCGACTGCAAGATCAAAAGCTGCAGCTCCTTCCGGCCCCCTATAAAGGCAGGTGTCCCTCTATCATTCTTCAGTGTTCATCTTGCAGTCATGGCGGCATATGGCCATGCAGCATGAGGGTGACGATGGGCGGGCGCATCTTTTCGCGCCGCCAGAGGGGGCGGAGCCGGGCACTGACTCGTTCCGCGTCATCACGCCGTCGCCCACCCCTCGAGGACCGCTTCTGGAAGGCTCCACTCGGCGTGTGCTCTTTGCTGCTGCTGCGGTGGGGCCTGCTCTCGCTGGCTGCTTACCGCGTCCCTCCTACTGCTGCTGCTGGGGGATCTTCCGTCCTCGGAGGATCCAGGGATTGTCCCTCTGTCGGTGTCGTGCGTCCCTCTTTTTGTATGACTGATTTATTACGACAAACTGCCTTGCCTTTGCTTATTCTGATGGGCCTCTCTCCCCTCTCTTGTATAGTTCGTGGGCTTTGTGGTTGAGGGTTGTGGTTCCTCCCGGTCCCCCCTTTTTTTCATTAAGAGGGATCATTATAGGTTTGGGCCGTTAGTGTCTTGTAACCTTACCGATTGACCATTTTTAATCACAATAATGGAGGCATCTGGGGATAGTGAGCTGGGGGCCCCATTTGGGCAGGAAAAGCTCTGCCCCTTATGCAGTAGGAATCCTCTGGGTGGATTCAGCACCGTTTGTACCACTTGCGCCAGAAGCATTATTTTGGACCATGACTGGGCGGGCGTCCCTGCCCCTAGCCCTTCGCTGCCGGCGGCCTCTCCGGACCCTCCGCTGCTGCACTCAGCCCCCAGTGAGGGGGGAGCCAGCAGGGGGTCGCATGCGGACTTGGCTCATAGGCTGGCCGATCTCGAGAGACAGATCTTGCGGACGGCTACACGGAAGGCCACGAGTAAGAAACGGCACCTCGAGCCCGTCTACTCGGATAATGACGATCTCTTTGATGATCTGGGCTCTAAGGAGGAAGGTGAGTTGACAGATGATCTCTGCTCCACTGTGGTTTATTCTGCTGGCTCTATATATGTCTGGCTCCCTGATGATACGGAGAAGTTGCTTACCTCAGTGTTTGAGACACTACACATTGTTCCTCCCAAAGCGGCTAAGAGGAAGCAGGGTGATTTGTTTAGGCCCGAAAGACAACGGCGGTTCTTTCTGGAGCATGCCCATTTTTCTAACATAATTTTCAAGGAATGGGAGCGGCCTAACAAGTTACCGTCGGTGCCTAAGGGCCTGGACAGGCAGTACCCCTTTCCTGAGGAGCTGGTTTGGTTATGGTTTCGCCCCCCCAAATGGATTTCCCCTGTGTCAGGGTTGTCCAACACTTCTGTTATGCCGTCACCTGATACTGCTTCCTTACGTGACCCGGCTGACAAGCGCATGGATCAGCTGATCTGCCATGCGTTCACCTTTGCTGGTGCCTTTTTTCACCCTGTGTGTGCCTCGGCGATGTCTCTCTAGCCATCAGAAAGAAGGTGAGACACCTTGTGGATAGAGCTAAGGCTCGCAAGCGGGCGGAGGAGTATAAAGAACTTAAGGCCTGCTTGGATTTCATTGTTTTTGTTGCCTCTGCCATGGATGATGTGGTCCGGCTTGGTGGCAGGATTTCGTCCCTGCTTGTTGCCCTCCACCGCTCACTCTGGCTGCGGCAATGGTCGGCTGATGCCGCGGCAAGTCGCTTACGACTATTCCCTTTGTGGGGCACAGGCTGTTTGGGGAGCACCTGGACCTTCTGGTCAAGGATGGTAGACTCCCTCAGAGACAGAAGCCTGCTCGGTCCTTTCTGCCTTTCGTTCCTTTCGAGGAGGAAGAGGCTCTTCATTTTCAGGTGGCCGCAGAGATACCTGGGGTAGAGGTAGGTCCCGCGGCCGACCCAATCCCGCATGGGGAGCCAAGTCCAAGCCCCCTGAGGGGGCGCCCTCACCCATCCGGGTGGGGGACGGCTGCTACTGTTTGCTCAAATCTGGAGATGGTTCGTCTCGGATCGGTGGATTCAGGAGGTAGTGTCCTCCTGTTACAAAATAGAGCTGGCAGTCAGACCGCCCACAAGATTTCTCCGGTCTCAGATATCCCATGATCCATTGAAGGCACAGGGTTTGAGAAGGCCGTGCAACACCTCCTGCGGTTAGGTGTGATTTGCCCTGTACTTTGTCAGCAACAGGGTCAAGGCTTTTACTCCAACCTGTTCACGGTTCCCAAGAAGGACGGAACGTTAAGGCCAATTCTGGACCTGAAGGGTCTCAACAGGTTTGTAAGAGTCAGACATTTCCACATGGAAACCTTACGATCGGCGGTGAGCTCGCTTCGGCCCGGCGACTTCATGACCACGGTGGACATCAGGGATGCTTATCTGCACATCCCGATTTTTCAGGGGCATCAGAAGTTCCCGAGGTTTGCTCTGGAGGACCAGCATTACCAGTTTGTGGCTTTTCCATTTGGGATTTCCTCAGCTCCCCGCGTCTTCACCAAGGTGCTGGCGGGCATCATGGCCATCCTGAGGAACCAGGGCATTTGTGTGCTGCCTTATCTGGACGACTTGCTGACTGCGGCCCAGTCCCTTCAGCAGGCTGAGAGCGATACTCGGACGGTGTTGTCAACCCTAGAGGCCTTCGGCTGGGTTATCAATTACCTAAAGTCTTTTATCACTCCTTCAACAGTGAGATCCTTTCTGGGAATGACGATAGACGACGCTCAGGTAAAGGTCTTTCTTACACAGCAGAAGGTTTTGGGTCTCCAGACACAGGTGCAGGCCTTGCTGTCTTGTCAGCGGCCGTCAATACGTCTGGGGATGAGATTGGTGGGCTTAATGGTGTCATGCTTCGAGGCAGTACCCTTCGCCCAATTTCACATGAGACCTCTGCAATTGAACCTGCTGACCGTGTGGAATCGGATGCAGGATTCTCTGGAACAAGAACTTTCGTTGTCCCCCCTGGCCAGGCAGTCCCTCTTGTGGTGGTTGGACTCCCGGAACCTGCTGGTGCGCAAGTCCTTTCTGACTCCTCATTGGGAGATAGTTACCACGGTTGCCAGTCTGACAGGCTGGGGAGGCGTTTGGCAGACTCAGCAGATCCAGGGTCAGTGGGGTCCACAAGAGAACTGCTTACCTATAAATCTCTTGGAGCTGAGAGCGATCTGGTTGGTGCTTCTTCACTTGACTTCCCACTTAAGGGGTCGTGCGATCCAGGTTCGCTCGGACAATCAAACGGCTGTCGCCTACATCAATCACCAGGGCGGGACTCGGAGCAAGAGAGCCCTCAAGGAGGTGACCCAGATTCAGACCTGGGCAGAGGAGAATGTTCCCTGCATCTCGGCGGTCTACATTCCTGGGGTAGAAAACCAGGAGGCAGACTCTCTGAGCAGGAGCACCTTGCGCCTGGGGGACTGGTCTCTCAGCAGCAAGACCTTTCACGCTCTGTGTCTCTGCTGGGGTCAGCCGGACGTGGACCTGTTTGCGTCCAGACACAATCACAAGCTTCCAAGGTTCGTCTCCCTCTCAAGAGATCCTCTGGCCATTGCCACAGACACCCTGGCGATTCCTTGGACGGAGTTCAAATTTCTTTATGAATTCCCTCCGTTTCCACTCCTGTGCAGAGTGATGCGCAAGATAGCCCAGGAAGGGGTACCGCCCATCCTGGTGGCTCCTCGCTGGCCGAGAAGGAGTTGGTTTGCGGACATAGTTCAGATGTCAGTAGATCGCTACATCATGCCCGACGACCCAGGGCTTCTCACACAGGGGTCGCTATGGCACCCCAATTTACGGATGCTGGCTTTGACGACGTGGCTATTGAAACCTCAATCCTGATGGACAAGGGGCTGTCGCCCACGGTTGTGCAGACTATGATTCAGGCACAGAAGAAGTCTTCTTCCATAATATATTACAGAGTTTGTCACGCTTATATTGTTTAGTGAGAGACCAAGAGTCTCCCTTGCCGCACATTTTCTATTTCCAGGATTCTGGAGTTTTTTCAACACCGCTTAGACTTGGGTCTCCAGCTGAGCACCCTCAAGGGTCAGGTCTTGGCTTTAGCCATCTTTTTCCAGAGATCCATTGCCAACCATAGGTTGATCAAGACTTTTTTCTAGGGAGTCTCCCATGTCCGGCCACCGCGTAAGTCAGTATTACCGGTGTGGGACTTGAATTTAGTACTGTCTGCTCTTAAGGGTCCTCCCTTCGAACCATTGTGCGATGCTGCATCGCCTATCTTGACTCTCAAGGTGGTCTTTTTGGTAGCGATCACCTTGGTGCGTCGCGTATCAGAGCTGGCCGCGCTTTGTATGAAGCCTCCCTATTTTGAGTGGCATAAGGATAAGGTGGTTTTTCGCTTTAAACCTGATTTTTTACCTAAGGTCGTTTCTCCCTCTCACCTTAATGAGGAAGTTGTCTTGCCTTCGTTGTGTCCGGCACCGACTAATTCTAAGGAAAGGACCCTCCATGCCTTGGATGTGGTCAGAGCCATTAAGTATTACCTGGTTGCGACGGGGAGGCCGATTCATCAATAGCGCCAGGTAGCGACAGATGAGCGACTGTAGCGTGATTTTTTCAGCGCCAGCCAGTATTCGCTGTGCTTGGCCGGCATTAGCTTGATGACAGCGACTCAGTCGGTGTGCGGTAATGTTGAATACGGGCTGGGGGGTCGCTGTTTCACAGGTCCAGCGTTGTATGTGAGCGCCTGACAACGAATGGCCAGAGCGAACGGCTAGCTTCATATTCATCAACAAATCACGCTCTGAATGTGCTGTCGCTGTCCATTCCTTGTTTAAACCCCAGAGCGCTGGCGGCGATCTATATTAACTAGTTTTTAACCCCTAAACAACCATATTTTTTGAATGTAACATTATACATGTTTTTAGAATCATTTTGTAATATGAATACATTAATCTCAGACCTGTTAGATCAATTCTGCACATATTTTTTTTTTTTTTTACTTAAAAATAAATCCTAACATTGCAGAAGTGGTCTCCGATTTTTTGACATTAAAAAAATAAAAAAAAAATTTATTACCAATTAATTATGAATAATTATAGATTGCTCCATTGAAATGCATTGGACATCGCCAAGGAGCGACAGCTCATACCTGGCGCTGTGAGGGAATTTGCAGCGGCGCTGTTCGGTCCAGGCGGCTTCATGATGAATGCCGCGCTAGCCGTCGCTCTCGCCGGCGCTAGCCTCATTTTGCTTGATAAATGCGTCATTGTGACCGCCGCCGGGCGTACTTGAGTCGGTAGTCGCCATTAGCTGCCGCTACCTGGCGCTCGTCAGACACTACCTGGCGCTATCGCTTGATGAATAAGGGCCTAAGTCTTTCAGGAAATCGGATTTCCACTCTCAGTAAGTGGATCAGGCAGGCGGTGGTGCAAGCATATTCTGCCAAGGGGAAGGAACCCCCTTTTTGGATCACAGCTCATTCTACCAGAGCTATTGGTGCCTCTTGGGCTTTTCAGCACCAGGCATCGGTTGAACAAGTTTGTAAGGCCGCCACTTGGTCTTCAGTTCATACTTTTACAAAGTTTTACAAGGTGGATGTTAGGACCTCAGCTGACGCTGTTTTTGGCCGAAAGGTGCTTCAGGCGGTAGTGACTTGAAATACATGCTGTTCCGCACTGGGGATCCCGCCCAAATGGACACTTCTTTTGGATGTCCCACATGTCATCACTGGGACGACCTGGACTGGATATAGGGAAAAATACAATTCTGTGAAACTCACCTGTAAAATTGTTTTTGATTATATCCAGTCCAGGTCGTCCCACCACGCCCTTTTGTTCATTATCTTCGTTTGCCTGTTATGGTTATTACCATTTTTTATTCATTGGACTTTGTATTTTTAAGTCTTGTTAGAGAGAGTACAAGCTGAAGCTATGTGAAGTAACATGGTTTCTTGGCCTCCCGGCCTGTCCTCTTTTTGTTTACTGCTTTTTAACCACTGGAGAATAATAGAGGGACACCTGCCTTTATAGGGGGCCGGGAGGAGCTGCAGCTTTTGATCTTGCAGTCGAGCGCCCCCTGGGGGCAGAATACCCACATGTCATCACTGAGACGACCTGGACTGGATATACTCAAAAACAATTCTACAGGTGAGTTTCACAGAATTGTATTTTTCTTATGTTGAATGTCCAGTGTCTCCAGGTGCTGAGACCGGGGGGTTACAAATAAAGCCTTACCATTCCCGTAATTTAAGAGATAAAACAGATATGAGAAGCGATAGCTTTACATAGTTCAAAGTTAAAACAAAGATGACGAAGCAAGGGGTCAATATTCCTGTAGGCAATGTAATGAGGACATCTATTGCAAAAAGACAGGAATAAAGTTGTATTCCCCTCAACTATGTAATGGGCACAGTGAGTCCCTATACCCCAGCCCCCAGAAGGAATATACAGAATGAATATGCACAGTACTGGTGGATTCCCCCCGTGCCCCCGCCAAAATAGGTGGTACCCCATTCCACAGTGATCCTTGGCAGTGCAGAGGAGAGAGGGTGCAAGGGGTGGAAAGCAGGCAGTTTGCGGTGGGGTGGTTACAAGGTGTCGAATGCAGACAGTATTTAGAGAGACAGCAGGGGTGTAGCGGGGGGGGGGCACATGTCCTGGGTGCAACAGGTCAGGCGGGCGCCAAAGGGAGGCGTGAGCACAGATAGGGGGGGCTCCATTTTGACTCTTTGCCCTGGGTACCAGAAAGCCTAGCTGCTCCTCTGAGAGAGATTTTGCAATGAGTTAAATGCAGAGTCAGCAGGATGCAAACACCTCTTATTGGTGTTCCAGTCTTACAGACACACAGCAGGGAGGGTGGGAAGTCAGGTACTTCTGAGAACCCTGTATGCACACAACACCCCCCCCCCCCCCCCCAACCACACACACACACTCACACACACTGATCTGGGACATTAACACACTGGCAAAACCTAAAGCAGTAAGTGCACCCCTCTGCAACCTGATGCCTTAGGTAATATGGCTCCACTCATGGGGCAGTGCTCTGAGGACCTGGTAAAGAAATCAAAAACAGCTTTGGTGCTGGTGGCCCACTGTCTGTTAAAACAGCATCAACTGTCCCCTAGGGCCACTGTTGCCCCAACTACTGTCCCTACTTATGAATGGAAGAAAAACTAATAGAATCTAACGCTGTGATGCACAATACAAAACTAACCGTTTAGGCTTTATTTCATCAGTGACCTCTTTTTTTTAGGACAATTCTGGAGATCTGTGCTGGGAGTTCTGCCAGGAACATAAAAAAACAAAACACCCTCATGAAAGAGCTGTCCCGGGCAAGTAACTACAGGTAAGGGGGCATCTGGGGTTTATTGTGTACGGAAGTGCCGATTATGGGCTGCCTAAAAGAGTAATTCCATTTTCGATGACCTTTTTAAAAGTTTACATTATTATCTGTGAAATTGTTTTTTCTTTTTTGTCTGTTTGCAACTTTGTTATAAAAGAGAACTTTTTTCTATAGTAACGTGTTTATGTTAGCAATGTGCAAAATGGTGTTTTCGAGTACATATCAGAGACTACCTGACTCTTGACTTGCTAATCTTCTGATTGGCTGAGGCAAAGGTGGCATGTTTAACCCCATCTGCTCTAATTCAAACTCTGTAGAAAAGGGGACCACAACCAGCTAAAGGGTTGCTGGCAGCGCTTTTACCTGAGGTTATTACTGCTGTGTGATTTAGCCAAAGCTGCTGATGAGCTCACCTGTTGAGTGATGTAGTCAGTAGTTTTTACTCCATGAAAACGGCTCCCACTTTAGGATCATAGACACACAGAAATATTAGAAACTTGACGCAGGATGCTGATAATTAAATCACAGATAAGGGGGCCACAATCCTAACACAAATGATTATTTTACATTCCAAAGGAGGAAAACAATATGGCAGCACACCAAAAGAGGAAGGCAGTTTGTCACCCCTGATACACTCAAACCTATCACCGCTGGGTGTTATTCCTACTAGCAAGTGACACCTCTTTTCATTAGCCGCCATGTTTAATATTCTATGGATGTAACTAACTACCCTTCCCTGGACAACCCCCCTTTTCCACCCAGACATGTGCAGCACATGTATCTGTCCATCTGAATGCATGCTGAACTGGCCACACTGCTATCTGCCTTTGGACTGGTTTCTGTTATTTAGGCTTTTCCATCCAGAATCACTGTGACCTACCTGTGACCTAAAAGTGATTGGCAAGTCAGAAGTTATAAAATATATATCAGTAGCTTACCACACATTGAGTCCATCCAGTGCTCTCCTTCCTGCTATGTCTACTTAGTGAGGAAATAAATTCCTCATTCAGCTTTCACTCTCCGCCGCGCTGACCTGGTCCATCAATCAACCTTTAGTGAGCTGAAAATGTAAACACCCCAAACTCCCTCCTCAGACATTCTGATTGGCTGTCTCTCTTTGCAGCTATAAAGCCCTTCTCCTTCTTCTCTGATCGGCAGGCTGGAGATGCTCTTAGCCTTCAGCATCTCTCGCCCCCTGTTTCTGGTGCTGGCAGTAATAACTAGAGACAAAATAATGCACTTATGTATTTACTATGATATATGTAAAGCACACAGTGTGCTTACATAACATCGCTGTTGCCACACCCACTGTTTCTCCTAATTTTTTTCTCTGCATTTCCAATGCGTTAATACTTTAACAAATAACTTAGGAACTACAGGGTCTTTTTGAAAACAGATTGAAGTTTAGGACAGTGCAATGTGTAGGCCGAGACGATGAGACAATCAGGCACTCGTCTGTAAAATAACTTTAATCCCATTGAAAGACTATGGGGGCTGCTATATCTATGGGAGTGAAATACACACTGCCATCCAAGGGTCGACTCAGCACGGAGCAAGACCACATTCTCTCAAGAACTTTACTTTTGTGTCACACGCAATTTAGCCGACATCTTCTTACATGCAAGTGTTTTTAGGAGTATATTGGCACAAGTCCAGGCGCAAGACGGTATTCTCGTGTTAAGTTTTTATATGTGTGAAAATACTTGCAAATGCAGTGGCACTTGACTGATTCAGGGACCACATTCAACTTTAAATCTCTCTTTATTTGCTCTTTATCTCCGGTGATTCCCATGGGGGGCAAATGTCAGTGCGTCATATTGGGCGAATGTAAAAAGAAAAAAAAAGTGGCGCTGCCACTGCCTCTCAGGTGTCAGCGTGTGCCAGCCCGAGAGACAGTGGTGGCGTCGTAAACCAGAGCGGGGATAGCGTTCATGTAAGTATACCTTTTATTTTCTGGGGGGATGGGGTGATTCTGCCACATTGCTTATGGGAATGGGAGGGGGGGATGCCACACTGAATAAGGGGATGGGGGGAGGAATTTGAAATGGGAGGGGGTGCCACGCTACCTATGGGGAACGGGAGGGGGGAATGCCACACTGCCTATGGGGAATGGTATGGGGGAATGCCACACTGCCTATGGGAATGGGATGGGGGAATGCCACACTGCCTATGGGATAGGGGAATGCCACACTGTCTATGGGAATGGGATGGGGGAATGCAACACTGCTCATGGGGAATGGGATGGGGGGAATACCACACTGCCTATGGGAAATGGGAGGGGGATGCCACACTGCATATGGGAAATGGGAGGGGGATGCCACACTGCCTATGGGAATGGGATAGGGGAATGCCAAACTCTATATGGGAATGGCATGGGGGAATGCAACACTGCTCATGGGGAATGGGAGGACGATGCCACACTGCATATGGGAATGGAAGGGGGGAATGCCACACTACATATGGGAAATGGGGGGGGGGATGTCACACTGCCTATGGGATAGGGGAATGCCACACTGTCTATGGGAATGGGATGGGGGAATGCCACACTGCCTATGGGGAATGGGATGGGGGGAATGACACACTGCCTATGGGAAATGGGAGGGGGATGCCACACTGCCTATGGGAATGGGAGGGGGAATGCCACACTGCCTATGGGAATGGGAGGGGGAATGCCACACTGCCTATGGGAATGGGAGGGGGGAATGCCACACTGCCTATGGGAATGGGAGGGGGGAATGCCACACTGCCTATGGGAATGGGATAGGGGAATGCAACACTGCTCATGGGGAATGGGAGGGGGAATGCCACACTGCCTATGGGAATGGGAGGGGGAATGCCACACTGCCTGTAATGGGGTGTTTTAGCACAACATTTGGTTTAGATTTTTTTTTTATCCTAGGTGAAAAATATGGTATTGTATTATTATTTAAAAATAAAAGTAAAAAAAAAGCACAATACATTAGATACATGTTCAAGAGGAACTCGGGATGCCCCACTCTGTGAAACCCCCTGGATCCTCTGTTCCTCCCACCTTCTCCTGGAGCCCTGACTGCATCCTCGCTCACCTCACCTCGCATCACAGCTAGATGCGGCCGGCGGCACACTAGGCTCCCTCCAGCTCTTCTCAGCTGCTTAGCCATTCAGGTGGCTTAGCCTCTGACAGAGCCGAAGGAAGCCGAGTGAAAACGAACATGCTGATTGGCTGAGCGGGTCAGCATGCTCAATTTTATCCAAGTCTGCACTGTGGGAACAACAGGAAGGTAAGTGAACCGGGCACCCGGGGGGGGGGGGGGAGGAAACACACAGCGGGAGGAACAACGGCGATAGGAACAACACACGGGAAAGTGAAATCCTTGTGTGTTGTTTCCTTTTAAGCATAAATAAATACATAAAACAATATTAATTTTCATCAAATCAGTATGGGGAACAACTATTCTCTATAGAAGGGTAATCAGGGGAAAGGAGGGACAGTCAGCTGTGTTGGAGATTCATTACTTTGCAACAGCTTCTGCTTGTCTCTAAATGTGATTTGACAGTAGATGGCGATGTTACCAATGCTTAACTGTAGTCTCTCTATGCATTTTTCTGTGTTGTGTTTCCTGTATATTCAGCTGCACTCTATCACTTATTTTTTCTTGTCTGTGTTTAGCCACCACGTTAAGGTGACCTTCTCTTACTGCACACATGTTCCAGTAAAGACAGTTTCTGCTACACCACTAATGTTTATCTGGATTTGACTCTGTTGCACAGAGCTGCAGAAGTCACATGCTGTGTAATGAGTTTACTTTTGCACCGAGCCAAGTTTATTACAACCCATGCTGAATCGTTTATCTTGTGTCTATTTGTATGACTTTACTGCCCCCTAGTGTGTTCACTGGTGTGAAGGCCTTTTAGGTTTATTGGTCACCATTGTATGCTTGTGCACACATAGGCATTTTTCCTCAACATGAAACCCATCCGTGCATTGAGTATACATGTGTTGCCCTAATTACGGTGCCCGGGGAGCAGTTGGGGAGGTTAGGGGCCTTGATCAAGAGCACTTCAGTCATGTGCCATGGCCAGGTATTGAACCTGCAACCCTCCGGTCGCCTTACCTCTAGGCCACAACTGTCCACTGCAGGGATGGGATAAATTCTATGTATGTGCAAGTCATATAAACACATTTTAAAGCTCTGAACGTTGATTCATCTGATAAACAGTTTGCTAAGCAAGAATCCCCTTTTTTTTCTTTTTTTTTTTTTACTTCAGATGCCCTTAAAGTGGACCTCCAGTTAAAAATTACTGCTTACCCCTGCAGGGAGGGGGCATCCCGATACAGGATCCCCCACTGTGCTGCCACTAACAGGATTCCTGAGAATGGGCAGCAGTACTTACCCACTTCCAGGCTTGGACTGGTCCATAGGTTTACCAGGTGGACCTCTAGTCTCTGGGGCCCTTGGAGGGCCTTCATCACCAAAACCTGAACTACAGTATGCATACCTCCCAATTGTCCCTGATTTGGAGGGACTGTCTCTCTTTGTAGTCCATGTCCCTCTGTCCCTCATTGTTCTCACTTGTCCCTCTTTGTGGTGTAACATGTAGATCTGCAGCAATAAATGATTCATTTGCCTATTTAAAGTGTTTATATTGTAGTAACTATTACAACCAATCTCCTATCCATCCCTCAATGAGGGGGCGTGGTCTAATTTACAAAGTGTCCCTCTATCCCACCCTGAAAAGTTGGTAGGTATGAGTATGTCTAGCTCATTACGCAGGTATTACTTGCATCTAAATGTGGGGTGGGCTCCCAGAGGCAGTTCTACTGGTGGGCCTCAGACGCCACATTTTGACACTACCCACTTCCTACGCTGCCTGGTGCCCCAAGGTGAATGCCGGCGCCAAATGTGTTCATGGCACAGGCTCCCACACACTGACGTATGAGCCCGGTGAGCGGATTGATTTTTAGCAGCGATGCACGTGCCACTACACTTTTAAAATGGACCAAAACCCACGCCGATCGTCCTGAGAAAGATCTATTCCCCCCCCAAGGCATCCAAAATCAGGATGTCCCGCTGTGTGAAACCCCCAGGTTGCCTTATACACTTACCTTGTTTCCCGTCCAACGACGCATACGCGAGCCGCGGGCTCATCCCCGCTATACCTCTGGCAGGGCGCATGCCCGCATCAGGCATTTGTGAATGGCCGGCGCGGGCACACTCCCTGCTAGAGGGAAGCAGGGGATGCGGCCGCCAGTGCACTCAGAGCTGCTGGCCTTAGACGAAGGCTTAGATTACGTGACGTCAGCACTTTTCGAGCATGCTGATTGGACGAGCGGCCGCGAATGCACCGTAGGACTGGGAAGAGGTGAGTTGGCATCAGCGACCTTGCGGGTTTCACACGGGGGGGGGGGCATCCCCGATCAAGATTCCCCGGGGGAAAGGACCAAAACCCAGGATAGTCAAAATCCTGGTTTTTGGTCTACTTTAATTTCTACAGAATATCTTCGGTACAGACAGCTGCAATAATGATTTTCCGCCTGTAGGTGTCACTGTTGTGCCTGTTATCTCCCTTTGCATATGACATCTGCTGCCTACAAAAGCTTCTGGCATCAATGTATCAATAAATAAATACAAAAAAATAAAGAAACGGGATGAAATGGTTTAAATTGCTGATAAAAGACTCCTGCCCTACATTTTTGGGAATGGGAAGGAAATACTAAAACATTTGTGGAAACGGTATTTTAAGAAGACCAACAATCAAAAATGACTTAAAGTGGACCAACACCCACGGGTGATCGGCCCGGGAATCTATAAGATTCCCGGGCCGATCACCCCCCACCCCGCGGGACATCCGAGATCGGGATGTCCCGCGGGGTGAAACCCCCCCCAAACATCCCAACTCACCTACCCTATCTTCGGCGGCGGCCGGCCGCCGCCGCCTCCCTCGCGCCCCTGTAGGCGTGCGCGCCTCCGCGCCGGCCGTCTGCGAATGGCCGGCGCGGGGGCGCGCGCGTTCAAAGTGACGCGAGGGAGGCGGCGGCGGCCGCCGCCGCTTAGACGTTCAAGATCTTCCCTTGTACGTCGGCGCTGGGAGCGGGGAGAGGTGAGTTGTTCGGGGGGTTCGGGGGGGTTTCACACAGCGGGGCACCCCGATCGGGGGTGCCCCACCGAAGTGGACCAAGACCCAGGATAGTCAAAATCCTGGGTGTTGGTCCACTTTAAAGTGGACCAAAATCCACACTGTGGGACTCCAGGGCAGGCATACTCGCTCCCCCAACACTGTTGTGTTGGTCTGGTTTAAAGTGGACCCTGGGTTTTGGTCTTTGCCCCACTGATCGGTGGTGCCCCGCTATGTGAAATTCCCCAGGTTGCCTGAAAACTCACCTTGGTTCCTGGTCCAATGGCACATGGGCGAGCTGCGCCCGCATCCCTGCTATCCCTTTAGCAGGGCGCGGGCCTCTGCCAGGCATTTGTGAATGCCAGTGCAGGCACGCTCCATGTTAAAGGGTAGCGGAGGATGTGGCAGCCAGCGTGCTCGGATCCGCTCGCATTACAACAGCTCCAGGACGAAGGGGACTGGAGCAGATCCAAGCGCGTTGATTGGAAAAAGGGCTGCACATGTGCCATAGGACCTGGGAAGGGTAAGTAGGGCGACCTGGGGGGTTTTACACCGCGGGGGTCGATCGGGGGTGCCTGGGGGGCAAAGGCCAAAACCCAGGACTGTCAAAATTCTGGGTTTTGGTCTACTTTAAACCAGACCAACACAAGAAAGAGTGCTCATATGCATCCCTCCCCAGGGATCCCCAGCATCTCTCTCTTCAGATTCCCTGGGGCAGGAGCATATCCACGTCTAAAGGGAAACTAAGGATGCGCCGCTCTCGCTTACTATTGCCGAGCTCTGCATTTAAACAAGGTTGTATGTGATAATGAACATGCACAGCATATGGTGCTGATTGGACAAGGGCCCGTGCATGTTCCGTGGAATCAGGGAAAGTACGTTTTTAGAGGCAATTCGGGGGGATTGACACAGTGGGGTAAGAAACCTAACCCGGGATAGTAAAATTCCAGGGTTTTATTTAGCTTTAAAAGGCATCCAATACCCTTTAAAAAAAAAAAAAAAAATGGGTATCGACCACTGCATCCTGAATCCTGATTGCTGACCCCTTGGCCCATACACCCACTACAAAGCCCGAATTGACTTCCCACCAGTGAAATCCGGCCCTATGATTGGCCGCCAGTGGTCACATGTTCCGGTTTACTTCCTCCGTCCTCGAAGAAGAGAAATATTGACTGCGTGACTGCAGTCAGCCAAACATGGGTCTGAATTTAGTGGGGAGAACGCTGAGTTTGAGAATCATTTTAGGCTTTGCAATGGGTGCATGCACAAGGGGTGGGGGGATCAAAAATGGGTGTTGGTCTGCTTTAGTTTAGTTTCCTCTTAGGGAATTACTTATATTATGGAGGGGAAGATCCAATCCCTATACCCTGTTATCTCACTTATCACTTAGAATTAGTGTTGGGCGAACCTGAACTGCAAAGTTCGGGCCCGTGCAAAGCTCTGGGAGTTCGGGTTTCCAAACCGGAACAAGAACACTTCAGCCAGAAGTCCGTGTTCGAGTTCGGCGTTCTGCTCGAACCCATAAAAGCAGGTTGACTGTCAGCATGAGCAACTCATCAACCAGCTGCCAGCCCGCAGCTAAGCTAATGCAGGGTGTGCAGCACATAGGAAGCATCTGTACACTTACCCGAGCCAGCGATCCGGTTGGTGTTCTTCCCTTGTCTCTCAAGGGGCATCCAGGGGCAGAATCGCTTTGATTTCAATGGGGTTCGGGTGAAGTTCGAGGACCCGAACTGATCTTTTGTACAAAGTTTGGTTGAACTTGCCGAAGTGGAACTTCTACGGTTTCGCCCAACACTAGTGATAAATTTGATGGATCTGAGAGGGTCAGTCCCAGGTCTGGGTTGGCCTACAGAGAGGCAGCTGTCAGCCGCAATCATGCTATAAAATAATAGCAATAAAAGCAGCATGACTCACTTAATCAGCCACCGCTGGCACCCATGGGCCTGGTAAATGTGGGCAAGGCTGATTCTGTAAATATTTAATGCTGTTCATTAGAGGCCTGGGCACTGCCGGGAGCCGGCTACCAGCACTCGTTATTTCCCTGGCAGTGGTTTATCGCTGATCAGGGTGTATATAATATAGCGCTGACTAATAAAAGCTACTGCGCTACTGTGGCGCGCCATCTGATACCCTCCACAGACCGAGGCCTAACACTGTCTGGGTTAACAGCTCTTTTCAGAAACTTGGGCGACACAATACGAGTTCTTGTTCATTTTCTGGAGAAAGTAAATATGAAGTATGTGCCATTCCTGAAATATCTGACATTGCAGGCTCGCTGCGCGCATGCTTGTATATGTTTATGTATTCCTATTTCAGGCTTGTTTATAGTACATTGCAACAGCTGATGGGGGCCTATAGCAGTCAGGGGGCCTCATAAAGCTGCATTGACCTTAATCTATTAAACCTTTCTTATTTTCCTTCTTCGTTTTTTTTTCTCCTTTTAATGTTTTTCTTTATTCTCTTTTCTGTTTTTTCATTCCTTTTCTGAATTTTTATCTCTCTCGCTATATATTTTAATTCCTTTCTTCCTTCATCTCTGTTTTCCTTTGTTCCTCCTTTCCTTCCTTTGCTCTTTATTGTAGTTTACCTTTCTTCAACTTCCTCTATTTCTTGTTCTTTTCCTCTTCTTCTTTATTCTCTGTCCATTTCTAATTCTCTTCTTTCTTTTCGTGTTTTATTCCATTTCTGATTGTTTCTTGCTCTTTCTCTTACTATATATGTTAATACCTTACTTCTTAGATGTGCTTTCTAAGCACATTTGAAAGTTGAAAGCTCAGGGATGGGGATTATACAAACACAGATAGGCATAAAAATGGCTTCTTTGGAGCCATCTTTGTTCGGCAAATGACCTGCTGTCTATTAGGATCCTGCTGGGCTTGATGATGGGCTTGCTGAGTCTTGTTTCACAGCACCAATTTACTTTTAGTAAGTTTTATACTCTGTATACAATTACCAAAATCATGTTATATATTGTTGTAACCTGCATGTATAAGGCATATAGCCATTTAGTTTGATTGGTATTCTATCATTATTCATTTTTGTGGAGGCCAATTTATCACTAGCTCCTCGTAGCGCCACAGGCAGACGGCGCTGTTAGTGTTCGCCGCTGAAGGCTTTTTTTTGTTTTGTCTTGTTTGTTTTTTATTCAATGGAGCTAGTGACAGGTACAGCCAGTGAAGAGCACTAGAAATCATGTAAATGAACAGCACCAGCGTGGGTGCTGTGAAACCACAATAGGCATACAGCGCCATGTGCAATATAGAAAAAGGCTTTAAAGTACATTTTCAGTCAATATAAAAAATAAAGCTATATTCACCTTTCTCCAACGCAGACCATTGCTCCTAGTCAGGGGCTGCAGCGCTTACCTGAAAAGCTGGATGCAGGTTCCTCAGTGTCCGGCACCATATGCAGCACTGCTCTCTTGATGTGAGTCTTCTCTTGACCCCCTCTCACATGGCGATGCCCCTGGCATCAGTTGTAGTGAGCTGCAATGCCCCCTTCCATTAACTGCAATGGAACTAGGAGAGGTGCTAAACCTTATAAAAAACATTAAACACCCCTGCAGTGGCACTGCATGTCGTTAGCATTTCTTAAATAAACCCCTTAGTCTTCTACATATACTAGGCCTGAAGCCATCTAGTCTAATAACATTGTTATACTGGCATCCATTGCAAGTAAGGGGATGGCCATCCCTCACTGGTCCCTGGAAGCTAAAAAAGGTATAAAAGTTGGGAAGCAAGCGATTTTGGACAGATGCCTGACACCCAGTGTTGATGTAAGGGTCTGAGTATGTACTGGAGTATTTAACCTTTGTACTTGATTTAAAAGTATACTTCAAATCATGTGTTGTATTATCTAATTGAGTGTTCAATAAAGCTTCTTTAAAGCGTATCTGAACCTGCACTTATTGCCTGCCCAGTTGGCAATACAGGAATGAACTTTTCAGATCTTTTAAAACAGCCAAAACATCATTTGTAACATGGAAACTATAAAGTAGTATCAACGAGATATACAAAAATAGCGAGTTCTTTATTGGAAAAATTAAAAAAAGCAATTGGCTCGAATGTCACTTTCCCTGAATCACCAGCTAGGAATACAATAAAAGGCAATGGTGCTTTTTATTACAGTGTAAAACGGAGTACAGGTTCACTACTTTTCTTCAAGGTAAAAAAATACCATTGACTTTCATGGTCTTCCTAGCTGGTGATTCAGCAACAGTGACATTAAGTTTTTTCTCCTAAAGTGAATTTTTTTTCAACTCTTACTAAATCGAAGCCCATGTGAGCACAAATCTGATAATTAAGGTGGAGGAGCCCCCCTGACCTTATGGGCTTTTGTGCGGTTGCTACTCCTGCACCTCCTGTAGTTACGCCCCTTGTGCTGCCTGTAAATACTGTAGAGAACAGCTAGTGTCACTTGACTACTTCTGATCAGGTAGGTGCCAGCTACTTGAAGACCCAGCTGTCATAGAACCAGGACTGTTCCTCTTGTTCCCCATCAGAGGGCGCCAAGGTTTCCTGTGCGCCCTCATTTGCACACTAAACATAGTAGGGCCAGTAAGCGTGTGCGCATGTGTTGTCGGCCGTAGCAGCACAATCTGTTGTCGCAGCGATTATGCGCAGCGTACGATTCAAAGGATTGTGCGCATGTGCATTGCAAACACACGCTCGATTATGCGCATGCAAAGGGGTTTTTAAATACTGGCAAGCCCTGACCAGTGTTGCCAGTTGGTCTCCTCTCCTGCCTGTTCCTGTGTCTCAGTTCTCCATTCCTGTGTTCTGACTCGGCTTGATTTTGACTACGCTCCTGTTCTCCTGACGATCTCGCTTGTTTATGACCTCGATCCAGTTCCGCCTGCCCTCGACCTTGGCTTGTTACGACTTCGATCCAGTTCTGCCTGCCCACGACCTCGGCTTGTTACGACTTTGATCCAGTTCTGCCTGCCCTCGACTTCGGCTTGTTACGACTTCGATCCAGTTCTGCCTGCCCACGACCCTGGCTTGTTTACGACTTCGATACAGTTTTGCCTGCCCATGACCTTGGCTTGTTTACGACTTCGATCCAGTTCTGCCTGCCCACGACCTTGGCTTGTTACAACTTCGATCCATTTCTGCCTGCCCACAACCTTGGCTTGTTACGACTTCGATCCAGTTCTGCCTGCCCACAACCTCAGCTTGTTTACGACTTCAATCTAGTTCTGCCTGCCCACGACCTCGGCTTGTTTACGACTTCAATACAGTTCTGCCTGCCCACGACCTCGGCTTGTTTACGACTTCGATACAGTTTTGCCTGCCCATGACCTTGGCTTGTTTACGACTTCGATCTGGTTCTGCCTGCCCATGACCTTGGCTTGTTACGCCTTCGATCCAGTTCTGCCTGCCCACGACCTCGGCTTGTTTACGACTTCGATACAGTTTTGCCTGCCCATGACCTTGGCTTGTTTACGACTTCGATACAGTTTTGCCTGCCCATGACCTTGGCTTGTTTACGACTTAGATCCGGTTCTGCCTGCCCATGACCTTCGCTTGTTACGCCTTCGATCCAGTTCTGCCTGCCCACGACCTCGGCTTGTTTACGACTTCGATACAGTTTTGCCTGCCTATGACCTTGGCTTGTTTACAACTTCGATCCAGTTCTGCCTGCCCACGACCTTGGCTTGTTACGCCTTCGATCCAGTTCTGCCTTCCCACGACCTCAGTTTGTTTACGACTTCAATCTAGTTCTGCCTGCCCACGACCTCGGCTTGTTTACGACTTCGATACAGTTTTGCCTGCCCATGACCTTGGCTTGTTTATGACTTCGATCTAGTTCTGCCTGCCCATGACCTTGGCTTGTTTACGACTTTGATCTGGTTCTGCCTGCCCAGCTCTGGTTTGTCCTCTACCCCAAACTTGGCAATATCCACTCCTAGGTTGCCTGACCTGGGGCCTTCCTGCATCCCAGCCCATCCTCGCCTTTAGATGCTCTAGTGAAAACCAGGTTGGTCCTTAGATTCCAGGCTTCCCGGTTGAGGGGTGAGCCGGTTTTCCGCAATCAGGGTCTGATTGGCTATTCTCACCTGGTCTCTTTAATTTGGGGCCCCCACTTCTTCAGAGGCTAAGACTTCACCATTTCTTTATACTTTCCCCCCACTGGACCAGTTACAGGTAAGTTGGAGAAATATTAGGCAAGCGCTCCACCATACCAGACATAGACATCTCCTGTAAAGTGTTACACTCAGAAGCATATCTTAGGAGCTTTTGGAGTTCGGCTTTTAAGAGAAGACTAAAATAAAAGCCAGCGAAAGCCAGGCTTATAAATAGAACATGATTTAACGTCTGTGTTTGTTGTATCATTTCATTAGAGATGTTTAAATGGTACCTCGCACTTCGGTGCCTAATATGGAGAGGTGAAAGGGGAGGGTAGTGATAGGGGACCACCCAGACTAGGCTCATCTGCCAGGAACTGCCTGTGATCTCATTTCAGATGTGCCATGCACTTAATAACTGCATTGTCCACTTAGGAGCACCTCAAGGAGAAGATGAACAGAAGGTGCAGAGGGGGGTGGGTGCTACTTAAAAAAGAGAGCAGAATGTTTCCAGCTCATGTGGTGATGAGGTATTGAGTATTGGAATTATAGGAGCATACACATTACTTTACTTACAAATCAGCTTCCATTGAATTTTATCTAGAGACAACATTTTTTTTCATAGTAAATATAAGGCAACAATGCTAAATAAATACTAAGGGCTTTACTCATTAAGGGATAGCGACAGGTAGTGCCTTGTAATCGTCAGGTAACGTCAGGTGAACGCCAGCCGCGACACGCAATACCACATTTATGAAGGCAATTCTGGTGAGCGCCTCTTACAGTGTCAAATAGCGACCGATTCATCATCACAGACAGCTCTGCGGATCCCGGCGGCACTCTGGCTTTCAGAGCGCCTGGTATTACCTGTCGCTCTCCCATACATTTTAATGGATGTTACTTTTCTTCTTTTTAAACAGGGTTTTAATTTTTTTTTTTGTTTTGTATCAAATAATTGTGTCACCTCTCCTGACCTATTTAAATACAGTTTTGAAAACCTTTTTGATTTTTATGCAGAATTGTCATTACAGGTCTGGTATTAAACTGTTAATGTCACAATGTAATAACAATGTAAATCCATAAGTTTTTGCTTTGTTACTAGTGGATATGTGTTCAAAAACGGACTTTAATCACACAGCCTCTGGCGCTCTGGGCTACAGCGACACAATTTTGAGTGCCGGCGCTGTGTGAGGCTGTTTTTTTGATGAATATGGTTTGAGTCGCTCACACTGACCAATCCCTACCGTTCGCTCCCATATAGCTCTGTACTGGCGGCCGATCTGAAAGACCACTAACGGTCGCTCTTAGTGCTGCTGTACAGACGCTCATCTGCTGTTACCTGCTCATCTGCTGTTTTGGTCCACTTTAAGGCTTGCTTACTTATGGACACTTCGGGGAGCTTCACGTTTCCTTGGCAAATCTTTGGCAGCAAATGTTTTCATGACTCTATTTACTATTGACTCTGATGTTTTTTCACACTTTAAGACATACATTCAGGGCCGGATCATGAGGGAGGCGGAAGGGGCACCTGCTCTGCAAAGGAGGCTTCCACCAACCTCTGGATTATGGTCTGGTCCAGGAGGCTTTTCAGTCTTTGGTCTGACGGGCCTCAGGGTCAGCAACAAAGCTATCGGTAGCAGTGCCCCCCCCCCCCCCCCCCGCGCCTGGGCAAGCCTTTTTTGTTTTTTAGCAAACCTGTAGCCAAAGCCACCACAGGGCAGGATGGAGAGTCTAGAGCAGCAAAGCCACCACCAGCAACGCTACAGTGATGGGTGCAGAGCTGTCACTGCACATAAGCCACCAAGCACAGCCGCTGGCAGCTCAATGCAGGGAACCAGCCGGGCGACTACACTACCCCCCACCCAGAATGGCAAAGCAGGAGTTCCCGAGCAGCACGCACCCGCACAAAGGTGGCACAAGGGAATCGATCTGATGTTCCAGTAAGTAGCCGGGTGCCAGACAACCACCAATCAGTTACTTGGCTGGACTATTATTTTAAAGGAAAAAAAAATACTGTATCTGTGCGCCAGGTTTTGTGCCCAGGGGCCTCCACCACGCTTAAAGCAGACCAAAACCCACCAAACTTGTAAAATACTTTTGACCAAAGCCCCTTCCAATAATCCCTCATTAAGGTGTAGAACTAGAAATGGATATTTTCGCATTTCGAATAGTTCAGGAACATTTAATTTTTTGCTGTCCCTCCGTGTGAGATGGCAGGTGATCAGTCATTACATCAGTGTGGCAAATATATCATTGCCACACACAACAATGGCAATAAATGGCGGAGGAGGAGAGCTAAAACAGACGCCATTATCTGGGATTCGAGTGAAGCAGGAGCAGTGAAAATTGGCAAAAGGTTCTCATCATGGGTCGAGCAATTCAAGGAATGCTAGTTAAAAATGTGGGTTTTGGTCCGCTGTAATCTGGCCTTGCATACCTCACCATAACACGCAGCAACGTGGGAAGTGGCACTAAAATTGTAAGTATGTGTGTGTATGTGAGGAGCGGCCAGGCAGACAGGCAGCGATTACCCTGCTTGTCCACTATTAAAGTGGACCAACACCCTCCACTGATCGGCCCGGGAATCTATAAGATTCCCGGACCGATCAGTCCCCTGACTGCGGGGCACCCCGATCTGGGGTGCCTCACTGTGTTAAACCCCCCAGAAACCCCTAAATCCCTACCTGCTCCTCGATCCAGCGGCGCCCGCCGCTGCCTCCCGCGCGTCCCTCTAGCAGGACGCGCACCCGCGCCGGCCGTTTGTGAATGGCCGGCGAGGGCGCGCGCCCTGTAAGAGTGACGCGCGGGAGGCGGCGGCGGGCGCGCTCTCTTGTCCGTCGCTGCCTCCCGCTTGTCCGTCGGCGGCGATTGGCAGCAGCGGTCACGTAGGAGCGGGGAGAGGTGAGTTTTTGGGGCTTTCTGGGGGGTTTCACACAGCGGGGCACCCCCGATCGGGGTACCCCACCGAAGTGGACCAAAACCCAGGATAGTCAAAATCCTGGGTGTTGGTTCACTTTAACCGGCGTTCATGTGTGCGCATGCAGTGGCAATGGCGTGGGACCAGGGCTATGGAACCCATTACGTAAGTTGTCTCCCTCACCCTTTACATTCTCTCCATAAGTCGCACAACATTTTCCCCCCACGTTTGGGAGAAAAATGCGTCTTTAGAGCGAACATTACGGTATATTGTTACTTTTGCAGCACACACCATGTATCATACTGTCATGCACTGATACTGATACATCTGTATCCAAAAAAAGTTTACTATAAAAATATTGTGACAGAATAAGTATGTTGGAAAAAAAGCCTATGCACGATTGTTTATCCAGAGACTTTTCCTGAGCTTTGTGTTTTCTCTCTTGTTGTCCTGGTTCTTCCATTAGCATGATTCATGACGCTAATGTTTTCCCATCCTCAGCTGACCTGGCTTTGAGTTTCTGAGGCCAACGCTGAGAAATATTCTAGCTCCTCAATGACAGGAATTTAAGCCTGCTGAGTAGTTGACAATGACAACGAGCAAGCTTCTGGTATTCATCATTTCTCACCTCTGTTTTTCCCTGAGCTGTTGAGCGACGGTGGTTCATTCGCTCTGGCTGTGTCAGCTTCTGTCCACTTTTCATCAACTTCAAGTTTCTGACCAACCGAGACTCCAGGATAAATGGGTGGGTACAGAATGTTGTGTTGTGGTGTAAAAGAGGGACATTCCAGGCAAATTAGTGGCTGATTCACTACTAGCACCTGGTATTGCTAGATGAGCATCTGTATAGCAACGCTTAGACCGACGCTCTAAGCGTGTATCGGGCGCTGTAACCTAGCGCTGCGGTCGCTGTAGTAACCTGGCTGGCATTTATGAATATAACGCTGCAGCGAGCGAGAGGTAGCGCCAGCTCAGTGGGCCCGGCACTCAGCGCTCCACATCATACTTAACAAAAAACTACATACAGCATCAACGCTCTAAAGCTGGGTGCTGTAGCATAGAGCGCCAGATACTGTGTGATCAAAGTCTGTTTTTGAACACAAATACACCTGTAACAAAGCGAAAACACATGGAATGACATAGTTTTAACCCTGTGACAATGATACTTTAGTGCCAAACCTGTAAATGCAATTCTGCATAAAAATATAAAAAGTTTAAAATGTTTATAAAATTATTTGTTTGCAGTCAGGAGAGGTCACACAATGATTTGAGTGAAAAAAAAAATATTATAATTGGCAAACACGCTGTTTAAACACAAAGAAATAAAACCCCATTGAAATGTATGGCAGAGTGACACTGAGGGAAAGGTAATTTATGGTGCTCCTGAACCTATGGCGCCGGCGCTATACGCAGAGCAGCCTCTAGTAATACATGTGACACTACATGGCACTGTTAGAGGCACTCACCAGATTCGCTTTCTTAAATGTGGTTTTGCGTACAGGACCCGGCGTTCACCAGACGCTATGTGTTGCTACCAGGCACTATCTGGCACTAGCCGTTCTAAAATAACCCCCTTAGTGGCTTTCTGCTAAGATAATGGTGAATGTTAGGGGCTACATCTTATATTCTAAGTATGTCACACACCCCGCTTCAGAATATCCATAACATGTGGGTAATACCGACCTGAAGGGGCGTTCCTGCAGAGATGATAGCAAAAAAGAAAGCCCCTCCCTGATCCATAAATACCTGGGACCTCCCACTCATCACCCAGTTTTCCATCTCTGCAGACGGCGAGCAAGTCAGAAGATGATGGCTCCTCCTTGCACAGGGGGATTTCAGGTAGCCGGGATGACTCCCGGCCCGCTATTTATTTATTTCCGTTTGGACCTTTTTCCCCAGAAATCCATATGCCTCCCAGCCTCGGCTGCTGGTCCGGGCGAGGGTATATCAGCACCTTAGGTGCTCAGGAGCTATGCTCCACCGTGAGACCCTATATGAGAGGGTAGGCGGTATTACCGGGTTGGTGACCCCGGTTTGGGATGCCCTGTCCCTTACTTTCATACTATGTCCCTCCCAGGATCCCCTTCCATAGGTGGGGTGGGGGAGTGTTCGTCTTTTTATAAATTTATTAGTTTATTTATTTGGACAGCATACATGAGTGTGTGTGTGTGTGTGTTATCACTTTAATTAGAAAGCGCTGCAGCCTGTGCGGTGCTGGCTGCCTTCTTCCCCCCTTCCTCCCTTCATCTCTGTTAATGGCGGAGGTATTCACCTCACGCCATGTTGCTGTGGGGGGGGGGGGGCGGCGGTTGCCGGACCGTTGGCGGGGCCGGGTCTTGTCCCTCCCGTTTTTCCCCTTGTGTGTGTTTTTCACTTTGGCCGGGCCGGCGACCGCTTATTACTATTGCGGCGCCGGCCGGCTCTGAGCACATTTTTCTGAGGTGATTTCAGCTCCCCTCACGCAGGCTGGGGGGGGCGGGGCCGGAGTGACGACGCGTCACCGCTCCCCGCCTCCTGCCCTTGCTGGTGCCACTGCGGAGCTCTTGGAGGGGAGAGGGGGGGCGTGGCCTGGCCTCGCGCGCGTCCTGCGCTGGCCACGCCCCCTTCTCCCTCTCTGACTGCAGCCCTGCCTGTTGCTGTGGAGCGTCTGGATCTTCCCTCACGGTCGCCATTTTGGTCGAGGGATCTGTAAGTGGCCTCTGGCCATTCTTTCTTTCCTGTTTGATTGTTGTCTTTTTTTCATTAGCCTTATCTAAAACAGTCCCTCTGTTCTGTTTTTCAGATGGTGGTTCAGGAGGTTCGCCAGTAGCATTTAGGGGGTCCCTCCTGATCCTTATTTCTGGGTTAATTGTTTGCCATAAATCCTCCCACTCGGGACATTAAAGGGGCATCCCGGGTTGTCTAACGGCGTAATTCCCTGGGTCATAGCGACTATTCCTAAACAAAGTTCACCTTATGGAGGCATCCCCGGATACTGGGCTCGGGGCCCCTTCGGGGCATCCCCGAAAGTGTATGTTGTGTGGGGTATCCATTTCTGGGGACGATGTACTTCTGTGTATACCATGTGCACAGCAGACCATCACGCGGCAGTCCGAACCACAGGCGTCTGGGTCAGCACCGCCGGTCGCTTCATCTCCACCTCCCGCTTTGACACGCGCCCCGTGCGACGTTGTCATGGGCAGGGAGCTGCAATCTGAGATGTGCGCCAGATTGGCTAACCTTGAAAAAATTATCTCTGGCTCGGTTGCCCGTAAGGCTCCGACTAAGAGAAAGCATTTGTCGCCGGCTCCGCTGGCGGAGGACCAGGAGGATGTTAATAATCTGGATTGGTCTGACTATTCCCAGCTAGAAGTAGGGGAAGTTTATGAGGATTCTGATTTTTCGGACGATGAGCAGTCCTTTGGCACTGATGCCGAGCTGGGGGATTTGGGGAGATCCTCTGATACTCCCCACGCTCTGGCTCTGATGTTGGAGGTGTTGAATATTTCCTCTCCTGAGGAGGTGTCACAGCAGAAGGGTGAATTGTTTGAGGAATCCAAGCCGCGCTTGGAATTCCCTACACAAAGGCATTTTGACAAAATTATTGCCAAAGAATGGGACAGGCCGGCTCGGCTCCCTGGCATCCCTCAGGGAGGGGATAGGAAATATCCCTTTCCTTCGGAGGCAGTTAAGCGCTGGGCATCTCCCCCCGAGGTGGATGCGCCGGTTTTGGGGTTGTCCAATTCCTCGGTTTTAAATAGACCTGATTGTTCTATTCTCAAGGATGGAGAGGATAAACGGATTGACCAGATGGCTTGTCATGGTTTTGCTAGCGTTGGGTCAGCCATGCGGCCTGTTTGCGCATCTGCGCTGATGGTGTTGGCTGCCAGGTCCGTGGTTAGGGACCTGTTGACCTCTTCCGGGCTGCGTCCCGGTAGTGCTGAGTTCCTTAGCCTCAAACGGTGTGAGCTGTTTTTATCTTTTGTGTTGACAGCCTTGGATGACACTTTGATGATGTGTGGTAGAACGTCGGCGCTGCTGGTCACTATTCGGCGTTCGGTGTGGCTGCGCCAGTGGGCGGCAGATTTTATGTCCAAAAAGTCACTAACGGCTCTACCCTTTGTTGGGTTACGGCTTTTTGGAGAGACATTGGACTCTGTCACCAAGGGTGGTAGGTTACCCCAACGCAAGAAACAACGCCGCCCCTTTCGAGGGGCGCCTTCCTTTACCCCCTTGTTTCGTGGGGCAAGATCTGGCAGGGGATTTGCATTCCCTTCTTCCAGAGGAGATTCTGGGAGCAGGGGCAGAGGTCGTGCCCGTCCAGGATTCAGTTGGGGCTCTAAACCCAAGCCGGCTGCCAAGCCGGCTCAGCAATGAGGGGGCGCCCTCACCCTTGCGGGTGGGGGGACGGCTGCGACTCTTTTCCCAGGTTTGGGATCAAGAGGTCTCGGACCGATGGATCCGGGAAGTGGTGTCTTCTGGTTACAAGCTGGAGTTCGAGCTCCGCCCCCCTTCCAGATTTTTCAGGTCTCGGATGCCTTCAGAACCTCTGGCGGCGCAGGGGCTTCTGTCGGCAGTGCAGAACCTTCTGGACATGGATGTCATTTGCCCAGTGCCTCCTTCGGATCAGGGCAGGGGTTTTTATTCCAATCTGTTCACGGTACCCAAGAAGGACGGATTCGTCCGACTCATCTTGGATCTGAAGTTTCTCAACAGGTTCATCCGGCCACGGAAATTCCGCATGGAAACACTACGTTCGGCCATTCACTCTCTTCGTCAGGGAGACTTTCTGACGTCCATAGACATCAAGGATGCTTATCTACACGTTCCAATTTTTCCAGCACACCAGAGGTTTCTCAGGTTCGTGGTGGAGGATCGGCATTTTCAGTTTGTAGCACTCCCTTTCGGCCTCACCTCGGCCCTTCGGGTGTTCACCAAGGTGCTAGCGGGGGTGATGGCTCTGCTAAGGGTTCAGGGCATCCGCATTGTGCCCTATTTGGACGATCTTCTGATCATGGCCTCCTCCTTCAACCAAGCGGAGTTGGATACCAGAATGGTGGTGTCCACCCTGGAGAGGTTTGGTTGGGTGGTCAACCACCCCAAGTCTTCTCTCTCTCCGTCCAGAGTAGTGACCTTTCTGGGAATGTCTCTGGACACTTCGCAGGCCAGGGTGTTTCTGCCTCAGGCCAAGATTCTTTTGATTCAGGAATTAGCTCGGCTTCTCTTGTCGGCCCCTTGTCCGTCCATCCGGCTAGGGATGAGGCTGGTGGGGTTAATGGTGGCCTCATTCGAGGCAGTTCCCTTTGCGCAGTTTCATACAAGGACGCTTCAGCTTCATCTGTTGAAGGTTTGGGACAAGTCTCCTCTATCGTTGGATCAGTCCTTCCTGATGACCCCCCGAGTTCGTCGATCCCTGCAATGGTGGCTGGGGTCGGCCAATCTGTCGCAGGGCAGATCCTTTCTGGCCCCGTGCTGGGAAACTGTCACCACGGATGCCAGTCTGTCAGGTTGGGGGGGTGTTTGGAAGGACCTCCAGTTTCAGGGTCTGTGGAGTCCGCAGGAGGCTCACGAGCCCATCAATGTTCTGGAGTTGAGGGCCATCAGGTTGGTTCTGTTTCGCTTGACTCATCAGTTGAGAGGCCTGCCAGTTCAGGTCCGGTCGGACAACAGGACGGCGGTTGCTTACATCAATCACCAAGGGGGGACTCGCAGCAGGAGTGCTCTCAGGGAAGTGTCTTTGATTCTGGACTGGGCGGAGAGTCACGTCCCGTGTATCTCAGCAGTCTACATTCCGGGAGTGGAGAACACGGAGGCGGACTTGCTGAGCAGAGCCTCCTCTCGTCAGGGGGAGTGGTCTCTCAGTCCCACGGTGTTTCGTTCGATATGTCTCAGGTGGGGGTTCCCAGCGGTGGACCTCTTTGCCTCTCGTCACAATCACAAGCTTCCAGTCTTTGTGTCTCTCTCGCAGGATCCTCTGGCTCTGGCAGTGGATGCCATGTCTCTGAACTGGAGGGATCTGGGGTTCCTTTACCTGTTCCCTCCGTTTCCAATGGTAGCCAGAGTGGTGCGCAAGCTGACTCTGGAGGGCGTGTCGGCGATTCTAGTGGCACCAAGATGGCCAAGGCAGGTTTGGTTCGCAGACCTGGTAAGACTGGCAGAGGATCAGTTCGTTCTGCCTCTTCTGCCGGACCTGCTCACCCAGGGTCGGCTGCGCTATCCCAATTTACCTTCGCTGGCTTTGACGGCGTGGCTGCTGAAACCGCCATCTTAAAGGAAGAAGGTCTTTCTGACGCGGTGGTTCAGACTCTCATTAGCGCCAGGAAGCGCTCTTCCTCTACTATTTACTATAGGACTTGGAGGTCCTATATTGACTGGTGTGAAAGTAGGTCTTTCTCTTGTCGGGAGTTTTCCATTTCCAGAATCCTGGAGTTTCTTCAACATGGTCTGGATTTGGGGCTTCAACTTAGTACTTTGAAGGGGCAGGTTTCTGCCCTGGCGGTGTTTTTTTTTTTCAAAGGTCATTTGCTCTTCATCCCTTAGTCAAGACTTTTTTCCAAGGAGTTACGCATGTACGGCCTCCTAGGAAGCCCTTTGTTCCAGTTTGGGATTTGAACCTGGTTCTTTCTGCTCTTCAGGGTCCCCCGTTTGAGCCCTTGAATGAGATTGCTTTGTCTTCACTTACCCAAAAGGTGGCCTTTTTGGTGGCCATCACTTCGGTCAGGCGTGTTTCTGAGTTGGCAGCTTTATCCATTAAAGCTCCGTACTTCGAAAGGCATCAGGACAAGGTTGTCTTTCGTTTCAAGCCGGATTTTCTTCCTAAGGTGGTCTCTGCCTTTCATCTGAATCAGGACATTGTTCTGCCTTCTCTATGTCCTCACCCCAGCAACGACAAGGAAAGGGCGCTGCATTCCTTGGATGTAGTCCGTGTTGTGAAATATTATCTGGTGGTTACGTCTTCCTTTCGTAAGACTGATGCTTTTTTTGTGGTGCCCTTTGGGCCTAGGAAAGGTTTGGCTCCTGCCAAATCTTCCATTAGTAAATGGATTCGTCAGGCCATCATTGGGGCCTATTCTGCCAAGGGGAGGAGTCCCCCTTTTTGTGTTACTGCTCATTCTACTCGTGCGGTTGGAGCGTCCTGGGCTTTCCAGCACCAGGCCTCTGTTGAGCAAGTTTGTAAGGCCGCTACTTGGTCCTCTGTTCACACTTTTTCCAAGTTTTACAAGGTTCATGTTCGGGCCTCAGCGGATGCTGTTTTTGGCCGCAAAGTTCTGCAAGCTGTTGTGGTTTAAGTTGTGCATTGTGCCTTGTTTTGGATCCCCGCCCTTTTTATGGACACTGCTATTGGATGTCCCACATGTTATGGATATTCTGAAGCGGGGTGTGTGACATACTTAGAATAATACCATTTTTTGAAATACTCACCTGTAAAATGGGTATTGTAAGTATGTCACACACCCCGCTTCACCCGCCCTTCTTGTATTCGGGATCCTGTATATTGTGAACTTTGCGTTATTTTGATTTATATTTGCCTCTTCCTGGTCCCTTACCTTACTGCTTCTATATACTGGGTGATGAGTGGGAGGTCCCAGGTATTTATGGATCAGGGAGGGGCTTTCTTTTTTGCTATCATCTCTGCAGGAACGCCCCTTCAGGTTGGTATTACCCACATGTTATGGATATTCTGAAGCGGGGTGTGTGACATACTTACAATACCCATTTTACAGGTGAGTATTTCACAAAATGGTATTTTTATTTGCCAGCATTTTGCTTTTCTGGTTAAATTGGGCAATATGAGATACAGTACTAATATTTGCTGCCTATTAAAGGGACTGTCCAAGCAAAAGGGTAAATAAGGGTGCTAACTTGTTATCTCATGTTTGTTTTAGGGCTTGCTTTTTTGCCTGGACAATCCCTTTAAAGTGAACCCTATCCTGGGTTTTGGTCCTTTCCCCCGAGGCACCCCGATCGGGGGTGCCCAGCTGCGTGAAACCCCCAAGATCGCCTAAGGCAACTCACCACCTTCTGGTCCTACGGTGCATGCACGGCCAATAGTCCAATCAGCATGCTAGAGCCGCTGACGTCGAGTCTTAGGCTTCTTCTAAGAGCAGCGACTCCAAGCGAGCTGACTCCTCCGCTACCCTCTAACAGGGAGTGAATGGCCGGAGCGGGCACGTGTCCTGCTACACGGATAGTGGGGATACTGCCGTGGCTCGCGCACAGCCATTGGACCAAGACCAAGACCAGGACCAAGTGTATGGGGTGACCTGGGGAGTTTCAAACAGTGGGGCATTTGGATGGTCAAGGGGGAGCATCCGAATTTGGATGTTCCAGGGGGAGGGAATCAATCGGCCCAGGAAACGTATAGATTCCCAGGCCGATCACTGTGGGGGTTTTTTAAAGTCAAAAATGACTTAAACCAGAACAACACAACAAACAGTGCTCATATGCATTTAACATGCATTTAATTTACCTTTTTCTCACATCCGCTGGGGTCAATTTTAAAAACAAGATGGCGGTTCATGCATTTTTAGGCCACCTGCAAACAGGAAGTGCTGCTGGGCTTCCTGTTACTGTACATTGTCAGTTGGGAGAGAAAGCTCCAAAATGGCTGCTACCTTTCTTTTCCAACTGTGCCAGGCTCTTAGTCCGATTTAACCATTTGCCTGGACAGTCTCTTTACAATGAAGTAAAGGAGTAAAAACACAAAAATGTGGAATATTAAAGATCCACATAAATACGTCGGCTAATGAGAGGAGGGGTCACTTATACACCTGAACTGATTAAAACTCCTGCCAAGCTTGTGGTTTATTCTCTCATGGGAGGAATAAAATCCAGGGGTGACAGGTTTAGTATATCAGGGGTGACAGTATCTGTCACCCCTGATTTCCTCTTCCTTCCATTAAAATAAAAAAATCTTGCCTGGCTGGATATGTCTTGATGCTGGGTGTATAAGTGACCCCTCCTCCCACCATCCAGCATATTTATATAGATTTTTATAATTGCCATTTTCGTGATAGTGCTCCTTTAAACCGGAACTTTAAAGTCCAAACCCTTAAAAAAACTATTCTCTGGCATCTAAAATGAATATATTTTACATTTTTGTCACTTATTATTTCCCCCACTGGGCTGCAACTCTGTTCAGGACTCTAGGATACGGGTGCCGCCATCTTGCCTGAGGAGCATCACATACTGAGGAGAGGAGAGGGGGCAAAAGTGCAGGGAGGATAGGTTATAGCTGTGCTTTGCTCAGATAGAGCAGAGCTTGGGTCAGAAAAAGGTCAGCAAACCCAGAATGCAGAGGAGCACAGTGAGAAGGCACTTCCTGTTTGCAGGTTGCCTGTTGTTCCATGAGCCGCCATCTTGGATGTTTAAAGGCTCAGAACATGCAGGAGATGCAGGTAGGATGATTTTTAGCGTGAGCAATCTGTATGTACAGGGTGTGGGAAACATATAAGATAGACTCTTATTCAGAGTGAAGGACCGCTTTAAACTCCCATGATTGGCCCGGGAATCTATAAGATTCCCGGACCGATCAGACCCCTGACTGCGGGGCACCGCTTCGGAAAGACAAGTGGTGAATGAAGCGAAATTTGCCCCCCTCCGTCTTGGGCACCAACCCCCAATGGGGACACCACCAGCTTTTCCAGAGGGGAGTCACTAAATGGGCCCGCCATCTGCCCCAAAGACACCTCCCTCCCCAGCTTTACCCTTACCACCTCCGGTCGTTCCTGGGCAGACTTCATGTTTTTTAGAAAGCGTGCCCCAGGAGGAGCCATACATGGGATCACGAAACCCAGCTCACCCTTTCCCCAGCAAACGCAGCAAACGTGCCCCCCCCCCCCGATTGGGATACATTTTTTAGCCGAGGGTGCATCTCCACCCCTCTCACCGGTGTCACCCCTTTTTTGCAGGACCATCTGAACCCCCCCGCATTGCCCCCCAACGAATGACTCACCCCCGCAGCCTGAACACCGGAATTTGCACGTGGGTCCCCACCTGCAATAGGAGTCATTGAAGCCCAACACAAACCTTTTCCGGCCGTTCCCGCCACCCCCCGACCCCGTTGAGGTGGCGCCAGCCTAAAAGGGGGATACACTACCCGCCACCGGGTACACCCCCCTTGCATTCATAACCCTCAGCCACTACCCGATGTCCCTGTGACCTCAACCCAAGCCCTCACATTTCGCCATTCGTTGCCGGAACTGTTCGCCATACCGCAACCCAGCCGAGCCACTGTACACCCTGTGGGCCTCCCATATGGTATCCAGGTAGCAAAACAGTGGCGAACAATGCTCCGGATTCATTTCCCCTATCCCGCTCCCAGTATAGAGAACGCCTGCAGCCATTTACCAAAATTTCGTAGAATCAGTGCCTCTTATCCTCGTCCTCGACCTTCCGATCATACTCCCTTAGCCAAATTTTCCCTTTACCTCTAGTTTAAGATGCCCCCCAACGAACCCTCAAAACACACATAAGTGTGCCCCTTTGCCAAGTCCGAGATTGGCAGTGCCTAACACACCCCCCCTTTTGCCCCCCGGGTCCTCGCCGCCACCTTCCTCCCTACGTCCTACCCCCTCAGCCCCAACCCGCCGCATCATCCTCCCAATACTGACTGCCCGACCCGTGGCCCCTTGCGCCAACACTGCTGCTGGGCCCTGCGCTGCGCCCAGCCCCGCGGCCCCTTCACTCGCCTCTGGCTCCCCCTTCACAACAGATCCCGCACCCCCGCCAAAAAACTTGCGACTCCGCCTGATGCCTCACCCGCAGAAACCCCACCCCCAATAGCGACACAGAAATAATATCGCGATCAAATGTGGCTCACCATGCCGAACGATCCCGCCGCCTGGTCCGCCCGATCACTGATCTGCTTCCTGGGTCACCGTGCCCGACTGGCCCAATGACCCGCTTCCCGCCTGACGTCGCGATGCTGCCGCTGGCCCTGGCGCCGCCGCTGTGCCTCCGGAAGACAAAGCTTGACCAACGACTCCTGTTGCCGCCACACGACCGCCAGCCTGGTCGCGGGCGTCCTGGACACGCCATCCTGGTGTTCCGACCGCGACACCCCCTGAGCCTGCTCCTGGTCAAACACCACCTGCTGGGAAAAGGAGAGGCGAGCAGCTGGTACTGGCCGAGAAACCAAGCCCACGGCCATACTTGCGCGTGTTCACGGGGCTTGCGCTAAACTGTGGGGGGGGGGTAATGCCATGCGAAGGGGCCCCAGGTCAAATGGCCAAATCCGCGGGGGCGCGGCATGCCGGAGGGACCGCGGGGGCGCGCTGTGCGATGGGGGAGAGAGGAGGGGCGGTGAGGGGTAGTGGGGACGAGGATCTCATGGGGGGTGTGCCAAAAAGAGGGGAG
Organism: Gastrophryne carolinensis; assembly: GCA_027917425.1. Lineage (NCBI taxonomy): Eukaryota > Metazoa > Chordata > Amphibia > Anura > Microhylidae > Gastrophryne > Gastrophryne carolinensis. The sequence goes on from CM051238.1 coordinate 22,350,842, forward strand.
TGACCAGTGGGCCCCGCGCTAAACCCCCGAGTGTGTGCTGCCGGGGTGCGGCAGGTGTGGTTCTTAAAGGGCCCCCAGGCGTCGGGGGGGGACACCCGAGGGCCCACTAGTAGAGCTGGAGGTGAAGAGCACACCCCCAGCTCCGATCTCTGCTACGCTGGGAGCAGGGCATTGACCCCCTGGTATGACAGCAGGGGGGTGGGTGGGAAGGTGCCCCCTCCTCCAGCTTGTACGTGGGGAGGGGGCGATCCGCCATGCCGGGGGGGGGGATGATGACACTGCCGCACTGCCGCGGCTCACTTGCGGCCCGAGCCCGACAGGGGTGACAGGGGTGGGCGGGGGTGACGTCACCGCCTCTCCCCGCCAACCGAGACGCGGGGGGAAGAGACGCTCAGCCGCTCAGAAGACAAAAAAGGAGGCGGGGTGATGTCACCGCCTCTCCCCGCCCACCGAGGCGGCAGGGAGAAGCGGCTCTACTGCGGCCCAAGTGGAGGCCCTCGGGCCGCTATGAAGACGGCAATGGAAGCTGGAGAGGAGGGGGATGACGCTGCCGACCCCCCCCGTCTGCCGAGACAGCGGGGGAGTGGCGCCACCACCAACAGGTGAGAGCGGGGTGGAATGGGGCGCATTCCGGCGGGGAGGTGAGGGACTGGGGGGGGGGACCCGGCGTGTGCGGAGAGGCTGGGAGGGGGGAGACCCCCCCCCGCAACTCTGTCGCAGTGACTCCATGTCACTGATTCCAAATGGTTGGACGAGCTTCAGTCCTGACTGCTCGTCCATCCAAGCCGGAGGTCAAAGAGGAAGGGGAGGAGGGACGAACATCCCTTTATACTCCCCTTCCCTTTGATGTCACTTCCCCCGGTGACCATTTCCACAAGGCTGGTCTGCTTCTGGGCAGGAACGCAGGCCAGTCATGTGGGCTGCCCTCCTAAAAGGGACGGCGCCTTCTTTCTATGTTTGGCCTTCTCACCTCACATACTTACCCTCCTTGCTCCCTCGATGCTCCTGCTCTCTCCCCTCTCCTTCATGCTGCTGCACTGTGAGAGGGGGGGATGGCGCTGCACAGGCGGAGTATGGCTGGGCCGCTGACTCCGCCGCCGGTGTGCGCAGCGTGATGCTGGCTGGCCGCGCGAGGGCGCTGGGCTAGCACTTCTGCTGGGCTCCTCCGTGGGCCGCTTGGTGTTCCCTAGGCCCTCCACCATTTTGGGGGCGGACGCGATGTTCGCGTTGCTGGGGGGGGGGGGCAGTGCCGCATGATGACGCTTTTCGCGCCACTGCTGTGCGGCCCGCCCCTCGAGGAACGTGTGCTGCTGCTGCTGCTCCGCGCCATCTTCTCCCTCCTGCACGCTGCCCCCACAATTGATCTCCAGTAGGGGGTCCCAACCTGATTTGGTTTATCGGGTGGCCAGTCTTGAGAGACAGATTTCTCCCTCAGCTCCTAAAAAGGCCACTAGTAAGAGGCGGCATATTGAGCCGGTCTTTTCTGATGATGATGTAGATCTCTTTGGAGGCCCCGGCTCCATGGATGAGGGTGAGTTGCATGAGGACTCCATATCCGCTCCACGGCCGCTGGTACTATAGAATACTGACCTTTACTTTTATATGCATTGAGTATGTGGTGCGGAATTTACATTTTAAGCTCCTGCATACAAGGAGTTCTTCATGACACATTAAAGAGGAACTATGGAACTAAAAGAAGGAATGGGGCAGGGTCTTGGTCATGAATTGAGGCAAGTGTCAGACGTACACTATCCCCTCGATTCAAAGAGCAAAAGTTAATTGATTTCGGATCGAGAATCGTAAGTTTGGGTGGGTGTTAGTCATTTTTTCCTGTTTTTTTGGCCATTTCCGACTCGCACGAGCCTACGTTCGAATGCGTATATGCTCTTACGATCATCGCAAGTTCGTTCCTAAATTTTAGGATCAAATCGTAAAACTTAGGATCAAATCGTAAAACTTAGGATCAAAACGTAAAACTTAGGATAATCGGATGTGTTTAGGTGTGATTCAGAGAACAGTTTTCAAACCTCTAAATACGTTTTAAAAGAAAGCCACTGCCGACACCTTTTAGCAGTCGGATTGCTGTTCTTGAACAGGTTTTTTGGCTATGTGGAGGAGTCTGCGCGTCTTGCGCTCCAATGAACTGCATGTATCAGCATGGCCGAGGCCATAAATTGTATGGCAATGCATACCTGATTCATGTATGCCTTATAAAAGCATTTTAATGTGGACCTTAATTCGTCCTTTGCATGTAAACCTTTATTTTGCAATATATTTGCGTTAATTAAAGAAACTTATGTCCTTTGGTATTTATTTTTAAATTGATGTACTAGAATAATATTTTTAGATTGCATTTATTGGTGTAGTTGTTTACCTTTGCTTTGTTTAATTATTTAAGCACATCTTTGGTCAGATGCATCACACTTACTGAGGAGAGGAGAGCGGGATAAAGTGCAGGATGTGGGTTACTGCTGTATTTTGCACAGACACAGCAGAGCTGGGGGCACGGAAAGGTCAGAAATCAAAGAATGCAGAGCAACACAGTCACAAGGCCCTTTCTGTTTGCAGGCTGCCCGATAATACCTGACCCGCCATCTTGGCTGTTTCTAGACTCATAACATGCAGAAGTTGCTGGGTGTTTTTTAATTTTTGAGAGCAAATCTGTATGTTGAGGGTGTGGGTAACCACACCCAAAATTTTAAGTTGTACCATTTGAAGCCAAAATATTAAAATTAAATCCACAAGTAAAAAATGCAAGTTAACTAAAAATTAAACAAAGTAAGATTTACTTATGCAAATGCATTCATTAATGGTTGGTTACTACAAAATGAATGAAATAAAGAAAAATAAAAGACCAAATATTTAGAATGCACTTTAATGAGGTAAGTTTGTAGTGCGCAGCCGCAAAATCAGAAGGATTTACGTCCAGACAAAAAAGGAAAAAGGGCAAAACCAATGTTGCAACCTGAGAAATGAAACGGAAAATTCAGGATGGAAACTGACATAGGTCTGATTCCCGAACTGCCATACGAACGGACGTATATTTTAGGATAGAAACGTATTTGCTTATAGAATCACTCGCAAGTTCATACGAACGCACGAGCGTACGGGAAAAATAGGATGATCGGCACCAAAATCAAAGCTGTTACATGTTTCTTTGAATCGACCCTTATGACTGTAATTTAGATTTGTACAGTTTTGAAGTTCAGCTGTACCAGACAACGGTCGAGGTACAGGTGTGGGATTCAATTGTAAACAGGGCCGGATTAAGTGTGGTGGAGGCCCCTGGGCACAAAATCTGGTGGAGGCCCCAAGTACAGTATTTTTTTCCTTTAAAAAAGTAGTCCAGCCAAGTAACTGATCTGGCACCCGCCTACTTACTGGAACGTCAGACATCGAGTCCCTTGTGCCACCCTTGTGGGTGCGTGCTGCTCGGGAACTCCTGCTTTGCCATTCTGGGTGGGGGGTAGTGTAGTCGCCTACCTGGTCCAGCAGAAAACCGATCCCTGCATTGAGCTGCCTGCGGCTGTGCTTGGTGGCATATGTGCAGTGACAGCTCTGCACTCACCCATCACTGTAGCATTGCTGATGGTGGCTTTGCTTCTCCAGACTCTCCGCACTGCCCTGTGGTGGCTTTGGCTGTCTAGGCACGGGGGGGGGGCACTGCTGCCATTAGCTTTGTTGCTGGCCCTGCGGCCCATCACACAAAAGACTAAAAAGCCTCCTGGACCAGACCATAACCCAAAGGTTGGTGGATGCCCCCTTTGCAGGGCAAGTGGTGGAGGCCCCGGGGCTCGCGCCCCTTGCGCCCCCCTCATAATCCGGCCCTGATTATAACATCGACGCAGAAGATTTTGTGCTAGGCCAGACTCAGTTGACAGGAAGTGTGTACTTCCTGGGCCTTTTTCAGTACCATAGTTGATTTTTCTCTACTCCATTAACCTTCTCACCTTGAGGCAAAAGTTGGCCTTCTTAAAATCGACCATGATCTCAACAGTCTTGAGGTTGCTCAAGACCAGAATGTTCTCTTTGAACCAATTGAGTCGTACCACTTCACATCTGTATGCGCTCTCATCCCTGTCTCTCCGGGGTCCAGTTACTTTCCTATCATCTCACCCCCGTCTCTGCGGAGTCCAGTTACTGTCCTATCATCTCTTCCCTGTCTCTCTCGAGTCCAGTTACTGTCCTATCATCTCATCCCCGTCTTTCTCCGGAGTCTAGTTACTGTCCTATAATCTCATCCCCATCTCTCAGGAGTCCAGTTACTGTCCTACCATCTCATCCCCATCTCTCTCGAGCCAGTTACTGTCCTACCATCTCATCCCCATCTCTTACGAGTCCAGTTACTGTCCTACCATCTCATCCCCAACTCTCTCGAGTCCAGTTACTGTCCTACCATCTCATCCCCATCTCTCTCGAGTCCAGTTACTGTCCTACCATCTCATCCCCATTTCTCTCTAGTCCAGTTACTGTCCTATCATCTCATCCCCGTCTCTCTCGAGTCCAGTAACTGTCCTATCATCTCTTCCCTGTCTCTCTCGAGTCCAGTTACTGTCCTATCATCTCATCCCCGTCTTTCTCCGGAGTCTAGTTACTGTCCTATCATCTCATCCCCATCTCTCAGGAGTCCAGTTACTGTCCTACCATCTCATCCCCATCTCTCTCGAGCCAGTTACTGTCCTACCATCTCATCCCCATCTCTCTCAAGTCCAGTTACTGTCCTACCATCTCATCCCCATCTCTCTCGAGTCCAGTTACTGTCCTATCATCTCATCCCCGTCTCTCTCGAGTCCAGTAACTGTCCTACCATCTGCGTATTTGAGGAACTTGACTGGTTAATCTACCGAGTAGCAGTCATTTGGATAAATGGCTGAAGCTGATGTCTCTTCTGCGTCTGCTGTAACGGACCCTTTGCATTGGTCAACTCCAAGCAAATTCATTATTTGTCGTTATTTAAACAGCCTTGTGTGCACAGAGACAACGTTGGCAGCGCTGTTGGCGCTCTACTTCAACCTGGCAGTAATATTTTCATGTTTGTCCCCTAATTCCCTTACACCCAAAACCCTAGGGTGGAGTTCTTTTTTCACAAGATCTTGGCCAAAACATTGAGGAGATTCACGGAGCGATTTCTTCAGTCACGGATTTCCCAGAACCCATTGCTGGCACAGGGCCTGCGAATGGCGGTCCAACACCTTCTGCTGTCGGGTGTGATTTGCCCCGTGCCTCGGCATCCATCCTGGACCTGAAGAGTCTCAACAGGTTTGTCAGGGTCAGACGTTTCCACATGGAGACCTTACGGTCCGCGGTGAGCTCGCTTCGACTTGGCGACTTGTGGGTTTGCCATTCGGGTTATCCTCAGCCCCCCATGTGTTCACCAAGGTGCTGGTGGGCGTCATGGCTATCCTGAGAATCCAGGGCATCCGTGTGCTGCCTTATCTGGACGATTTACTGATTGCGACTCAGTCTCTTCATCAGGCAGAGAGCGACACCCGGACCGCGTTGTCCACTCTCAAATATTTCGGTTGGGTAGTCAATTACCCCAAGACTTCAATCACTCCCTCCATACTGAGGTCTTTTTCTGGGAATGACGCTGGACACCTCTCAGGCAAAGGTATTCCTGCCACAGCAGAAGGTGGTGGGTCTTCAGACGCAGGTGCAGGCCTTGCTGTCTTGTCAGCTTCCATCTGTCCATCTGGGGATGAAACTGGTGGGTCTTATGGTGTCATGCTTCGAGGCAATGCCCTTTGCTCAGAGACCTCCACATGAGACCTCTTCAATTGAATCTCTTGGGATCGGACGCAGGAGTCACTGGAACAGGAATTTTCACTGTCTCTCCCGGCCAGGCAATCCCTCTTGTGGTGGCTGGACTCCAGAAATCTGCTGGTAGGCAAGTCATTTTTCACCACAGACGCCAGCCTGACCGGCTGGGGAGGCTTTTGGCTGACGCAGAAGATCCAGGATCAGTGGGGGCCGCAGAAGGCCCACTTGCCCATAAATGTCTTGGAATGGAGAGCGATCAGGTTGGTGCTTCTTCACTTGACTCCCCATTTACGGGGTCGTGCTATCCAGGTTTGCTCGGACAATCAGACGGCGGTTGCCTACATAAATCACCAAGGCGGGACTCGGAGTAAGCGAGCCCTCAAGGAGGTGACCCTGATTCTGACTTGGGCAGAGGAGAATGTTCCCTGCATCTCGGCGGTTTACATTCCTGGGATAGAGAACCAGGAGGCCGACTCCCTGAGCAGGAGTGCCTCACGCCTGGGGGAATGGTCCCTCAGCTGCAAGATCTTTCACGCTCTGTGTCTCCGCTGGGGTCAGCCAGACGTGGAAGTTTTTGCATCCAGACACAATCACAAGCTGCCGAGATTCGTCTCCCTGTCGAGAGATCCTCTGGCCTTTGCCACAGACGCTCTGGTGATTCCTTGGACGGAGCTCAGGCGTTCCCTCCGTTTCCTCTCCTGGGCCGAGTGCTGCGCAAGATAGCCCAGAAGGGGGTACCAACCATCCTGGTGGCTCCTCGCTGGCCGAGGCGGAGTTGGTTCGCGGACATAATTCAGATGTCAGTCGATCGCTACGCCATGCCTGACGACCCAGGGCTTCTCACGCAGGGGTCGCTGCGGCACCCCAATTTACAGACGCTGGCTTTGACACCTGGCTATTGAAACCTCAATCCTGACGGAGAAGGGGCTGTCTGCCACGGTTGTTCAGGCGCGGAAGAAGTCTTCTTCCATGATATACTACCGAGTTTGGCATGCCTACATTGCCTGGTGTGAATCCAAGTGCCTTCCTTGCCGTACTTTATCTCTAGGATTTTGGAGTTTTTACAACACGGCTTAGAATTGGGTTTCCAGCTGAGCACCCTCAACTGCCAGGTCTCGGCCTTGGCCATCGTTTTCCAAAGATCCTTTGCCAATCATAGACTGATCAAGACCTTTTTCCAAGGAGTTACCCATGTACGCCCACCGCGTAAGCCTGAATTTCCGGTGTGGGACTTGAATTTGGTGCTTTCTGCTCTTCATGGTCCTCCCTTTGAGCCCTTGTGTGATGCTGCATTGTCTATTTTGACTCTAAAGGTGGTCTTTTTGGTTGCTATCACATCGGTGCGTCGCGTGTCAGAGCTGGCCGCGCTTCGTATGAAGCCGTCTTACTTTGAAAGGCATAAGGATAAGGTGATGTTTCGTTTTAAGCCTGATTTTTGCCTAAGGTCGTTTTTCCCTTTCACCTTAATGAGGAGGTTGTCTCGCCTTCCTTGTGCCCAGCTCCGGCTAACTCTAAGGAAAGGACCCTCCATTCCCTGGATGTGGTCAGAGCCATTAAGTATTACCTGGTTGCGACCGATTCCTTCAGGAAATCGGATTTGCTCTTTGTCCTAACAGAGGGCTCTAGGAAAGGTTTGCCGCCTGCCAAGTCCACGCTCAGTAAGTGGATCAGACAGGCGGTGGTGCAAGCATATTCTGCCAAGGGGAAGGAACCCCCTTTTCGTATTACAGCTCATTCTACTATAGCTATTGGTGCCTCCTGGGCTTTTCAGCACCAGGCATCTGTTGAACAAGTTTGTAAGGCCGCCACTTGGTCTTCAGTTCATACCTTTACCAAGTTTTACAAGGTTGATGTTAAGGCCTCAGCTGATGCTGTCTTTGGCCGAAAGGTGCTTCAGGCGGTAGTGAAATGAACTACATGCTGTTCCACACTGGGGATCCCACCCTAATGGACACTGCTTTTGGATGTCCCACATGTAATCAGTTCTGGGACGACCTGGACTGGATATAGTGAAAAATACAATTCTGTGAAACTCACCTGTAGAATTGTTTTTGAATATATCCAGTCCAGGTCGTCCCACCCCACCCTTGTTTCATTATCTCTTTTTGCCTGTTATGGTGATTACCATTTTTATATTGGACCGTTGTTTTTATTGGAGAGAGTACATGCTGAAGCTATGTGAAATAAAATGGTTTCTTGGCCTTCCGGCCTGTCTCTTTTCTTACTGCTGTTTAACCACTGGGGAATCAAAGAGAGACACCTGATTTTGTAGGGGGCCGGGAGGAGCTACAGCTTTGGATCCTGCAGTCAAGCGCCACCTGGCAGTGGATTACCCACATGTCATCACTTCTGGGACGACCTGGACTGAATATATTCAAAAACAATTCTACAGGTGAGTTTCACAGAATTGTATTTTTGCAGCTTTGCACTTTATTGAATTTAATTAACTTAAATTTGTATTAACTTTTTTGAATTGGATGTAATTGTGATTATGGATCTATTTGGGATACCCCATAAAATGTGCTGTCTAGTGATATATGTTTTTTAATTGTATGTCATTATGTGATTTTTAATAGGTATCATTTAATAAATAATATATGAATTCTTGATATATTGTTGAATGTATTAATTACCGTGGAGGGGTTGCTGTGATTTGGTACTATTTGGGTGATTGGTGGACTCACCACTAAATAACATTCGATTGATTTTAGGGAATAATAGTTTCCAATCACAAGCACGGCCGCTGGTACTATAGAATACTGACCTTTACTTTTATATGCATTGAGTGTGTGGTGCGGAATTTACATTTTAAGCTCCTGCATACAAGGAGTTCTTTATGACACATTAAAGAGGAACTATGGAACTAAAAGAAGGAATGGAGCAGGGTCTTGGTCATGAATTGAGGCAAGTGTCAGATGTACACTATGATCATGAAAATGTAGTTCATGACTCCCTGTAGTTTAGATTTGTACAGTTTTGAAGTTCAGCTGTACCAGACAGTGGTCGAGGTACAGGTGAGGGATTCAATTATAACCAGGGCCAGGGCCGGATGTGTGGTGGAGGCCCCAAGTACAGTATTTTTTTCCTTTAAAAAAAATAGTCCAGCCAAGTAACTGATCTGGCACCCGCCTACTTACTGGAACGTCAGACATTGAGTCCCTTGTGCCACCCTTTCGGGTGCATGCTGCTCGGGAACTCCTGCTTTGGCATTCTGGGTGGGGGGTAGTGTAGTCGCCTAGCTGGTCCAGCAGAAAACTGATCCCTGCATTGAGCTGCCTGCGGCTGTGCTTGGTGGCATATGTGCAGTGACAGCTCTGCACGCACCCATCACTGTAGCATTGCTGATGGTGGCTTTGCTGCTCCAGACTCTCCGCACTGCCCTGTGGTGGCTTTGGCTGTCTAGGCACGGGGGGGGGGGGGGGGGGCACTGCTGCCATTAGCTTTGTTGCTGGCCCTGTGGCCCATCACACAAAAGACTAAAAAACCTCCTGGACCAGACCATAACCCAAAGGTTGGTGGAGGCCCCCTTTGCAGGGCAAGTGGTGGAGGCCCCAGGGCTCGCGCCCCTTGCGCCCCCCTCATAATCCGGCCCTGATTATAACATTTACGCAGAAGATTTTGTGCTAGGCCAGACTCAGCTGACAGGAAGTGTGTACTTCCTGGGCCTTTTTCAGTACCATAGTTGACTTTTCTCTACTCCATTAACCTTCTCACCTTGAGGCAAAAGTTGGCCTTCTTAAAATCGACCATGATCTCAACAGTCTTGAGGTTGCTCAAGGCCAGAATGTTCTCTTTGAACCAATTGAGTCGTACCACTTCACATCTGTATGCGCTCTCATCCCTGTCTCTCCGGAGTCCAGTTACTTTCCTATCATCTCACCCCCGTCTCTGCGGAGTCCAGTTACTGTCCTATCGTCTCTTCCCTGTCTCTCTCGAGTCCAGTTACTGTCCTATCATCTCATCCCCGTCTTTCTCCGGAGTCTAGTTACTGTCCTATCATCTCATCCCCATCTCTCAGGAGTCCAGTTACTGTCCTACCATCTCATCCCCATCTCTCTCAAGTCCAGTTACTGTCCTACCATCTCATCTCCATCTCTTACGAGTCCAGTTACTGTCCTACCATCTCATCCCCGTCTCTCTCGAGTCCAGTAACCATCCTATCATCTCATCCCCATCTCTCTCGAGTCTAGTTACTGTCCTATCATCTCATCCCCGTCTCTCTCTCGAGTCCAGTAACCATCCTATCATCTCATCCCCATCTCTCTCGAGTCCAGTTACTGTCCTATCATCTCATCCCCGTCTTTCTCCGGAGTCTAGTTACTGTCCTATCATCTCATCACCATCTCTCAGGAGTCTAGTTACTGTCCTACCATCTCATCCCCATCTCTCTCGAGCCAGTTACTGTCCTACCATCTCATCCCCATCTCTTACGAGTCCAGTTACTGTCCTACCATCTCATCCCCATCTCTCTCGAGTCCAGTTACTGTCCTACCATCTCATCCCCATCTCTCTCGAGTCCAGTTACTGTCCTACCATCTCATCCCCATCTCTCTCGAGTCCAGTTACTGTCCTACCATCTCATCCCCATCTCTCTCGAGTCCAGTTACTGTCCTACCATCTCATCCCCATCTCTCTCGAGTCCAGTTACTGTCCTATCATCTCATCCCCGTCTCTCTCGAGTCCAGTAACTGTCCTACCATCTGCGTATTTGAGGAACTTGACTGGTTAATCTACCGAGTAGCAGTCATTTGGATAAATGGCTGAAGCTGATGTCTCTTCTGCGTCTGCTGTAACGGACCCCTTGCATTGGTCAACTCCAAGCAAATTCATTATTTGTCGTTATTTAAACAGCCTTGTGTGCACAGAGACAACGTTGGCAGCGCTGTTGGCGCTCTACTTCAACCTGGCAGTAATATTTTCATGTTTGTCCCCTAATTCCCTTACACCCAAAACCCTAGGGTGGAGTTCTTTCTTCACAAGATCTTGGCCAAAACATTGAGGAGATTCACTTAATGGAACCTTTGTGTTTCCATGCTTCAAGTAAGAACTTTGAATCCAAAAGGTCAAGAAGAAGTGGTTGTGGAAGTTAAGAAATCACAGCAGTAAAGAAAAGTAATAATAACTAGAGTTTGAGAGCGAGCCCGATACATTACACGCACATAATATGGTGTTACCTAGTTACCGTTCCACCTTGGTCGATGCGCATTATGTTCGAAAAAACTAACATGAACAAATGGTCTCTTTGTCATGTTGAGCAGATCTCACACACATTTAATATAGACATTCCCATTACTCCTGCCAGGAGTTTTAAGTCATTTTATGAAGTGGTACTGCATTTGGACTTGAATTATGGAACGAGCTTGTGAATGTTCTGCTGACAGAATGGAAAAATTAAAGTCATGGCAGCCAGAACGCCCTCTTTTCTAAAGGGCTTCATATAATACAGTAAAACATACCTTGCGGCCCATAAAATCTGTCTATACCTATTAGCCCTTTGAGGTTGAACATATATTATTGATGGTTTACACATTTTCCCTTCTTTCAGACATAGCGTTTTATTCATGGTTGGATTTCGGGAAATTGCGTCAGCGGACTGGTACCAAGAACATGTGGGCACTGGGGATGGACTTTTTCCGAGCCCACTCCTACAAGAAACTATGGTTTCTGTAGGAAGATGGCTTTGTACGCTCATGGGAGTCTTTTAATGACTTTTCTAAGGTACATTGTGTGTATAATTATTAGTTCTAATAAGTGAGCATTTTGACCATATCTTTATTTTTATGCATGTTTGCCAACATCCGGCTGTATAAACTTGAATGCTTATTGGATTGAAGCATATCATGTGATGTGTAATCAGGGAGGAGGTTGCCTAAGCAGATCAATACAATACATCAAGGTTCATCATTATCATTAGGGAGCATTGCCCCAAAATTTCCTAACATCTGAAACGTTAAAAATTGTTAATAGTCTTTGAGATGGATGGAGCACTCTTGAAAATATATTGGGCATGGTTACAGAATCATTAAACATTTTGTTGCAAATAGTCAACAGGGTCACAAATGTGTTGAGAAGGAGAAAGATGCCAAAGATTTGAGAGGAGTAGAACATGCAGAGACCAGAAAGCCATTAACCTCCAGTGCTGACATAAGTACAAGGTGTTTAGTGCTCAGAGATATGGCCAAGGTAAGGATGCCTGAAACCCCACCTACAGTGTTGAGCGAACCCAAACTGCAAAGTTTGGGTCTGTGCCGAATTCTGCAGGTTCGGGTCCCCAATCCCAAACATAGACTTCACCCAGAAGTCTGGCTGATGGGCTGCTATTAGCCCTCCCCTTACCCAATCATGATCGCGAATCTTCTTGCCACCTGCCCCTGTCCAAGACTTTAGGACTGGTTCAATTGGGTTTTGATACTCTTTAAAAGTGTCTTCTATGTATCAGACACCCAATGCAGCCCCACACACGCAAGGGCAATCTTATCCCTATAGCACAAGTTTCCCGTTGACATCCCAAAGCTTTTCCCCTCCTCCGCTTTAGTATCTCCCCTATCTCTGTTCTTGGATCTCCTTTTCATTGTATAACATAGAAATTAAGATTCCAAACTCTCAGTGAAGAGGAGATTTGTTGATGGAAAGGTGAGATGAGGATTAATAGGAGGGTGCTGAGAGGGAAACTTTTTATCAGCGCTTATGCGTCCACTTTAAGAGAAGGCTAGATTATACATATACATATTGTGTATATATATATATATATATATATATATATATATATATATATACAGATTTAGGATTCCTCGCTCTTCAACAACCCCCTAGGATCCTCCATATTGGCAATTGCAACCTTCTTTGGCAACAAATTCTGTTCATGCAGCCAATCTAATCAACTTGCACATACGGGGCTCCAGCTCATAGAAACCTTTTTTATTGGTTTTATTGAATCCCCCAGTTACCCTGGTGGGCCAGTCTGAGCCGGGCCTGGACCATAAAGCTATGCCAATACTTCTTATGTCTAGGGGCATATCCAAATGCAAGATAGCCCAAGAAGGTACAGATATGGGGCCCTGGCATGGCTCATAGAAACCTTTTTTATTTTTTTTTATTGATTCCACTGGTTACCCTGGTGGGTCAGTCCAAATCTGGCCTGGACCATAAAGCTATGCCAATACTCCTTATGTATGATATATCTAAATGCAAGATAGCCCAAGAAGGGGCAGATATAGGGCCCCGGCATGGCTCATAGAAACCTTTTTCTCATCATATTCAGCCCCTTGGATGCAAATATACAACAGGATTGGCTACAATGAGAGAACTAAACACAAGAAAATAACCAATATAAATGGTTCTCCCTTTCTGGCCACAATGTCATGTGAGATGTTATAAATAAGGTGTCGGAGCAACAATGGCAGGGGTCCGTTAACACATGGGCCTGGTGCGGTTGCCACCCCTCTAGTTACATGCCTATCTATGCTGTCTGTTTGGAGACCATTTAAAACAGGGGTGTCAAACTCATATTCACCGAGGGCCACATTAGCATTCTGGTCGCCTTCAAAGGGCCAGTTAATACCAAACACAAAACGAAATGCAAATATGACCATTCAAATGATTACAGAAACAAATATTTTGGCCAGGACAGATGCAGATGCAAAATTATTTTGCCCATGGCAGCCCTAGAATCATTGTTTCCAACCCACTGGCAAAAGCTAGCAATAACCCCTGTAGAAAATGTAGCACCCTTTGCTGTGGCAGTAATTTGGGTGGGTTCGGCCCCCTGCCCGCCTAAACCAACCAACCCACTTACTACTAGTGGAGCACAGCACACGGCAGTGACACACAGTCATGAAGACCGGTCGCCCTAGAAGGGATGCCATCCAGCTGCCTGGCAGCTGTCAGAGGGCCACATAAAATGGCGTGGAGGGCCGCATTCGGCCCCCAGGCCTTGAGTTTGACATGTGGTTTAGAAGTTGGTTAAAGGGCCTGTCACCAGAGGTGTCTGGCCCGGGGCTTTTTGGAGCACACCGGCCTTGCTGTACTGTTCCTGGCCCAGTATAATATCTTAATGTCACAATGGTGTGCTAAAATCCCCCCATTACAGACAATGTGCAGAAGCACTTCATTACAGGCAGTGAGCGGCATCCCTCATTACAACCAGTAAGTAGCATCCCTCATTACAGCGAGTGAGGGGCATCCCACAGAGGCATGTTGCTGCATCTCCCATTACGGGCAGTCAGAGGCATCCCTCATTACAGCAAGTTGGGGCATCCCACAGAGGCATTTTGCGTTGTCTCCCATTACAGGCAGTGAGCATCCCTCTTTACAGCCAGTAAGAATCATCCTTCATTACAGTTAGTGAGGGCATCCCTCATTACAGGCAGTGGGGCCATCCCTCAGTAGAGCCAGTGGGGGCGTCGATCAGTACAGCCAGTAGGGGCATCCATCAGTACAGCTTACAGCCAGTGGGTATGCCCTATGGCCAGCCGCCCCTGCCTGTCACTATTTATATACTGTAATGTTTTGTGCTTTATTTTAACCTTTTTTCTCAGCTCAGGCTCATGTGGACAGCTTTAAAATATGATCTTAATTTATCTTTAGTACATAGGCAGTAAGGATAAGGACAGCTATTCAGCTGGAATGATGACTATGCCGGAGGAATGCAGGCTTCCCCTAACTTGCCTCCTATACAGAGGATCTATCACAAACAAATCTCTCTTGAAATATTCCCCTATAACTCTTTATACGTTATCACACCACTATGGGGCATGTTGATTCTACCTATAGATAAATAGAATGCTAAAAAGCAGACCTAAATATAATTTACCCTCTGAAGCCCTTGCTGCATCCCCCACCTTCTAAATATTTGGATCTGGGATGAAAGACTGTACAAAAAAAAATAAAAAAATAAATATATATATATATATATATATATATATATATATATAGTGCCAGGCGTGCCCACCTGGTAAAGTCTATTGCTCGCATGTGGCTGCTGCACGCTCACATAATGGCACAGAAGTTTCAGTTTATGTAGTCTTCTATCATGGCATTGATGTTTTTCATGTAGCATACTGGCAAGGCATTGACCTTTTTTGTGTGACTGGCTTATTGACCCTAAAATAGATATACTGGCATCATGTCATAGATCTGCTTTTTTATGTGACATACTGGCATGGCATTGGTCGTTTTTATGTGTTATGCTAGCATCATGGCATTTTGACTGGCATACTGGTTTTACATTGGTCTTTTCTATGTGGCATACTGGCATGGCATTCATCTTTTTTATTTGGCATACTGGAATGGCATTGATCTTTTCTATGTAGCCTACTATCATGGCATTGATGTTTTTCATGTGACATACATTGAAGTAAATATTCTGGCATCATGTCATAGATCTGGTTTTTAAGGGGCACACTGGCATAGCATTGGTCATTTTTATGTGTTATGGCATTGATCTTTTTGACTGGCATACTGGCTTTAGATTGGTCTTTTCTATGTGGCATAGCATTCATCTTTATTTGGCATGCAGGTATGGGATTGATCTTATGTATGTGGCCTACTATCATGGCATTGATGTTTTCATGTGCCATAAAGGCATGGCCTCAATCTTTTCCAAGTGGCCTGCTATCATGGCCAGGGTCGGACTGGAGCACCTTGGGCCCACCAGAAGAAGTAATTCTTGTGGTGTCAGACTACCGGGTAAGAACCCCGATTGCGGAGACTAAGAACCGGCTTACCTCTCAAGCCTGGAATCTAAGGACCAACTTGGTTTTCACTAGAGCCTCTCAAGATAAGGATAGGCTGGGCTGCAGGAAGGCCCCATGTCAGGCAAACTAGGAATGGGTTTTGCCAAGTTCTGGGTAGAGGACAGACCAGAGCTGGACTGGAGACATGGGACGAACTGAAGTCGTGGCTGGCAGAACTCGAAGGAAGTCGTAAACAAGTCGATGTCGAGGGCAGGCAGAATGGGATCGAAGTCATAAACAAGCCGAGGACGTCAGGAGAATAGAAGAGTAGTCAAAATTAAGCCGGGTCCGTACACAGGAATGGAGGACTGAAACACAAGAACAAGCAGGAGAGATGACCAAATGGCAATGCAGGTCACTGCTCGCCAGAATTTAAAAGCCCCTGCGCATGCGCATAATCGAGCACAGCTTTGTGCATTTGCAATGCGCATGCGCGCGCATAATCGCAACGCACAACAGATTGTACCGCTACAGCCGACACTACATGCGCACGCGCTTACTACTATCTCTAGTGCTCAAATGCGAGCGCACAGGAAACCTTGCCACCCTCTGCTGGGGAACAAGAGGAATAGTCCTGGTTCTTTGACATGGGGCCCATCAGAGGAAATTATCCTTGGGGCTCACCCTACTGCTAAAGGATAGGTTACTGCATAAAAAAGGTTTACTGACCAAATAAACTTAAAGTGCTACTGCAGGTAAAGGCATTGATGGCATTGGTGTGGCAATGCATTGATCTTTTTTTTTGTGGCCACTTACTGGTTTGGTATTGATTGTTTAGTAGAGAGTGTTTTGGCGAACCTGAAGTTTGTACCGAACTTTGCGGCTTCCCACGAGTATGATTGTGTTCAAGTTTGTGTTCAAGCAGAACCCGCCAGTAATGGTGGTGGGCCGGTGAGGCATGGGGGGAGGACCCTGTCATTTTTGGGTCCCAAAGTTCGGATCTCCGTTGAATTCAGTGGGGACCAGATTTTGGTTCGACTTCGGGTTACGTTAGGTACCTGAACCAAACTTTTGTTCAAAGTTCGTCAGACTTTGCCGAACCTGAACTTGTACCAGTTTCCCCAACACTATCAGTAGATATACTGGCATCATGGCATAGATCTGCTTTTTTATATGGCATACTGCCATGGTATTGGTCTTTTATGTGACATACAGACAAGTAATTGATGTTTTTTATGTGGCATACAGACAAGGCACTGATTATTTTTATGTAGCATACAGACAAGCAATTGTTTTTTTTCATGTGGCATTCTGGCAAGGAATTGTTCTTGTTATGTGGCACATTGGCATGGCATTGGTCTTTTCTAGGTGGCATACTGGCAAGGCATTGGCCCTTTTTACATGCCCCAGGCAGGGCACGCTGTTACCGTGTTTCCCCGAAAATAAGACCTACTCCGAAAATAAGGCCTACTGTGCTTTTAGCATGAAGGCTAAATATACGACCTCCCCCGAAAATAAGACCTCCCCCGAAAATAAGACCTCCCCCCTCAGTCAGCTGCGGCCGGCTCTCTCTGATGACGAGTGACGCCCCTGACGTTGCGCATAGGGGGACGTCACTGGGGGACGTCACTCGTCATCAAAGCGGCCGCCACCAAAGTGAAAGCTGCTGTCTGCTGCTCGCTCTCTGACAGTAAGTTAGTGAGTAGTGGCAGCAGACTGTGAAGAAGAAGAAAAAAAGAATTTCTATGGGGGAAATGCCAGGTGAAGTGAGGGGAGGGGGGCATGGAAACTAGAGAATTCCCTGGATTCTCTAGACTCTACCCCCACCCCCCCCCACCTTCACCCACTGATGATGAGGAGGGGGGGTTGTATGTTTTGGATTCCCCACATATGCCACTACCGGTAGTACAGGAGAAGGGGGGTAAATTGGGACAGGAGGATCGTGGGGGGGAGGTAACATGAAATTTTGACAGGAGTCACATTTTGTCTGGTTATGCTGGTTTGTGATGGCAACTACTACTGTTTAACAGTTAATAAATTTCATTTTTTTTGTGAATGCATGTGAATTCTTCATGGAAAAATGTAAGACATCCCCTGAAAATAAGACCTAGCGCATCTTTGGGAGCAAAAATTAATATAAGACACTGTCTTATTTTCGGGGAAACAGGGTAGGTATGGGCCCTGGGTAAATCCCCAGTTTGCCCTTCCCCCAATGCTGGCCCTGGGCAGCCTTGGGTATGCGTCTCTTTTTTATAGAGAAGGAACCTTGATGCCAAATCTTCTCTTCTGCTCTCATTGATGAATCCTCTCCGGTCAGCCATGACTGGCCATGTGTTGATGTGCTTAGGTGGAGCCGCTGTGACCTCTAATGAAGCCGGAGGATTATATAATGGGAAGAAAAGTGCTACTGCTTATATCTATTTAACAAGCACATGCCGGCAATTAGAATCAGTGGGACCCTTAATTAGGGCACTAAAGCTGCTATTAACCAAATGATATGCTGAAATAGAGAGACAAGGCTGAGAAGAATGGAGGCAATGGAGGAGGTATTCTATACTATGGCCAAGTGTCGTAATTGTTTTTCATCTCATTTTTGCTATCAAAGCCACATTTTGGACAGTGATGAGAAGAACCATGGCCTGCCTTTGGGGTATGCAAACTGTGCAGTCACACAGGGCGCCATCTGAATCTTTTTTTGGGGGGGCACCAGGAGAAACATTAAGACATTCTCCAGCATTTTCTTTTTTCTCTACATCCACTCTTTCATTTCTCTACATTTGCTCTCTCTCCTGCTTTCCACATTCAGCCCTATTTCCTATCATACTACACATTCCCTCCATCCCTCTTTCATCTTCCCCCCTTTAGGATGCCCCACTTGACAGGAACAATACCTGGGAGAGGGCAATTCCTGTTCCTCTTTAACTCATCTATTCCTCATTTACACGTGTAAACCACACACCTCGGGTGGGGCACTGAGAAACCAGAGTCACTGTACACCAACTACCATGGAAGGTACTCACTTCTGTTACAGCTGGATCCTGGCAGGTTGTAGGTCCTCTTTAGAGTTGTAGAAAGTTTCAGACAGAGTCACAGATTCTTTGCCTGATTATATTAAGGAATACAATAGCAATCAGCACAGTTTCTTCCCTGGAACGTCACAGGGGGCCCACCATAAGGCTTGGTCCTTGCTAGGCCTCCCCTCCAGGCATCGTCACCACGGATGCTACCCCAGCCTCAGGAACCCCACTCGGATTGATGGGGGAACTCTTACCCACTCGGATTGATGGGTGTCACCAAGTGATCCTAGTAAGCAGCGCTCCGGGGCTGTCTCTTCCCAACCCCCAACTCCGAGGACCAAGACCAGTATCTCTCTTCCTGCCCTACTTGACTACAGGGGGAACCTAGCTCTGGGCGTCCTCTAGTCACTCACATGCGCAGCTTCTTCCAGTGGCATCCTACCCCCCGGTCTTGGGCTACTGCTCCTTACAGGTTGTCAGGGCCGGATTAAGTGTGGTGGAGGCCCCTGGGCACAAAATCTGGTGGAGGCCTCAGATACTGTTTTTTTTTTCCTTTAAAATAATAGTCCAGCCAAGTAACTGCTTGGTGGTTGTCTGGCACCCGCCTACTTACTGGATCGAGTCCCTTGTGCCACCCTTGTGTGGGTGCGCACTGCTCGGGAACTCCTGCTTTGCCATTCTGGGTGGGAGGTAGTGTAGTCGCCCGGCTGGTCCAGCAGAAAACAGTTCCCTGCATTGAGCTGCCAGCAGCTGTGCTTCGTGGCTTATGTGCAGTGACAGCTCTGCACCCATCACTGTAGCGTTACTGGCGGAGGCTTTGCTGCTCTAGACTCTCCGTCCTGCCCTGTGGTGACTTTGGCTGTGGCTTTTACTACAAAAAAGGCTTGCCCAGACACGGGGCGTCCCCTTTGCCGCCGATAGCTTCGTTGATGGCCCCGCGGCAAGTCAGACCCAAGACTGAAAAGCCTCCTAGACCAGACCATAACCCAAAGGTTGGTGGAGGCCCGCTTTGCAGGGCAAGTGGTGGAGGCCCCAGGGCTCCAGCCCCTTGCGCCCCCTCATAATCCGGCCCTGCAGGTTGGCACCTGGTTCGTCACCTCCTCAACGGTCCAGCACCTGGAGGGTGCTTCTGCAACAGATGAACACTACATCTTTCTAGCTTCTTACAGGACTTCCCAGGTCCTACTCCTCGAGCACTTCCTGGGTCTTCCCCTTTAATACTCCAGGGACCAATGGAATAATGCAGTGGGCTGTGCTTATGACTCACTAACTATTAACCTCTATATGGTGGGGAGGTAACCTTCCCAAAGCAAACCCCACTGTCCCTGGTAGGCAAACGTTTTCCTCAAACCCAGGGGGCCCTACCTCTCTCTCAACAGCGATGGGGCCAGATTCTCATTCTGTTACACATGTTTGGCAGCAAATGGCAACCAATTATTTGACCACAAGCAGCTATTCAGGACTGATGTGCAAACCCACTCGGCAAACCCGATTGGTCATTGGAACCCAAACTGCTGAGCAGCCCATCAACCAGCTTAACCTAAAAGGTACAACTTACCCAAGCCCTGCAATCCCATTTGCGGTCGGCGTTCTGCTGAGCTGAACTCAGGTAAGTTGTACAGCCGCTTCCTGCTGCACACTCTGCAGGGTAAAGCCCCCCACACCCACCAACACAATTTTTTTTTTTTTTTACACAGTGGCAATTCTGCCTCTGGGGGCCCCTCCGCCATGGTGGCCCCCAAGAGGCACAATCTCCCCCTAAATTCGGGTCCCCATTGATTTCAATGGGGAACAGGTTCGGATTCAGCTCAAGTCCTGGTACCCGAACTGAGCTTTTGCATTGCAGTGAATAGAGGGGGCGTGGTAGCTCATCATGAATGATGAAAGGGGCGTCACCATGTTGGAGGGAGACAGGAAGAAAAGCCCAACGAGAGAGCGGCGATGCGTGAGGTGTTGGTGCCTTTCAGGTTAGCGCTGTTGCCCTGGACTAGAATCGTCGGCCTGTGTGGGAGAAAAGGTGAGTATAGCTTTTTATAATCTATCTATAAGATAATATATTAATCTATAAGATTCCCGGGCCGATCGTTTCCCTCCCCCCAGGGTATCCAAAATCGGGATGCCATGCTGTGTGAAACCCCCCAGGTCGCCCCATACACTTACCTTGCTTCCCGGTCCAATAGCACACGCGCGAGCCGTCGCCGCATCCCCGCTATCCCTCTAGCAGGGCGCGTGCCCGAACCAGGCATTTGTAAATGGCCGGCACGTGCACGCTCCCTGTTAGAGGGTAGTAGGGGACGCGGCCGCCAGCATGCTCGGAGCTGCTGGAATTAGATGAAGGCTTAGACAACGTGATGTCAGTGGCTCTGAGCGTGCTGATTGGATGAGCGGCCACACATGCGCCGTAGGACAGGGAAGAAGTGAGTTACCTTAGGCGATTTGGGGGGTTTCACGCAGAGGGGCACCCCAATCGGGGAAAAGGACCAAAACCCAGGATTGTCAAAATCCTGGGTTTTGGTCCACTTTAAATGCGGTCCCAGAATCAAACGAGTGTGAACGCAGTTGTAAGACATTTCATATGCATCAAAACTAAATACGGCTTCTGCACAAATTTAAAAAACACGCACGTAAAAATGTGCCTGCTGAATCGCATGAAGAACGAATAAGGTTCTTGCACAGCACTGAATCAAGCTTATTGCATTCGGTCGTTCTTTTCGAACAGGCGCAGGAGCGTTGGACTGAGTATATGTGAGCTGTCACAGGGAGCAGTGTGCAGTTTGTCAGGCCGCTATTGGTGGTGGTCTTGTAAAGACCTTAATTAGTGCAGAATGCAGACCTCTGTACTGCTGCCAGTGGGGATGAAAATGATTCTGGAAAAGAGCCCAGACGGAGGAATTTGTCATAGGTTCTACCCGTTCCAAATGTAATAAGCCAGCACACCACAGACTGCGGCTTGTAAGCGGCCTCTACCTGCCATGTCTTACAGTGTAGGCGGCAGAAATAGGAGCCACGGCATCCTCCATGAGTAGAAGAATAAAAGATATACAATGTTACACATTAAAGTGGACCAAAACCCACATCAATCGGCCCGGGAATCTATAAGATTCCCGGGCCGATCGATTACCTCCTCGATTTTGGATGCCCCGCTGTGTGAAACCCCCCAGGTCGCCCCATAAACTTACCTTGCCTACCGGTCCAATGGCGCATGCGCGAGCCAGGGCCGCATCCCTGCTTCCCCCTAGCAGGGCGCGTGCCCGCGCCAGGCATTTATGAATGGCCGGCGCGGGCACGCTTCCTGTTAGAGGGAAGCAGATGTGGCCATCAGCGGGCTCGGATCCACTCTCATTAGACAAGCTCCTGGATGAAGGGGCTCGAGCAGATATGAGTTGTAGGTCGCGGAAGAGGTAAGTTTGCTCAGGCGACCTGGGGGGCTTTACACAGCGGGGCACTCCCGTCTGGGGATAGTCAAAACCCTGGGTTTTGGTCCACTTTAAAGAGGAACAAAGCCAAAAGTGGACACCTGCCCGCTGGCCTTCCCCTAGGCCTTCCTAAATTGGGATGCCCCGCTGTGTAAACCCCCATCCGGGGTGCAGGAAGCTCACAACTCGCCTGCTTCCTGGCTCCCTCGCCGATGTAAACATTGGGCATCCTCTTCCCCTGCATCTTTGGGCTCTGAGCGGGCTCCCGTCTCAGTCATTCAGATAAGCTGGAGATGGGAGAGTGCCCGATACTGTCGATGTGGCTGGGCACGTTCCCATGCCAGGCATTTGTGAATGGCCGGCGCGGGCACGCTTCCTGTTACAGGGAAGCGGGGGATGCGGCCGCCAGCGCACTCGGAGCCACTGGAATTAAACAAAGGCTTAAATGATGTGATGTTAGTACTTACTTTGATCCAACGGAGAGGCCCAAGGGAGCTTAACAAAATCTGGGATTTTGACTATCCCGGGTCACTCGTGAGAGTGAAAATCCTGGCACATGGACCACAACCCAGCTCGATTGGCCCAGGAATCTATGAGATTCCCGGGCCAATCAATCCCCCACCCCTGGGGCATCCAAAATCGTGATTCCCCGCTGCGTGAAGCCCCCTAGGTCACCCCGTTCACTTATCTTGCTTTCCGGCGCAACGGTGCATGCGCGAGCTGCGGCATTTGTGAATGCCCGGCGCTGCCGCACTCCCTGTTAGAGGGAAGTGGGGGATGTAACCGCCAGTACGCTCTGAGCCACTGGCCTTAGATGGCGTGACGTCAGCGGTGCTGATTGGACGAGTGGCCGCGCATGTGCCGTAGGACCGGAAATAGGTGAATGAGATCGGGCGATCTGGGGCGGTTCACACATCGGGGGAAAGGCCCAAAGCCCAGGATAGTGAAAATCCTGGGTTTTGGTCCACTTCAAGAACCATGTTACTTTCAGTTTCCCCCTCTGTCCTTTTTTCTAGAGGTAACACTTTCTTCCAAAGTCTGCGCTTTCACTACTTCTATTCAGGGCTACAACACAAAGGTATGCGGGACACCTAAATATTTACACAGCCCGTCTGCACCTACTGTGCGAAAATGGCCGGCCCGAAAAGTCTAAACAGTTAAGAGACAATGAATCTTTGAAGAGCGGCTCCGCATAATGTAACAAGACGGGATCCAAATAAATAGCCCGGATTTGCCAAATATATAGCTCCCAGCCCAAAATTAAAGGGACAGCTGCAGGCAAAAATATAAGTCCTGCATTTACAAAGGCCTCTTCCAGTGTCGCCCTATTGCTCTATACTAAAGTGCATTTTCATTTTCTTACCTTTATATTGCTACAGCAGGCAAAGGTATTTGTTACACCATTGTGTTGGGCTACATTTGGCACTGCTCTAAACTGTTTACAGGTTCATCAATTTACAATATCTTTTTCATCCCATCCCCCAATCAGCTCAGCAGAGCGAGACAGGATTACAGGTTGTGTGTTGCACCCCCCTTTACAGGCAGTGTGCAGCATCCCCCCCATTACAGACAGTGTGCGGCATCCCACATAACAGGCAGTGTGTGGCACCTCCCCATTGCAGGCAGTGTGTGGGCATCCTCCATTACAGGCAGTGTGTGACATCCCCATTGCTGGCAGTGTGCAGCATCCCCCCATTACTGGCAGTGTGCAGCATCCCCCATTACAGACAGTGTGTGGTATCCCACATTACAGGCAGTGTGCGGCATCCCCCATTACTGGCAGTGTGCAATATCTCCCATTACTGGCAGTGTGTGGCATCCCCCATAACTGGCAGTGTGTGGTATCCCCCATTAATGGCAGTGTGCGCCATCCACATATTACAGGCAGTGTGTGGCATCACAATTACTGGCAGTGTGTGTCATCCGCAATTACAGGCAGTGTGTGGAATCCCCCATTACAGGCAGTGTGTGGCATGCCCCATTGCAGACAGGCCCCCCATTGCGTCTGCATTGGCAGGCAGCAAGTGTAAGTTTAACTGCTTTTTGCCCACCGGTCCTCCATTGCACTCCCTCCCCTCATACACACATTTGCTCCATAAGATGAGATAAATATATTAACTCACATCAACAGTTTTAGATGCTCCCTTAAAACGCACCTTTTTAGGGTAGCCTCCCACATCCAATTAACCAACTCTTCTTCTACATTCCACAACCATCTTCTACATCATTTTTTAAAATCTGATCCACCATCAAACACCATCCACCACACCTCTGCGCCCAAAAAGCACTAAATCAGCTGGTGGCCGGCCCTTACAGTTTGTATATACTTGTATTTTGCTAAGATGGCTGGACCCTGGCACAAAGCACTTAACTTTTGTTTCATCCCCATTATCCTTTTGATTGTAAGATTCCTTCTTCCCTGTTTGTTGCTACGTAATGTATTACTCTATATGAACCCTCTGTTCCTAAAAGTGCTGCGGAATATGTTGGTGCTATATAAAAAAAGATTATTATTATTATAGTTATTTTTATCTCTCATTATATATCTATTTATCTACCTATTTTTATGGGGTTTTTTCTGGCAGATACATTACATGGGAATATTTCTATTTGCACTGTGATACCAGCAGGTGGCACCACTTGCAAGTTTATCCTATTAATACCATGGCTACTGCACTTTAATAATCAGCAGCACTGTGATGTTACCTTATCTGACCTTCCGCAAGGCTGACTCACCTAGGAGGAACAGCGACCCCTCCTTTCTGACTGCAGAGAAGCTGATCATACAAATCAAGTGAGTCTAAACTACATTGGTGATTTGTATCTTCTGCTAGTGAGTCATCCTCCCTGGATAAAAGTTAGATTTTCTGCTGATGAGGCAATAGGAAACAAGTGCCTTGAAGCATAGGGTTAATTACCCAGCACTGCTAGTGAGGACTTCTGCAAGGATTCTCAGGTGTCTGTGAATAATCTGTAAGTGTGATGAAACAATAGGAAACAAACATTGATTCATGCCCATGCGCCAAGAACCATGCACAAGTGCTTCTGCATGTGGAAATGTGTGATTCAGCACCCGAATTATGTGACCACACACTAGAATCACACAAGTGCGTGTCACACAAGATGGCATGCATGAAGTGCGAGTGCAAGTTTCCGATTCATGCGCAAACATGCACATTGCTCATGAAATTCATGTATTTTTATGCAGAAACAGCCCAGCTCCATGCGCATTGTGCAGGCTAAGGCAGTCACTTGTCTCTATGGCCCCCATGTATCTCTCCCTCACTGCATTGTTTGTTTATTGGCTTAGTACTTAATAACTGAGCTACTGTTAAAGGGCAATAGAAGTATAATAATCATAGGCATATTTATTGTTCTTTGTATGATTATAGATATCCCAAATTATGCACCTGAATTCCTAAGTAACACTCAAATAGGGGGTGTGAGCCTGAAATCCTGCCATGTCTATAGTAAACATGACAATAGACACCTATATTCACATATTTACACCTAGCTGCCAAAAAGCTACCTCAATAGCTGGGGTGTTTTCTGAGCTGCAGCTCATTTCCCCTTGAAAAGGAATCCTTGAACTCCTAATTAGGTTGGCCTCCGACTCAGACACTCAAATACACATTAGACACGGCCACTTGATATTATTTGTGGAAGAGTGGTGTAACTCCTGAAATATGTCAGTTATGACTGTATTTGTGAGAGAGTCTTATTCAGGATTATAAGACCTTTCATTTGATACTAAACATAGCATACATATATTGGACTGATGGTCCACATAGTAGCATACTCTGTATAATATGTATTTGATGTTTAGGTTCATTTAATTCAGAAATTAATGGGGATCATGAATTTCTTGGTTACAATATGATAACATGCATATTGTGGGAGTTATACCCTCTATAGAATATGCATCTCATCTCACAGAGGCCGGTTGTGGGCAGATCTTTGCAGACACACCCAGGAGGCTGGGATTGCTGGCCACACCCCTAGTGTTGAATAGATTAGGAAGCTGGTTTCAGGACTAATAGACAATGGATGGGCCCCTTACCTGCGACCTGGATGCAACCATAATGTCTAAGTATCTTTCTATTATCTCTCTCTCTCCATTATAACATTTAGGCCCTTATTTATGAAGGAATAGTGACAGGTAGCGACTGGTGAGCGGCCGGTAATGACGGGCCCCGCCACGAGAACGCCGGCTCCCCACCACAATCACACATTTATCAAGCCAATCCTGCTTAGCGACTGAGATAGCGCCATATAGCGACTCATTCATCATTATTCCAGCCTCAGCCCACAGCGCCAGCGTCTGACCTTGAACAGCGACAGGTATGACCTCTCGCTACCTGGCGCTCTCCAATGCATTTCAATGGAACAATCTTTAAATATTCATAATTAATTGTTATGATTTTTTTTTTTTTTTTAAATGTGAAAAATTCTGTGACCACTTCTGCCATTTTAGGTAATTTTTTTAAGGTAAAAAAAAAAAAAGAAAAAAAAAATTGTACAGAATTGATATTACAGGTCTGATATTAATGTATTCATATTACAAAATTATTTAAAAAACTTGTTTTTTTTGGTTTCCAAAAATATGGTTGTTTGGGGGTTAAAAACTACTTTTAACCCATCGCCGCCAGCGCTCTGGGGTTTAAACATGCATTTTACAGCGCGAGAATTTTTTGAGCGTGATTTGTTAATGAATATGATGGGAGCCGGTCGCTAGGGCCAGTCGCTATCATGCGCTCCCATACAGCGCGAAACCTGTCAAATAGCGACTCCTCACCCAATATTCAACATTACAGCAAACCGACTGAGTCGCTATCAACTACCGAACAATGGCCAAGCACAGCGACTACTAGCGGGCGCTCTGAAAATGCCGCTACAGTCGCTCAACTGTCGCTACCTGCCGCTATTAATGAATCGGCCTCTTATTGTACTGTAAAGTTACTTTATCTTAATATGTAACAACTGCCTGTAATATCTAAGGTTATCTGGGGAAACTTCATGAACATATTTGGTTAGTGATTTACTGCCTTTTTTTAAGAAAACATTTGTGGCCAAATGTCCACCTTTTGTTTTGTTTTTTTAACCTTAAAACAATAATATAATTGTCAACTTTTTAAACTATTTACCAACTAATTTTCTTTTAAAACAATTGTAAAAAATAGTTAAAAATACTGAAAAATAACTTGCGACTGACACTTTCATTCGTAATAAACATGCCGGCAATTGCCAGCATGTGTTTACTGAATGGAATAAGCTTGTCAGTTAGTGAAGTTGGCATTTTCCGCCTCCTTTTTTGCTTGAGGAAAATGGTGCATGAAAAAAACACATTTGCACACACTTTTCAACCTTCAAAACAATCCCTAAATTGCACGCAAATTTACTTATGGAGTAAATTTGTGCATGAAATCTTACTCCATGTGCAAATTTACGCACAAAAATAGGCACATTAAGAATGTGTCTCCTGAATCAGGAGGAAGGGGAAAAGTGCAAGAAAATGTTTGCACATGAAAAGTGTCCGAAAATTACTTTACTCATGGCCATGAATCGACCCTAATGTGTTCCTGTGGATACTATTTAGCAAATTGATCTGCCACCTTTGCAGCATTTTGGAATTATTTGAAAATTATACTTTATACTATAATTATGATAGTTTTACACGGGACGGCTCATATTTTATGTGTCCTGAGACTGAATATAATCTATCTATTTATCTTTCCATTAATCCATCATTCCAAATATTTATCTAATAATCTAATATCTATCTATCTATCTATCTATCTATCTATCTATCTATCTATCTATCTATCATCAACCCATTCTTCCAATAATCATTCATAGTAACATAGTAACATAGTATGTAAGGCTGAATAAAGACTTTAGTCCATCCAGTTCAGCCTGTTTATCTCCTTCCAGTGGTCTAGTAGCCATAGCTGTAAATGTTATTACATGCCAGGAAGGCATCAAGGCCACTTTTGAATGTTTTTACTGTATCCATCATTACTACCTCCTCTGGCAGAGAGTTCTATAGTCTCACTGCTCTTACAGAGAAGAATCCCCTCCTATGTCGGTGGAAAAAGCACCTTTCCGCTAACCTTAGTGGATACCCTCGGGTTATAGTTACATTCTGGGGTATAAATAGATTGTGGGACATATCTTTGTATTGACCACTAATATATTTATACATAGTTATTAGATCACCCCTCAGGCGTCTTTTTTCTAAACTAAATAAACTTAACTTTGACAATCTTTCAGGGTACTCTAGCCCCCGCACTCCTTTTATTAACTTTGTTGCCCTTCTTTGAATGCGTTCCAGTTCTGATATGTCCTTTTTAAGCACAGGTGCCCAGAACTGTACACAGTATTCCATATGGGGTCTGACCAGTAACTTGTACAGGGGTAAAATGTTGCTCTGGTCATGAGCACCTATGCCCCTCCTGATGCACCCCATGATCCTATTTGCTTTGGCAGCAGCTGCCTGGCAATGATTACTACAGTTGAGCTTATTGCTAATTTAAACCCCTAGGTCCTTTTCCATTGTTGTTTTACCAAGTGTTTCTTTATTTAGTGTGTAATCATGACACAGATTTTCCCTTCCCATGTGCATAACCTTACATTTATCTGTGTTAAACTTCAACTGCCTGCTGTCCTCTTTTGTTTTAATTACTTTACACAGCTTAGTATCATCTGCAAAGATTGAGACTTTACTGTTTAATCCGTACCCAATGTAATTTATATATTTATTGAAGAGAATTGGTCCCAGAACTGACCCTTGTGGTACTCCACTAGTAACAGTGACCCAATCTGAGTGTGTACCATTGACAACCACCCTCTGCTTCCGATCATTAAGCCAATTTCTCACCCATCTGCAGACATTTTCCCCCAGTCCAAGCATTCTCATCTTTTGTACCAGCCTTTTATGTGGAACAGTATCAAATGCTTTAGAAAAGTCAAGATATATGATATCCAATGACTCCCCCTGATCTTTTCTTGAACTTACCTTCTCATAAAAGCTGATTAGGTTTGTCTGGCAGGAGCGATTCCTCATAAATCCATGCTGATATGGAGTAATAAGGTCATTTCTCCAAGATGCTCCAGAATAGTATCCCTTAAAGTGGACCAACACCCAGGGGTGATCGGCCCGGAAATCTATAAGATTCCCGGGCCGATCACCTCCCACCCCGCGGGACATCCCCCCAAAAACCCCAAAAAGACCTTACCTGATCCGCCGCCGCTTCTGCCGCCGCCGCCTCCCGCGCACCGAGTGTGACGCGCGGGAGGCGGCGGCGGCGGAAGCGGCTTGTACGTTCCTGTCCCCCGCCTGGACGTTGGCGGGGATTGGCTGCGGCGTTCACGTGGGAGCATTGAGAGGTGAGTTTTTGGGGGTTTCTGGGGGGTTTCACACAGCGGGGCACCCCCGATCGGGGTGCCCCGCCGAATTGGACCAAAGCCCAGGATAGTCAAAATCCTGGGTGTTGGTCCACTTTAAGAAACCTTCAAACAGATTGCCCACCACAGATGTTAAGCTTACCAGTCTGTAGTTCCCAGATTCCCCCCTAGATCCCTTTTTGAATATTGGCACCACATTTGCCAAGCGCCAATCCCTCGGAACAGACCCTGTAGTTATTGAGTCCACAAATATTAGAAATAAAGGCTTGTCTATTACTGTACATAACTCCCTTAAAACACGAGGATGTATGTCATCTGGTCCCGGTGATTTATCGATTTTATCTGCTTGAGACGGTGCTGGACTTCTTCCTTGGTTAGACCAGTGACATTTAATGGTGGGTTCTGGTTATTCCCCTGCATTTCACTCGGCATTTCACATTCTTTTTTGAATATAGAAGCAAAGAAGTTGTTTAGTAAATTTGCCTTTTCCTCATTTCCCTCTATAGGTGTCCCCTCCTTGCTTTTCAAGGGGCCCACACCCTCAGGTTTGTACCTTTTAGTGTCTATGCTTTTGTTTTTAATGACATTTTCAAAGTCAATACAGTTTAGGGCATCTCTAAGGTGGTCAAACTTTGCCTTTTTGAAGTTCCGTGTTTTTGTGGCTCCTCGATAAGGCACCCTAGTGACTGCTAAGTGGAAATTAATGATATTATGATCACTGCTTCCAAGGTGTCCCCCAACCTGTACCTTTATTACTTTGTCTGGTACATTGGTTAGTATCAGGTCAATATGGCTTTCCCCCTTGTTGGAGCTTGTACTTGTTGGGAAAGGTAGCCATCTTTTGTTTTAGATAAAAAACTATTACTTTTATGGGAACCACATGTTTCAGCATCCCAGCTATATATATTTGCCTTAGCAGCTATATCTATTTGCCTTAGCATCATATTTTCTGTGGATTCAGATATATCTAAAGGTTTGTAGCAAACCCCCATTAGTATTTTATTTTTGTTTCTCCCTCCATGTATTTCTACCCATACAGACTCCACATGGTCATTCCCGTCACATATATCCTCCCGCAGAGCGGGTTGTAGAGAGGATTTTACAATTAAAGGAGCAGTATCGCAAAATTTGCATAAAAAATATAAATAATTAAATAGCCACACAATAGCTTCTAACATGTGTATAAATAATCTGGCGATAGAAAAAGGAAAAAATATCTGCCTTTCTTTTAAATTGTATAATTACAATGGCTCAGTCCATTTGCTGAATAGGGGGATCTGCTGGGTTGTTTTTAGTGAGCTGCTTCATTTAGCCCACTGGTCTCCTAGCAACACTTTACCTCAGAGGCTGACACTGTAATCAGTGGTAACTGCTGTGTGTGTGTGAGGTGCTGCTTTTGTTATGAGACCAGGTGACTCAAATGTGTAAAATCTATACAAAATAAACTAAACTGACTGAATATAACTGAAATTCTTCTTTGAATAACTGTGCAGGAAAATCTAAAGGTATTAAAGTGGAACAAAACCCTGAGTTACCGACCCTGAAGTCTATAAGACCCGGCCATTGACCTTCCCCCTTGGGCATTCTAAATCAGGATGCCCACTGTGTGAAACGACCCCTGGATAACCACAGATCCCCCCATTTTTCTGGCGCGCTCACGCAGATAGTAATTTAGACAGGCCGGGCGGCCAGGAAGGTTACTGCTCAGGCTCCCCATCTGTGTGCAAACAGAGCTGATTGGATGAGATCCCGCGCATGCGCTGTGGGACAGGGAAAGGTACGTTTTCACAGGCGAACTTGGGGATTTCACATATCAGGGCATCCCAAGTCGGGATGCCCCTAGGGGCACAAAACAAAACTCCAGATAGTGAAAATCCTGGGTTGGGCTTTGCTCAAAACACACAAAGCTGAAAGAAAGATCATATGGAAAAATGTGAGAAAATGTGAGAAAAGAGAGAGAAAATGGTAAACTGAAAGATTCTGCAGCAGAGCCAACATGAAGGGAAAACTGTCAAAATCAGCTAAATGACTTCTAGAGCTTTTCTCTCTGGCCAGGCAATGTTGTATGAGTGTATGAGTTCTGGCCAGGCAATGTTGCAATGTTGTTATCTTATGCTGGACGGCTGCCAGCACTGAACAGCTGATACTTTGATACATTGTTTCACCCCTCTCCTCAGCATGGAACAGGCCAGAGTGTCGGGCTCCAACACTCAGAAGACATAAACATGAGCCATTAGTCTCCAGCTGTTCAACACAGACATCATTTTTTTCTAAATTTGTAATTCTTACTCCAACACTTACCGTATTTGCCGGCGTATAAGACGACTTTTTCCCCCTGTAAAACATGCCTCCAAGTGGGGGGGTCGTCTTATACGCCGGGTGCACCTGGGTCACATACATTTAACATACCCCCCAAGTGTCCCGATTTGGGCGGGACAATCCCGCTTTGGGGCCCTCGTCCCGTTGCCCCGCGGGGCCCCAACATGTCCCGGAATCCTGTAAACTCACCGGCGAGTATGGCGGCAGCCGGGACACCGGGCAGGAGGTTGCAGCTCTCTGTGCGGCGTAAGAGCTGGAAGGAAGAGAAAGGCGCGGTGCCGGGGCAGCGAGGCAGTGAGGCTGTTTGCTGGCTCGCTCAACTGTTAGTGTGCAGTATCCGCAGCAGGTTCCCAGTGTCAGGCTCGCTATCCCCGCACTGCCACAAAGTGCACTGCCCAGCAGATAGCAAGCTGGCCGCCGGAGTTAGTGCATCGGACAGTCGGGTGAGGCAAAGTATGCAATTATCTAGGGGCCCGCTGAAGGACAGTCAGCATCCTCGGGGCCACACAGTGTTTAATGTTATCCTAGCAGACACTGGGAGCTGAGAGGTTAATAAGCCCTCCCTCGCCGTTCCCTGCACGCACTGCGTACTGACAGTCTCTCTCCGTCATAGTGAAAGGCTGGCCCCTGCCTGACGCTGGATAACGCAGAGGTGGCTGGAGAATGACGTCACTCTCAGCTGCGCTGCTCTTGAAGGCCATGGATGTCGGAGGCCGGCTGTCATTCACTATGAAGAAGAGGAGACGGGTACAGACTTTCAGCAGGGGGCTGGGAGATAAGGTTTATTAACCTCTGAGCTTCCACTGCCTAGTATAATGACACTGAACATCGTGGGGGCCCTGATTTCTGCTCAGGGGGCCCGGTAGTATTCCCCTGTGTAAAGCTTCCAGTTCTGCCATATTTATATGTTGCTTCACGTTCGCTGGTGCATGTGCAGGCTCTCGTCCACACTGGCATTTAGGGATGTTACTATAGGGGGTGCACCTGGGCCCAGAAGCCCAGGGGACACCATCATTATTGATCCTCAATCTTATTTATCAGATCTGTGCTCACTTAGCAAAATTTAGATAAAGGAATCACCATTTGTCTCTGCTGTTTCACTTGTCTAGCTGCAAACAACTTGGTCAAAACACAAAATAAAAATGTAATCTATGAGCCTTGACAGGGCCCCATCCAATGTTGGCAGCACGGCCCGTCACATTTAGTTAAGCCACTGCTGGTATCCCCAACTAAAGGCGAGCAGGGATGTGGCTGCAGTGTAATCTGATGTGCGCTCTGGGAAAAAGGCCAGTCGGGGGTATTTCACACAGTGGGGCTTCCAAATTTGGGAGGCCCCACTGGGTTTTGTTCCCTACTGCAGGGGTATCCCAAATTGTGATCCTCCACTGTGTGAAACCCCCCATCTGGCCCTTTTCCCAGAGCCCAAACCACATTATACTGCAACTGCATCCCTACTATGCCTTTAGCTGGGACGCATTCTGAATAGCCAGTGTGGGCACATCCCAAACTAAAGGCGAGCAGGGAGGCGGCTGCAGTGTAATCTGATGTTCTTTTACGTTTTATTCGGTGTGTGGAAGAGGGAGTAGTCTTATACGGCGAGTATATAACAAACTCTATATTTTGAGTGGAAATGTTGGGGGGTCGTCTTATTCGCCCAGTCGTCTTATACGCCGGCAAATACGGTACCTACATTCAAAGTACCATTTAAATATAATTCGCGATACTGCTCCTTTAAGCAGACTCCCCCCCTTTGCGTTTGTTACGGTCCCTCCTAAACAAACAGTAGCCCTGTAGATTTACTGCCCAGTCATAGCTTTCATCCAGCCAGGTCTCTGTTACCCCCACTATGTCATATTGGTCTTCTGTTATTATCAGTTCTAGTTCATCCATTTTATTAGTCAAGCTTCTAGCATTTGTAGGCATGCATTTCAAATGCTTATAATAATTTTGATAATTTTGTATATTGCCCTTATTCCTCCTAGATGTGCTAACCCCTCCCCCCTCTCCATCCCCAGTTTCATGTCTACACCCACTGTCACTTTCTTTGCTACCTTCCCCTTTGTAACTGCTTTTCCCTTCCCCCCCGTGCTTAGTTTAAACACTCCTCCAACCTTTTAGCCATCCTCTCCCCCAGAACAGATGCACCCTCCCCATTGAGGTGCAACCCATCCCTGCCAAAGAACCTGTAGTCCACTGTGAAGTCGGCCCAGTTCTCTAAGAGCCCAAACCCTTCCTTTTTACCCCAATTTTTGAGCCACCTGTTTACCCCTCTAATCTCCCGCTGCCTCTCTGGTGTGGCTCTTGGTACTGGTAGTATTTCTGAGAATACTACAGTTGAGGTCCTTGCCTTAAGCTTACGGCATAAGTCCCTGAAATCATTTTTAAGGACCTTCCACCTACTTCTTCCTATGTCATTTGTGCCATTAATAGAGTCACCCACTACCAGCACCTGTCTTGCCTGCCCTGTTCTCCCATTTCCCCTCCCTTTCTTACTGGAGCAGACAGATGTGTCTTGCTGCAGCTGTGCCATCCCTGAGCTAACATCCTCCTCATCTGCCAACCGGGCAAACTTGTTGGGAGGTGCCTGTTCAGGGCTAGCCTCCCTGTAAGTTTTACCCCCTACCCCGCCTTCTAACTGTTATCCAGCTAGCTGCCTCATTTTCCTGCTTTTTCTCTCCCCCATCCTAACACCCTCCCCCTCCCCTGACCCATTGAGTGTCAGCTCAGTGAGATCCAGACTCTTGCATGACAACAATGTCTCTCAGTGTTGCCAATTGCTTCCTTAGATCGTGAATGACGGCTTCCAAATCAGCAATTCGCACACATCCGGGGCATAAGTATCCACCATCAACCGATTGATCAAAAAGTGCATACATAGCACAAGATGTACACTGGACAGCATTATTAGGCATGGAACCCATTGTATCATTTTGTTGGAACACCGAGTGAAGAATTTACAACACTTAAAATAGCACTCTGGATTCAAAGGTAGATACTTACAGCTTCAGCACTTCTGCTTGTAACTGCTGCTTTTAACTAACCACTTACCAAGCAGCCACTTACAGAGTCAGCCTCCAGGAGCAAGCTCCACGAGCTGTATGCTGCCTTATAACACATCTGCTTCAATTAGGCCTCAGCAGGAATCCAGGAGAGACAGAGTGAAAAAAATATATTATTTTATTTTTTTTCTTTTGTTTAAATTTGTGCCAGCATTAACACACTGATTCACAAAAATAAAACAACTACAGTTTGTAATATTTTACTTACCAAATGAGCCCAGTTTCCCAAAGCTTACCACAGGAGTTCCTGCTTTAACTCACCACTTACCAAGCAGCCAATTACAGAGTCAGCCTTCAACTATTTAAGCAGTATCTCTATTTATGTATTCATCCATCAATTTGCTAATAAATAGCTAATTATTAATCCATATTCCAACTATCTATCCGTTATCTATTATTCACCCATCCATGTCAATATCTATTCACTCATCCATCCATCCATCCATCCATCCATTCTTTGGGCCTTATTTATAATGTGTGCTGTCTTTCTGGTGGCTATAGTGGCAGTTTTGCAGCGCCAGCATTTCAATCTTGTCTGGCGCTGCGCTGTGAACTTCAAATGGCGCTATAAGTCGCAGTGGCAAACGCTGACCAATTAGCTTTGATTGTTGCATTAGGTATTGGCCGGTCTATGTCAGTGCTTGTTGGACCCGACTGCCGATTATCCCAGCGCCAGTGAGTCG
Source organism: Gastrophryne carolinensis (assembly GCA_027917425.1). Taxonomy (NCBI): domain Eukaryota; kingdom Metazoa; phylum Chordata; class Amphibia; order Anura; family Microhylidae; genus Gastrophryne; species Gastrophryne carolinensis. The sequence goes on from CM051238.1 coordinate 22,386,174, forward strand.
TTTTTTTTGGCACTGCACACCAGTGTTTATGACATAATGTGATCCTGTGGATACTATTTAGCAAACTGATCTTGCACGTTTGAAGCTTTATGGAATTATTTGAAAATGATACTTTACCTTATACTATAATTATGATAGTTTTACATGGGACAGCACATATTTTATGTGTTCTGAGACTGAATATAATCCATCTATCCTTCCATTAATCTATCATTCCAAATATTTATCTAATATCTATTCATCCATCCATCCATCTATCTGTCCATATATCTATCTACTGTATCTACAGTATCTATCTATCTATCTATCTATCTATCTATCTATCTATCTATCTATCCTATCTACTCTATCAATCATTCTTTCTACTCTATCAATCATTCTGTCTACTCTATCTATCTATCTATCTATCTATCTATCTATCTATCATTCTATCTATCAAGGCAAGGAACAAATCTGGGATAGTTACAATTCTACATCCCCACTACCCTCAGGGAACACATCGGTCAACAACAAATGCCTGGCACAGGTGTGCGCCCTGCTAAAGGTATGGCAGTCGCCGGCCGCTGCTCCCACATGCGCCGTTGGATCGTGGAAGAAGGTGAGTTTACTGACCTAGTGGGGTTTCACACAGTGGGGTTGTAAATCAGACATGGGTTTTGGCCTACTTTAAAAATATTATAACAGGTTTGCTTTAACCACACACAAACTAAGAAGGTCCAGCAGATGGCAGCAGAGGACACATGTTTATGTACTTATGTTAAAGGCCCCCTTTTTTTAATTGCTCTGAAAAGAGAAAGCAGGTTGGATGACTAGCACAATGTAAAAATATATATATTCCACAGAGCTTTATAGAGCACATACATGTTTCTAACAAGGAGCTTGCAATCATAAATCTCCCTTAAATAATTAGGCCAGATGCCAATCCATATGGTAATTTGTTTTTGGGGTTGTGTAATGACTGGGGAATCCAAAAACACCCCACAGAGACAAAGGGAGAAAATGCAAACTGAATGCAGACATTGTCCAAGATGAGGTCTGAACCGGGCTTGTCATTAGTAAAAATTTCTGCAATTCAGTGATGACAGTGGAATATGTGTCCAGCACTGACCAATCAGCTTTGCTGGGGGGTTTTGCCTTATTGTTTTCTTCCTTTTTAAATGTAAAACAAAAACGTGTATTAGGATTGTGCCCCCAGACCTGTGATTTAGCATGCTACTTCAAAGTAAAACGGGCAGTGATAAACAAGGCAACACAGAAGCAACTGAGTGCAGGGCTGTCAGGACTGGTGTCGAGGTCCGCTAGTTGAGTACGCTACTCTAAATGATGCCAAGTGAGCACAAATATGATAAATAAAGTGGAGGAGCAACAATAATGGCACCCCTGACCTCATGAGCCCCGATGCGGTTGCCCTCCCTGCACCCCCTACAGCTACCCCCCTGGTGCAACGATAGCAGTTGTATAGGGGCCTATGAGGTCAAGAGTCCCCGCCATTGTTGTCCCCCCTTTTTATCAGGTTTGCACCATGTACACAACATGCACCAGCAAAAACACACTACTATTAGTAGAAGTTTCATCTACTTTTGTTAACAAATTACATTCAAAGGATTGAATGTAAGAGGAAAAAGATCACTGTATAATCAACACCTAGGCCCCTATTCAAAGGGCTTTTTCAGTCAAAAAATAAAAATAGAGAGAGGCAGCAGATCTATGGCTGCTGCCTCTCATCAGTGTTGTAGCTGCCTGGGGCAAAAGGGGAAACATGACCTCACTCCCGCGCCGCCCCTGCCTGCCTCCTGCGCACGTCAAGCTATCACAGCTCTCAGATTCCCGATGTGTAGCTTTCTGCCTTGGTCTAGCCCTGCCCTTCTCCCCTGTGTGTAGTCCGGCCCTCTCCCCAGCTCTGCCCCACTGCTGGAGATGCTGATGGGGCTGAGGGTTTCTGCCCCCTAAGTATCTACCCACCCACCAAGCCACCTACTTAACCAATCCACCCACCCACTAAGCCAACCTACCCACCAAGCCACCTACTTACCTTACCCACCAAGCCACCTACATAAACTACCCACCAAGTCACCTACTTACCCTACCGACCCACCCACCTTCTTACCCTACCCAACTATCCACCTTCTTACTCTACCCACCCACCAACCAACCTACTTTGGAAGTGCACGCATGCACTTTGGGAGTGCGTGTTTGGGAGTAAGCACATGTGCATTCGGGAGTGTGTGCATGCGCGCTTGGGAGTGCATACATGCGCTTTTGGGAATGTGCGCATGTGCATTTGGGAGCGAGGCATGTGCATGTGTGGCAAAGGCTTAAATAGAAAAATAAACACAGGCGGTTTTGGAGCACTGGGCTGGGGATAGAAGGTGATGACGCATATTTCCTTTCTGGGTACTTTAATGTAATCCCCAATGAGGGAATGCTCTCAGAATAGAAGGGGACTCCTTGCTGCTCCATCAACCCTGGTACTCCCTCTTCGGTGTTATTATCATCAGTAAACTGTTGTCCACATAGAACTTCCTTACTTATGAAGGAGAATGTAATCACCAGCAGCCAGGTCTGGGCTTTGGGGGGGGGGGGGGGGGGGGGTGATTAAGCTCCATGAAGCCACGTTGAGATTTACGAGACTCGTGGGCTGGCGCATTGTCCTGAAGCAGCATCACACCTGCCGACAACTTTCCACATAGTTCCTCTTGCCTCACGCAAAGCTTTCACTGTCTCCATCAATTGTTGTCTTGTGTGGCCTGATTTCTAATCAAAACATCTTCTGTATCCCAAAAAACTGCTGCCATGACCTTTCCAGCTGACTGCTGCACATGAGTTTCAATAGGAGTTAGTGCTTCTATTGCATAGACCCTTGTTTGATCTCAGGATCATGGTGGTGGACCCAGCACCATTTTCTCGAATTGTCACCATAACAATTCGAGAATAGAAGTCTCACGGATTTTCTCGAAATTCTAATTTCTCTAAATTCTATTAACTAGATCGCTGGAGACATGTTTTTTGCTCAGTTGTCAACGTCTGACTTCATCAAAAGATCATGAATGATACTGGAAAAAGGTTCCAACTGAAATGCCTCATTTATGTGTATATTCTAAGTATACAGCACGTCCTGTTCCAGAAGATATTCCTTACACTTGGGTTATATATCCAGTAGATGGCTCTGGACTGCAGAGACAGAAAAGTGGCTCCTCCCGGCCCCATATATACCAGGGACCTCCCACAAATTCCCCAGATCTTCTCTGCAGTCTGGGATGCGATGACTAGAAGATGGCTCTCTCTACTCGCAGGTGAGCGGGGCTATTAGCCTGCGGCCCTGTAGGACTATTCCCACCCGTTTCCTTTTATTGCCTCCCAGCTTAGGCTGCACTAGTTCGGGTGAAGGTAGGCAGCACCGCTGTCAGGTGCTAAGGAGCGCTGCTCCAACCACAGTCCCCCACCAAAGGGTAGGCGGTACAGGCCCATGGTGAGCCTTATGGGATGCCCCTCCCGCGTCATATGCCCCTTGCCCCCTCTCTGCAGTGGGCTCCCTTTAGGCTGGCCGTCGCTTCCCCTTCGCTCTCCCTGGTAGATCTCGGGGGGGGGGGGGGTGCATGTCTTGACTAAATTATTTATGTGATGATCCCTTTTGAATTGGTTGCACTGGTTTCTTTTGTGCACGCTTGTACTACGCTCCGCGGTCGGCAGCGATATCGCCTCAGGCGCTGCTGCGCCATCATTGGCTGGCCTTGTCATGTGGGCGCATTTTCGCGCTCTTCTCAAAGGTATATGCGGGGGCCATTATAGTTCTCTGCTGTGTGTGTCTGGTGTCTCCCTATCGCGGTCCGTAAGTGCCCCTGCGGGCTGATTTATTTTGTATTTATCTGTATTGCATATTGCTTATGGGATCTTTTTGCTTATGTCTTGCAGGCGGGTCAATCTTTTGTGGTTTCTCCCGGTTTTATCCCCTCTATTTAGTGTTAACTCTTATTGGAGGGCTATTGTTTTCCCTTACCTCCCACTTCCCTAGCGGGTTATTGGGGCATCCCGGGTTGCTATTATTAGCGTCAATCCCTATTGGCCTGTTGTGCCGTGATAATCACCATATGGAGGCTTCTCAGGATAATGTGCTCGGGGTTCCTTCGGGACAAGCCCGGCTGTGTATTGCATGTGGGGTATCCCCTGTCAGTGATGACGTCAGGGTTTGTGTACCCTGCGCCCAGCAGGTACTTGTGCTGCAGTCTGGGTTACCTGCGGCTGGGCCTAGTGCTGTGCCCCCTCTGGCTTCGTCTACCCCCCCACGCTTACACCTGACTCCCAGTGAGGTGCATATCAGTGGGGAGTCTCAACCTGATTTGGCTGCCCGGGTAGCCAGCATTGAAAGGCATATTGCTGGGTCTGGCCTGCGTAAGGCTCCTGCTAAGCGGCGGCATCAGGCACCCGGTGTTACTCTCTTTCCTATGGAAGCTGAGGAGTTTTTTGATATTTCTGGATATACGCCCCTGGAAGAAGGGGAATTATTTTCTGATTCAGAATCATCTGAGGATCAGCCTAGGGGTTATGCTGAGTCTGAGTCTGACCCATGGGCTTCAGATGATACTGACAGACTTCTGGCTCACATTTTTGAAGTGCTCTGTATCTCTTCTCCTGCCGTGGCCCCTTGGCAGTAGGGGGAGCTATTTCATACTGTTATACCATGCTTGGAGTTTCCTGAACAAACTCATTTTAATAATCTGGTGCTCAAAGAGTGGGAACGGCCTAGCAGGCTTCCCGGGGTACCAAAGAGTTGGGATAAATGGTATCCCCTTCCCGCTGAGATGGTTAAACGTTGGTCATGTTCTCCCGAGGTGGATGCACCAGTTCTGGGGTTGTCTAACACATCTGTCATGCATTCCCCTGACTCTACTACACTGAGGGATGGGGAGGACAGGCGCATTGATCAGCTGGCTTGCCATGCCTGTGTGGGGACCGCGCTCCGTCCGGTCTGTGCCTCTGCCATTACGGCTGTTGCTATTAAAAGCCTCTTAGTTGGGGCTCTTAATGATGCAGGTAGTGAAGAGTATAGAGCTCTTCTGCGTTGTGAGGAATTTGTTGCATATGTTCTCTCTGCCTTGGATGATACCATTAGAATGTGTGGCAGGGCATCTGCCTTGTTGGTGGCGATACGCCGCTCGGTCTGGCTGTGCCAGTGGGCAGCTGACAACGCTGCTAAGAAGGCTCTCACTGGGTTTTCCTTCAAGGGGCTGCGCCTCTTTGGTGAACGTCTGGACTTTGCTAAGGGAGGCAAGTTACCTCAGTGTAGAAGGCAGCCCCGGTCCTTTCGGGGTTCAGGTACCTTTTCTCCTTCCTTCAGGGGCTCCAGAATTGGACGGGGAGCTTCCTTTGCTGGAGCCCGTGGAGATTTTTGGGGCAGGGGTAGAGGACGTGGCCGTCCTGCCCCCCCCTGGGATCCCAAGACCAAGTTCTCCCCCAAGCCCCCTCAGGCATGAAGGGGCGCCCTCACCCATCTGGGTGGGGGGACGGCTTCGGCTCTTGGCTTATGTCTGGAGGCGTCATGTCTCAGACCGGTGGATTCAGGAGGTAGTGTCCTCCAGTTACAAGATAGAGTTTGCAGCCTGGCCGCCCCCAAGATTCATTAAATCTCCCGGTCAGCTCATTGTCTGTCCCTGGCTGTCCAAGGCCTTCTGGAACTGGGTGTCATCTGCCGGGTTCCCTTGAGGGAAAGGGGCAAAGGCTGTTATTCCAGTCTTTTCATTGTTCCCAAAAAAGATGGGTCCATCAGACCCATCCTGGATTTGAAGCACCTCAACAAATTTGTCAGATTCAGACACTTTCGCATGGAGACTCTGCGCTCAGCTGTGACTTTCCTACGCCCAGGGGACTTCATGACCTCTGTAGACATCAATGATGCTTACCTTCACGTACCTATCTTTCCAGGTCATCAGAGATTCCTCCGGTTCGCTCTGGAGGATCAGCACTACCAATTTGTGGCCTTGCCCTTTTGCCTCACCTCGGCTCCCAGGGTATTCACCAAGGTGCTGGCAGGAGTGATGGCTCTGCTGAGATCTCAGGGCATTCGCATTCTTCCCTATTTGGACGACATGCTTATCGCTTCTCAGTCCTTCCATCAGGCAGAGCTGGACCCTCAGCGGGTGGTGTCCACACTGGAGTCATTTGGCTGGGTGATCAACCACCCCAAATCTTCCCTGTCTCCTTCCATGGTGAAGTCCTTTCTGGGCATGATTCTGGATTCATCTCAGGTCAAGATCTTTCTTCCTCAGCAGAAGGTGGAGAGTCTTCAAGAGAAAGCTCAGCTCCTTCTGTCTTGTCCTCATCCATCCATCAGGCAGGGAATGCAGCTGGTGGGCCTGATGGTGTCCTTCTTCGAGGCGGTTCCATATGCTCAGTTTCACATGAGGCCTCTTCAGCTTCACCTCTTGTCAGGATGGGATCCGGACCCTGTGTTCTTGGATCAGGTGTTTGTCCTGTCCCCTCTGGTCAGGCGGTCTCTATCGTGGTGGCTGGACTCAAGGAAGCTGCTGGGGGGCAGATCCTTTCTGGCCCCCTGCTGGGATACTGTCACCACGGACACCAGTCTGACAGGTTGGGGGGGGCTTTTGGAAGTCCCCTTTTGGATGGCCCTCAGGAGGCCCATACCCCTATCAACATTCTGGAACTGAGGGCGATCAGGTTGGTTCTCGCCCACTTAACCCCACACCTGTGGGGTCGGGCTGTTCAGGTCCGCTTGGACAACCAGATGGCGGTTGCCTACATCAATCATCAGGGAGGGACCCGGAGCAAGAGGGCCCTCAAGGAAGTGTCCCTGATTCTATCCTGGGCGGAGAAGAATGTTCCCTGCATCTCAGCTGTGTACATCCCAGACTGCAGAATCTGGAGGCAGACTCTCTGAGCAGGGGGACCTCTCGTCTGGGAAAATGGTCCCTCAGCAGCAGGGTGTTTCGCTCCCTGTCCCACCGCTGTGGTCAGCCGGATGTGGATCTGTTTGCGTCCCATCACAATCACAAGCTTCCAGTCTTTGTCTCTCTGTCCCAGGATCCTCTGGCCTTGGCCATGGATGCCCTGGCAATGTCTTGGACAAGGTTTCAGCTCCTGTATGTGTTTCCCCCGTTTCCCCTGCTGGGCAGGAAAGGGTGCCAGCCATACTGGTGGCCCCCTGTTGGCCAAGAAGAGTGTGGTTCGCAGACATTGTGCAGCTGGCAGTAGATCAGTACGCCCTGCCCCGGGTTCCAGATCTGCTCACTCAGGGGCACCTACGCCACCCCAATTTACAAACGCTGGCTTTGACGACCTGGCTGTTGAAACCTCCATTTTGATGGAAAAAGGGGCTGCCTGCCTCAGTTGTAAATACCATGATCAGGGCTAGGAAAAGGTCCCCTTCTTCCATCTACTACAGGGTTTGGCATACTTACATTGACTGGTGTGAGTCTAACTCGCTTCTCTGTCGTGTGTTTTCTATTCCTAGGATTCTGGAGTTTCTGCAACATGGTTTGGATCTGGGTCTTCAGCTCAGTACTCTGAAAGGTCATGTTTCTGCCTTGGCCATTTTTTTCCAAAGATCCTTTGCTCAGCATCCCCTGGTCAAGACCTTCTTCCAGGGGGTTACTCACGTGCGTCCCCACGTAAGCCTTTGTTACCAGTCTGGGACTTGAACTTGGTCTTATCTGCCCTGCAGGGGGTCTCCCTTTGAGCCCTTGCAAGGGGCCCCTTTGTCCATTCTTACGCTTAAACCGGACCTTCACCATGATTTAATGAAAAGCCCAAACTCTTAAAAAACAATTCCTCAGCATCTAAAATTAATATATTTTACATGTTTAGTCACTAATTTATTATACTTTCCCCCACTGGGCTGCAACTCTGTTCGGGAATTTAGGATACGGGCGCCGCCATCTTGACTCAGAAGCATCACACTTACTGAGGAGAGGAGAGTGGGATAAGGTACAGGGGGGCGGGTTATAGCTGTGCTTTGCTCAGACAGAGCAGAGCTGGGGTCAGGGAAAGGTCAGCAGTCCCAGAATGCAGAGCAGCACAGTCACTTCCTGTTTGCAGGCACTTCCTGTTTGCAGGCTGCCTGCAAAAATGGCAGCTTCCATAAGCCGCCATCTTGGATGTTTAAAGGCTTATAAAATGCAGTAGATGCAGGTAGGATGATTTTTAATGTGAGCAATCTGTATGTACAGGGTGTGGGAAACATATAAGATAGACTCTTATTTAGAGTGAAGGTCCGCTTTAAGGTGGTCTTTTTGGTGGCTATCACTTCTGTTAGGCGTGTTTCTGAGTTGGCGGCGCTTTCCATCAAGCCTCCTTATTTTGAGAGACACCAGGATAAGGTGGTGTTTCATTTTAAGCCACATTTTCTGCCTAAGGTTGTTTCTGCCTTTCATCTCAATCAGGACATTGTTTTGCCTTCTCTGTGTCCTAATCCTAGTAGCCCTAAGGAGAGGGTTTTACATTACTTGGATGTGGTCAGGACTATTTGGCCAGGTTCTATTTGGTGGCTACTGAATCCTTCAGGAAGACTGATGCTCTTTTTGTGCTCCCGTCTGGACCTAAGAAGGGTCTGGCTCCGGCTAAGTCTACTATCAGCAAGTGGATCCGTCAGGCTGTGATACAGGCCTACTCTGCTAAGGAGAAGGAGCCTCCCTTCCACCTTACTGCTCATTCTACTCGTGCTTTTGGTGCCTCTTGGGCTTTTCAGCACCAAGCTTCTGTTGAACAAGTTTGCAAGGCCGCCACTTGGTTTTCTGTTCATACTTTATCTAAGTTTTACAAGGTTGATGTTAAGGCCTCAGCTGATGCTGCTTTTGGCCGCAAAGTTCTGCAGGCGGCAGTGGTTTAAACTGTCTGCTGTTACTTTTGAGGATCCCACCCTACCTTACGGACACTGCTATTGGATGTCCCAAGTGTAAGGAATATCTTCTGGAACAGGCCGTGCTGTATACTTAGAATAATACAATTCTGTGATTACTCACCTGTAGAATTGGTATTATATGTATACAGCATGTCCTGTTCCACCCCACCCTTGTTATCATTATTTTTAGTTACCTCTTTATGGTGATTGTTCAATTTTTTATAAGTTATAGGTTATAGTTCTCCCGGTTCCATTTTAACTGCTTTTCAATACTGGGAAATTTGTGGAAGGTCCCTGGTGTATATATGGGGCCTGGGAGAAGCCACTTTTCTGTCTCTGCAGTCCAGCGCCATCTACTGGATGTATAACCCAAGTGTAAGGAATATCTTCTGGAACAGGACGAGCTGTATACATATAATACCAATTCTACAGGTGAGTAATCACAGAATTGTATTATTGCCAACTGAAAGACGTATGTATTGCCAACAAAAACTATGAAGTGAAAAATGTCAGATACAGCTTTAAAGAAGCTTTATTAAGTGATCGATATAATAAATTATACTCGAGTGATTCAAAGTATACCTTTAAGTCAACTTTAATCAAAGGGTTAAACCGGACCAACAGCCTTGAACAATTGGAAAAAAAAAACTGCCCAAAACTCACTTGCTCCGTTCGGCATGCTTGATACTGAATCATTGGCAACACTTACACTAGCTCCTGCACCCACTTAAACCGGACCAACACCCGTTTTTACTTTAACGGGTGTTGGTCTGGCTGTGTGGTCATTGTCAGAAGTGAGGGGGGGCATCCAGAATGCTGGAGCCCCCCTCGCTGCAAAATGCATAAATAGCTTGTTTTACTCACCTTCGTAACGAGCCAGCGGCGAGAACGGAGTCCCGCGATTGGCCGCTGGGCGGTCACGTGGCTGCAGTCGCGTCCTCTGTGCCGGCCACCGGCAGGACCTGCCCACTTGACCGCCCGTCGGCCAATCGCGGGACTCCGTTCTCGCCGCTGGCTCGTTACGAAGGTGAGTAAAACAAGCTATTTATGTGTCTTGCTGCGAGGGGGTGTTGGTCCGGTTTAAACACCACTTCACCAATTTTCTCCTGGTTGTGGCCATTTTGGAACTTCCTTTCCCAGCATCCATGCTGCTGCCTGGATTCAAATGACATAACCCACAATACACAGCGGCAGGAAACTCAGCAGCACTTTCTGTTTGCAGGCGGTCTGCAGCTCCATGGGACACCATTTTGGTTGATCATGGCAAGAGTTACAAAAAGGTAAATTCATTTTTATGTGCAGCAATCTGACATGCAGCAATTGTCCTGGGGAGGTGAACACTGTTTCTTGTAAAGGGTGTTGGTTCGATTTGACATTTGGAGGCTAATTTACTAGTATTTATGCAGGTGCCGCCTGAGCGCCTTGTCTGAGACGCTCAGCAGTGCCCACACCACAGCATCGGCTTCTGACCGCTCCAGGCCAGGCAGCATTCGCAGCACATGGCTTATCATCTAATCTGCTTCGTCAAGTGGAGAAGGAGCGGTACCAAATAGGAAAAAAATTCCCATGGACAAATAAACAGCAAAGACAAGTGCCCCATCCTGTGTTGAGAGCGCTCCTGTCTGATATTAAAAACATCTCCAGTTTTTATTCCCTGCCCTCATTACTGATGGGGAAGTGGCCACCTTCTCGCCAGTGCCAGTGATGGCAGCAATGGGTCAAAGTCAGCCTGATGTCCCCAACCCAGAGTGGTAAGCATCAACAAACAAATTAAATTGTTCCAGGCATTTTGTACATCCCTCTGTATTTCTACCAAAAGTGTGAGTGGTCCCAACAGTGAATGTGCAATAAAACTGACTGTGACCTGCCACCTTCCAAAATCATGGCATCCACTTTACTGCAAGTTTCTTCTAAAAATGCTTCAAACGTAAACTGACCAGACACCCCACTTTTCACTCTTTGATGCATTTTGTTCCACTGTCCCCCAAAAACTCTGGGGGCACTTCAATGCCCTCAACCCCGGACACACCGGTCCTTAAAAAACTCTAGGAACACTACAATGTCCAACTTTGCTGACACTATTGGGTCGATTCAGCAGCAGGTCGGCGAAAAGTGCCATTCACTTTCATCGTATACCTTGGGAGTGATTCAGCAACCGGACATACATTTTACCTAGTGATGAACCAGCCCCAAGGTACTGTAGACAATAAAAGGGAACGGCAGTTTTCTCCTTGTTGCTGAGCCTTATGGGGGGAGACTGTCCAACCAAACCTTGGGCATCTGGTCAGTTTACCCTGGAGCCTTATTTAAACCAGACCAACAGCCTGGCACAGTTGGAAAAGAAAGGTAGTGTCCATTTTGGAGCTTCCTCTCTCAACTGACATAACTGACAATGCACAGTAACAGGAAGCCCAGCAGCACTTCCTCTCTGCAGGTGGTTCGCAGATCCATAAACCGCCAGCAGGAGTTAGAAAAAGGTAAATTAATTTTTATGTAATGCAATCTAAATTGCCCCGGGAAGGGGTGCATATGAGCACTGTTTGTTGTGCTGGTTTAAGTCATTTTTGACTGTTGGTCTGCTTTAAAGAGAAGCAACACCCCGCTCGAGTCTGTAAGACTTCCAGCACTTTCATCAAACTGTACTGCTACTGTGTGTGTTGGATACCTAGACACAATCGTCACAGACAAGCTCCGCCCTCTAACACCGACATACTGGGGTAGATGATTTAAAATGGATCAAAACCCATTCCCCATTGTCCCTAAAATCTATAAGATTCCAGGGCCACTGCATTTCCTCCCCCCGGGGCATCCAGAACCCCCCCAGGTTGCAGGAAGCTCACCTTCTTTCCCCATCCAACGGCGCATGCGCAAACTTTAGCCAGATCCCCGCTATCCCTCTAGCAGGGCGCATGCCCACGCCAGGAATTTGTGAATGGCCAGCGCGGGCACGCTTCTTGTTAGAGGGTAGCGGGGGACGCAGCCGCCAGTGGGCTTGGATCCGCTCGCATTAGACAAGATCCTGAATGATAGGGCTCGAGTGGATCCGAGCTCGCTGATTGGACCGGGAAGAGGTGAGTTTGTTCGGATGGATCAGGGTGACCCGGGGGCAGTTGTCAAAATCCTGGGTTTTGGTCCATTTTAATCAAACCTTGTACAGCAGATTACCCACCAGACCCCAGAGCATGGTGTTGCTGATGTAAGGAAGCAATAATCCAGTGATGTGCATAGCGGTTGACTCCATGCAGCTGATAGGCTTCTATCTGTGTCAGTGAGTGAAATGAAAGGCACGGAGGCCACCGATGTTCCGCTGCTGATTACGCAGCACTGGCAGCTTGAGATTACAAAGACGGACATGTGACTGATCCTCTTGAAAGATATACAGCAAGGCCATACTACTAAACATTTTTTTAGAGAGATGGTCACTAAAGAAAAGTGGTCCCCGCATCAAACAAATCCAGACAAGCTTTTTTTTTCTTTTACTAGAAGGGGGACCAATCAGGGGTGACAGGTTTGCCAATGTAACATTCTGTTTTTTAGGGGGGTTCACAAATGCCTGGCGAGGGCGTGCGCCCTGCTAGAGGGATAGCGGGATTCGGCCGCGGCTCGGGCACGCGCTGTTGGACCAGGAAACAAGGTAAGTGTATGGGGCGACCTGAGGGGTTTCACAAAGCAGAGCATCCTGATTTTGGATACCCCAGGGGAGGTAATCAATCGGCCTGGGAATTGTATAGATTGGGGTGGGTTTCGGTCCACTTTAATTTCTGAACATGTTGTGAATGAAAACCTGTTCAGTCACCTCCACTGACACCCGGGTAGGTTAGTGAGGTGAGGAGACGCCTGCGAGGATGTGGCGAGTTATCTGGCCTCTCCGATTACAAGGAGAAAGAGATCTGCAGATAGAGACTTCCTGAAAGTCATCCTATGGAATGTGGAAGACAAAGGTTACATCAGGTGAAAAGAAAACACAGAAAGGAGTGTTGGGAGGTGTGCAGGAGGAACCTACCCACTGCCTGGATTTCAGAGGTGCACCACCACCATGTGACTCTCCCCCCACCCTTCTCTATCTCCTTCTCCTGCTGACATATGTCATGTAGTGGTTAATGGGGCAGAAAATCAGTGTTCCTTAAAGTCCTCGCTCTGTAATCAACATCCTCGGAGAGATTAAATTACTCCTTTCTATGCATTCCCACGCAGCATGCCAGAGAGAGAAAAAGCTGAATGTGCCATAAAACACAAGCTCCCATCTTGTTGCTCAGCCTGTGTTGGACTGGGGGGGGGGGGAGTCTGGGGCCTACCAGTGGAACTGACTTGAGCAAATGGCCACCTGCTCCACTTTAAACTGGACCTTCACCCTGAATTCAATCTTATATGTTTCCCACACCCTGTACATACAGATTAGTCTTAAAGGAGCCACAGCACTCAACCATGTTAGCTTGCAGGCCAGCCTATAATCTGTCTCTAAACTTGGTTAAAAACAGAGGACTCGGTCACACACATCTGCAGAAGTATGCTTAAGCTGCACCACTACGCCAAAGTGCCTCTGTGGGGTGCAGTCCTAACTCTAATCTCTGAGCTCTCAGGTTCTCAGAGATTAGAGTTAGGACTGCACCCCACAGAGGCACTTTGGCGTAGTGGTGCAGCTTAAGCATACTTCTGCAGATGTGTGTGACCGAGTCCTCTGTTTTTAACCAAGTTTAGAGACAAATTATAGGCTGGCCTGCAAGCTAACATGGTTGAGTGCTGTGGCTCCTTTAAGACTTGTGTGTGCTAATTGCCCTGCTAACATGCACCTCCCAGGTTAGTTATAAAATGGTCTTAGCGGCTGCCACCCCCCTTTGTTTCTTTTGTACATACAGATTGCTCACTCTAAAAATCATCCTACCTGCATCTACTGCATTTTCTGAGCCTTTAAACATCCAAGATGGCGGCACATTGAGTCTCAGACAGCCCGTAAACAGGAAGTGTCTTCTGACTTTGCTGCTCTGCATTCTGGGATTGCTGTCCATTTCCTGACCCCAGCTATAACATGCCCCCTGTACTTTTGCCCCCTTTCCTCTCCTCAGTATGTGATTCAAAGCCCTCGGTGATAAGAATATAGATATAATTTCACAGAAAGGCCTGCTGATTCCCTGGATGTGAGGAAAGATGGCCTGCTCATTGCAGGTCCGTAAACACAGGCCTGAAAGTGCCCCCTCATCTTAAAGCATCTCGTTGGCACTGTTCACACCTGAGATAGACAGAATAGAGCCACAACTGAGCTCGCAGGAAACCCCTGCCATGAGGCTTTGTTAGCTAGCATACTTCAAAGCATAAGTCTAGACATTCTGGGGCCAGTAGTTCATAAATAATTACGAAGCTGCTGTGAACATTTCATTATAAACTAACCACATTATAGGAACCAGGAAATCATAACACACGCCTACGTGGGTCTCCTGTCATTCCTGGACTCTAAGGGGCTGATTCCGGAGAACTCGGGTTAGGAGCAATATAGAGCGGCGGTGCTGGGTCTCATAGTGTGTGCGGTACTGACTGGGCCCATTGGCACCAGAACCAGCATCCTATGACTTTCAAACCTCCAAGATTTAGCTTGTCTTTACGAAGAGGAAAAGATCATGGTTCATCCCAGGAGGGAGTGTCCCACCTGTGTATATAGGTCGGAAGAGTCCCAGACCCTTTTTGTTTCTTCTGGGGGCCATGTGTAATGTGTGAGGGAGGACCAGGATCCCACAGGCTCTTCATGCCCCCAGTGGCTGTCTCCATCACTGTGCAACATCTGTCTGCATCACTGAAAAGCATCTGTCTGCAATAAGGTTACTGATATATACTCTGCTAACTCCGATTACCCCCCCACTTTTTTTTCCATTCTGACCTGTAAATGTATTTATTCATTGTATGTATATAGTTTGTCTAGTGTGATCTTAAAGCAATTCAATATGTAGCTTAAACTGTTTTCTTGATCCTAAACCTCGTATGTGCTTCTAGATTATATTACACATTGCCGGGTGGCCTCTGGCCTGACATAGGTACATAGTTGCATAGTTAATACGGTTGAAAAAAGACATATGTCCATCAAGTTCAACCAAGGATTTTGGGATAGGGTTATTTTTTATTTTATTTTATAGGTGGAAGGTATTTATGTTTTTTTGCTGATAACCGCTAATAGTAACTGTTAATGTTATTTTCTTCTAAATAAACATCTAATCCTTTTTGAAGCTGTCAGTGGTTGATGCTGTAACAAGCTTCTGCGGGAGGCTATTCCATAGATTTATAGTTCTTATGGTAAAAAAAAACGATTGTCGCCTCCGGAGACTAAATTTCTTTTTTTCCAGTCGAAGGGAACGCCCCCTTGTCTTTAGAGAGGATTTTACCTGAAATAGTGTTTCCCCCATATTTTTTGTATGGGCCATTTATATATTTATACAAATTAATCATGTCCCCCCTCAGTCGTCTCCTCTCAAGACTAAACAGATTTAATTCCCGTAATCTTTCCTCATAACTAAGATCCTTCATTCCTCTTATTAGTTTGGTGGATCTCTTCTGCACCCTTTCCATAGTCAGAGCATCCTTTATATGAATGGGTGCCCAGAACTGGACGGCATATTTCAGGTGAGGGCGCACCAGTAAAGATTGTGTTAACGGACCAGAGCTATATCAAACAGAGCTGTTGGCATTCCTATGGGTCTGGCAGGTATTGTTCACTGGTGGTAGTGAAAGGGCCCCACAGCCCAGGGCAGGCGTCAGCACTAGGCATACCCAGGCAGATGCCAGGGCCCCTGCACCTTGAGAGGGCCCACCTCATTCCCTTTACCCTGGGCAGCCTCTATGCAAATTTTGTCATGAATCAATGAGGTTTTATGCCTTAATCCAGACTGGATTTTGGTCGTACTGCAAACAATCATTTACACACACACGGCCTTTTGGGACCTGGCCCTAATAGCCAGACACTACATACACACACAGATCTCAAGCTAAGATCCCACCTTATGCAGTTAATATACCCAATCACACGATAAGGTCCTAGGCCCGACTATACAGCAATAAACTCACACTGGTATCGATAAGCAAGCACACAGGGCACAAGATTTAGCACACATACAATGTCCCTTCTGAAGTTAAGCGAGTTAGCACACAGAAGACCACTTTATAAATCTTTAGGATTTAATTCACCCATAAGGGGCAGTGCATGTAAAACAAAGATGTACAATAAAAATAACAGACATACAGTATACGGCAAAATGCTTATAAAATAAAAGGGAGAAATAAACATAAATCGTTACCTTTTTTGAAGATAATGTCTTGTTGTGAGGGTTACAGAAAGCAATGATAACAGCCTACTTATTGGAAGCAATCCCCTGGCATGTCATACCATCTGTGCCCAACTCTCTCATTTTTAAACTGGTTATTGGGGCGGGCAGCATGCTGGATGCAGCCAATCGTGTGTCAGGGGCGTTTCATTGTAAAAGTTATGATTTAATTATCTTTTGAAGAGAGATGTGCAGCAAATGTCTCATTCACTGCTTTGTAGTAAGTAGATGTCAATTACCACATAGGGAGGGTGTCATCTGACTTAGCCCGAAGACCTAGTTAGCACATGGTTCCAAAGTGGCTTGTTCTTCTGTCCTGTCATGTAAATGGCTCCCTGTTGGTAACTTCAGACAAATGTACTAGCATGCCTCTAATTGACAATGTGTGTTTTGACAACCATAGTTTGTCATATTTTTATCCGGCCATATATTTTATATATCCTCACAGCAGGACACATGGCCTGCAGTAACCAGGACTAAGGACTGTCTACCCATTGGGAGATCCTTTCCTTCTGCCAGTCCTATTTTTTGTTTCTTTCCTTCTATTCTTCTTCATTCTTTCTTTATTTATTTCCATCTATTTTTTGTTTCTTACTTTCATCTGTTCGTTCTGCTATTCCTTTTCTTTCTTTGTTCCTTTTTTCTCGCTTTTTTTATATCTGGCTTTCTTCTTTCCTTCTATTATTTTTTTTTCTGCCATTCCATTTATTCTTTCTTTCATCCTTTCTCTTCTGTTTTTTTTCTCCTATTCCTTCTCCATATTTCCTGTTTTATTCTTTCTATCTTTCTGTCATTCATTCTAGTGCTTTTGTTCTTTCTGTTTATTTCCATTTTTTAAAAATATTTTATATTCATACATGCAAATTTTATCACCATATATGGAGTATCATACAACAGCGGCAAGGGGCTGCATAAAGTTGGAACCGGCCCTGCTACAGCCTATCAAGATCTTGAAGTCCTGTATCAAGGGATCGTGCCACGTGATCTCAGTGGCAGTGAAGTCAGCTGAGGCCACGGGTTATCATTCCCCACACCCTTTAATAAGCCAAAACAAACCCCCATCAAAACTAAAACTCCGTAGAGTGGTCGGGTTACCTAGGTGTCCCATTTTGAGTCCTCAAAAAAATAAGTCCTTCTATAGCGAATTCTTACAATGAGTGGATAAGCTGTGCTCACCTACTGTAGAACAGAGACCAACATTAGGTACTGCTCCTGTCATAGACACATCATCATTACTATGGTATCACCTAGTGCTCCATCACCGCAGTATAAAGACCTAAACTAAGAAACAACCTATTATGTTCAACAGACAAAGCGCCAGAGTTTTAGCACCAAGGTAATCCATACCTCCCAACTTTTCTAGGGGGGAAAGAAGGACAATTGTTAAATGAATCCACACCCAGGGCCGGCTGTAGGTTTGTGGGGGCCCTTGGGCAGGAGAGTCTTAGTGGGCCCCAAAGTAGTGAGTCACATGATGTCACCTGCCACAAATGGCTCATCTCCTGCTGCTGATCGCTCCTGACAGTCCTTATTGCCTTCCCTATAGCCACCAATCGTCCTCTAGTCCTTGTTGCATTCTCTAATGCCACCAAGCACACTTCAGTCCTTACTGCTTGCTCCGCTGCCACTAAAGACTCCATCATTGCAGTCAGTGGTCACCTGTTTCTCGCCACCTTCTGAGCTTCTATCAATTTCCCTCCATTCCATGCCACCTCCAATGTTGCTGATCATCCCCTGTTGCTGAGGCCAGCCATGAGCAGGTCTACACACAGTACCTGGCATTCTGCGGTTCGGGTCCCTGACAATTGCCCAGGTTTGCCCTGTGCTGGGATGAGGGATTGAGGGATGGATAGGAAATAGGTTGTAACAGTTACAACAATAGAAACACTTTAATAGGCAAATGAATAATTTATTGATGCAGATCTGCATGTTACACCTCAAAGAGGGACACTTGAGAACATCAAGGGACAGGGGGACATGGACTCAAAAAAGGAACAGTCCCTCTAAATCAGGGACAATTGGGAGGTATGCTAAGAATCATGGGTAAATCCTGTTATTTCTGTTTAGCCCTCGCTGGGCTCTCTTTCCCATACTTCAGCTCATCACAAAATGTGACATTGCTTCGATGGTCTGCAGGGTGAAATGCTCAAGCTGGAAAGGAAGCTCGGTCTGAAAATCTTTGTCATCTGAACAACCTTAGCAGGAAGTTAAAAACTAATTTGAGTTCCAAGAACTCTGGGCATCTTGACATGAAAGTACCATCTTAGTTTCCTCTTTTCTGAGTAATAAGTGAATACTGAGCTCACTAAGGAAGTAGCAGCAGCAGAATGTTATTTGTTTCCATACATTATGGCATGACTATATCTAGTCTCCTATCGGACTATCTGCGCAAAAGTAAAAAAGTTTAGTTTTTCACTAATAGTCCCAGGCAGCTGATTGGTTCTTTTCTTTCAAACTTATCTCCAGTGGCGATCCAAACTGCGGCTCCCCCCTCATGATCGCGGCCTGTGATCGCCTTGCTGCCTCCTCTTATAGAGGTGACAACCACATACTTCAAGATGCCCCCATAAGGAATGCAGATTGACATAAGAGGGCATGTGGCTGGAACTAAAACTGGACCCACTGTCCATGGAGGGGTCTCAGTTGCCCAGGGGGTTTGGGTACTCCACTCAAGTCCTTGAAGCCTCACAAGGTGGGTCACGGTCATCCATAGTGCAATAACAAATCCAAGTCGTTAGCAAATTCAACAGCAGGGGTGGCCCCACTTTATTGAGACTCTGAACAACAGCAGGGGTCCCTGGCATGTAGGAATCTTCTAGTGTGGTGCCCACCTCAAGCTTCTTGGGCCTGTTGGCTCTGTTTTCTCCTCCTCAGTGGACATCCAAGGCCCCTCGTATAGGCAATGCTTCAGGGGTGTTGCCGCAGCCCCCTTTTCAAGTCGGTACAGCCGAATGCTTCTTCCCTTGGGCACCAGTCCCATCATCTTCCTTTGCCTCCTTGCACAGCATCCATGCTCTGCTCCTCAGCACAAGACAAGACTGCACTGACTTGAGTCCACCTAATATAGGACTCAGGAACCAATCAGTAAGGGGTGAGCGGTCTCTATCTGAATACCCAAATCTGGAATTAAAACGGTCTCTATCTTAATGCCCATATTTGGAATGAAAACAAACTGTTCATTTCTTATCCTATCTAGTGGCCTTAGTGTGTAACTGCACCTACAAATACAATTTAATGACAATTTGTGAACATTTCACACCTAAACAACCTATTAAACCTTAAACTAAATTAATAACCCCTTAAAAGCGGTGGTGGATAAGCTGCCATCCTGTTGCACTCGCTTCACTCACAATGACAGGCCATAAACCCCTCCACAATTTTAAAAGCGCTGGCACCCCCCCCCTTTATTGTAGTTAATAGTACGGGGGCGACCAGTCACCGTGACTGACATTGGGGGACTTCCACACAGGGACAACAAGTTTCAAACTACCATTGTAGGCTGAATCAGCTGTGCAGGACTACAGGTGGGTATCTATTGTTTTTTTTTATTTTTGCCTGGACAGGGACTTTAATGGTTGCAGAAGCACAGCTATGGGGTGCAGAAGATTTGATATCTTGAAGCCCATCCAGTCATGGAATTTTAATAATGATTGCTGCTTCTCTTACAAGGAGCTATTCCAAATCCATATAAACCTGCTGGATAGTGAGACGAGGGGTCATTTATACAACTGAAGAAAATACCACCAAGCTTGTTGTATTCTTCTACTGGTATAAATAAAATCTAGGGGTAACAGGTAGTGCTGGGCGAACCCAAACTGCAAAGTTCAAGGGGTCGTACTGAGCTTTGTGAGTTTGGGTTCCCAAACCTGAGTTGGGCCTGAACCCAGAAAATCTGGTTGATGGGCTGCTGAGCATTGATTACAAAAATGAAACTAATGTTATGTAATACCCATTGGAATTGATTAAAAAACTGAGCTGGTGTTATGTCATAGTCACATCTACCCATTTGAATTAACTGGGGCTATGTCGTGGTGATATACTGTATTCCAATGGGAACTTATTGACAATGGAACTGGTGTTATATCATAGTAACAAATACCTATAGAAATTGCTAGACAATGAACCTGGTGTTATGTAATTAAAACTTATACCAAGAGGAATTGATTGAGAAGGGGGAAGTGGTGCCATGTCATAGTCACAACTACCCATAGGATTTGACTGGAAAAGGAACTAGTAAGAAGTCATTGAAAAAGGGGACTTGTGATATATCATAGAGACATATACCCATAGAAAATGATTGAAAAAGGAAACTGGTGATGCTGACATATACCCAACAGATTGAGAAGGAGACTGGTGTTAATTCATAGTGACATGTACCCATAGATATTGATTAAACGTGGGAAATTGATTAAACGCTGGTGTTCTGTCATACTCACATTTGACTATAGCAACTGATTAACTTGTGTTAAACCAGACCTTCACCCTGAATAAGAGCCCATCTAATGTTTCCTCCACCCCGTACACACAGATTGCCCACATTACAAAATCATCCTACCTGCATCTACTGCATTTTATGAGCCTTTAAACATTCAAAATGGCGGCCCAAGTTGTCTCAGGCTGCTTGCAAACAGGAAGTGTCTTCTGACTGTGCTACTCTGCATTATGGCTGTCCTTTTCTTGACTCCAGCTCTGCTCTGTCTGTGCAAAGCACAGCTATAACCCTGCCCCCTGTCCTAAATAGATTTGTATCCAGTGGGGGAAAGAATAATAAATAAGTGACTAAAAACATGAAATGTATTCTTTTTAAATGCTAGAGAACAGTTTTTGGGCTTTTTTTTAAAATGATGCTGAAGGTTCGGTTTAAGACTTGTGTTAGGGTTGTGTTATGTCATTGCCGTGTATGTTCAATGGTGCACCAACAGGGGGGTTATTATGGGTCTGGTATATTATTTTAACAGGAAAACATCATGTTTTCTTGCTTTAAAAAGTGCTACAAGGCCCATGACCTGCTTATTTTGGTAACATTAATCAGCAAATCAGAATTGTACAGCTCATCCTTGGGGTTCTTACAAAACTCAGATGCTACAAAATAAATAATCTGGTTGGTTGGTCCTTATTGAGATGCTAGAGCAAGTACAATTGGTTACCAGTCTGACCTGAAATGTACATCTCAAATGTACTGTCTGCTGAATCAAAACTAGACTGACACAACCGTAGATAGTAGTTGTGTTTTTGGGGACTTTCCAGATTAGCAAATTAATACAGGACATTGATCATAGCGAGAGTTCAGTGGTTTAAAAAAAATGTATCCTCACTTGAAATCCTGTTTTTGACTTTTGAATTATGGTTGTGTTTCATGGCAATGATTGACTAAGAATGTTTAGTGACTAACAGTTGGAAAAGCATACAAGCTGATTCATTACTAGTGCCACTATTGGCAGATGAGCGTCTGTACAGAGGCGCTAAGAGTGACTGCTAGTATAAGCTGTGATCGGCTATCGGGCGCTGTAACAGAGCGTCTCATTTGCTGTAGTAACCTGGCCGGCACTGATGAATGAGATGTATGATGGGCATTCTAACACCAGTACAGCGCTGCAGGGAGCGAAAGGCAGCGCCAGCTCAGTGCGACTGACTCTAAGCGACTCACACCATATTCAACGAAAAAACAGACTCATAGAGCGTCGGCGCTCTGGATCTGGTCGCTATAGCATAGAGCGCCAGACGCTGTGTGATTAAAGTCTGTTTCTGAACACATAACCACCAGTAACAAAGTGAAAACACACGGAATGACATTGTTGTAACATTGTGACATTAATACTTTAATACCAGACTTTTAATGACAATTCTGCATAAAAATAAAAAAAAATCAAAAAAGTTTTCAAAAATGACTTTTTCCAGGCCAGGATAGGCCACACAATTATTTAAGAGAAAAAAAAATAAAAACAAAAAATCCTATTTAAACAGAAGAAAAGGAACGTCCATTGAAATGTATGGGAGAGCGACAGGTAATACCAGGCGCTCTGGAAGCTAGAGCACCGGCGCTATACGCTGAGCTGCCTGTAATAATACATGTGACGCTACATGGCGCTGTTACAGTCGCTCACCAGAATTGCCTTCATAAATGTGGTATTGCGTACAGTGCCCAGCATTCACCAGACGCTGCCTGCCGCTACGAGGCGCTACCTGCCGCTATCCCTTGATGAATAAACCCCATAGTCATTCCAGGCCAGGTACCATTATACTGAGATTTCAGTGTGGATGAATGTGTGGAGCAGTAATGTGTATTTGTATTGCAGCAGTGCATGTACATTGTGGGTAAGGTATTGTAGCTTGTTTAATATGCGCATAGCAGTATTTATATCATGCTCATTACGGTTCTATTACCATAGCACGTCCAGTAGGCGGGGGCGGACTAGCCATAGGGAGACCCGGGACAATGCCCAGTAGGTCACACTGCTTTGGGGCCAGTTGGGCTGTTGTTTTTAAAACCCACATTCAATCCCTGCCCCCCTTAATCTCCCTCTCAGCCCCTTGTACCCAGCCCCACTGTACCCACAAGCCAAGTAACCCCAGCCCCTAATGCTATAGCCCCACTGTACCCACAAGCCAAGTAACCCCAGCCCCTAATTCTATAGCCCTGGCAACATGGGGGGGGGGACCTCAGCAGGGATATCTCGAGCAGGCCAGGGGCTGGTAAAAATCAAGGGCTGGTAAAAGCCAGGATCTCTTGCTCCCCCCCACCCCACCGTCGCGAGTTTCTGCCTGCGCCCCAGCCACCAGGTACCCACACCCGCACCGTGGCATAGGAAACAACACAAATGCAGTGGAAGCACACAGTTTGTGAGGAGCCTAAGGCAGCTCAGTCTCCTCAAGGTAAAGCCAAGGGCCCATGGGTGAGACCTAGACATGGAATGAAGCTGTGCAAACGTTCATAGTACATCTCAGGCGCTACAGGGAATCGTGCATTGATGATTGATGCCTGAACTAGACTTTACCTCATCACAGGCTGGCTAGCTAGCCGCCGGCTTTATGTCTCTGTGTTGGCACACTTAGTAAATAAGGCGCTAAGCGGCTGAAATCCATCATGGCGGTTAGGGCCCATCGTAGCTTCTATATCTTTTCTTCATCTCCATATGGTTCTACAAACTGTGACATCCGATCTGAAGTCCGCCTCACCAATAAAATATTACAGCTTTATTTACTGCCAGTCCAGGGCCCAACTGAAACCTTCCAGGATGCCTGACAAGCAAATAAAAAACATATTCTTCATCGGTCCATGCAACCTCAGATCCCTGGAGTCCGTCACGTATGTTTTGTAAGTGCTGAAATGGAGAAATACAGCCTTACATTGTGTTCAATGTTTTCCATACCAGCCTTCCTCTTTTATTTCCCTTTTCCCAGGACATACCTGCCAAGCCGGCCGGCTCCCCGCTAAGCTTTGCATCTGCCTGAGCGTGAGATGTATGGGAACATAAAGGAAAAGGGGACACATGGTTGTACACTCTGATCATCGGCACAATGGTCCCCAACTCGGGGATCTGTCACCCGGCAATAGGCCGAACTGTGAGGACTCCTCGAAGTCTGCTCCCTGCATCTAGATTGGGGAGTGCAGGCAGGGGGCGCAGGTGGGGGTGGCTTTGGGGTGAGTGACCCTAAACAGGGACACAGATTTTTATTTGAGATAAATGGAGAAAGGTTAAACAGATGGAGATAATGTAAAAGAGAGGGAATGAAGGAGAAGAGATGTAGAGAACATTGTAAAAAAGACAGAGATGAATAAAATGTCCAAAAAAGAAGGAATGAAACACAGAGGATGAGAGAATGTAGAAAGAGAGGAAGATATAGTGAATGTGGAAAGGAGAGAGAGACATGGAGGTAATGTGATGTAACGCGGCGCTTAGAGCGACCGCTAGTAGATGCTGTAAGCGGGTATTTGGCGCTGTAACTTAGGCCCTTATTTATGAAGGAATAGCGACAGGTAGCGCCTGGTGAGCGACCGGTAATGACGGGCCCCGCCACGAGAACGCCGGCTCCCGACCACAATCACACATTTATCAAGCCGATCCTGCTTAGCGACTGAGATAGCGCCATATAGCCACTCATTCATCATTATTCCAGCCTCAGGCCACAGCGCCAGCGTCCGACCTTGAACAGCGACAGGTATGACCTCTCGCTACCTGGCGCTCTCCAATGCATTTCAATGGAACAATCTTTAAATATTAATAATTAATTGTTATTAATGTTTTTTTTTTTTTTTTTTCTTTTTTTAAATGTGAAAAAATCTGTGACCACTTCTGCCATGTTAGATCATTTTTTTTAAGGTAAAAAAAAAAAAAAAAAAATGTGTGCAGAATTGATATTACAGGTCTGATATTAATGTATTCATATTACTAAATTCTTTAAAAAATTTTTTTTTTTGGTTTCCAAAAATATGGTGGTTTGGGGGTTAAAAAACTACTTTTAACACATCGCCGCCAGCGCTCTGGGGTTTAAACATGCATTTCACAGCGCGAGAATTTTTTGAGCGTGATTTTTTGATGAATATGCTGGGAGCTGGTCGCTCTGACCAGTCGCTATCATGCGCACCCATACATCGCGGAACCTGTCAAATAGTGACTCGTCACCCCGTATTCAACATTACTGCACACAGACTCAGTCGCTATCAACAACCGAACAACGGCCAAGCACAGCGACTACTAGCGGGCGCTCTGAAAATGCCACTACAGTCGCTCAACTGTCGCTACCTGCCCTATTAATGAATCGGCCTCAAAGTGCGTCAATCGCTGTGGTAACCTGCCCAGCATTGATGAATGTGATGTGAGGTGTTAATGTCACAGTGTTAAAATAATGTAACTCCATGTGTTTTCGCTTTGTTACTGGTGGATATGTGTTCAAAAACAGACTTTAATCACACAGCGTCTGGCGCTCTATGCTACAGCGACCAGATTTAGAGCGCCAATGCTGTGTGTGTGTTCTTTTTTGATAAGTATAGTGTGGAGCTGCGAGAGTCGGTCACACTGAGCTGGTGCTACCTCTCGCTTGCTGCAGTGCTGTACTGGTGTTAGAGCGCCCAACATGCATCACATTCATCAATGCAGGCCATGTTACTACAGCGACTGAGGTGGTGTTACAGTGCCCGATACCCGCTTACAGTGTCTACTAGCGGTCGCTCTAAGCACCGCTATACAGACGCTCATCTGCCAATAACTGGCGTTGGTAGTGAATCAGCCTCCATGCCTAGAACAGATTTCCCAGCCAGGATATAGAACCACATTTATTTATCCATTGGTGTGCTACTGTATATTCTACTGCATATGGAGGGGCCAGAAACATGGAGAACACCATTAATTAGTCTGGGAGCATTTGAACATGTAAAATTGCCCCACCTTCCCCCAGCTGTTTGTATGTTTAAAGCCGTCTAGACCTCCATATATGTTACCTTTAGCTTACAGGGAAATTGGAAATGTCTATTCATCAATAGAGGCCTGTCAGTGTATTGACATAGCGGCTCTGGATTGCTGCGTGATTCTCTATGGTCTGCAGCCTTCTATTAAACAATTGTATAAATAACTGCCCAGCAGGTGGGAAACTGCGCTGAAGTCATTCCTGCTAACTTTTTAAAAATGTTTTACTCTATCTAAAATCTAAAAATTGTAGTAGAAAAGTAACTGACACAGTTTATCTTCTGCATTCCAACACTGAAATGAACATGAAACCTCTTATACTGCGCATAGTATGTAAACACACACATATCACTTTATAAGACGGGGAGGCCGATTCATCATTAGCGGCAAGTAGCGACAGATGAGCGTCTGTAGCAGGCATTTTCAGAGCGCCCGCTAGTAGTCGCAGTGCTCGGCCGTGAGTCCCTACTTTATAGCGACTCAGAGGCCGATTCATTAATAGCGCCAGGTAGCGACAGATGAGCGCCAGTAGCGTGATTTTTACAGCGCCAGCTAGTATTCGCTGTGCTTGGCCGGGGTTTGCTTGTTGACAGCGACTCGGTCGGTGTGCGGTAATGTTGAATACGGGCTTAGGGGTCGCTGTTTCACAGGTTCAGCGTTGTATGGGTGCGCCTGACAACGAATGGCCAGAGCGAATGGCTTGCTGCAGATTCATTAACAAATCACGCTCCGAATTTTTTCGCGCTGTGAATTCCTTGTTTAAACCCCAGAGCGCTGGCGGCGATGGATTTAAAATAGTTTTTAACCCCCAAACAACCATATTTTTTTATTGTAAAATTATACAAGTTTTTATAAACATTTTGTAATATGAATACATTAATATCAGACCTGTAATATCAATTCTGCACAAAATCATTTTTTTTTTTTTTTTACCTTAAAAAAAAATCCTAACATTGCAGAAGTGGTCACAGAATTTTTGACATTAAAAAAAAAAAAACATTAATAGCAAGTAATTATGAATAATTAAAGATTGCTCCATTGAAATGCATTGAACATCGCCAGGGAGCGACAGGTCATACCTGGCGCTGTGATGGGATTAGCAGCGGCGCTGTTCGTTGCAGTCGGCTACATGATGAATCCCGCGCTAGCTGTCGCTCTCGCCGGCGCTAGCCTCATTTAGCTTGATAAATGCGTCATTGTGGCCGACGCCGGGCGTACTTGAGTCGGTAGCCGCCGTTAGCTGGCGGGACCTGGCGCTCGTCAGACACTACCTGGCGCTATCGCTTGATGAATAAGGGCATCAGTCGCTGTTCAGTAATGTTGAATACATTGTGAGGAGCCGCTATTTGACCAGTACAGCGCTGTATGGGAGCGCATGTTAGCGACTGCTCATAGCGACCGACTCACACCATATTCAGCAAAAAAACAGCCTCACAAATCTCTGGCGCTGAAAAATAGTTGTTTGAAGCCCAGAGCGCAGGAGGCGGTGTGTTTAAAGTGTGTTTTCCAGCATCTATCAACTAGTAACAAAGCGAAAACATATGGAATTACATTGTAACAACATTGTAACATGAACACTTTAATGCCAGACCTGTAATGTCATTTCTGAGGAAATATTTAAAAAATTAAAAAATTATGAAAAAACTGCTATTTCAATGCCAGAAGAGGTCAAATAATTATTTGTGATTTAAAAAAAAAAAAAAACGTTTAAAGAGAAGAAAAGGATCGTCCATTGAAATGTATGGGAGAGCGCCAGGTAGCGAGAGGTCATACCTAGCGCTGTGCAAGGCTGAACGCTGGCGCTGTTCGCTGAGGCTGTGAAAATGATGAATCAGACGCTACATGGCGCTATCCCCGTCGCTAAACAGATTCTGCTTGATAAATGTGTAATTGCGTGCCGTGTCCGGCGTTCACCAGTCGCTACCTGTCGCTACCTGTCATTAACCAGCCACTACCTGATGCTATTCCATCTTAAATAAGGGCCTTATTCAAGAAGGGATAGCGTCAGGTAGTGCCTGTACAGCGGCAGGTAGCGCCAGGTAGCGGCAGGTGAACGTCGGACACGGCACGCAATTCCACGTTTATGAAGCCGAATCTGGTGAGCGACTAGAACAACTCCATGTAGCGTACGATTCATCATTATCCCAGGCTCAGCGTACAGCGCCGGCGTTCAGCCTTGCAGAGAGCCACGTCTTACCTGATGCTACCTGGCGCTCTCCCATACATTTCAATGGACGATTCTTAAATCCCTTTCCTGATCCCAATTTTTTTTTTTTTCTTTTTGGATTTATAATATTTTTATGCAGAATTGTCCTTACATGTCTGGTATTAAAGTGTTCATGTTACAATGTTATAACAATGTCATTCCATATGTTTTCGCTTTTTACTAGTGGATACATGTTCATAAACAGACTTTAATCACACATCCTCTGGCTCTATGGGCTACATCTGTCGCTACCTGGCGTTAGTAATGAATCAGCCTGCCCGTTTCAGGATTTTTATTGTTTCCAAAAGGAAATAAACATGTTCAGATACAGTTGACATTAACATGTGTGTACATCATTTATATCACTGTATACAGGCATAGTGAGGTTCATTGATTTTGCATACAAGTTAGTCTTAAAGCAGACCTTCAGCGTCATTTAATGAAAAGCCCAAAGCCTTACAAATGATTCCCCAGCATCCAAAATTAATATATTTACCATTTTGAATCGCTTATTATTTATTCTTTTCCGGCAAGGGCTTTGGCTAAATGTATTTCACAAGTTCCATGGGTTTTGGTCCGCTTTAAAGAGAAACAACCCACCCAATTTTCACTGGGGAATTGGGATGCCCTACTGTGTGTATCCCTCCAGGTCACCCCATTCACTCACCTTCCTATCGCTCCCACGGCACAGACTGGGGCCAGACAGAGCACAGTGATTGGCTTAGCAGCCCGTCTGGATGGCTAAGCAGCCGATCGGTACCGAAGAGAGCGGGTGCGCACACAGCTAGAAGTGAGCTGAGATGTGGTGAGGACTGAGCTCCTGGTGAGGGCTCCTGGACAAGGTGAGCGAAACGGGGCTTCTGGAGGGTTTTACACAGCGGAGCATCCCAAATTGGCAGCAGTTTGGTTGCCCCCCCCCCCCCGAGCCTGTCACAATGTGGCCCGGGCCGCACCCACACCCATTAGGTAGGAAATGGGTGTGGGGCCACTTTAAAGTGTGCCAGCCATCCATAAACTCCATGGCTAAAAAGGAATAGCAGGCATGCAGCCACAGTGTGGGATCGCCGGGCAGGTAAGCGTACCAGGCCATACCCCCCAGGTTTCTCCTCTGAAATATGGACCCAGGGCCGCCCCATTTGTTTTTTGTTGCTCTTTAAGGAGACCAGAACAGCTAAGGAATTACATTTCAGTAGGAAATAGGAAAAAAAAAACTCACTAAATCACTGTGTTTGTGGGGGATCTCACATTTCTGGAACCCTCCAAACATGAATCATCCAATAATTAGGAGAATCAGGAAGTTTGGGAATAAAAAACATTTTCATCCCACCTGGAATTCATAGAGGAGGAGCAGAATGTGCCGGATGAGGGGGCGTGGGGGGATCAGGTCTAATGTAAGAGTTCCCTGATGGATGGTCTCTGCCGTCTGCTGTTTCCTTCTCTCCACTAAAATGTGGATGCAAAATGAACATTGCAACTGCTGCAAAGGACTGTGGGAGGCTTCTGTCTGTTCAAAAATGGATGTTGCAGACTCTGGATAATGTTTGTTTAGCTTTATTTTATTACCCTGTTTCCCCGAAAATAAGACCTACTCCGAAAATAAGACCTACTGTGATTTTAGCATGAAGGCTAAATATAAGACCTCCCCCGAAAATAAGACCTCCCCCCGAAAATAAGACCTCCCCCCGAAAATAAGACCTCCCCCGAAAATAAGACCTCCCCCCGCAGCAAGAGTCCTCAGTCAGCTGCGGCCATCTCTCTCTGATGATGAGTGACGCCCCTGACGTTGCACATAGGGGGACGTCACTGGGGGACGTCACTCGTCATCAAAGCGGCCACCACCAAAGTGAAAGCTGCTGTCTGCTGCTCGCTCTCTGACAGTAAGTTAGTGAGTAGTGGCAGCAGATTGTGAAGAAGAAAAAAAAAAAGAATTTCTATGGGGGAAATGCCAGGTGAAGTGAGGGGAGGGGGGGATGGAAACTAGAGAATTCCCTGGATTCTCTAGACTCTACCCCCACCTCCCCCACCTTCACCCACTGATGATGAGGGGGGGGGGTTGTATGTTTTGGATTCCCCACATATGCCACTACCGGTAGTACAGGAGAAGGGGGGTAAATTGGGACAGGAGGATCGGGGGGGGAGGTAACATGAAATTTTGACAGGAGTCACATTTTGTCTGGTTATGATGGTTTGTGATGGCAACTACTAATGTTTAACAGTTAATAAATTTCCTTTTTTTGTGAATGCATGTGAATTCTTCTTCATGGAAAAATGTAAGACATCCCCTGAAAATAAGACCTAGCGCATCTTTGGGAGCAAAAATTAATATAAGACACTGTCTTATTTTCGGGGAAACACGGTATTACATGTAACATTATTCAGAGCTGGCAAAATGATCACTTTCTTTATCAGTGTCTTAAAGTGGACCAAAACCCAGGATTTTGACTATCCCCGATCCCCCGCTGTGTGAAACCCCCCAGATCGCCGAGCCCAACTCGCCTCAGCCTGGTCCTACGGTGCATACGTGGCCACTCGTCCAATCAGCGTGCTCGGAGACGCTGACGTCACGTCGTCTAAGGGCCTTTTTCATGAAGCTCTAGTGCCGGGTAGTGCCTTGTAAGCGGCAGGTAGCGGCTGGTGAACGCCGGACACGGCACGCAATTACACATTTATGAAGCCGAATCTGGTGAGCGACTGGAACAACGCGTCCAATTCATCATTATCACCCTTCTGAAGCCGCACGGGGGCGGCGGGCGCGGGTGGCCGGGTTCTTTGCGGTCCCTCTTCAGTGATGCTTTGCTGACATGCTTCTCGTTTCATATGACTAACTTTGGGCACTGGTAGTATGGCATTGGTTTATTGTGCAGACACATTTATTTGTGCCTCTTGAGCTCTTTGTGTATCCTATACCACCTGTTATTTTGATTCATTGAATGTATAGTTTTTTTATCACTTATATTTATTCATTTAGGAAATTGATTAGTTTGAGGTATCGGTTTTATATAGAATTATTAGTTGTACATAGGATGGATTTATGGATATATCAATATAGCACTTAAGCACTTTAGTTCACAGATATTGCACAGTGTTTTTGGAAACAATTGTTTTATTATTCCACTTTTATAATTACACATTGGATAGGATTGTGGAAGACAACAGAGACCCTATTTTGGGTCCTTAGAGTGCCGGCACAGATACTGGGGTGAGACCCCAGTACTTCATTTATAGGAATCCATTGCCCGTTATTTATTTATCATCAATTATATAGGATTGGAGTTTTGTCTGCATCACAATAAATGTTATACTAGATTCCCCAGGATTGGGGGTTTTAGAGATATATTGAGATAAGTATATGAATTGGGACCTTATAATTGTTTTTAATTGTCTTGTGATTATGTGTTATTTTGTGTATGTGTATTTTATTAATTTATATGCAACAATAAATTTTGAATATAGAGTTTTGATATAGTTTTGGTGCTCCTTATAGGGAGGGAGGTGTGTTTTTCACGGCCGCTCCCATTGAATTGCTTGGAATTGTTTAGAGTGAGCACAATAATTACGGTTATAGGTGGTGCACCCCATAGTAGAGGTTGCAATTCATCATTATCCCAGGCTCAGTGTACCCAGGCTTCAGCCTTGCAGAGCGCTGCGTCTTACCTCTCGCTACCTGGCGCTCTCCCATACATTTCTATCGACGATCCTTAAATCCCTTTCCTGATCCCAAATTTTATTTTTTTTTAAATAAAAACTTAAAACTTCTGACATGTATCCTGGCCTAGAAAATGACATTTTTGAAAACTTTTTGGATTAATAATATTTTTATGCAGAATTGTCCTTACATGTCTGGTATGTGTTCATGTTACAATGTAATAACAATGTAATTCCATATGTTTTCGCTTTGTTACTAGTGGATACATGTTCAAAATAGACTTTTTTGCATCTGGCGCTATGGGCTACAACTAACCGATTTTGAGTGCCGGCGCAGTTTGAGGCTGTTTTTTTGATGAATGTGGTGTGAGTCAGTCGCACTGTGCTGGCGCTACCGTTCACTCCCATACAGCGTAGTACTGCGACTCACACAACATATTCATCTATCCCGGCCAGCGACTGAGGCGCTCTGAAACAAAGATCCATGGCCGAGCACAGCGACTACTAATGGTCACTCTGAAATCCGCGCTACTGACGCTCATCTGTCGCTACCTGGCGTTAGTAATGAATCAGCCTGCCCGTCTTTGTCTAAGGCCAGCGGCTCAGAGAGAGCTGGCGGTTGCATCCCCCGCTACCCTCTAAAAGGGAGTGTGCCCACGCCGGCCATTCACAAATGTCTGGCACGGGCACACACCCTGCTAGAGGGATAGCGGGGATGTGGCCACGGCTCGCACATGCGCTGTTGGACCGGGAAGCAAGGTAAATGTATGGGGCAACCTGGAGGGTTTCACACAGCTCCTGGGGGGAGAGAATCGATCGGCCTGGGAATCTATAAGATCGCAGTGGGTTTTGGCCCCCTTCATGTTTTTGTAACTTGTTTTTGCTCATAGTCAGGGCCGCATTTACCATCAGGCAAACCTAAGAGGCCGATTTATTAATAGCGCCAGGTAGCGACAGATGAGCGGCAGTAGCGTTATTTTCACAGCGCCCGCAAGTATTCGCTGTGCTTGGCCGTTGTTCGGTTGTTGACAGCGAATCAGTCGGTGTGCGGTAATGTTGAATACGGGGTTAGGAGTCGCTGTTTGACAGGTTCCGCGCTGTATGGGAGCGCATGACAGCGAATGGCCATAGCGAACGGCTCCCAGCATATTCATTAACAAATCACGCTCAAAAAATTCTTGCGCTGTGAAATGCTTGTTTAAACCCCAGAGCGCTGGCGGCGATGGGTTAAAAGTAGTTTTTTAACCCCCAAACAACCTTATTTTTTGAAAAAAAAAAAATAAACAAGTTTTTATAAACATTTTGTAATATGAATACATTAATATCAGACCTGTAATATCAATTCTGCACAAATTTTTTTTTTTTTTTTTTTTTTTACCTTAAAAAAAATATCTAACATTGCAGAAGTGGTCACAGAATTTTTGACATTTAAAAAAAAAAAAAAAAAAAAAAAACAATATCAATTAATTATGAATATTTAAAGATTGCTCCATTGAAATGCATTGGAGAGCGCCAGGTAGCGAGAGGTCATACCTGGCGCTGTGATGGGATTAGCAGCGGCGCTGTTCGTTGAAGTCTGCTACATGATGAATCCAGCGCTAGCTGACGCTCTCGCCGGCGCTAGCCTCATTTAGCGTGATAAATGCGTGATTGTGTTCGCAGCCTGGCGTTCTGGAGTCGGTAGCCGCCGATAGCTGGCGATACCTGGCGCTAGTGAGACACTACCTGGCGCTATACCTTGATAAATAAGGCCCTAAGTATGTGCCTAGGGTGGCCACCTGCAAAAGGGGGGGGGGGGGGCTGACATCAATATTATAGTAAAAGAAAAAAAAAGTTGTTGGCACTTTACAAATGTTGGCACTTCACTAACAAATGCTCCCCCACTGAGTGTGTGTATATATATATATATATATATATATATATAGCGGGGGAGAGGGCGCAACAGGTTAAAGGCAGTCTACATCCTGATACTCTCCCCTTTATTGCTGTGATCATGTGACTCCTGTGCGTCGATAATCTATAATACAAGTGCATGCTCCTCTGCATTTCGCCCTTTGAAACTTCTCCTCTGTACACATGTATTTTTTATATTGGCGGGACTGCGACTTCAGGGCAGGTGTCAGCACCGGGCGTATTAAGGCAGGTGCTGGGGCCGCTGCACATTGGGAGGACCCACCTCATTACCTCTTCCCTGGGCAGACCCTATGCAGGGCCGTGCAGTAACCAGGACTAAGGACTGTGGGCCAGGGGTAAAATGGCCACTGGTAGAGCCTCTTTGTCCTTTCTTCCTTTCTTGGTTTCTTTTGTTCTATTCTATTCTTTCCTTCTAGACTCTTTCTTTCATTCATCTATTATGTCATTCCTTTTCTTTCCTTCTATTTTGTTCTGTTTATCCTTCTATTCTTTCTTTCCTTTCAGATCAGTTTTTCTCCGATTCCCTTTTTGTCTTACCTGCCTTTATTCCTGTCTTTTCATTTATTCTTTCTTTATTTCTGTCATTTATTCCGTGCATTTGTTCTTTCTTTGTTTCTTTGCATTTATTTTTTATTTTGTTCCATTTTTTTTCATTCCTTCTTTTCTTCTTACATTTTTTCTGGTGTTCCTTCTATTCTTGAGACTTGAGGATCTCTTATAGCTTCAAGTGGACCAAACCCCAGCACGATCAACCCGTGAATCTATAGGATTCCCGGGCAAATTGATTCCCTCCCCCCGGGGCAATATATATATATATATATATATATATATAGTGGCAGACTGGGGCCAAAAATCAGTCCTGGATTTTACCAGCCCCTGATCGGCCTGAGACATCCCTGCCGTGACCCCCAACCATGATGCCAGAGCTGTAGACTGGGGACTGGGCTTCCTTGGCCTGTGGGTACAGGGGTCTGAGAGGGAGACTAAGCTGGAAGGGATTGAATGTGAGTGTTAAAAGCAGCAGCCCAACTGGCCCCAAAGCAGTGCGTCCCACCGACCATTGTCCCACGTCTCCCTTTGTCCGCCCCTGTATATATATATATATATATACATATATATATATTAAATATAGGCATTTCAATGCAATTTTGGTCCACAGGCATCCCAATTGTAGATGCCCAGGGGGTGGGAACCAGAGCCGGCTCCAAGAGCACCTGTAGCATAGAGGTCTGCTTTAAAAATCAAGGCATACCTCCCAGGCAGGGGTGGACTGGCCATAGGGAGACTCGGGACAATACCCAGTGGCCCACACTGCTTTTGAGGCCATTTGGGCTGCTGCTTTTAACACCCACATTCAATCCCTGTCCCATTAGTCTCCCTCTCAGCCCCACTGTACCCACAACCAACAAAGGAACCCCAGCACCCAATGCTATAGCCCTGGCATCATGGTTGGAGGGCCTCAGCAGTGAGGTCTTGGCCCGGCCAGGGGCTGGTAAAATCCAGGGCTGATTTTTGGCCCCAGTCCACCACTGCTTCCAGGTATCCCTCATTTGGAGGGACTGTCAATCTTTTGAGGCCATGTCCCCCTGCCCCTCGTTGTCCTCATTTGTGCCTCTTTGATATGCATCAATAAATGATTAATTTGCCCATTTAAAGTGTATATATTGTTGTTACACCCTATCCATCAATCAATGAGGGGGCGTGGCTTCATTTAACAATTGTCCCTCTTTTTCACCCTGAAAGGGTGGGGGGTATGTTATGATAATATTTATTTGGACTCAGAACATCAAAGCAAAGGGGGAACCAAACAGAAATCCCCCCCGAAGGTAATGCCTGTATTTCTCACATACAAATAAGTAAATGAAAAAAAATGGGAATGTCACTATGAATGTTATAAAAACCACAAACGGTTGTGAAATGAAAGTGCTGATGAGAAAAGGTGTTTTTGGAGACGTCCACACCTCAGGCGCGGGGAGCGTTCTGGTTTCAGTAGGTGTCACTGTTGTCAGCGTTTTCTGCCGCTTCGAGAGATATTTCTATTTCTAGGAAACTGGTAAAAAAAAAAAAAAAGAAAAAAAACCAATACAGTTGGTATAAAAGAGCAAACACCTGCCAATTTAAAGGGGGGTTTTGCTTTCAGAAAAAAATGTGTCAGTCTTATACCCCTACCTTCCTACTTTCCAGGGTGTTAAATTAGGGCCACCCCCTCATTGAGGGATGGATAGGGGATAGAATGTAACAATAGAAACACTTTAAATAGGTAAATGAATCATTTATTGTTTCAGATTTGCATATTACACCCCACAGAGGGACAAATGAGAACATTGAGGGACAGGCTGGCATGGACCCAAAAGAGGGACAGTCCCTCCAAATCAGGGACACTTAGAGGCCGATTCATTAATAGCGCCAGGTAGCGACAGATGAGCGACAGTAGCGTTATTTTCACAGCGCACGCTAGTATTCGCTGTGCTTGTTCGGCTGTTGACAGCGACCCCGCCGGTGTGCGGTAATGTTGAATACGGGGTTAGGAGTCGCTGTTTGACAGGTTCCGCACTGTATGGGAGCGCATGATAGCGACTGGCCATAGCGAACGGCTCCCAGCATATTCATTAACAAGTCACGCTCAAAAAATTCTTGCGCTGTGAAATGCTTGTTTAAACCCCAGAGCGCTGGCGGCGATGGGTTAAAAGTAGTTTTTTAACCCCCAAACAACCATATTTTTTGAGAAAAAAAAAACATGTTTTTCAAAATATTTTGTAATATGAATACATTAATATCAGACCTGTAATATCAATTCTGCTCAAATTTTTTTTTTTTTACCTTAAAAAAATATCTAACATTGCAGAAGTGGTCACAGAATTTTTGACATTTAAAAAAAAACAAAACATTAATAGCAATTAATTAAGAATATTTACAGATTGCTCCATTGAAATGCATTGGAGAGCGCCAGGTAGCGAGAGGTCATGCCTGTCGCTGTTCAAGGTCGCTCACTGGCGCTGTGGGGTGAGGCTGGAATAATGATATATGCATATGCACTCACCTTTCCCCGGTCCAACGCCGCATGCTCGGGCGCTTGTCCAATGAGAGCCGCCCACCAGGCCTACATAATTCCGCAGACGCTCTCATTGTATTGAATGGGGAGTGCGCACTGCCGCATCCCCTGCATCTCTGGCATTATGCATGCACGCCGGGGAATGCATTTAGGTCAATGAGTTTGCCAAATGTGGTAAACACAGCAAACGTCTGTCTTTAGCTGAGCGCCTGCGCATGTGCCATTGGACCGAGGAGAGGTGAGTTTTACTGGGCGAACTGGGGGGGTTTCACACAGCAGGGCATCCCAAATGGGGATGCCCCTGGGGAACAGGACAAAACCCGGGTTTTGTTCTGCTTTAATTCTAATTTTATACTTTGCAGCATGCACTCTGACTCCTTTTACTGTCAAAACAGCGGGGGGGGGGGGGGGGGGGCGATACGGACACAGCACTTCCTTTAGTAGACCGTGGCCTAAATAGAAGAGCAGGGCTGCCATTTGGAATTTTTGGATCTTATACACCCACAATATCTGGGCCTATAACAAATATGTGATGGCTTGGCTGAATTTTGCACTTGTCCCCAAGGTTACCAGGCTTACTTTATTTCATACCTTCCAACTTTTCAGGGTGGGAAAGAGAAACAATTGTTACATTAAGCCACGCCCCCTCATTGAGAGATGGATAGGAGATAGGATGTAACAGTTACAGCAAAAAACACTTTGAATAGACAAATTAATCATTTATTGATGCAGATCTGCATGTTACACCTCAAAAGGGGACAAATGAGAACAATCAGGGACAGGGGGACATGGACTCAAAAGAGGGACAGCCCCACCAAATCAGGGACACTTGGGAGGTATGATGATTATTCAGACCCAGGCGTCACATTTTAGGTTATTGGAGTCCCGTGCACAATATAGGCTGCATAGAATCTGGGCCCCTCTGTAACCTATATGTGATGGCTGGACTCCTAGTGTGAACTGGGACCCAGTATTCAGACAAACAAGGGGCCTAACCAATACATTATAGGATAGGGGGAGCCAAAGCACAATATACGGTGCATAGAGTATAATCTATATGATTGACCATACCTTTCCAACTTTTCAGGGTCGGAAAGAGTGACCATTTTTAAATGAAGCCACACCCCCTCATTGAGGAATAAATAGGAGATAAGATGTAAAAGTTACAACAATATAAACCATGGATGCACAACCTGCGGCCCGGGAGCCACATGCAGCCCACAGTACCTCTTGCAGAGATGGAGAGCAGAGCTTGCCTCGCCTGCAGTGCAAGCCACTGGTCAGTTGAGGGCAGTGCATCTCTCCCAAACTCCCAAAGCAGAGCGTGGGGCACCTATGATCGTCTCTGTAGAGGAGGGTGACACACACTCCTCCCACCTCACCTCTGCTGACCTCTTTGATCCTTATCCGTGCAAACTTCACCTGTTTACCTCTGCCTTCTTTAAAGTGGACCAAAACCCATGCCAATCTGCTTGAAAATCTCTAAGATTCCTAGGCCGATCGAATGCCCCTTCCTGGGGCATCCAAATTCGGGATGCCCTGCTGTGTGAAACCCCACAAGTCCCTCAATACACTTACCTTGTTTCCCGGTCCGGTCCAACGTCACATGCGCATGCCCGCACCAGGCATTTGTGAATGTCCGGCGCGGGCACACTCCCTGTTAGAGGGACGCGGGGGATGCAGCCGCCAGCACACCCGGAGCTGCTGGCCTTAGATGAAGGGATGTCAGCGGCTCAGAGTGTGCTGATTGGACGAGCGGCCGCGCATGCGCTGTAGAACCAAAGAGAGACGAGTTGGCATCAGCGATATGGGGGGTTTCACACAGCGGGGCACCCCCAATCAGGGTGCCCCAGGGGAAGGGACCAAAACCCATAATAGTCAAAATCCTGGGTTTTGGTCCACTTTAACTCGGCTTTCCCTACCTCACCTCTTCTCACCTCTAACCATCTCTTTCCACCTCGCCTCTGTCTATCACTTCTCTGAACATCTTACCTTGGCCCATCTCACCTAACCTCACCTCATTGGTTGTATTGGAGGGATGCCCCTCACTGGTAGTATTGGAGGGATGCCCCTCACTGGTTGTATTGGAGGGATGCCCCTCACTGGCTGGAATCGAGGGATGCCCCTCACTGGCTAGAATCGAGGGATGCCCCTCACTGGCTGGAATTGAGGGATGCCCCTCACTGGCTAGAATCGAGGGATGCCCCTCACTGGCTGGAATTGAGGGATGCCCCTCACTGGCTAGAATCGAGGGGTGCCTCTCTCATTACAGCCCTTCGCTGTAATGTGTTTCGGAGGCCTTGTCTGTATTATTATTTATTTAATTCTTAGGCGGTGTTTCCCTTTAAGGGTATGGCTGGGGGCGTGGCCGGGCATAGCTTAAATGTTTTAAAATGTCTTCTCGTGTCCCTCTTTATGGCTTTCAAAAGTTGGGAGGTATGACTGTGCATTGTTAGTTATGTCAGTTGGGAGGGAAAGCTCCTGCTGTGCCAGTCTGTTGGTCAGGTTCAATCAGTTTGCGGATAAAATAAAACTCAGGCTTGTTTGGGCACGACAGTGCTGGAGCGATATAAGAAGAAGGTGATCCGGGAGAGTTTATGGCTCAGATTTGGTATAGGCAGGAAAAAATATACATACCTCCCAAGTGTCCCTGATTTGAGTCCATGTCCCTCTTTGTTCTTATTTGTCCCTCTGTGAGGTGTAACATGCAGATCTGCATCAATAAATGATTCATTTGCCTATTCAAAGTGTTTCTGTTGTTGTAACTGTTACATCCTATCTCCTATCCATCCCTCAATGAAGGGCATGGCTTAATTTAACAGTTGTCCCTCTTTTCCACCCTGAAAAGTTTGGAGGTATGAATATCTGCTGTGCTTGGTAGTGTGGAGCAGTTCCAACAAACAATATAGGAAGGAAGCAAAACCAACAGGTTGACAGTAACTTCATGGAATTCAATCAAGAACCAACTTCAAAGGAAACAAAACTTACAGTATAAAGCTCTTAAGGGATCAATGAGGAAAAACAACTCTTTCTGTCTTACTGGAAGTGATATCATTACAGTATAAGTTATTTTGGACCCATGCAGTAAGCAGGGGCGGACTGGCTTTAGGAAGTATAGGCTGCTACTAACACTCCCATCCAATCCCAGCCCCCCATGCCCTTCCCCAGGGCCGGCTCCAGGTTTTATGTAGGCCCTCGGGCGGCATGGTCTCAGAGGGCACCTTTGTGGTGGAGAGTCGTAGGTCAGGGGTCTATAAACTTCATGGCAAAAACTAAGAAGGGCTGCATGACCTCCAACCCCCTATTGGAGCTGTTTTTAGTTTGGCACCACATGAATGGGTTAATGAGTATTGAGGAAGAGGGATGGACAAAACAGGAAGGGCAGGAATGGATGGATGGAGAGATAGCTGGGAGTAGGAGCGATGAATGGGCAAAATGAGAAAGGACAGGGATGGCTGGGTAGAGTTGTGGGGGTGGGGGGGTAGATGGGCAGAGCTGGAAGAAAGATGGATGGACTGGCAGAGCTGGAAGGAAAATGGGTAGATGGGCAAAGCTGGCAGGACAGGGATGGAGAAGTGTAGAGCTGAGGGGATGGGGCGGTGGACAGAACTGGATGAGACAGAACTGAGGGGGCTGGGTTGTGGGGCAGAGCGGAGGGGACAGGAATGGATGGGGCATGGATGGATGGGGCAGAGCAGAGGGTAAATGGATGAATGGGGCTGAGCTGGGAGGACATGAATGCATAGATGGGTCAGGGCTCAGGGGATAGGGGTGGATGGGGCAGAGGTGACATACAACCAGTGGGGCAGAGCTGAGGAGACAGGGATGGATGGGGCAGAGAGACAGAGAAAGGAAGTGTGTTCAGTTCTTAAACCACATTATGCAAGCCTAGGGGGTGGGGCCCTCGGCAGCTGACTGGGCTTGCCGGGTGCTGACGCCGGCCCTGCCCTTCCCCACTCTATCCCCTCACCCAAGCAACCCCAGCCCATGCCCCTCACCCTAATAATATAGCCTCAGTCTTGGAGCACCCTGGTTGGCTGTCCTGAAAGCAGCAGAGGTGCCACTGGCTGGTCAGGGGCAAGCCAGGGCTGGTAAAATCCCAGGCTGATTTTTGGCCCCATCACCTGATGCTAATTCCATGGGGGTGATTCAGCACCAGGTGGAAATACTGCCTCTTTTTTTGAGGAAAATGTTGCCATTGCTTTGTCTACCATGGGGTCGATTCAGCACCAGGCAAAAATTATTTTTCACCTGAAGTGAACTTTTTAAAATAATGATGAATGTTTACCCATCCTACTAATTTAATGTAAAATTAAAGCGGAGCAAAACCCACCAGCAGCCGACCAGGAATCTAAAAGATTCCAGGGCCGGTTACTAGCTTTCCCCCAGGGCATCCAGAATTGCCGCTGTGTGAAACCCCCCAGAGAGCTACTAATCACTTATTTCCCCTGTCCAACGGCGCATGAGCGGGATCTGGTCCAATCAGAGTCGCCCGGTAAACTGATGTAGTGCCATTCAGATAGGCTAGGGGTGCGAGAGCGGGGCAGCAGGGGATGCGGCAGCTCTCGCTCCCCATTCACTCTAACCAGAGCCGGTCGCCAAATTATGTTACTTCAGTGGACGGCTTTGATTAGACGGGAGCCCGCACAGGCACTGTTGGACCAGGGAGAGGTGAGTCTGAATGCGGCGATGGCAGGGGTTTCATACAGTGGGGCATCCCAATGCGGGTTTCCCGGAAAAAACCTGGGAAAGTGAAAATCCTAGGTTTTGTTCCGCTGTAATAAGATCTCTTTGACTATTTAACCACTAGACCTGGGGGGAACACAGGTTGTATTAGGCACTTAAAGACACATTCCAGGTTAATTTAGCCTACATAGACCTTACCCCATGCTGGTTGTCATGGGCTTCATCTTTTATTCTCGAGCACTTTGCATTCCCTGATAAACCCTATTGAACTTGAGCCTTTCTTCTTGCTCGATTTTCAGGGTCCCCTGTTTGAATTCACAGTCCCCTATAGAGACACATTCAGGGCACAGTACAAGGAAGAGAACTCGCTTGGACTTGTTAGAAAATATAAAGCAGGCTGAATAAAAAGATTCTGCTTCTTACAGCCAGCATGGGGGAGAGCAGGAAGCAGGCTAAAATAACCTGTTTCCTGGGACGTCCTTATAAACTTGTCCAAACTGGTTATAATGGCACTGAGCCACCCTATGCAAAGGCCCTTAAAGTGGACCAAAACACACCCTGGAGTCTATGAGACTCCAGGGCAGGCATACCCGCTCCCCCGGGGCATCATGAATTGCCCCGCTGTGTCAAACCCCCCCAAGTCGTCCGAAAACTCACCTTCTTTCCCGCGCAAGCAACGGCCACATCCCCGATATCCCTTTAGCAGGGCTTGTGCCCGCGACAAGGCATTTGTGAATGGCCGACACGGGCATGCTCCCTGTTAGAGCATCCGTTTGCCTTAGACAAGCTTTTGGACGAAGGGTCAGGAGCGGATCTGAGTGTGCTGACTGGATGAGAGGCTGCGCATGCACCGAAGGACTGAGGAAGGGCGACCTGGGGGATTTCACACAGCGGGGCATCCCCGATCGGGGTGCCCAGGGGGCAAAGACCAAAACCCAGGGTAGTCATAATCCTGGATTTTGGTCCACTTTAATTTGGATCAAAATGCATGTTTGACTTTTGATCTGATTATTATTCATGGGGGCATCCAAATTTGGGATGCCCCACAGCTGGGAATCACTGCCTAACCCCCATCCCCACCTGAGCATCATACTTAAAGTGGACCAAAACCCATGCCGATCGGCCCGGGAATCTAAAAGATTCCCAGGTCGATTGATTCCCTCCCCCGGGGCATCCAAGATCGGGATGCCCCGCTGTGTGAAACCCCCCCAGGTCGCCCCATACACTTACCTTCTTTCCTGGTCCAACAGCCGCGGACGCATCCCCGCTATCTCCTCTAGCAGGGCACGTGTGCACGCTGTCAGCACGCTTGGAGCCACTGGCCTTAGATGAAGGCTTAGACGACGGGAAATCAGTGGCTCCCAGCGCGCTGATTGGACAAGCGCACGCACATGCGTTCTAGGAGCGCTAGGAGGTGAG
Source organism: Gastrophryne carolinensis (assembly GCA_027917425.1). Lineage (NCBI taxonomy): Eukaryota > Metazoa > Chordata > Amphibia > Anura > Microhylidae > Gastrophryne > Gastrophryne carolinensis. The sequence continues at coordinate 22,428,655 of CM051238.1, forward strand.
TTGGCATCAGCAATCTGGGGGGTTTCACACAGCGGGGCAATCCCTGATCGGGTGCCCTGGGGGAAAGAACCAAAATTCAGGATAGTCAAAATCCTGGGTTTTGGTCCACTTTAACAAGCTGTGAAATAGCACCTTATTCCTATATGGTGCAGTGCCATTCCCTGCTTCCTTGCTGTAGGCGCTCCTGCTACAGAGCATATGGAGAACGTGCACAGCAGGGGAGCAGGGGATGCTGCTGCATGCACCTCAGGAATAAAGCATACCTCCCAAGTGTCCAAGATTTTGAGGGACTGTCCCTCTTTTGAGTCCATGTCCCCCTGTCCCTCGTTGTTCCCATTTGTCCCTCCTTGAGGTGTAACATGCAGATCTGCATCACTAAATGATTCCTTTATAGTGTTTATATTGTTGTAACTGTTACATCCAATTTTCTATCCATCCCTCTATAAGGGGGCGTGGCCTAATTTTACACATGTTCCTCTTTCCCACCCTGAAAAGTTGGTGGGTATGATAAAGTGATGGATTGTAGCCCGGGGGGGGGGGGGGGGGGGGGGGGGGAGGCCCCACAGCTATTATGATAACCAGCTTTGCTAAAAGGAGTGTCATGATTAAAGATTACCTAGGGTGGCGGGAGCCATAAATACAGCATTGGGTACGCAAAGCAAAACATTTAGGAGTGCCTTACGAAATGGGCCCAAATAAGGGGCAGTCATGGCCTAGAGGTAAGGAACCGATAATGTGACCAGACTGTTGCAGTTTGGATTTCTGGCTGAAGCATAACTGAAGTGGTCTTGAACAAGTCACCTAACCTCATACCTCCCAAGTGTCCCTGATTTGGAGGGACTGTCCCGCTTTGGAGTCCATGTCCCCCTGTCCCTCGTTCCTATTTGTCCTTCTTTGAGGTATAACATGCAGATCTGCATCAATAAATGATTCATTTGTCTTTTTAAACTGTTTATATTGTTGTAACTGTTACATCCTATCTCCTATCCATCCCTCAATGAGGGGGCGTTGCCTAATTTAACGAATGTCCCTATTTCCCACCCTGAAAAGTTGGTAGGTATGCCTAACCCCCCCCCCCCCCCCCCCCCAGCTGCTCCGTGGGCACCGTAATCCGGGCAGCCAACCGCTCCAGGCATGTGTACACTCACTGCTTGTGTTTGTCCCACTGCACGGATCGGTTAAAGTAGACCAAAACCCAGGATTTTCACTAGCAGGGTGCCCTGCTCTGTGAAACCCTGCCACTTGTCGAATCTACTTACCCTGTCCAACAGCGCATGCACAGCTGCTCGTTCAATGAGCTTCTCCGCCAGCGCATACTAATATGCGGCTTGAGAAGTTGAATTGAATCCCCAGCAGCACATATCGGTGGCATGTCGCATCACTCGCAACCCTTTGGCTGTGCGTGGCCACACACAACTATTCAATCGCAGTGGGTCACCCATGTGCTGTGGGCTCAGCGGAAAGGTACGAATTACAGGCAAACGGGGCAGTTTCACACAGGGGGAGGGAATCAGCCAGTCCTAGAGTCTCATAGACTGCAGGGACGGTTTTGGTCCACTTTAAATGGGGAGGAAAACTTCTTATATGTGCGCAAGCATACAACATATGCCCCAGAAATAACTTACAGGTATATAAATTACGGTAAAAGAGAACGTTGTTTTTCTTCATTGATCCTTTAAGAGTTTTAAACTGTAAGTTTTGTTTCCTTTGAGTTGGTTCTTGGTCGAATGCCATGAAGTTATTGTCATCCTGTTGGTTTTGCTTCCTTCCTGAAGAGTCTCACTATACTGTTTGTTGGAACTGCGCCACACTACCAAGCACAACATATATTCCTTCCTCTCTGTACGGAATCTGAGCAAGTCCACACAGCTATAAACTCTCCCGGGTCACCTGCCTCTTATATCGCTCCAGCACCATCATGCCCAAACATGCCAGCGCCTGGGATTTATTTTATCTGCAAACTGATTAAATGTGTCTGGTAACTGAGCATAAACTGCCACTGAGAGTTTAGTTTTGCTTTTGTTGTGTCTACAAGCCTTATTGACAGGGGTGGACTGGCTCCCCTCAGGTACCCCCCTCCAAGTCTCCCCACACACACACACATTACATTGCAATGTAAGCTGAATTCCAATCAGAGGCTCATGACTGCTTTAGAAAGTATTACAGCTGATTACAATAGAAGAAAATGCACTGCCATTTGACGTAAATGCAGTTTTCGCTCTATAAGACGCACCCCCAAAAAGTGTTTGATTGGGCGGGGGTGGGGGGGGGGGGGGGGTTGGGGGCAGTGCATCTTATCAGCTGAATGTAAAAAATGTAGTAAACATATATATTCTAAGTATGTCACACACCCCACTTCAAGCTATTCATAACCTGTGGGTATACTGACCTGAAGAGGGCGATCTGCAGAGATGATTGGAGGAAAGAAAGCCCCTCCCGGTCCATAAATACCTGGGACCTCCCACTCATTACCCAGTCTTCATCTCTGCAGGACAGCGAGCAAGCAGAAGATGATCTCTCCTCCTTGCACAGGGGGTTTTTCAAGGTAGCCGGGGCTACTCCCGGCCAATATTATTTATTCCCGCTCGGACTCTTTTCTTCCCCTGTATATATATGCCTCCCAGTTTTGACTGCGGTCCGGGTGTTGGTACTCTAGCACACAGGTGCTCAGGAGCTATGCTCCGCCACGAGACCCTATTTAGAGGGTAGGCGGTTATACCAGGTTGGTGACCCCGGTTTGGGATGCCCTGTCCATGAGAATATTTTCCCCTAATTGGCCTACCCCCTCCCTTCTAGCCTGGGTTGGGGGTCCTCTCCTCACAATTTTGATATCCTGGTGTGGAGCGTCTGGGAGTGGTTCCTCAATGATTTGGTTGCACTGTTTTTTTATTGTATGTTTGTGTGTTAGGGAACGTTTTTCCTTGTCATTATGGCTGTGGATGTTTTACATTGCTAAGAACAACCGGCGCGCAGTGTAACAGCGGAGGGGAGCTTCTCCCCTCAAGCGCTGAGTCATTGGGGGCGGGGCCGGACTTGCGGCGCGCAGTGTAACAGCGGAGGGGAGCTTCTCCCCTCAAACGCTGAGTCATTGGGGGCGGGGCTGGACTTGCGGCGCGTCACCGCGGCCCACCCCCTATCTACTTCCCGGGCACCGCTGAGGAGCTTGTAGCTCCTATTTGCACTGTGAAAGGGGGGCGGAACCGGTAAAGCGCGCGGTCCGCGCTGGCCACGCCCCCCTTCTCCGTCTCCCGCTCTGGCTGCTCTGCTGAGTTTACCTCAGACACGGAGACGCAGCGTGCTGACAAGGCCTGGACTAGCCCGGAGGCTCTGTGAGTGGCCCTGTGGGCCCTTTTTTATCCTACCATTTTCACATAATTATAGAGCTTCAGGCTTCTAATTGTGTTTTCTGTGTTTTAGGTGATTCTTCAGGGAATTTTATAAAGGGGGTTTCTCCCGGTCCTGGGTCCCTGGGTACTTTCACTTGGTTTTCTAAAAAATTCCTCCCACTTAAAAAAGGACACTATAAGGGCATCCCGGGTTGCTTCATAGCATAATTCCCTCGGTCATAGCGACTTACTTAAGTTCACCTTATGGAGGCATCCCAGGATTCCGGGCTCCCCTCGGGACAATCTCGGAAGTGTTTGGGGTGTGGGGTATCCCTAACTGGGGATGATTTCTTTTTATGTATATCGTGTGCACAACAAACTATTACGCGGCAGTCAGGACCCCAGGCTTCTGGGTCAGCACGTCAGCAAGAAGGCACCGGCCAAGAGAAAACATTTGTCTACGGTTTCTCATTTTGAATATGATGATGCGGATGGTCTGGATTGGTCAGATTATTCCCCTCCAGAGGAAGGGGAGGTATTTGAGGATTCGGATAATTCCGAGGATCAGCAAATTGTTGGCGCTGATTCTGATCGGGGGTCAGGGAGTTCCTCGGACACTCCTAATGTTCTGACTCAGATGTTTGAGGTTTTGGCTATCTTGCCTCCGGCGGAGGCTCCTCAACAACAAGGGGAATTTTATGAGGAATCCAGGCCGCGCTTAGAATTTCCTAATCAAAAGCATTTTGATAATATTATTTCCAAGGAATGGGAGAGGCCAGCTCGGCTCCCAGGCATTCCTCAGAGTTGGGATAGAAGGTATCCTTTCCCCGCGGACACGGTTAAGCGCTGGGCTTCCCCCCCGAAGTGGACGCTCCAATCTTGGGGTTATCCAACTCGTTTTGAATAACCCTGATTGTTCCTCTCTTAAAGATGGTGAGGATAAACGCATTGACCAGATGGCTTGTCATGGTTTTGCCAGTATTGGGGCAGCCATACGGCCAGTTTGTGCCTCATCACTGTTGGTGGTGGCTACTAGAAAGGTGGTCAGGGATTTGTTATCCTCGTCCGGCTTGGATCCGGACAGTGATGAATTTCTTGGACTGAAACGTTGTGAGGTTTTTCTGTCCTTCATTTTAGCTGCTCTGGATGATTCCTTGATGATGAGCAGCAGGGCCTCTGCTTTAATGGTGACTATTAGGCGTTCAATTTGGCTGCGCCAGTGGGCGGCCGATTTTGGGTCTAAAAAGTCTCTGACGTCTCTTCCCTTCGTTGGTCTAAGGCTTTTTGGAGATAAATTGGACTCAGTAGCTAAAGGTGGAAAATTACCTCAACGTAGGAAGCAACGTCGCCCCTTTCGAGGGGCGGCTTCCTTCACCCCTTCCTTTCGGGGAGCCAGAGCGGGAAGAGGTTTTGCCTTCCCTTCTACAAGAGGAGACTCCTGGAATAGGGGCAGAGGTCGTGCCCGTTCAGGATACAGTTGGGGTTCTAAACCCAAGCCCGCGGCCAAGCCCGCTCAACAATGAGGGGGCACCCTCACCCGTGCGGGTGGGGGGACGGCTGCGACACAAGTCTGGATTCGGGAGGTCTCAGACAGATGGATCGGGGAAGTGGTGTCTTCCGGTTACATGCTGGAGTTTGAGTCCCGCCCCCCCCCCCCGCGTTTCCTCAGGTCTCGGGTGTCCCCTGACGCACAGGCTGCACGGCAGCTCCGGGCGGCGGTATCGAGTCTTCTAGAAATGGCGGTCATTTGCCCAGTGCCCCCATTAGAACGGGGTCGGGGTTTTTACTCAAATCTGTTCACGGTCCCCAAGAAGGATGGCTCTGTTCGGCCCATCCTGGACCTAAAATTTCTCAACAAATTCGTCAGGCTGCGAAAATTTCGCATGGAAACGTTGCGTTCTGCTATCCACTCTCTTCGTCAGGGGGACTTCATGACGTCCATAGACATCCAGGGCGCTTACCTCCATGTTCCCATTTTTCCCGCGCACCAGAGGTTCCTAAGGTTCGCACTGGAGGATCGGCACTTTCAATTTGTAGCTCTTCCCTTCGGTCTCACCACAGCTCCAAGGGTTTTCACCAAGGTGCTTGCTGGGGTGATGGCTCTTCTCAGAGCTCAAGGTATTCGCATAGTGCCATATCTGGACGATCTCCTCATCTTGGCATCGTCATTCAGCCAAGCGGAATTGGACACCAGGACGGTTCTATCCACTCTGGAGAGATTCGGCTGGGTGATCAACTACCCCAAGTCCTCCCTCTACCCGTCCAGGTTAATATCCTTTCTGAGAATGTCTCTGGATACAGATCAGGCAAGAGTGTTCCTTCCTCAGTCCAAGGTTCTTCTGATTCAGGAGTTGATTCGGTCGCTCATGTCCATTCCTCGACCGTCCATCCGGCTAGGGATGAGACTGGTGGGTTTGATGGTGGCCTCCTTCGAGGCAGTCCCCTTTGCTCAGTTTCACACAAGGACACTACAGCTCCATCTGTTGTCGGTCTGGAACAGGTCTCCTCAGTCGCTGGATCAATTCTTTCAGATGTCTCCCCGGGTTAGCCGCTCGCTTCGGTGGTGGCTGAACTCAGCCAACCTGCTGAGGGGCAGATCCTTTCGGACTCCCCAGTGGGAGATAGTCACCACGGATGCCAGCCTCTCAGGATGGGGGGGCTTCTGGAAGGATCTGCAATTTCAGGGTTTGTGGGGCCCCCTGGAAGCCCACGAGCCTATCAATGTTCTGGAATTGAGGGCCATCAGGATGGTTCTTTGTCATTTGACTCATCAACTGCGAGGCTTGCCGGTCCAGGTCCGGTCGGACAATCGGACGGCGGTTGCCTACATCAATCACCAGGGAGGGACCCGCAGCAGGAATGCCCTCAAGGAAGTGTCTCTGATTCTGGACTGGGCGGAGAGCCACGTTCCGTGCATCTCGGCAGTTTACATCCCGGGAGTGGAGAACACGGAGGCGGACTCTCTGAGAAGGCTATCAGACCGCAAAGGGGAGTGGTCTCTCAATACCAAGGTCTTTCTCTCAATCTGTCGCAAGTGGGGGTCACCGGAGGTGGACCTCTTTGCCTCCCGTCACAATCACAAACTTCCGTCATTTGTGTCCCTGGCGAAGGACCCTCTAGCTCTTGCAACGGATGCCATGTCTCTGAACTGGAGGGATCTGGGTTTTCTGTACCTGTTTCCTCCGTTTCCCATGGTGGCCAGATTAGTGCGCAAGCTTGCTCTGGAGGGAGCACCAGCAATCCTGGTGGCTCCAAGGTGGCCAAGACAGGTCTGGTTCGCAGACGTGGTAAGGTTGGCAGAGGATCAGTTCGTTCTGCCCCTGCTGCCAGATCTACTCACACAGGGTCATCTTCGTTACCCCAATTTACCAACGCTGGCTTTGACGGCGTGGCTGCTGAAACCTCCATCTTGAAGGAGGAAGGTCTTTCTGATGCTGTGATTCGGACTCTAATTAGTGCTAGGAAGAGGTCTTCATCGTCTGTGTACTATAGGACTTGGAGGTCTTATATTGATTGGTGTGAAACTAGGGCCTTCCCTTGTAGGGAATTCTCTATTTCTAGAATCTTGGAGTTCTTGCAACATGGTCTGGACCTAGGGCTCCAACTCAGTACTCTGAAGGGGCAGGTGTCTGCCCTGGCGGTGTTTTTTCAAAAGTCTTTTGCGCTTCATCCTTTGGTTAAGACTTTTTTCCAGGGGGTTACACATGTGCGGCCTCCTAGGAAGCCTTTGATTCCGGTTTGGGATTTGAATTTGGTTCTTTCTGCTCTCCAGGGTCCCCCCTTTGAGCCTTTGCATGATATTCCTTTGTCTTCCCTTACGCAGAAGGTGGCCTTTTTGGTAGCTATCACTTCTGTTAGACGTGTTTCTGAGTTGGCGGCTCTGTCTATTCAAGCTCCGTATTTTGAAAGACATCAGGACAAAGTGGTTTTCCGTTTTAAGACGGACTTCCTTCCTAAGGTGGTTTCGTCCTTTCATCTTAACCAGGATATTGTTCTGCCTTTTCTGTGTCCTAATCCCAGCAATGACAAGGAGAGGGCCCTGCATTCCTTGGATGTATTTCGCGTGGTGAAGTATTATTTGGTGGTAACGTCTGCCTTTCGCAAGACTGATGCATTCTTCGTGGTGCCATTTGGGCCCAAGAAGGGTTTAGCACCCACAAAGTCTTCCATCAGCAGGTGGATTCGTCAGGCCATTGTCGGGGCCTATTCTGCTAAGGGGAAGAATCCTCCCTTTCGTGTTACAGCTCATTCTACTCGTGCAGTTGGGGCTTCCTGGGCTTTTCAGCACCAGGACTTTGTTGAGCAAGTTTGCAAGGCCGCTACCTGGTCTTCTGTTCACACTTTTCTAAGTTTTACAAGGTTGATGTTCGGGCCTCAGCGGATGCTGATTTTGGCCGCAAAGTTCTGCAGGCTGCAGTAGTTTAAGTTGTGCTTTATGCCTTGTTTTGGATCCCCACCCCTTATGGACACTGCTATTGGATGTCCCACAGGTTATGAATATCTTGAAGCGGGGTGTGTGACATACTTAGAATAATACCATTTTGTGAATGCTCACCTTGTAAAATGGGTATTATAAGTATGTCACACACCCCGCTTCAACCCGCCCTTTTGTATTCTGGATCCTTCATTTTGTGAACTTTGCGTTGTTTTGACTTATATTTGGCTCTTCCTGATCCCTTACCTTACTGCTTTCTTTATACTGGGTAATGAGTGGGAGGTCCCAGGTATTTATGGACCGGGAGGGGCTTTCTTTCCTCCAATCATCTCTGCAGATCGCCCTCTTCAGGTCAGTATACCCACAGGTTATGAATATCTTGAAGCGGGGTGTGTGACATACTTATAATACCCATTTTACAGGGTGAGTATTCACAAAATGGTATTTTTCTTTATTGCATGGCACGGCCTGCTTTGGTATTCATAACAGTTGGGTTATTCCGCCACAAGGTGGCGCAGTGTACTGCAGAAGAGCTGTGGCATCTCCCGGTCCCCTATAAAAATGGGATTAACCATAGAGTTCCCAGTGTTTCCTCTGCAGTGAAACTGCGAAGATAGAAGATGGCTCTCTCTCTGTGCGCAGGTGAGCGGGGCAACCAAGCCTGCGGCCCTGCCGCCCTGTTTCCACCCGTTTCTGGACCCTCTCAGCCTCCCAGCCTCGGCTGACAGATCGGGTGAAGGTAGAAGAGCAATAGGGTCAAGTGCTCCAAGCCGCAGACCCTGTTCCACAAAGGGTAGCCGGCCATAGGCTTTATGGTGAGCCTGCTAGGGATGCGGAGTTCCTGTCCTGGCTTCTGAGGGGGTGAGTGTTTTGGGGACTTTGTCCCCTTCTTCTTCTTCAGCCCCCCCTCCCCCTGGCCTGGATACTCGCCGCTGCTTTTCGTCTCTCTTCCCCCCCTCTGACTTTTGTTCGGGGGGGGGGGGGGGTTGGCGGGTGGTAGCGGTGAGTGGTGTTAGTTGTGGTGTATTTGCTGTTTACAGTGTGTTTTTTGGTTTTTGTAGCCACCTCGCCGCTTTGTACTGCGCTCCGCGGTGGGTGGCGCTATAACCTGTGGCGTTTTTGCTTAGTCATGGCGCTGGCGGGGTCACGTGGGCGCCGTTTTCGCGCTCTTTGGGTGGGCGGGGCCGGGGAATGACGCGTATCGTGTCGTCCTCCCGCGGCCCGCCCCTCGAGGTAGCTCTACCGGCACCATTTTGGATTCGCTGCGCATCTGGATTTCTCCCATTCTGGCTGCAGCGTTGTATCCCCCAGCATGTCGCTTCATCTAGCGGTCTGTGGATTGGTGACCCTGTGGTGTCCTTGGTCCGTGAGTCCCCCTTGGGTTTTTTTAAAATTGGTCTTGTGGTGCATGTGTTTCGGGATGCTCATGCGTCGTTTTTACTTATGTCTTTTAGGCGGGATACCAGTGGGTTGTGGTTTCTCCCAGCTCTACTCCTTCCTCCCCCTCATCCCCCCCCCTTTACTGACTTCTGGGGGCATCCCGGGTGGCTTTTGTATTAGCCTTTGCCCAGTGCTGGCCTATTGCGCCTGTATTAATCACCATATGGAGGCTTCTGGGGATAGCATGCTTGGGGGCCCTTCGGGTCAATCCCAGCTGTGTGCCATGTGTGTGGTATCCCCTGTGAGTGACTAGTGTTAGGGTGTGCATGCCATGCGCCCAAAGTGTCCTTGCGCTCCAATCTGGTTTGCCTGCATCGCTTCCCAGCTCTGCGCCCCCTTCGGGGTCGCCTACCCCCCCCACTCCTGCAATTGGCCCCCAGTGAGGGGGATAATAGCAGGGGGTCACAGTTTGATTTGGCACTTCGTGTGGCCAACATTGAGAGGCAGCTTGCCAGGACTGTTCCTAGAAGGAATCTGACAAGAAGCGGCACCTGACTTCCACTGCCTCACGCTCCATAGAGGAGTATGAGTTTGATGCCACTGGTGGACGTTATTCCCTAGAGGAAGGGGAACTGTACCAGGACACTGACTCCTCTGGAGACCAGCAGGAGGGTTACGATAGTGACCCTGGGTCTGCGTCCGGGGAGGAATCATGGTACCCTGAGGACACTGATAATCTGCTGTCTCACATTTTTGAAATATTGCACATTGCTCCCCCTGAGGTGGCTAAGAAAAAGCAGGGTGAGCTCTTTCGCCCTGATAAACAGCGTCTTGAGTTCCCTGAGCAGGGACATTTCACTACTATGGTGGTTAAGGAGTCCTAACAGGATGGCCGCTGTGCCCAAGGGATTGGATAAGAGGTATCCCTCTCCTGCTGATATAGTAAAGCGGTGGTCATGTCCCCCTGAGGTGGACGCTCCCGTGCTAGGTCTGTCCAATACTTCGGTCATGCCTTCCCCTGACACTACCACTCTAGATCAGCTGGCCGACCATGCTTTTACGTGTTTTGGGGCTGGACTGCGCCCGGCCTGTGCTGCTGCCATTATAGCTATTGCCCTTAAGAAACTGCTCAAGCGTCTATGTGATGGCGCTATGGCTGGTAGGAGGAGGGAGGATTATAGGGCCCTCTTGCTTTGCTCTGATTTTGTTGAATTTATCCTTACTGCCATGGATGATGCTGTGAGGCTGGACGGTAGGGCCTCTGCACTTTTGGTGGCTATGCGCCGCTCTGTTTGGTTGGGCCAGTGGGCAGCTGACGCTGCTGCTAAGAAGGCTCTCACTGGACTCCCTTTTGCGGGGCTGCGGCTCTTCGGTGAGCGTCTTGATGTTTTAGCCAAGGATGGCAGACTGCCATCATGAGACCTCTTCAGTTGTGCCTCTTGTCAGTCTGGGATCGAGTCCCTGTGTCCCTGGATCAGGAATTTGCTCTGTCTCCTCTGGCCAGACTGTCCCTTTCGTGGTGGCTGGACTCAAGGAACCTTCTGGTGGGCAGGACTTTCCTGCCCCGTGCTGGGAGACGGTCACCACAGATGCCAGTCTGACAGGCTGGGGGGGCTTTTGGAAGTCTCTGAAGTTCCAGGGTCGGTGGGGCCCCCAGCAGACCCATGCTCCCATCAATGTACTGGAACTGAGGGCGATCAGGTTGGTTCTTTCTCAGCTGACCACACACATTCGGGGTCGGGCTGTTCAGATTCACTCAGACAACCAGACGGCAGTTGCCTACATCAACCATCAGGGAGGGACTCGGAGCAAGCGAGCCTTCAAGGAAGTGTCCCTGATACTGTCTTGGGTGGAACAGAATGTTCCCTGCCTCTCAGCGGTATACATTCCAGGGGTGGAGAACCAGGTGGCGGACTCCCTGAGCAGGGGGACGTCTTGTCTGGGGGAATGGTCCCTCAACAACCAGGTGTTTCTCTCCCTGTGTCACCGCTGGGGTCAGCCGGATGTGGACCTGTTTGCATCCTGTCACAATCACAAACTTCCCAAGTTTGTCTCCCTGTCACAGGATCCTCTGGCGTTCACCACGGATGCACTGGCTATGTCTTGGATGGAGTTTCGACTTCTCTATGTGTTCCCTCCGTTCCCTCTACTGGGCAGGGTCATGCGCAAGATAGCCCAGGAGGGGGTGCCAGCCATCCTGGTGGCCCCCTGTTGGCCAAGAAGGGTGTGGTTCGCAGATGTCGTGCACTTGGCAGTAGATCAGTACATCTTGCCCAAGGATCCAGATCTTCTCACTCAGGGGCAGCTACGCCATCCCAATTTACAAACGCTGGCTTTAACGGCTTGGCTGCTGAAACCTCCATCTTGATGGAAAAGGGGTTGACTGTCCCTGTTGTGGATACCATGATTCGGGCTAGGAAGAAGTCCTCGTCCTTCATCTATTACAGGGTCTGGCATGCTTACATTGCCTGGTGTGAGTCCAAGTCTCTTCCCGGTCGGGTTTTTTTTCCATCCCCAGGATCCTGGAATTTTTGCAACATGGTTTGGATTCCGGCCTTCAACTAAGTACCCTCAAGGGCCATGTGTCAGCTCTGGCAATTTTTTACCAAAGATCCTTTGCCAGTCACCGGTTGTTTAAAACCTTTTTCCAGGGTGTTACTCATGTGCATCCACCTCGTAAGCCTATGCTACCAGTCTGGGACTTGAATCTGGTGTTGTGTGCTCTGCAGGGTCCTCCCTTTGAGCCTATTCGTGGGGCTGCCTTGCCCATTCTGACTCTTAAAGTAGCCTTTTTGGTGGCTATCACTTCTGTCAGGCGAGTTTCTGAACTGGCTGCGCTTTCCATCAAACCTCCTTATTTTGAGCGGCATCAGGATAAGGTGGTGTTTCGGCTTAAGCCGGATTTCTTGCCTAAGGTCGTGTCTGCCTTTCATCTCAATCAGGACATTGTTTTGCCTTCGTTGTGTCCTAATCCTGCTAATTCCAAGGAGCGGACGCTGCATTTGGATGTGGTCAGGGCTCCAAAGTTTTATTTGGTCGCTACTGAGCCTTTCAGGAAATCTGATGTTCTTTTTGTTCTCACTTCTGGACCTAGGAAGGGTTTGCCTCCGGCTAAATCCACTATCACCCTTTAGAATTACTGCTCATTCCACTCGTGATATTGGTGCCTCTTGGGCTTTTCAGCACCAAGCTTCTGTTGAACAAGTTTGCAAGGCCGCTACTTGGTCTTCTGTTCATACTTTTTCAAAGTTTTACAAGGTTGATGTTAAGGCCTCAGCGGATGCTGCTTTTGGCCGCAAGGTGCTTCAGACGGTAGTGACTTGAACTGCCGCCCGTTACTCATTGGGGATCCCGCCCTACTTTTGGACACTGCTTTTGGATGTCCCAACTGTTATGAATACCGAAGCAGGCCGTGCCATGCAATAAAGAAAAAATCAATTCTGTGAGTACTCACCTGTAGAATTGTTTTTATTCTTGCATGGCACGGCCTGCTTCGACCCACCCTTGTTATCGTTATTCTTGGTTGCCTCTTTATGGTGATTGTTCCAAGTTAATTGGGGTTCTTTACCTTTTTTACATTTTTTACCTTTATTCTCTCCCGGATTCTTGTCTCACTGCTTGTCTACGCTGGGAACTCTATGGTTAATCCCGTTTTATAGGGGGCTGGGAGATGCCACAGCTCTTCTGCAGTACACTGCGCCACCTTGTGGTGGAATAACCCAACTGTTATGAATACCGAATCAGGCCGTGCCATGCAAGAACAAAAACAATTCTACAGGTGAGTATTCACAGAATTGCTTTATTGCTCCTGCGCTGCTGGCTGGTTCGCCACAGCCACGGGAGGCCAGAAGAGGGAGGAGCGGCAGGCGGGCAGGGATCGTGGCGGGGACATGATCCTCACTGTTCCCGCCACCGATGCTTCATTTGGGGTAAGCACACAAAGCAAACACCATGCTCTGTGTAGTGGGTGGGCATGGCTGATGCTCTGCGCAGGCCACGCCCACACGCTGCACAGAACCGGGTGAGTTTGCTCGCACCGCTGGAGAAGAAGCACCGCCCGCCTGCCGCTCCTCCATCTTCTGGCCTCCCGTGGCTCAGCCAGCATCGGGGGAGTGATGTTTTACTTTTTTTTGTTTGTTTTTTTTTTCTTTGGCCTATGGTAATGGGAGGGGGAAATGCCACACTGTCTATGGGGAATAGGAGGGGGAAATGCCACACTGCCTATGGGAAATGAAAGGGGGAAACGCCACACTGCCTTTGGGGAATGGGAGGGGGAAATGCCACACTGCCTATGCGGAATGGAGGGTAGGGAATGCCACACTGCCTATGGGGAATTGAAGGGGGAAATGCCACACTGCCTATGGGGAATGGGTTGGGGGGAATGCCATACTGCCTATGGGAATGGAAGAGGGGAATGTCACACTTCCTATGGGGAAAGGGAGGGGGAAATACCACACTGCCTATGGGAATGGTAAAGGAAAGGGAATTACCACACCTCCTATGGGGAAAGGAAGGGAGAAATGCCACACTGCCTATGGGAATGGGGCGGCGCCACACTGCCTACGGGAATGAGAGGGGAGAATACCATATTGCCTATGGGAATGGGATGGGGGAATGCCACACTGCCTATGGGAATGGGAGGGGGGAAAGCCACGCCGCCTATGGAGAATGGGAGGGGGGAAAGCCACACCGCCTATGGAAAATGGGAGGGGGGAATGCCACACTGCCTATGGGAATGGGATGGGGGAATGCCACACTGCCTATGGGAATGGGAGGGGGGAAAGCCACACTTCCTATGGGGAAAGGGAGGGGGGAATGCCACACTGCCTCTGGGAATGGGATGGGGGAATGCCGCACTGCCTATGGGAATGAGATGGGGGAAGCCATACTGCCTATGGGAACGGGGGAGAAGAATGTCACACTTCCTATGGGGAAAGGGAGGGGAAATGCCACACTGCATATGTGAATGGGAAAGGAAAGGGAATTGCCACACTTCCTATGGGGAAAGGGAGGGAGAAATGCCACACTGCTTATGGGAATGGGGGGGGGCGCCACACTGCCTATGGGAATGGGAAGGGGGGGAATACCACACTGCCTACGGGAATGGGAGGGGGGAAAGCCACACCGCCTATGGAGAATGGGAGGGGGGAAGCCACACCTCCTATGGGAATGGGATGGGGGAATGCCACACTGTCTATGGGAATGGGAGGAGGGAAAGCCACACCGCCTATGGAAAATGGGAGGGGGGAATGCCACACTGCCTATGGAGAATGGGAGGGGGGAATGCCACACTGCCTATGGAGAATGGGAGGGGGGAATGCCACACTGCCTATGGAGAATGGGAGGGGGGAATGCCACACTGCCTATGGAGAATGGGAGGGGGGAATGCCACACTGCCTATGGAGAATGGGAGGGGGGAATGCCACACTGCCTATGGAGAATGGGAGGGGGGAATGCCACACTGCCTATGAAGAATGGGAGGGGGGAATGCCACACTGCCTATGGAGAATGGGAGGGGGGAATGCCACACTGCCTATGGGAATGGGATGGGGGAATGCCATACTGCCTATGGGAATGGGAGGGGGGAAAGCCACACCGCCTATGAAGAATGGGAAAGGGGAATGTCACACTTCCTATGGGGAAAGGGAAGGGGAATGCCACACTGCCTAAGTGAATGGGATGGGGGTATGCCACACTGCCTATGGGAATGGGGCGGAATGCCACACTGCCTATGGGAATGGGATGGGGGAATACCACACTGCCTATGGGAATGGGATGGGGGAATGCCACGCTGCCTATGGGAATGGGAGGGGGGAATGCCACGCTGCCTATGGGAATGGGAGGGGGGAATGCCACGCTGCCTATGGAAATGGGAGGGGGGAAAGCCACACCGCCTATGGAGAATGAGGGGGGAGAATGCCACTCGGCCTGTAAGTGGAGGATTCTGCACCTTGCCTATGTGGTTCTTGGAGGAGGGGTTGAGCACATCATAATTTTTTTTTTCTTTCTTATTTTCCTCCTTAAATTCCTAGGTGTGTTTTATGGGCGTCTTATGAGGTGGAAAATGCAGTAAATAACATTATGTTACGGTAAATGGACCTCCCTTGAGGCTTGGGAGATGCACAAGAATCAGGCTCCTATCTCTGTAGGCTTCCATATTGACATACCGGTGGTGTTTTGTTGTTAAAGTGGACCAAAACCCAGGATTTTGGAACCCCGATCTGAGATGGCCCGCTGTGTGAAACCCCCCAGGTCATTGGAATCAACTCACCTCTTCCCGGTCCTACGGCGCATGCGCGGCCGCAGAACCAATCAGTACCCTTGGATCCTCTGACTTCACGCCGTCTAAGCCAGAGTCTAAGGCCAGCAGCTTTGAGCGTAGGACCGGGAACAGGTGAGGTGGCATTGGCGATCTGGGGAGTTTCACACAGTGGGGCACCGTCGATCGGGGTCCAGGACCCAGGGAATACTGACGTGGCTTGCGCATGCGCTGCTGGACCGGGAGTCAAGGTAAGTGAACGGGGCGACCTGGGGGTTTCACACAGCAGGGCATCTCGATTTTAGATGCCCCGGGGGGAGGTAATGGATCGTGCTGGGTTTTGGTCCACTTTAATGAAGCATAACCTGGCTTAGCATATGTCATATGTCTTAGTGAGCCACACTGAATGGAAATGGTGGGTGGTCTCTGAGCAACAGCTTTCCTCCTAATCTATCTGCAGCAACAAAGCCCTTTGAAATGTGACCATTTCTTGTGCTTCCAATATACTGCCATCTGCTATGTTCTCCCTTGGCTGGGCTTTGGCCTGCTGACATCTTCTTTGGCTAGCCAAGCGTGACATGTGACCCATGGCTTCCAGTTCATGGCCTCCACCTTATTCACAGCTCAGTGGAAAGGCTGACAGCAGGGTTAGATTCATATGATACTCTCAGTAACTGCAAACTAAGCCAGCGACAGTTTGCCATTGGTCCTCTCCCTGAGGATATTAAGAGGGACCATATGTTTGGAAGCAGCTAAATGTCCTTCTTATCTGACCGTTACCAGTGAGAACAATCATTTTAGCTAGTAGATGTTTCCAACTATTTTTGTGAAGGTGTCTGAAAGGTGATCTTTGAAGTGATGTCATAGCAGAGATGCTACAAAGGTGAATCAGGGGTGTAACTACAGGGGGTGTAGGGGGGAGCAGGGGGGCACCTGCCCCAGGTGCAGCAGGTCAGGGGGTGCCAAAGGGGGACCTGAGAACAGGTGGGGGGGGCACCTTTTAAAATCTTTGCCCCTGGTGCCCGAAAGCTACTCCTCTGAGTGTAGTTGTAGTGACCTCCTCACGGCCCGTAAGGCTATTAAAAATAATAATAATAATAATATTAATATTAATAATAATTTTTATATAGCACCTGGACAACAAAGCGTGGGGTCCCACACACCTCCCTAAAAACCCCTACAAAGGCAGCAGCACCACTATGAGAGATGATATTATAGCCTTTATTAATACATATATCTACAGTATCTACAGTTTTATATAGCACCATCATCTTCCGTAGCCCTTTACAAGGTATGATTACAGACAAGGTAAAACATATAATACAGGCATACCTCCCAACTTTTCAGGGTGGGAAAGCGGGACAAGTGTTAAATTAAGCCACGCCCCCTCATTGATTGATGGATAGGAGATCGAGTGTAACAACAATATACACTTTGAATAGGCAAATTAATAATTTATTGATGCAGATCTACATGTTACACCTCAAATAAAAACAGAGAAGAACAATCAGGGACAGGGGGACATGGACCCAAAAGAGGGACAGTCCCTCCAAATCAGGGTCAGTTGGAAGTATGAATACAGGAAGCAATACAAACTAAATGCTACGAGGTTTAAACCAAGTGTTGTGAGCACAAGAGACAATAGGAAGCAGTGCCCTCCCTTTGTGAGCTTACAGTCTAAAGGATGGGGGTGGAGACAAAGGGGCGGGATCACAAGTGGTGGAGTTTGAGTTGGGCTGCATGTGCCATTTGAAGGTTATAGGAGTTGCTTAAAACGGACCTTCACCCTGAATAAGAGTCTATCTTATATTTTTCCCACACCCTGTACATACAGATTGCCCACATTAAAAATCATCCTACCTGCTCCTATTGCATTTTCTGAGCCTTTAACAATCCAAGATGGCGGCCAACAGTGTCTTAGGCTGCCTGCAAACAGGAAGTGTCTTCTGACACTCTGTATTCTCTGCATTCTCCGCTATGCATTGTGGGATTGCTGTCCTTTTCCTGACCCCAGCACTGCTCTGTCTGAGCAAAGCATAGCTATAACCCCACCCCCCTGTGCTCCTCTCCTCAGTATGTGATGCTTCTGAAGCAAGATGGCGGCGCCCGTATCCTAGAGTCCTGAACAGAGTTGAAGCCCAGTGGGGAAACGGATACTAAGTGACTAAAAACTTAAAATATATTAATTTTAGATGCTTGGGAATAGTTTTTTAAGGGTTTGGCCTTTTCATGATATGATGCTAAAGGTCTGATTTAAGCCAGGTTATATGCTTGTCTGAAGAAGTGAGTTTTGAGGGCACTTTTAAAGGCTTGGAGTGATGGAGAGTGACGGATTGAGTGGGGGAGTGCATTCCAGAGAAATAGGGAGGAACAGGAGAAGTCTTGAAGGTGGGAGTGCGAGGAGGTAACCAAGGAGGAAGACAGGAGAATGTCAGAGACAGAGCGGAGGTTGCGCTTGGGTTGGTAACGCTGGGTCAGAGATGAAATGTAGGAAGAGGCCTGGCTGGAGAGAGCTTTGTAGGTTAGTTAGAACTTTGAAATGAGAGACAGGTAAACAGTAGAGGGATTGACGGGGGGGGGGGCAGCACTGGAGAAGTGAGAGGAGAGGTGGATGAGGTGAGCAGAATAGGTTGGAGGGGTGCCAGTCTGTCTGTTGGCAAACCAGAGAGGAGGGTGTTGCAGTAGTCGATTTGGGATATGACTGCTGCTCCTCTACCTTATTTATGAGCTTTGTGCTCACATGACGTCATGTACATCAGGGAGGCAACATTTGTATACAGATGGGACAAAGTTGAATTCTCTTTTGCTTCGCAATTTTCCTTTGCCTGTGATTGCGAAGGCATCCCTGGTGAAGACATAACAATCCCGCATTGCAGTACTTTGACTGACCGCCAGAGGGCAGTCAAGTGAAAGAACCACCCGCAGTGTGCGTGCCCATGCCAGGCATTTGTGAATGGTCGGCGCGGGCATGCTCCCTGTTAGAGGGAAGCGTGGGATACAGCCATTAGTGCGCTTTGAGCCACTGGCCTTGGACAAAGGCTTGGACGATGTGACGTCAGCGGCTCTGAACGCGCTGATTGGACGAGTAGCCGCATATGTGCCGTAGGACCGGGAAGAGGTGAGTTTACTTCAGCGATCTAGGGGGTTTCACGCAGTGGGGGGCGGGGAAAAGGACCAAAACCCAGGATACTCAAAATCCTGGGTTTTGGTCCACTTTAAGTTAAAAAGTAATTTCAGTGATTACAATAGGGAAGCTCAAGGTTAATGGATGTGGGAAAATAAAGGCAATGGAGTGCATTTAGGACTAGGCCAACGCAGACCAATGAAACCGACAGGGACAAGAGACACATGGCAGCTTTGCAGGAGCCGGCGTGCACGTCCCACGGTCAGGTTGGTGATGCAAAATGTTAAAAAAATTATTTTATTGTTTCACACAGCAGGGCAAGGACCAAAACCTTTTAAATACTTTAAAACTGGCACTGTGCAATGTAATGCTGTTAACTCTTACACTGGAAAGGTGGCCAGCTCCCTGCTTTGTTAGATTGTAACAGCCAGGTGTGCAGCTGATGTTACAATTGTAGCAAGAATGGCACCCTGCTAAGTTATATTATAGTATTATATAGACACAAGCTTGCTATTACAATGTAAACATATGTGTACCATGTGGCAGCACTGCGATGGAGAGATGACTTGCACATCACAGTGTTGCTGTGCTGTCTGACAGTGCCTAACAGTTGATCTTTTCGTTACCCTGACAATTGTTTAGATTTATTGTTAAACGGACAGTCCAGGCAATGGCAATAATAGGGGAGCAAGGAGCTCACCTGAAGCCTCGCCCATGTGCCTCTCCTCCATTTCCTGCAACTCGCTGTGGATGTTGTAGCAAGGGTCCGAAGAAAAGGGGAGCGTGTGATCCCATTTGGAGGTGGTTATGGAAAATGGAAAGGAAAAGAGGGGCAAACTTTTCGAGAGCTGCTACAACATCTACTGCACACTGCGGGTGTAGTAGGAATGAAAAAAACATATTCCAACTATGTCACACACCCCGCTTCCACTATTCATGACATATGGGTTATGGTCCAGTAGAGGGCGAACTTCTGCAGAGATGAAAGCAAAAAAGAAGCCCCTCCCGGTCCATAAATACCTGGGACCTCCCACACATTCCCAGTTCCTTCTCTGCAGGACGGCGAGCAAGTCAGAAGATGTATGCTGCTCTTCCTTGCAGGTAAGCCGGGCTTACACCTGGCCATGTTTGCCCTATTTCTGCCCGGACCTTTTACATTAAGCCCAATATCAGCCTCCCAGCCTTGGCTGCAGGTCCGGGTAAGGGTAGGCATCACCTTATTTGGTGTTTAGGGAGCCATGCTCCCCCTGTGAGACCCCATACAAGGGGGTAGGTCGGTATCCGGGTTGGTGATCCCGGTTTGGGATGCCCTGTCCCTTATATGTATATATCCCTTACACCCATGGTGTGGGATTCTCCCCCTTCCGGGGTCCCTCTGTTAGCCCTCCAGCGGGGGGGGGGGGGGGACTGCCTTTATCCCTCTTCCTTTCTTTTCACTCGTTTGTGGTGTGAATGTGTGTGTGCTGTGTGCTTGAGTGCTTCACATTTACTTGCCACTTTCTGCAATCTGCTGACACTTTGGGGAGCTTCTTCCCCTCAGGCTGCGTTGGGGAGGGGGCGTGGCCGCCCCCTCCTGTTTAGGCGCCATTGCGGAACCCAGCCTCCTGCTGGGAACCGCGTTGCTGGTTGTGGGGGGGGGGGGGGGGCGTGGGCAGGCCAGCGCGCGATCCGCTGACATTGCGGCCAAGAAATCACTTACAGCTCTGCCCTTCCTGGGTACACGGCTGTTTGGAGACAAATTGGATTCTGAGGCAAAAGGTGGAAGGCTACCTCAGCGTAAGAAGCAGCGTCGCTCCTTTCGGGGGGCAAGCTCCTTCAATCCTTCCTTTCGCGGTGCCAGAGCGGGCAGAGGTCTTGCCTACTCTAGCTTCAGGGGTGATTCCTGGAACAGAGGCAGAGGACGTGCCCGTCCAGTCTCTACCTGGGGTTCCAAGCCCAAGCCCGCTGCCAAGCCAGCTCAGCAATCAGGAGGCGCCCTCACCCTTACGGGTGGGGGGAAGGCTGCGGCTCTTCTTCCAGGTCTGGGCCCAGGAGGTCACAGACAAGTGGATTTTGGAAGTGGTATCATCCGGGTACAAACTGGAGTTCGAGTACCGGCCTCCTCCCAGATTTCTAAGGTCTCGGGTGCCTTCGGTTTCCCGGGCTGCGCAGGGGCTCCTGTTGGCTGTGAAGAATCTCCTGGACATGGAGGTCATATGCCCAGTGCCTTTCTCAGAGAGGGGCTACTATTCCAACCTCTTCACGGTTCCAAAAAGGGATGGTTCCATAAGGCCCATTCTGGATTTGAAGCTTCTCAACAGGTTTATCAGAACCAAGAAGTTCTGCATGGAGACTCTGCGCTCTGCCATCAGTTCCCTTCATCAAGGGGACTTCATGACGTCCATAGACATCAATGATGCCTACCTACATGTACCAATCTTCCCAGCACACCAGAGGTTTCTCAGGTTTGCGGTGGGAGATCAGCATTTTCAGTTTGTGGCCCTCCCTTTCGGGCTGACCTCGGCAACGAGGGTGTTCATCAAGGTTCTGGCGGGCATAATGGCCCTGCTCAGAGCACAGGGCATTCGCATTGTGCCGTATCTGGACGACCTACTCATTACGGCTTCTTCCCTATGTCAGGCGGAGCTGGACACCAGGATGGTGGTGACGACGCTGGAAAGGTTCGGATGGGTGATCAACCACCCCAAGTCTTCTCTCTCCCCGTCAAGGGAGATCTCATTCCTGGGCATGAATCTGGATACCAGTCAGGCCAGAGTGTTCCTACCTCCCCCAAAGGTGCAGAGGGTTCAAGATCTGATACGTATTCTCCTGGCCAATCCTCGCCCCTCTATCCGGCTAGGGATGACACTCGTGGGCTTTATGGTGGCTTCCTTTGAGGCAGTCCCCTTTGCTCAGTTCCACATGAGGTCGCTCCAACTCCATCTATTGCTGAACTGGGACAGATGTCCACAGTCCTTGGATCAGTCCTTTCTCATGTCTCCCAGGGTTCGGCAGTCCCTTCAGTGGTGGCTGGAACCAAGCAATCCCCTGTTGGGAGACAGTTACCACGGATGCCAGCCTGTCGGGCTGGGGAGGTTTCTGGAAGGATCATCAGTTCAAGGGGTTGTGGGGTCCTCAGGAGGCTCACACCCCCATCAATGTCTTGGAGCTCAGAGCTATCCGTTTGGTTCTGTCACGTCTGACACTTCACCTCCAGGGCTTACCAGTTCAGGTTTGATCAGACAATCGAACTGCGGTAGCTTACATCAATCACCAGGTAGGGACTCGCAGCAGGAGTGCCCTCAGGGAAGTCTCTCTGATTCTAACATGGGCGGAGAGCAATGTTCCTTGCATCTCGGCAGTGTACATTCCGGGAGTGGCGAACACGGAGGCGGACTCCCTGAGCAGGGGGTTTTCTCGCCGAGGGGAATGGTCTCTCAACCACAGGGTATTTCGGGCCCTGTGTCACAAGCGGGGGACTCCGGAGGTGGATCTCTTTGCCTCTCGGCACAATCACAAGCTTCCATCCTTTGTATCTCTGTCTCAGGATCCTCTGGCCCTGGCAGTGGATGCCTTGTCCCTTGCCTGGAGGGATCTGGGGTTTCTGTACCTGTTTCCTCCTTTCTCCATGGTAGGCAAGGTAGTGCGCAAGCTGGCTCCAGAGGGGGCACCAGCAATTCTGGTGGCTCCAAGGTGGCCAAGACAGGTTTGGTTCGCAGACATCGTAAGACTGGCGGTAGATCAGTACAGGCTGCCCCTGTTTCCGGATCTGATCTCTCAGGGTCAACTACATTACCCCAATTTACAAACGCTTGCTTTGACGGCGTGGCTGCTGAGACCTTCATCCTGAGGGAGGAAGGTTTGTCTGAGGCTGTTATTCAGACCTTGATTAGAGCTAGGAAGAGATCTTCCTCTATCATTTACTATAGGGCTTGGCAGTCCTATATTGACTGGTGTGAGGCTAGGGCTTTACCTTGCAGGGTGTTTTCAATTCCTAGGATTTTATCGTTTCTACAACACGGCCTGGATCTGGGGTTCCAGCTCAGTACTTTGAAGGGTCAGGTTTCTGCCCTGGCTGTCTTTTTTCAAATGTCCTTTGCTTTGCATCATCTGGTCAAGACTTTTTTCCAAGGGGTCACTCATGTTCGGCCCCCTAGAATGCCTTTGGTTCCAGTTTGGGACCTAAATTTGGTTCTCTCGGCCCCCCAGGGGCCTCCTTTTGAGCCGGTGCAGGATGTGGCACTTTTTGTGCTCACTCAAAAGGTTGCCTTTTTGGTGGCTATTACCTCTGTTCGGCGTGTCTCTGAGTTGGCGGCTCTGTCTATTCAGGCCCCTTACTTTGAGAGACACCAGGACAAGGTGGTTTTTCGCTTTAAACCAGATTTCCTTCCTAAGGTGGTTTCTGCTTTCCATCTCAATCAGGATGTAGTTCTCCCTTCCTTGTGTCCTAGGCCTAGCAAGGAGAGGGTTTTGCACTCTTTGGATGTGGTTCGTTGTGTGAAGTACTATTTGGTCGCTACTTCTCCTTTTCGTAAGACGGATGCCTTGTTCGTGGTGCCCTCCGGGCCCAGGAAAGGTTTGACGCCTGCCAAGTCTACCATTAGTAAATGGATACGTCAGGCCATTGTTGGGGCCTATTCCGCTAAGGGGAGGGTTCCTCCTTTTAAGATCACTGCTCATTCTACTTGTGCTGTTGGGGCTTCCTGGGCCTTTCAGCACCAGGCTTCTGTTGAACAAGTTTGTAAGGCTGCTACTTGGTCTTCTCTTCATACTTTTTCCAAGTTTTATAAGGTTGATGTGCAGGCCTCAGCGGATGCTGTTCTTGGCCGCAAGGTTCTGCAGGCTGCAGTGGTTTAAATTGGTGCATTTTTTTGCTGTATTTGGATCCCCACCCATGACGGACACTGCTATTGGATGTCCCATATGTCATGAATAGTGGAAGCGGGGTGTGTGACATACTTGGAATAATACCATTTTGTGATTACTCACCTGTAAAATGGGTATTATAAGTATGTCACACACCCCGCTTCATCCCGCCCTTTGGTATTCTGGATCCTTCATATGGTGAACCTTTTATTGTTAAGAATGTTTTATTGTCTCTTCCTGGTCCCCTTACTGCTGTCATATACTGGGGAATGTGTGGGAGGTCCCAGGTATTTATGGACCGGGAGGGACTTCTTTTTTGCTTTCATCTCTGCAGAAGTTCGCCCTCTACTGGACCATAACCCATATGTCATGAATAGTGGAAGCGGGGTGTGTGATACCCATTTTACAGGTGAGTAATCACAAAATGGTATTGTCCGCTCTTATCATTATAATAGGGATTTATGTGCGAACTGTCCAGTAAAATATAAAATAGCAGTTGCTATTCCCACTTTGGTCACTAGATGGGGATATAAGACCACAAATGAGAGAAGCAGATTTTTATTAAAGCTCAATTATAGTTCCCCTTTAGAATGAGCCAGGTGGCAAAAGATACATTTTGGAAACAACAGGAAATTGCTAAGATTGGTTGGGAGCTTTTTGGAGGGAAAACTACAGGCAACATTGTGTGAGCAGAGGTTACATAAGGGGAAGCCAGAGGGACAGACAGGAAGATTGTCATTATCATACTTAAGGGGAAGACTGGTGTCACCTCGCATGTAACACATCTGGTGGGGCAACTACAGAGACGAGGCCCAGGTGCAGTTGAAAGTGTGTAGGAGGTTGTGGCTGTTTTGGGGGAATGGCCTGGGCTCAGATGCTACAGAGTAGATGTTCCCTGTGTTTTAACTGCTGGCAGCCCAATGGTTCCTCTGCTGACCCTGGGCAATTCTGTGTCCCAGTCTGGGATACCCCATGGACCGTCTCCACTACAAGAGGGTGCTCAGCTCAAATCTCTCTCTGGAAATAGGCCTACATATAATTGGGAAATACAATACTGCCTGGCCCCTATGCTGAAACGTTCTGATAAGCAAGTGTACCTGTGTTCTATGCTTGATGGACACAAGCCTGATTAACCCTTTCACTAAAACTTCCTTATGAAGCAAGTATTCCTGTACTTGCTTTTCTACAAAGCAATGCAAGTTTATTGGCTTGTGAACTGTGTGTTTGACTGATAAGTAGATTAAAGCATTAAACTTTCTTTTCATGACCCTGCAATAATAAAACAAGCTGGTGCTTTCACTTATCCTGCTTGCCGTTGAGTGTCAGTCTGCTGTGATACCATCTTGTCATCTCTCCATGTTGCGGTACTATTAATTCTTACCCTCTACTACCATACCTGTGGGCTGTGACATTGCCTGAGATAAGTTGACACTGTGACATATGTTGGAGTACAATTGAGGCTGACCGTGGTTTCTGCTGGTTGACCCCGATAACTACCCTTACACAGGAAATAGGAGAGCCACATGGGATAGGCTTCAGTTTATAATCTACTTAGTTTGCAAATCTTAAAACTAGGGCCAGTGCTAGTGGGTCATAGTCTCTAGGACTGATTTGTGATGCCCCCTTGTGTTAAACCCCCAAGAACACAAAAAATATTACCTTGTTCCTAGCTCCTGCTGCACAAGCGTAGGCCTCCAGCAGCATCCACTCTACCCTGCCAAGCAGCAGTTGGTGCACACAGCCAGAGAGAGCAGCCAGAGGGAGGCTTCTCGGTACGCCATTCATTCTGAATGGGTTGCCAGGCATTAATAGGTACAGAAAATCCATTGGAGCATGGAGTGAGGTGAGATTTTTGGCTATCCGGGGGGGTTACACACTGGCATCCCCAGTCTTTCAAGTAGAGTTTAAATCCAGGTTGAGCGAATACAAATTTAGAATGAATGGTTGAGTTGTAATGACTCTGCTGAAAGTTTTGGCTTTGTCGCTGCTCTGCTGAGCCCCTTTACCATGTAATTGTTGTGTAATGAGGAGATCTGAAGGTCTCCGGGCATTGCTGATTGGTTGCTTTGTAAGCCAGCTTGAGGCTACAGGTGGTCCAAGGTTTCATCATTGATGTGGTGGAAGTAATTTAGTTCTTAATGAATAAGCTGCCCATCTGTTACCAAACATGTGGAGGACGTCTCAGATGACCAGTTCCTAAAGCCCCAACACATCAGCCCCATCTTACTAAGGCCTCTGCTGTTCTTGATACTCTTAGGGTTGTGCAAAAATATAAAGGCGTTTTAGCTGAAAGGTGGACCCCAAAATGAACTTCCTCTGGTGGTCCCCATGAATTATTTATTATAGAAGGCCCCAAATATTATTTTCTCTGGTTCACTCCAAGAATAATTTTCTCTGGTGGGCATCAAAGATTATTATCATTATTGTTTATTTATATAGCGCCATCATTTTCTATAGCGCTGTACAAAGTAGTAATTACAGACAGGGTGGAAACATACAGTGCATAGACTATTACAAATGCAGTGTTACAGAGTTTACAATGAATATTCTAAATACAAGATACAATAGGAGAGAGAGCCCGGCCCTTGCGAGCTTCCAGTCTAAAGGATGAGGGGTGGAGGCAAGGGGGAAGGATCACAAACAGTCAGTATTTAGCTTTGTGGCCTGTGTCCTTTAGAGAATTGCCTAAAGCGGACCTTCACCCTGAATAAGAGTCTATCTTATATGTTCCCCCACGCTGTACATACAGATTGCTCACATTAAAAATCAGCCTACCTGCATCTACTGCACGTTATGAGCCTTTAAACATCCAAGATGGTGGCTCATGGAGCATCAGGCAGTGAAGTGTCAGGAAGTGTCTTCTGACCGTGTTGCTCTGCATTCTGAGATTGCTGTCCTTTCCCTGACTCTAGCTCTGCTCTGTCTGTGCAAAGCACAGCTATAACCCCCTGTACTTTATCCCGCTCTCTTCTATGTGTGATACTTCTGAGTCAAGATGGTGGAGCCCATATCCTGTAGTCCTGAACAGATTTGCAGCCCCGTGGGGGAAAGTATAATAAGTAAGTGACTAAAAACGTAAAATATATTAATTTTAGATGCTGGGGAATAGTTTTTTAGGGGTTTGGGCTTTTCATTAAATCATGCCGAAAGTCTGGTTTAAGCCAGATTGTATGCTTGTCTGAATAGGTGAGTTTTTAGGCACCTTTGAAAGCTTTGAGGGTTGGGGAGTGGCACATTGGATGGGGTAGGGCATTCCAGGAGATTGGAGTTGCACGTGAGAAGTCCTGGAGGCGGGCATGAGATGAGATGTAGAGAGGGACCTGGCTGGAGAGAGCTTTGTAGGCGAGAGTTAAAGTTTTGAACAGGATTCGCTAGGGAACTGGCAGCCATTGTAGGGATTAGGAGAGAGGCGTAGAGCTGGATGAGCTGGAGGAGAGATGGATGAGGCGAGCAGCAGAGTTTAGGATAGACTGGAGGGGAGCCAGTCTGTTAGTTGGTAAGATGATGTCCTTTAGTGAGCCCCGAGAATAAATTCCTCTAGCTGGCCCTAAGAATGATTTCCTTTGGTGGGCCCAAGGTGCTCAAGTCTCCTACTGCTCTGGGAGCAAAAAATATATATATTTGTGCTTACTCTGTATATTGTGACTATTGATGTGCTGCTGCGTTCACACCTGTCCGGTCGCTTTTGCGGCACACGTTTTGTTGCAGGGTTTCCGTTTTGTGTTCGCGTTTTTGTTTGTGTTTGCGTTCGTGCTTGGATCTGCGTTTTTTTAAAAATCCCTGTTTGGACATCACTGGACGAGAGCACACGTGTTGTTTGACCCAGCAAAGATGAGTAATTACTGGCGTCCCTGGGGGTTTCACTCATCGAGGCATCCCAATTCGGGATACCACTGGGGAACAGAACTCGGGAAAGTCTAATTTCTTGGTTTTGTTCCGCTTTAAGCTGAAGGGTTAATCAGAGAATGGGTTCACCAGCTTACGGGACAGGCGCAGCTCTGAGTACCGTGAGTATAGTGACCCGTCATCGCATGTCCGGTGCAATCGGGTTGATGATGATGGAGTATCGGCATGCTGCAGCCCTGGCTGGAAGTCTCTGTACCTCGCCACAGAACACGGTTATCTCACAGTCCATTCATCCTCTCTGCATCTGTAACCAGTGATAAATTCCATGTGCAGAGGGAAATCCTTTCTACTGACGAAAAAAATGATGTGAAATGAATTTGAAAATAAAGTAGAACTCAATCCATTGCCATTTTTTTTTTAAAAAGGAAAAGGACTCCTAGCACAGTGCTCCCCGGTCACCTGCCACCAACCCGTGGTTCCTATTGCTCTGCATGGGGGCCCTGGCGGGAGCTACCCTTCTGGTCCAGCACTTCTAGATGGAGATGTACACTGGTGTATGAGACCAACCTCAGGCACCCATAATAACATACCTTCCAAGTGTCCCTGGTTTGGAGGGACTGTCACTCTTTTGAGTCCATGTCCCCCTGTCCCTCGTTGTTCTCATTTGTCCCTCTTTGAGGTGTAACATGCAGATCTGCAGCAATAAATCATTCATTTAAAAGAGGGACATTTGTTAAATTAGACCACGCCCCCCGGGGGGTGGATAGGAGAATGGTTATAACAGTTAAAACAATAGAAACACTTTAAATCAGCAAATGAATCATTTATTGGTGCAAATCTGCATGTTAAACCTCAAGAAGGGGCAAAGGAGAACAACGAGGGACAGGGGGACATGGACTCAAAAGAGGGACAGCCCCTCCAAATCAGGGACACTTGGGAGGTATGGCCATCGGGTTGCGCCCTAGGTTCTGGCCTGGGTTAGACATATCTGTAGTCGTTGGTATCTCTGCACTTTATTGCGTGGCACTAAGCAAATTAGTGTGTGTGTCTGGACAGGGGCTTTAGTTCATTAATTAACTGAAACTTGCTGACAATAAATATCGGATGAAGCCGATTGGTTGTTACAAGGAATAGAGTTAGTTTAGCATTGAGTCATCTGGGATGAGCGTGACACATTTTCCTGAAATTTTTGGCCTACAGCATGAAAAGAAGTCTCCAGCAGGACCTCGGGGACATTAGACAAGGACACACGAAACAAAACTCTGTGTTCTGGTACATCTGGAATTAAATTTTGCTGATTCCTTCCTGGATGGCGTGTAAGACTGTTTTGGTTTAAACAGTATTAAGCTGGCCTCTTGCCTTTTTAATACACGCACATAGATAAAGGGCTCTCCTGAATAATTATATTTACTGATTTTTTCCCAGTTGTCTCGTCTACTTAGAGGCTTATTCATTACTAATGCCAAATATCGGCAGATGAGCATCTGTATAGCGTCGCTTAGAGCAACCGCTAGTAGATGTTCATGTGCGGGTATTGTGCGCTGTAACAAAGCGTCTCGGTTGCTGTAGTAACCTGGCCGGCATTGATGAATGTGATGTATGTTGGGCGCTCTTACACCAGTACAGCGCTGCAGGGAGTGAAACGTAGCGCCAGCTCAGTGCGACCGACTCTCAGTGCTCTACACCATACTTATCGAAAAAAAGGACACACACACAGCGTCGGCACTCTAAATGTGGTTGCTATAGCATAGAGCGCCAGACGCTGTGTGATTAAAGTCTGTTTTTGAACACATATCCACCAGTAACAAAGCGAAAACACATGGAATGTCATTGTTGTAACATTGTGACATTAACACTTTAGTGCCAGACCTGTAACGACACTTCTGCATAAAAAAACAAACAAATCTAAAAGGTTTTCAAAAATGACTCTTTCTAGGCCAGGAGAGGTCACACAATTATTTGGGGGAAAAAATAATAATAATAAAAAAAACCCTGTTTAAACAGAAGAAAAGGAATGTCCATTGAAATGTATGGGAGAGCGACAGGTAGCGACAGGTAATACCTGGTGCTCTGGAAGCTAGAGCTCCGGCGCTATACACTGAGCCACCTGTAATGATAAATCGTACGCTACATGGCGCTGTTATAGTCGCTCACCAGATTCACTTTCATAAATGTGGTTTTGCGTACAGCGCCCAGCGTTCACCAGACACTGCCTGCCGCTACGAGGCGCTACCTGGCGCTATACCTTGATGAATAAACCCCTTAGTCTCTCCTCACTATGTGACTGCATAGCAGTAGCCATCTTTGTGCACCTTATTTAACCCTGTCACTACTGTATTTAGGGGCGGACTGGCCATAGAGAGACCCAGGACAATGCCCAGTGGGCCGCACAGCTTTGGGGCCAGTTGGGCTGCTGCTTTTAACACCTACATTCAAACCCTGCCCCCTTAGTCTCCCTCTCAGCCCCCTGTACCCACAGGCCAAGTGCAATGTCCCAGTACAGCATTTGCAATACTGTTCTATATGTGTCCCCTCGACATTCGGCTGTCCCTGTGACTTTGGGGTCTGTTATATTGCGTAGCTAATATGGTATAATATATCTGTGTTCATATATATATATATATATATATATATATATATATATATATATATATCCTGTTCCTGTATAATAACCTTTTATATCCTGTTTTCATGTAATAACATGTTTCATATGCAAATTTATGTAGTTTGCGCTCAAAGAGTTAATGTATTCACATTTTGTGCAGTCCCAGAAACTTCATAACTCCCTAGTGCTGTAACTAATTTGCTAGGGAAGGGTCATGTGACAAGTGGTGAACCTAGTGTGGAAAAAGGGGCCAGACACAGCACCTGCGCGGAGGACTAATGCTTACCAAGTCTGCTGATAAATCTACAGCATCATCTTTCATATTCCAGGTCACAGAGCCTGTCTTCAATTCAGCTCTAATCTCCAAGGTCGCAGAACCCATCTTCAATCTTGCAAGTAAGCTATTCAGCCTAAATGGCTGCAATGGCTATAAATCTCAGCAAGTCCTCTCCCACACCACAGGATCGCTCCTGATCTGTACTGTCACTGTACCATCTAGACTGCCAGTAAAAGTTCAGTTGATCCTAACCTGGCCTCTGCCTGTTATTGCTACCCAACACCTAGCAAGGGATCTCCTGGGACCTCTGGTTGGTCGGGTAACCGGTGCCACCAAACCCTCCTGGCGTTACGACACAGGGCCCTTATACCATCTGGGCCTACGGACTTTAACATCTGTCCAGAACCTAGGCTTCGGCCTGCCACCCCAAAAGCCGGTGACCCACAGCTGCCTCCCAGCTTTCCTAACCTGGTCACCACATAGCTTCAATTTGGCGTCACGAACAGGATACAAAGTGTGTGCCCGTATGCCCACAAGTCACCGTGTATTATCAAGTCCTTCCCCAGTTATCGGACTAAGTCGATATTTGCACAGAAAAATTCGCAAATTGCTGTACGGGACTTTTCTATACAATTGCGGGGAAGGTGAAGTAAGGGCCGCCATTGTGATCACTAAAACGGTTAAAGAGTACCTGAAGGGGTTAATTCCTGGTGCAGATTTCCTGTGCGCGCGAGCTGTCGCAGCTCCGCCCAGCCAGACGCCAGCGGTAACGCCTCTCCCCCTTCAGCGCCAGCCGGAACTAAAGATCCGCCCTGTATTGCACAGGGGAAGATATTCAGCCCCGGACCAAACAGGAAGTTCCTGGGCGCCGCCATCTTTGAAATTCCCCTGGCTCCCCGAGACTTCACCAGAACGCCAGTGCAAGTGTGTTGCAGAACCTCCGACGACCGGACAACGCACTCAAGGACAGCACTCTCAAGGACGACGCTTTCAAGGACAACGCTCTCAAAGACCACGTACCCAATAGAGGACACACTCAACTTCTTAAAGGGCCGGCGCAACCTAATTTTCCTGCCGATAGCGCATTACCATTCAGCAGCAACATGTCTGATCCAAATTCACCATAATCTGCTGATGAGGGGGCCCCACCAATTCGGGCAGCTGGATCATCTTCTCCAAGGGAAGATCGGAGGAGATTGCCACCAGCTGTCTCCCCAGTCTTCATAGGGAACCCCGTTCTGCCCACCTATAATGGAGACCCCTTCATGCTGCGAGACTTCAAGGAGAAGATCTTTCTCTTTTATTCTTTTTCCCCTGACCAACAGGTGCAGTTGCTGGCGGGACAATTTCAGGGATCAGCCTTAGATGAGGTCCGTACCTGGCCCTCCACTGAGAAGGCGACGGTGGAGCAGATCTTTGAGGGACTCCGCCAGGTGTTTGAAGCTTACTCTCCTTCTGAGGTACATCTCCTGCTCTATGAAAGATGCCAGAAGCCAGGTGGGACCCTGAGGGCTTATGCTGTTGCATTACAGAGTGCTCTGGAAGCAGTTCAAAAATTAGATGGGATCTCTCCCGAACAAGGCAACAAAGTCCTGATGGACCGGTTCATAGATGGGGCCCATAACAAGTGGGATAAGGCCCAATTACGTATGTTAGCCGCCCAGAATCCAAACTTGTCCTTCTCGGCCTTTAAGAGACTAGCTGTTCATGTCATAGAACCCAGCACTGACTCAGCAGATATTTGTAAACCCTCTCCAGAAACCGCCAGTGCCATCGCTACACCTGCCACACCACAGGTGCAGCCTAATAATCCGCCCCCTGTTTCTATACCCAGTTCGTCCTGAGTTCCAAAGTGTCAAGCAAGACATAGAACAGCTGACCCGAGCCGTAAGGGAACCTATTACCCAAGCTGTCCAAGTTTGCCGCCAAGCTCCTGTGGGACAAAATCCCATAGCAGCTTCTGCTCCACATTCTGCTAATACCCGTCAGGGCCCTAACCCTAAACCCCCTGGGACTCAAAGGTCCTATTGTACTTATTGCAGTAAACCAGGAAACTGGAAAATGTTGTGCTGGGCTTTAAACGGGTATCCCCTGAGGTCGAGGGCCGGCCCTCAGGAAAGTCATTCTCAGGCCCATCTGGAGAACAGTCCACATCAGGACACTCATTATATGTTGCCTCATGCCCCTATGTAAGGGTAATTGTAGAGGGTGTTCAGCTGGAGGCCCTAGTTGACACAGGCTCTCAGGTGTCCACCATCTCCAAAGACCTCTTTTACCGGTATTGGAGTGCAGAATGTTTGTGTGAACCCACCGATGTTAATTTCAGTGGCTCGCCAGAACGTGGCATACCTAACTTCTGATGCCACAGATAAACCATCACCACCCTGGTGGACACAGCTCCAAATAGGCAGGGAAACTACCCCAAAGGATCAAATCGAAGGGGTAATGCAAGTGGCTAAGGACCATCAAGCTGCCTTCAGTAAGCACCCCACTGACTTCGGCCGAACCACTATGATACAGCATCGGATAGAGACTGGGACTCATCCGCCTTTCAAGGAGAGGCATCGGCCTGTGGCTCCGGGCATGTATCAGACAGTGAAGAAACTATTGGGCGACATGAAGGATGCAGATGTCATTCAAGAGAGTCAAAGCCCGTGGGCCGCCCCTGTGGTTCTCGTTAAGAAAAAAGACGGCACCGTCCGATTCTGCGTGGATTACAGAAGATTGAACAATGTCACCCACAAGGATGCATATCCACTCCCTCGAATAGAGGAATCACTCACGGCTTTAGGATCAGCAGCCTATTTCTCCACTCTGGATCTTACCAGTGGGTACTGGCAAGTGTCAGTGGCTCCAGAAGATAGAGAGAAGCCCGCCTTTGTGACCCCGATGGGGCTATTTGAGTTCAAGAGCATGCCCTTGGGCCTCTGTAATGCACCGGCCACCTTCCAGCGTCTGATGGAACGCTGTTTGGGTCATCTTAATTTCCAGAGTGTCCTTCTCTACCTCAATGATGTTATTGTCTATTCTCAATCCTATCAGGAACATTTGACCCACCTCTCTGAGGTATTTCAAGTACTTATCCGACACGGCCTCAAGGTCAAACTGTCAAAGTGTCACCTTTTGAAGCCTCAAGTGCATTATCTGGGACATGTCGTCGGTGCGGCATTCAACCTGATCCAGCAAAAGTGGAGATAGTGAAGAAATAGCCCGCTCTGTGCACATTCAAGGATGCCCGGAGCTTCCTAGGGTTCGCTGGGTACTACCGGCGGTTCGTACCTCATTTCGCCCAAATTGCTGAACCTCTCTCATCCCTTCTCCGAGGGACAGCTAAAGAAAACTACAATGGAAGTCTCCCCGTGGATTGGGGTGAGGAACAAGAAGTGGCCTTCCAGGCCCTGCAGCACCTTCTAACAGAACCTCCCATACTAGCTTATCTGGATTATTCCCAACCTTTTCCGCTTGTACACACATGCCAGTTTTGAGGGACTTGGTGCGATCCTGTCGCAGGTCCAAGAAAGAAAAGAGCGTGTTATCGCCTACGCTAGCCGAAACCTGTGAGGAGTGGAGAGGAATGATGCCAATTATAGCTCTTTTAAGTTGGAGCTCCTGGCCCTTGTCTGGGATGTGACTGAGAAGTTCAAAGATTACCTGGCTGCTACGCCCTTTGTTGTCTATACGGATAACAACCCGTTGGCTCACTTGAACACAGCAAAGTTGGGTGCTCTGGAACAGCGCTGGGCCTCCAGATTGGCGAACTATGACTTCTCTATCAAGTATCGCAGTGGAAGGTCTAATGTGAATGCGGAAGTGCTGTCCCGGTTGGCGCCTGGTGAAGCTCCACCCATCGTGGATGAATGGGAGGATGTGGAGATGCCTCACTTCTACCAACGGTTCGTGGCTCAAAATGCTGCGACAACCCTCAAAGAGGACGAACCTCGGGCCCAAAAGATCCAGGAAGATCTCTATACTTGGAGGACCCTACAAGAGGAGAGTCGAGTAATGGGGGAGCTGTTGGATTACCTACTCAGGCGAAGGGTGCCAACCCATCTACGCCAAAACCAGAATGACTATGAGTTGAAGCAGTTGTGGCGTCAGCGGAACCGGTTGTTCGTTCACAAAGGGCTGCTGTACAGAAATTCCCTGGATCCAGTCTCAGGCGAAAGAATTCATCAGATTCTGATTCCTCGAAGAGATGCTGCAATGGTCCTCAATGCTTATCACGTCGGGACACTTTGGTGTTCACAAGGCAGAAGCCACTATCCGCCAGAGATTCTATTGGATCGGAATGAGAAGTGATATTGAGAAGTGGTGTGGTGAATGTGCCGTATGTAATGTCAACAACCGGCGAGATGTCCGAGCCCCCCTTCATTCCCTTCAGACCGAGAGACCAAATCAAATGGTTGCCTTGGACCATGTCAAGCTGGCTCCTACCCGATCAGGGTACTCGTATGCTCTTACCATGGTGGATCATTACTCCAAGTGGGTCGTGGTGGTGCCCGTGAAGGATTTGACTGCCAAAACCACCACCCAACTGTTCTATTCCCACTGGGTCCAAGTTCTCGGATGTCCAGAGACCGTCCTCACTGATAGAGGGGCTGCCTTTGAAGCTCACCTGTTCCAGGAGTTGTGCCATTTCCACAACTGTAAGAAACTGAGGACTACTGCCTATCATCCCCAGGGAAATGGGCTCTGTGAGAAGATCAATCAAGTCTTTCTCCAAATGTTAAGGGCGGCAGCAGTCTCCAGACACGAAGAGTGGCCCAAACTTCTTCCAGAACTCCTTCTATCTGATGATGGGCCGACATGGACAGCTGCCCAAGGACCTGATCTTTGGACTACAAGCTCCAATCAATAACTCCCCTCAAGTGCCTCTGGAGTGGGTCTCAGACCATCAACGGAGAATTCAGGAGGCCAAAAAGATTGTTGGCAAAAAGATGGGGGAAGCTCAAGCCAGACAATAACAAGAGAATACAACCGGAAGGCGACTGCCCAACCTCTTCAAGTTGGTGATCGGGTTTGGATGAGGAAATTTCCGAGGACACACAAGTTAGACTCCTTGTGGGAGACCGAGCCTTATGAAGTAATTGAGGTGCCCTATCCAAACTCTGCTGTCTATAAAGTCTGGAAACCAGTATTTGAACCCCGGGTGTTTCATCGAAATCGCCTAAAACTCTGCCAGAAAGAGGATCTGCCTGTAGTTTCCACTGTTCCTGTTGCTCCTCTAGTGACTAACAGACCAACCTGGGAAAATGTACCTGGAGAAGGCATCCAGCCCTCTATGGACATTCCAATGTTTCCTCCTGGTCAAGTGACCTTCTTAGGATTGGTCCCAAATACTGCAGTTCTACAGCCTTCTCTAGTGACCCCTCCTGCTCAAGCACTCTCACCAACTGCTCCTGGGTACATCCCTGTACCATGTTCACCTGCCTTGCCGGAGCCAGAAAATCCTCCAATTCACAATGAGGAACCTCCTGCCGTGGTTCCTGAAGTAGCACCTGTAGTGCCATCATCAGAGGAAGAAGTAAGAGTTCCTGAAACTGAAAATGTCTCTGAAGCTGAAGACTCTCTGGGAGCTCCTGAGGTGGTGTTGCGTAAATATTTTAGACCAAAAACGCACCATTACAGACAGTGTGGCATTCCCCTTTCCCATTCCCATAGGCCGTGTGGGATGCCCCCATTCCATAGACAGTGTAGAATGCCCCCATCCCATTCCCTGTATACCCAGTGGGGAATCCCATTCCCATATAGGCAGTGTGCACCCCATTATCATAAGCAGTGTGGCATTCCCCCCTTCTATTCTCCATATAGGCAGTGTGCCCCCCCATTCCCATTGGCTGTGTGGCATCCCCCTCTCCCCCCATAGGCTGTGTGGCATCCCCCCCTCTCCCCCCATTTGTATAGGCAGGGTGGCATAATAAAAAAAAAAGTAAAACTCACCTCTCCACTGAGCAGTCGGCTCCGTGAATGGGGAGGGCGTGGCCTGCGCCGCGTCAGCGTTGGCACAGGCCACGCCCACCCTATTCACGGAGCTGGCCGTAAGAAGCAGCGGCGGGCTCTGTCTTTTACCGGCAGCGATGACAGCGGCGGGGCCAGAGACAGCGCCCCCACCGCTCCTCCATCTGCTGCTTCTTCCTGGGCACAGTTGGTGCAGGCACAGTTGGTGCAGGCGGTGCCCACCCGCTGCCCTGACCTGGGTGCTCGCATGTGCTCCAGGCGGAAGAGGAAGCAGATGGAGGAGCGGCGGGGGCACTGTCTCTGGCCCCGCCGCTGTCATCGCTGCAGGTAAAAGACAGCGATCGCAGTGGCGGGGCCGGGACAGAGCCCCTGACGCTCCTCTGGGCTCCCGCAGTGTGACAGGCAACGTGGGAGCGCCGGGAACGGGTGAGTTTTTTCTTTTTTTTTCTTTTTTATTTTTTTACATTCGCCCGATAAGGTGCACGGACATTTTTCCCCCACTTTTGGGGAAAAATAAGTGCGCCTTATAGGGCGAAAAATACGGTATGTTTGTCTGGTTTACAAGTTAACCATAACAAATCCTGTTTTGCCTGGATATAATGGACATTTGCATATTAATGCCCCAGGTTTGTTTGGACGACTCCTACAGCCACAAGTCCATCCTCATGCCTCAAGGACTTACGTCGAGGACCACTTCTCTTAAGTGCGGGGGTTTGCAATGTCCCAGTAAAGCATTTGCAATACTGTTCTATATGTGTCCCCTCGACATTCGACTGTCCCTGTGCCTTTGGGGTCTGTTATATTGCGTAGCTAATATGGTATAATATATCTGTGTTCATACAGTATATATATATATATATATATATATATATATATATATATATATACCCTGTTCCTGTATAATAACATTTTATATCCTGTTTTCATGTAATAACATGTTTCATATGCAAATTTATGTAGTTTGCACTCAAAGAGTTAATGTATTCACATTGTGCAGTTCCAGAAACTTCATAACTCCCTAGTGCTGTAACTAACTTGCTAGGGAAGGGTCATGTGACAAGTGGTGAGCCTATCAGGACTGCTGAGCACCTAAGCCTGCCCTCCCCTCGATTTTTCTGGGCAGTATAGTTGTGATCTCTGAAGGAAGAAGATCTGTGCTTGTGCTGCTGGCTTGTCTCACGTGGCTAGTGTGGAAAAAGAGGCCAGACACAGCACCTGTGCGGAGGACTAATGCTTACCAAGTCTGCTGATAAATCTACAGCCTCAGCTCTCGTATTCCAGGTCGCAGAGCCTGTCTTCAATTCATCTCTAATTTCCAAGGTCGCAGAACCCATCTTCAATCTTGCAAGTAAGCTATTCAGCCTAAATGGCACTATAAGTCTCAGCAAGTCATCTAGTCTCCCACACCACAGGATCGCTCCTGATCTGTACTGTCACTGTACCATCTAGACTGCCAGTAAAAGTTCCGTTGATCCTAACCTGGCCTCTGCCCGTTATTGCTACCCAGCACCTAGCAAGGGATCTCCTGGGACCCCCGGTTGGTAGGGTAACCGGTGCCACCAAACCCTCCTGGCGTTACGACACAGGGCCCTCATACCATCTAAGCCTACGGACTTTAACATCTGTCCGGAACCTAGGCTTCGGCCTGCCACCCCAAAAGCCGGTGACCCACAGCTGCCTCCCAGCTTCCCTAACCTGGTCACCACATTTGTGGTTTCCCAATTATTTTGTGTGAAATCATGTTGCTTGTAAAAGCCCCATTCCTCCCTATTATAACAGTACCACATATGTATCAGTAGACACCTGTTCCTAGACACCCCAAAATAAAAAGAGCACTTTATAATATTTTCAGATAAAATACAACTAACTGCACCTTGCAGTTATCTATGAGCAGTTTTCTTTTCTTTTTAAACAGCATGAGCCACCCCCCTTCCCGCAAAACCAGCCCAGGCACCAGCATGGAGGCTGGTAGATCATGGCGCAGAGGCTGAGCGGCCAGCCCCTGGCCCTAAATGCTACCAGCCCTAGCCTACACGGGCACCAGGCACTTTTGCACTCCCCTGGCCTTTGGAGATGCAGGTAATTGGGTGGGGTGGCAAGTAACCCACTTGCTGGCAGGTGACTTACCAGCTCCTCCTGCCTGAACACTTTGAAAAGGCAAATTAATAATTTCTTGCAGGTTATACCTCAAAGAGGGACAAATGAGATCAAAGAGGGACAGTAGGACATGGACTCAAAAGAGGGACAGTCCCTCCAAATCAAGGACAGTTGGGAGGTATTCACACACTTGAAATGTCCTTTTTTTACTACTTACGTTATTTTCTGGGTGCTGTCCCATGGCATCGAATCGTTGCATCTGACAGCTGGAAGTGATCAGCAATAGTCCAAAATTGCAGCTCACCTTAACCTATATCTCAGAACGGGACAAGGGGGCCCAACTGGCATTAGGGAGTGAGTGTTAGGCATGTTCTTTTACTTACCTATCCCCCCTTGCCCCCAAACTGCAGCGAGTTTCCTGTCCCTCCTGCCCTGATCCTCAGCACTGGCCGCCTCCACACCTCTAGCTTCTGCTCCCTGGTCGGTCAGCACTGAGGAGGAGCGGCCAGGGAGCACCAGCTGGAGCAGTATCGGCTGCGTAGCATTGGAGCAGCGAGGAAGTCACATGTCCTCCATCTTGTACAGGCCTGTTCGTCCTGCCCCACCATGATGACGATCACCACCAGCCCCATCAAGAAGCCAGCCACCATCCAGGCTTGCCAGGGATGTCGGCAACTGCCCACGGAGGGATGTTGCCCGCCTAGATGCCGCCGTCTGTCCATCCACCTGCCAAGATGCTGCACTGTCTGTCCGACCGCAGAGATGTCTGTAAGGCCTCCTGAGATGTCACTGCTACCTCACCTGCCTGATCCTGGACGTCCACTGACTCCCCCACCAGCCTGCCTGCATACCCTGCCTGCTAGCCATCATGTCCACCCACCTACCTACCCACCTGCCTCCCATCATACCCACCTACCTGCCCACCTACCCAACCACCTGCCTTTTCTCTGCCCCAACAAATCATTGGTGGAGTTAGAGTGGATGTCTCCAGACATTAAATGAAATATGCAGAGTACCGGGCTTCTACCCTGAAATTCGTGCAGAGTGCTCACCATATATCACAGACATTAAAGCAGGCCAAAATGTTAAATATATTTTTGATCCACTTAGAATGTGTCCTACGGTGGAACTTGATTAGGGATGCCCCACAGTGTAAATCCCTAGGGAACCCTGCCATGCAGCATACTCACCCACTTCCAGGATTCTGAGGTGATCAAATGTGGCATCAAGCAGAGTGCTCTGCAGTCACCTCAATGTTCCTCCAGTTCCAGGGCTTTCAGAGTTTTTCTTGCCACAACCTAAGGGCAAAGCTAACCAACGAGACACTTAGAAGGAGTGAGGGGCTGGATAAAAAAAGTGCCATCGCTTTTATTGTCTACCTAGGGGATCGATTCAGCACCACTGCACTTTTTACCCCCAAAAGTTATCAATTGCTCGTGTTTTGTTCACCAAAAAGACGAACAGAGGCATTTCTGCATTTTGTTTGTATAGTCTGCCCTGCGACCAATACCAAGAGCTCTTACTGGAGCCAATACGTCCTTTAGGTTAAGATTTACCGTAATTGCTTTTAAAGTTTGTTGCTGTATCAGTTCCAGAGGTAACGCGCACCCGTGTGCTGGCGACTCGGTTACTTCATGTCTGTGAGCTTTTGGAAAAAGAGCCCTGAAATATATTTCCATCCATTTAAGCATATACATGGAATAAAACAAAGTATTTAATACTTCCAAGACAATTTGCTGTAACTTGAGAAATTCTGCTCATTTTCCAAATACTGAAACTTGAAATGCTATTAAGGGTGAAAATAAAAAATAGAAGATAGAAAGTAAATCTCGCCGCGCTTCAACGTTCCAGACAA
Organism: Gastrophryne carolinensis; assembly: GCA_027917425.1. Taxonomy (NCBI): domain Eukaryota; kingdom Metazoa; phylum Chordata; class Amphibia; order Anura; family Microhylidae; genus Gastrophryne; species Gastrophryne carolinensis. The sequence goes on from CM051238.1 coordinate 22,468,662, forward strand.
TAGGATAACGCTTCAGAATAGAAAGCCTGTCTGAGCTGGCGGAGCTGAGTAATGATAACATCTGGGTTTAAAGAAGGACTCAAGAGCTCTAATAAAACAGACTGTAATAAAGAGGATTTATATAAAATGAATATCAGCTTTAAAGTGGACCAAAACCCACAGCGATCAGCCTGGGAATCTATAAGATTCCTATGGAGATCGATTCCCTCCCCCCGGAGTATCCAAAATTGGGATGCCCTGCTGTGTAAAACCCCCCAGGTTGCCCATACACGTACCTTCTTTTCCGGTCCAAGGGTGCATGCTGTGGCCACATCCCTGCTATCCCTTTAGCAGGGGACGTGCCCACACCAGACATTTGTGAATGGCCTGCGCGGGCACGCTTCCTGTTAGAGGAAAGCGGAGGATGCGTCCGTCAGCCCGCTCCCAGGTCGTGCATACACTCACCTTCTTTTCTGGTCCAACGGCGCATGCGCAAGCCGAGACCACATCCCTGCTATCCCTTTAGCATTTGTGAATGCCCCTGTTAGAGGGTAGCTGGGGATGCGCCTGTCAGCGCGCTCATATCCGCTCGCCTTAGACAAAGGGACGTCAGCAGATCTGAGTACACTGATTGGATGAGCGGCGTACGACCATGAAGAGGTGAGTTTGTTTCGTCGACCTGGGGGGGTTCACACAGCTTGGGGCTTCACCGATTGAGGTGCCCCGGGGGCAAGGACCAATAAGCAAAACCTTGGGTTTTGGTCCACTTTAAAGCTCATCAGTAAAGTTATACTGAATAGCATGCGGGCCAAGCATGTTCCGTAGGCCTGGGAAAAAGTGAGTATGTTTCTTCGACCTGTGGGGTAGGGGCAGCCGTTAGAGATGGGCAAACCCCCAAACGTTCCAGTCTGGCAAGTTTGGCAGAAACCAGTCCTCATTGAAATAAATGGGGACCTGAACTTTGGGGGGTGACTGTGGCTGTATGGGGGGCACAAAGTGTGCAGCAGTAAACTCACCCCAGCCCGAGAACTTCTTCCTTTCAATGCAGAAGCGGCGTTTAAATTTGGCCCCCTGCCAGGACTACAGAAAGATAGCCGCAGACTCCCATGAGTGAGGACACTTCTAGTGCCATCTGGCAGTGCTGGCGCTAGAAGTGTCCTCACTCATGGGAGCCGGCGGACATCTTTTTGTAGCCCCGGCTGGGGCCAAATTCAAATGCCGCTGCCATCGCTGCGGATCGCGGGCTGAGGTGAGCGCACCCTTAGGTGAAGCGGGTGCTCAGCAGCCCATCAACCAGCTTTTCTGCATTCAGGCCAGACGCTAAACTCGAATTCGGAATTCTGGCTTAAGTCCGTGTTCCAATTCGGGAACCCGAACTCACCTAATTCCGTACGAACTCGTTCACCCAGCTCTAGCAGCCATGCAACCACATTTGGAGTGTGGTTGTGGATCAATGGAATGGAAAGGAGGGACAAGACCTGCTATGGCCTCTAAAGGAAATGGAGGAGAGGCAAATGGGACAGGCTTCTCTTTAGCCACTTACCACCTTATTATTGTCATTGCCTGTACTGTCCTTAAAAGCAAGACAGATACCAAGATTTTCTACTATCCTTGCCTTGCCTTGTTCCCCAATCACACGACGCATGTACGAGTTCTCATCCAATCAGTGTTGTGCACTGTGATCGGCATACGGTTTAGACACTCTGCATCCCCAGTTTCCCTTTAGACAAGGCAGCAGTTCTACCCCAATCTAGCCCAATCTTGCTGAATGGCTGGCCGTGGGAGCGCACCTCAATGAGCACCATTGATAGGTGCTGAATCAGCCTTAAGTGATTCAGCACCTACACCTCACAGAGTGACATCAGGTGGCCCCAAGGTCCAAGAACCCTCCTCATACACCGTCATTGGCCTGGCATCTGTGCCTAACACAAACCATGGTACACAACCTAGGCAGTGAAAACTGGAAAAAGGTACTTTTCATGGGAGGAGCAATTCAGGGGACGCTAATTAAAAATGTAAGTTTTAGTCTGCTTTAATTGAATATGTCCAACTTGGGATCACACTGCTGTATCGGGACTGGCACTGGAGGCTACTGTCCAAGGCATAACACATGACACAGAGCCTAGAATCTAAGGGCTATCCTTGGCTTCACTGGAGCCCCCCTGCATAGGAGGAATGAAAGGCCTGGACGTATAGACAGTGGTCACATGATTATTAGCTGACACTGATGGCAGCAAATCGGGGTCAGCAAATTCTGTGGTTGGTTCCAGAGTAAGGTCATCTGCAGGGGCAAGGTTTGCAGTAGGTATCAAGATTGAAGGTCAAAAGCAGGTGGCTGCATGGTATCCAAAACAAGTGTTGGCAACAGGTAGACAAAGAGTACACAGAGTTCTTGTTGATAAAGGGCATCGTCCAGACATGCCATGTTTTGCCACGAGATAGATCTCTGCTTTTAAGCATGTAACAATAAAGCATGGATCATAACTGACAGGTGCTGGATTTGCCTGTTCTCTGGTACAGACACCGCTTCTGGGCATGGTCATGTGGGCGGTGGTGGTGAGTGGCCTAAATAGAGCTTTTTCCGCAGGGACTAAGGAGTGTGATTTAAAAAAAAAAAATTGGTGCCATCATGGTGTCTCAGCTTCCTTTTTGTAGGACTTTGTGCATGTGCACTCAGGGCCGACGTCAGCACATGGCAAGGCGGGGCAGCTGCCGGGGGTCTCACCCTCTGGGGGGGCCCACTGAGAGAGCTGGCCTTTGGGGTGTGCGACGGCGCTTGACTGGCGGCAGACCGGTAGGGATTCCACACAATGGAGCATCTCGATTTAGATTCCATGGGAGGAAGTGCTGGGTTTTGTTCTGCTTTTAAGTTGCCCACCCCAGCTGATTTCCTATCCCTGGATACCCTACTGTGTGAAACCCCCTGGGATCTCTGGCATACCCACTATGCAAGCAATTCCACCCCTGAGTGTCGGTCTGCTTTACAGGGGCATCTCAATTTTGGATGCCCCTGTTGGTGAAAGAACCCCCCTGGTTTGGCCACTAACTCAAACTGGCGATCCCACAATGCATTCACCAGTTTGAGGAAAGTAATGAACAAAGGGGGGGAGGGGGTCACACACAGGAGCATCCAAAATCAGGAGAATCTAGATTTGTTTAGACCCCGAGGTCAGCTTTACAGATGCGCAGGAGGCCCTGGTGCAATCGTCTCTGTGTGTGCCAACTTATATGTCTATTGGGCTCCATCAGATTGCCATCGCCAAAGGCACCCGACAATCATTTGGGGTCAACCATTCAAGAACTAATAGTAAAGTCCTTGTTTTGATAAGTAGAAGTAATACTGATACCTGAGGGGTTTCACACAGCGGGGCATCCCGATTTTGGATGCCCCGGGGAGGAGGGAATCGATCTTATAGATTCCCATGCTGATCGCTGTGGGCTTTGGTCCACTTTAAACCCATTACTCATCAAATCCACTACATGTGCTACCCGGCCAAGAACCCATCAAATTAAGCCATAATCTTTTGTAATATATATTAGCATAGACAGTTTGGCCCCCTTAGTGAAATTTCTCCTACATTTCCAAGAAAAATGAGTTTGGAAATACTGGGGGGAAAGTTTTGACTTACAACATCATAAACATAAAAAAAAAAAAACTCTTTAACTGATCAACACCAAGACAATACCCGAATTCTCACATTGCTAATGTCTTTTCTAAGCCCTGGATGGTTATTTTAATATGCTTACCTCATATATTAATGCTTGTCGAGGCAATATTCCAGCTCAGTCCCATTTTTTTTTTAAGATGTAGTTTTTCCAAGAAAAAAAAGACTTTTTAACAAATTGCTTTGGCTGACGAAGACTGGAGTCACATTAGGTGTCTGGGCAGAGTGGAAACACTGGAAATCCCTCTTCACTTCACATATGCTTAAACTTTTTTTTTTATTATTATCTTTATTTAAGTAGGAATAAAAAAGGAATTTAGTAAAAGACTGCTTTAAGATGTAAATGAGTTGAGAGCAGAGATCACTGTAGTGGACCCCGCCACATTTTTTAAACCTTAAACCGGACCTTCAGCATGATTTAATGAAAGGCCCAAACCCTTAAAACTATTCCCCAGCATCTAAAATTAGTTTTTAGTCACTTACTTATTATTCTTTCCCCCACTGGGCTGCAACTCTGTTCAGGACTCTTGGATACGGGTGCCGCCATCTTGACTCAGAAGCATCACACATACTGAGGAGAGCGGGATAAAGTACAAGGGGGGTGGGGTTATAGCTGTGCTTTGCACGACAGAGCAGAGCCAGGGAAAGGACACAATCCCAGAATGCAGAGCGACACAGTCAGAAGACACTTCCTGTTTGCAGGCTGTCTGATGCTCCATGAGCCGCCATCTTGGTTGTTTAAAGGCTCATAATATTCAGTACATGCAGGTAGGATGATTTTTAATGTGAGCAATCTGTATGTACAGGGTGTGGGAAACATATAAGATAGGCTCTTATTCAGAGTGAAGGTCCGGATTAATGTGAGCAATCTGTATGTACAGGGTGTGGGAAACATATAAGATAGGCTCTTATTCAGGGTGAAGGTTTAAAGAGGAACATCGGGGAAGGTTAAAACATCCCCCAGGCCTCACCGATCTGCTCCCCCCAGCACTTTAACCTTTGGCCATTATTTACTCACCTCGCCAAGGGATCCATCCTCTAGGTCCCTCTGTTTCTGGGTGACCATCCAACGGGCAGCGCCATCTTGCATGAACAGTATGCAATGGAGCCACCTGAAATCCAGCAAGACTTCCCTGAGCTGCAAGATTACTGTGGGACCTTAACAAGCACGGCTAAGGCAGGCATCTAAAAGGTAAGTAGGGGCCAATGGGGGGGGGGGGGGGGGATAGGCCCCTTTTTATTTTTGGTCCAATGTTCCTCTTTAAAATGTAAGTTACTGTTGAAGGGCGAATTATACTTCCTTCGCCCTCTAACAGTTACAATTTCAATTTTCTTGCTGACCTCTTTTTTCCAAAATGCCTTCATCGTTTTGTTTCTTTTTTGCTCATTTCTTCATAGTTCTTTTCTACCTCTTACCTTCTTAATTTTCCCTTTCTCTTATTGCATGATCCCTCCTTTTACCTCTTTTTTCGTACCCCCTCCATTTTTTCATGTCCTTTCCACATTCCCTCCATCTTTCTCTTGGTCTTTTCCTCCCGCCAGTCTTTCTTCACACATGGAAACCCCCCCTTGGGAGGGAATAAAGCGGCCCTGGAATCTTCCCTGTGTGAAACTCCCCAGGTCACCCAGTATACTCATCTTCTCCTCCAGTCCAATGGTGCATGTGCGAGCAGCATTTGTAATTGGGCATGCTCCTTGTTAGAGGGTAGCAGGGAGGTGGCTGCTGCCGAGCGCTCAGTGGAGCTCAATTGGACTCAGCTCCTTAGACGAGCCGAGACAAGCTTACGTCAGCGCCATCGAGTGTGCTGATTGGACGGGAGGCTGCGCATGCGCTGTTGGTCCAGGGAAAGGTGAGTTAGTTCAGGTGACCTAGGGGGAGTCACACAGAAGGGCATCCTGGATGTGGATCAATCGAACTATACAAACTAGATTCAATGCAGGGAAATGGAAGGCTTATAGCAGGAAATGGCGGAGAGGCACCTGGGACGGGCATCAGGTGAGCTGCTTGCTGCCTTATTATTGATCTTGGGTTTACAGTCCCTTTAAGTAGCTCTACAGTCGATGAATTACTGCACTTGTTAAAGTCTCTGTCTAGGCATTGGATAACTTCCTCTTACCTTATCCCCGTTAAAAACTGTGTAAAAATACAATTCTGTGATAACTCACCTGTAGAATTGGTATTATACGTATACAGCACGTCCTGTTCCAGAAGATTCCTTACACTTGGTAATACATCCACAAGATGGCGCTGGACTGCAGAAAACAGCTTGTGGCTCCTCCCGGCCCCATATAAGTCAGGGACCTCCCACAAATTCCCCAGTATTGACAAGCAGTTAACAAGAAGCCAGGAGAACACTAATAACCAGAATTCAAAAATGAACATGTGAACAATCACCATACAGAGGTAACTAAGAGTAATGATAACAAGGGTGGGATGGAACAGTACGTGCTGTATACGTATAATACCACAGAATTGTATTATTCTAAGTATACAGCACGTCCTGTTCCAGAAGATTCCTTACAATTGGGACGTCCAATAGCAGTGTCCGTAAGGTAGGGTGGGATCCCCAAAAAGTAACAGCAGGCAGTTTAAACCACTGCCGCCTGCAGAACTTTGCGACCAAAAGCAGCATCAGCTGAGGCCCTAACATCAACCTTGTAAAACTTAGAAAAAGTATGAACAGAAGACCAAGTAGCGACCTTGCAAACTTGTTCAACAGAAGCTTGGTGCTGAAAAGCCCAAGAGGCACCAATAGCACGAGTAGAATGAGCAGTAAGGCGGAAGGGAGGCTCCTTCCCCTTAGCAGAATAGGCCTGTACCACAGCCTGACGGATCCACTTGCTGATAGTGGACTTAGCTGGAGCCAGACACTTCTTAGGTCCAGACGGGAGCACAAAGAGAGCATCAGTCTTCCTGAAGGATTCAGTAACCACCAAATAGAACTTCAGAGTCCTGACCACATCCAGAGAGTGCAAAACCCACTCCTTAGGGTTACTAGGATTAGGGCACAGAGAAGGCAAAACAATGTCCTGATTGAGGTGAAAAGCAGACACAACCTTAGGGAGAAAATCTGGCTTAAAACGAAACACCACCTTGTCCTGATGTCTCTCAAAGTAAGGGGGTTTGATGGAAAGCGCCACCAACTCAGAAACACGCCTAACAGAGGTGATGGCCACCAAAAAGACTACCTTAAGCGTCAAAATGGACAAAGGGGCCTCACGCAAGGGCTCAAAGGGAGACCCCTGCAAGGCAGATAAGACCAAGTTCAAATCCCAGACTGGTAACATAGGTTTACGTGGGGGACGCACATGAGTAACCCCCTGGAAGAAGGTCTTAACCAAACGATGGTGAGCAAAAGATCTTTGGAAGAAAATGGCCAAGGCAGAAACATGACCTTTAAGGGTACTAAGTCGAAGACCCAAATCCAAACCATGTTGCAGAAACTTCAGAATCCTAGGGACAGAAAACACCGGGAAACGACTTAGACTCACACCAGTCAATATAAGCATGCCATACCCTATAGTAGATGGAGGACGAGGACTTCTTCCTAGCCCTAATCATGGTATTAACAACAGAGGCAGGAAGCCCCTTTTCCATCAAGATGGAGGTTTCAGCAGCCAGGCCGTTAAAGCCAGCGTTTGTAAATTGGGATGGCGTAGCTGCCACTGAGTGAGCAGGTCTGGATCCTTGGGCAGGATGTATTGATCTACTGCCAACTGCACGATGTCTGCGAACCACACTCTTCTTGGCCAACAGGGGGCCACCAGGATGGTTGGCACCCCTTCCTGGGATATCTTGCGCAGCACCCTGCCCAGCAGAGGAAACAGAGGGAAAACATAAAGGAGCTGAAAGCTCTGCCAAGACATTGCTAGTGCATCCATGGCTAAGGCCAGAGGGTCCTGGGACAGAGAGACAAAGGCTGGAAGCTTGTGATTGTGGTGAGACGCAAACAGATCCACATTCGGCTGACCCCAACGGTGGCACAGGGAGCGAAACACCCTGCTGCTGAGGGACCATTCTCCCAGACGAGAAGTCCCCCTGCTGAGGGAGTCTGCCTCCAGATTCTCCACTCCCGGGATGTACACTGCCGAAATGCAGGGGATGTTCTCCTCCACCCAGGACAGTATCAGAGACACTTCCTTGAGGGCCCTCTTGCTCCGGGTCCCTCCCTGATGATTGATGTAGGCAACTGCCGTCTAGTTGTCTGAGCAGACCTGAACAGCCCGACCCCGAAGGTGTGGAGTCAGATGGACGAGAACCAACACGCTCTGGGTACTTCAATGATCCGCTCAGGTAACTCCAGCCCTCCAGGTAAGCCCTCAACCCCCAATCTCCGCAGCCAGCTTCACCTATAGGAGCCCCCGCTTGCCGGGACGCAGAAAACGCCTGCCTGGGATCGGTTGCCCCCAGGACTTCAATGGCTCAAAGGATGTAGGCTTACTGTTCGGAGGTCTGGAGAACCCGTGGCTGGGAGCGGTATTGAGTGGGCCCAATGGCAGGAGCGTATAACGGAAGTCCAAACAGGCTTAGGGTCAGCAACGGAAGTTCTGAGACGGCAGCGGTACAATAGGGTTGGACAAATCGTGGTCGAGGATCAAAGCAGAGGTCGGCAACAGGAGATCAGATCAAGGACGGTCAAAACAGGTGGTGGTCGGCAACGGGAGTTCAGATCAAGGATGGTCAATACAGGCGGTGGTCGGCAACGGGAGTTCAAATCAATCACTAGAGACAAGCTAGACAACTAAGTACTAGGCGTTATAACAGGCACTGGGTAAATGATGAGGTAGGGCTTTATAGGGACCAGCATGATTGGAAAATGGGAAGGGCGCATGTGATTGGTGCAATTACAAAACCTGTCACTGATTGGTCCAATTGGACCAAAAGGGCGAATGCCCACAAACCACCCCTTCCTGGGCTCATTGGCCCAACCCTGAAACCTCTGGGCTGATTGGCCCTTTAACTTCTCCTCCGGCGGGCGCGCAGGGAGCAGCGCCGCCGGAGGGCATAAGAGACACGCGGGCGCGAGCACGTTCACAGGAGCCGGAGACGGGGCCGGAGCTGCGAGCGGGGGGCGTGGCCGAGCAGTGCGCTGCCTGAGCCGACGCCGCCCGAGCCGCCGCTTGGCCGAGATGCGAGCCGGAAGCTGCGCGGCCGGCTGCCCGGGAACGGCGCGGGAGCGAGGATGCGGTGAGTGAGTTCCTGACACGTATCACCCTCAGTTCCAGAATGTTGATATGGGTGTGGGCCTCCTGAGGGCCCCACTGACCCTGGAATTTTAGGGATTTCCAGAAACCCCCCAACCTGTCAGACTGGCATCTGTGGTGACTGTCTCCCAGCATGGAGCAAGAAAGTATCTGCCCACCAACAGGTTTCTTGAGTCCAGCCACCACGAGAGAGACTGCCTGACCAGAGGGGACAGAACAAACACCTGATCCAGGGACACCGGGTCCCACTCCCAAACTGACAAGAGGTGAAGTTGAAGAGGCCTCATGTGAAACTGAGCGTATGGAACAGCCTCAAAGCAAGACACCATCAGGTCCACAAGCTGCATCCCCTGCCGGATGGAAGGATGAGGGCAAGACAGAAGAAGCTTGGCTTGAGCTTGCAGACTGTCCACCTTCTGCTGAGGGAGAAGGATCTTGACCTGAGATGTATCCAGAGTCATGCCCAAAAAGGACTTGACCATTGATGGTGACAGGGAAGACTTGGGATGGTTGATCACCCAGCCGAAGGACTCCAGTGTGGACACCACCAACTGGGTATCCAGCTCGGCCTGCTGGAAGGACTGAGACGTGATGAGAATGTCGTTCAAATTAGGAAGGATGCGAATGCCCTGAGATCTCAGCAGAGACATAATGAATTACTCACAAGAGTGGAACCTGGGGTGAAAAACCACAGGATACACTCACAAATAGGAGCTCTGCCAAAGCAATGTATAAAAAAGGTATTTATTATCTTCATATTACCTGAGCAGAGACATAATGCCCGCCAGCACCTTGGTGAATACCCTGGGAGCCGAGGTGAGACCGAAGGGCAAGGCCACAAATTGGTAGTGCTGATCCTCCAGAGCTAACCTGAGGAATCTCTGATGACCTGGAAAGATTGGTATATGAAGGTAAGCATCCTTGATGTCTACAGAGGTCATAAAGTCCTCCGGGCGTAGTGAATTTACAGCTGAGCGCAGAGTCTTTATGCGAAAGCGTTTGAATCTGACAAATTTGTTGATGCGCTTTAAATCCAGGATGGGTCTGCTAGACCCGTCTTTCTTGGGAACAGTGAAAAGATTGGAATAGTAGCCTCTGCCCCTTTCCTGTAAAGGCACTTGGCAGATGACCCCTAACTCCAGAAGGTTCTGGACAGCAAGGCGCAGACCCTGGGCTAAAAGGGGATTTTGAGCCATCCAGGATTTGATGAATCTTGGGGGCGGCCAGGTTGCAAACTCTATCTAGTAACCGGAGGACACTACCTCCCGAATCCACCGGTCTGAGATGTGAGCAAAAAGCCGAAGCCGTCCCCCCACCCGGATGGGTGAGGGCGCCCCTTCATGCCTGAGGGGGCTTGGGTGAGGTCTTTGGCTTGAGACCCCAGGAGAGGCCAGAACGGCCACGTCCTCTGCCCCTACCCCAATGGTCTCCATGGGTCCCAGTAAAAGAGGCTCCACGGTTAGTTCTAGAACCACAGAAGGATGGGAGAAAGGAACCTGTCCCCTGAAAAGACCGAGATGGCCTCCTGCGTTGAGGTAACCTACCACCCTTAGAAAACAAATCTAAGCGTTCCCCAAAGAGACACAGGCCCTTGAAGGGAAAACCAGTGAGAGCCTTCTTAGCAGCATTGTCAGCCACCCACTGATGTAGCCAGACAGAGCGGTGTATAGACACCAACAGGGCAGAAGTCCTACCACACATTCTAATGGCATCATCCATGGCAGAGAGGATATATGCAATACATTCCTCACAAAGCAGGAGAGATCTATACTCCTGTCTACCCGCATCCTCAGATGCCCCATCCAAAATACACTTAAGCACCCCTTTAATGGCAATAGCCGTAATAGCAGAGGCACAAACCGGGCGCAGTGCTGTCCCCACACAGGCAAAGGCATGACAGGCCAGTTGGTCCAAACGCCAGTCCTCGGCATCTCACAGGGTAGTAGTGTCAGGAGAATGCATGACAGATGTATTGGACAACCCTAGAACGGGTGCATCCACCTCAGGAGGACATGACCAACGCTTAACAACATCAGCAGGAAAAGGATAACTCTTAGGCACCCGGGCAGCTTGCTAGGCCGTTCCCATTCTTTGAGCACTAGATTATTAAAGTGAGACTGCTCAAGAAACTCCCAGCGTGGCTTAATTGTATGAAAAAGCTCACCCTGCTGCTGCGGAGCCACTGTCGGGGGAGAAATACAAAGCACTTAAAATATGTGACTCAGCAACCTGTCAGTGTCATCAGAGGACCACAGGTCTTCCGCAAAGGGAGTCCCAGTACCACCGTATATCTTAGGTTGTTCCTCAGAGGATTCTGAATGAGAAAATAATTCCCCCTCCTCAAGGGGGTAAGGACCTGAGAGTGAGTAAGGGCCCTCATCTTCCTCAGGGAAGAGGGAAACCGCGGGTGATAAATGCCGCTTCTTAGCAGAAGCCTTACGCGGGGCAGACCCAGCAAGATGTTTCTCAATGCTGGCCACCCGTGCAGCTAAATCAGGTTGAGACTCCCCACTAGTATGCCCCGTAGTGGGGATCAGATGTAAGTGTGGGGGGGTAGGTGAGGCCAGAGGGTGCACACCACCAGGCCCAGTAACAGACAGCCCAGACTGCAGCGCAAGCACCTGCTGGGTGCAGGGTACACACACCCTGACATCATTACTAATAGGGGATACCCCACACACAACACATAGCCGGGCTTGTCCCGAAGGAACCCTAGGCCCATTATCCCCAGAAGCCTCCATATGGTGATTTGAATGGCACAATAGGTCAGTAAGGGTTAACGCTAAAGAGCTACCCGGGATGCCCCAAGAACCGCTAGGGAAGTGGGAGTTAGTGAGGGAAAATGACCGGGAGAAACCACAGTGCTGAAGTATTCACCCGCCTGGAAGACATAATAAACATTCCCATGAGAATAAGGCATGTTAAAAAACTTTAAGAAATAAATCACCCCATCGCAGAGAGCCAGGCAGCACGCAGCAAGGAGACAAAATGTCGTCCGCAGACCTTGAGGGGCAGGCCGTGGAGTTATGAGGTAAATGCATCATCCACAGAGCCGCCCTCCCCCCCCGAAGAGCGTGAAACGCGGCCACCTGATCCGGCCGGCCAATAGCGGCCCGGCAGCTCTGAGGTGAACAGGGCTGCCAAGCGCGGAGCGCAGTACAAAGCGCGGTGGCGCCGTTTTATAAAGTTACAGGCACTTAAAACATGTCAAGAGTGAAATACAGTGTTGAATCATTAGACGACCCCCAGAGAGAGTGAGGGAGGATAACAGCAGAATTTCCAGGGACAATGGCGCCCAGAGGACCAATATGAGAAGTGAGGGTGGAGGTAGGGTTTAACGGCACAGAATAACCTGGCAAAACCCATGAGGCAGTGGGGGCATCCCAAAAAGGCTAACCATTAGCCTAAACTGCCTACCCTGTTAGAGCAGCGGTAGGAGCCTAGCTCCTCAGCACCATTGGTGCTTGCTAACCTACCTTCACCCGAACCTTAACAGCCGAAGCTGGGAGGCAGTAAATGAGACAGAACGGGTGGGAATAGTCTTGCAGGGCCGCAGGCATATAAGCCCCGCTCACCTGCGCCACAGAGAGCTATCTTCTGTCTTCGCAGTCCAGACTGCAGAAAGAACTGGGGAATATGAGACATTTCAAAGCAAAGCATGATTGCTGAAGGGGATGGCGGGCTGGGATTGGATGTGAGTGTTAGTAAAGGTAGCAGCCCAGACCCCGCAAAGTAGTGCAGCCCACCAGGCAGGTCTCCCTATGGCACCTGGATTCTTCCAGTCTGCATTTTCCTGGGGCTGCCAAGGGGTCTTCTTCACTACCAGTCTTTATTTTCAGTTGCTTTCTTGCTTCCTTTTCAGCTCCTCTCCAAAATATTTTTTTCTCCTCTTTGGAACAACTAGAACTGTAGAACTATAGAATGCTGGCTGGCTTTAAAGTGGACCAACACCCAGGATTTTGACTATCCTGGGTCTTGGTCCACTTCGGTGGGGTGTGAAACCCCCCCTAACCCCCCAAAAAACTCACCTCTCCCCGCTCCCAGCGCCGACGTACAAGCCAGGTCCAGGAACGTCTAAGCGGCTGCCGCCGCCTCCCGCGCGTCCCTTTTGACGCGCGCGCGCCTGCGTCGGCCATTCGCAGACGGCCGGCGCGGGTGCGCGCACGCCTACAGGGGCGCAAGGGAGGCGGCGGCCGGCCGCCGCCGAAGATCAGGTAAGGTTTTTCGGGGGTTTTGGGGGGGTTACACCCCGCGGGACATCCCGATCTCGGATGTCCCGCGGGGTGGGGGGTGATCGGCCCAGGAATCTTATAGATTCCCGGGCCGATCACCCGTGGGTGTTGGTCCACTTTAAAGCTCCGCTTAACCAGTCCCTAACTCCTCCCAGGAACACACCTACACCCAGTCATCTGCTGCATATGGCTTAGGCCACAGGTTGCACATGTCTGGGCACCTGTCCAACTAGTCCTCGCTTGATCTGACTACTTTGCTACTACTTGTTCTGACTACTCTACTTTTCCCTCCATTTCTAGATGTTCATCTTTCACCTACTGACCTTTTAGCTTATTGGTCCAATAAGCCTCTCACAACTGCCACCTAGAGTCAAAGTTTCATTACTACAACTGAGGGTAGCGTAGGACTCCTGATAACTGAACTAATAAAAATCTTGCGAATAAAAGGGTTGATACCTCTTCCTAAATATTGTTACTAACTTTTACCCATCCAACATGAATACACAAAAAGCAACAGAAGTAGACCTTAAAGTGGACCAACACCCAGGATTTTCACTATCCTGGGTTTTGGTCCACTTCGGTGGGGCACCCAGATCGGGGGTGCCCCGCTGTGTGAAACCCCCCAGAACACCCGGAAACACTCACCTCACCACGCTCCTATGCGGGCGCTCGTCCAATCAGAGCGCTCAGAGCCGCTGTGGTATGCACGTACAAGCGGCGTCCAACCACAGCGGCTCTGAGCGCTGGAGGCCGCGTCTGGCGCTTCCCTCTAGCAGGGAGCGCGCCCGCGCCGCCCATTCACAGACGGCCGGCGCGGGTGCGCACCCTGCTAGAGTGAAGCGCCAGACGCGGCCCGCGCATGCGCAGTTGGTACGGGGTTAAGGTAAGGTTTCGGGGCTTCCTGGGGGGTTTCACCCCGTGGGACATCCCGATTCCGGATGCCCCGCGGGGAGGGATCTGATCGGCCTGGGAATCTTATAGATTCCCGGGCCGATCCCCCCTGGGTGTTGGTCCACTTTAAAGGAGGACTATCACAAAAAAAAAATGGCCTGGTTTTGGTGTGAGTTCTTAACCAAAACGTTTTGCCACTTGGAGGAAAACAGATTCACAAAGGTTTTGTCTTCTAAAAGCGGAACAAACCCCAGGATTTCGACTATCCCGGGTTTTGTTTCATGCCCCCAGGGCATCTCAAATTTGGACGCCCCGTTGTGTGAAACCCCCTAGTTTGCCCAGTAAAACTCACCTCTCCTCGGTCCTAAGGCTCATGTTTGGACTCTCGTCCAATCAGAGCCATTTGCTGTTTGTGTATCCTTCAGCAAAGGGCTCTTATTGACTTCAATGGAGAGCGAGAACAGCCGTCGCAGTCTATCTAAATGGCTGGGGTGGGAGCGAACACACAGCCCGAAGATGCACGAGATGTGACCGCAAATGGCTCTGATTGGACAAGATCTCCCACAGGGCCAGGGAAAGGTTGGATCAGGGACAGAAGGTTAGTGATTGACGGTGCCTCAGGAGTTTCACACAGCGAGTTTCACACAGCGGGACATCCCAATTCAGGATGCCCTGGGGCAAGATCAACGGTCAGCTCTGGAATCTTCTGCTCCTATTCCCCTTTAGACTGGACCTTCAGCATCATTTAATTAAAAGCCCAAACTTTAAAAAAACTATTCTTCAGCATCTAAAATTAATATATTTTTTTTAGTCACTTACTTATTATTCTTTCCACCACTGGGCTGCAACTCTGTTCATGACTCTAGGATACGGGCGCCGCCATCGTTCCTCAGAAGCATCACATACTGAAGAGAGGGGGAAAAGTAAAGGGGGCGGCTTATAGCTGTGCTTTGCACAGACAGAGTAGAGCTGGGGTCAGGAAAAGGACAGCAATCCCAGAATGAAGAGCGGCACAGTCAAAAGACACTTCCTGTTTGCAGGCAGCCTGAGAGTCCGTGGGCCCCCATCTTGGATGTTTAAAGGCTCATAACATGCAGTAGGAGCAGGTAGGATGGTTTTTAATGTGAGTAATCTGTATGTACAGGGGGGAAAACATATAAGATATACTCTTATTCAGGGTGAAGGTCCGGATTAATGTGAGCAATCTGTATGTACAGGGGGGAAAACATATAAGATAGACTCTTATTCAGGGTGAAGGTCCGGATTAATGTGAGCAATCTGTATGTACAGGGGGGAAAACATATAAGATAGACTCTTATTCAGGGTGAAGGTCCGGTTTAAAGAGGAACTTCTGTCATAAATGACCAGAGTCTGTCTCTAATATGCAGCAATAGGGCAGCCCAGGTCACCACCGGTTATGGAAAGATTGAGACACACACCTCTTTGGGGGTTGCGTCTCCAACGTGACATCCAGCAGCCTTTCGGGGGGCCGCTGTGCCAGCTGACAGGCTTCACCATGGCTGGTGTAGAAGGATCCTGGAAGAGGTGAGTATCTGGGCGGCCCAGTTCTTTCTTTTATCGATGGCGATGCACAGCTGCCCTGCTGCTGCATATTAAAGAGGAAAATCCATCTGAGTTACACTCCTTGGGGCACCCTGAATTGGGATGCCCCATTGTGTAAACCCCCCCAGAAGGCCCGTTTCACTCACCTGGTCCCGGAGCCCTCGCCACGTCTCTGCACCATGGCCGCATCCCTGCTCCCGGCCTTTCAGAATGGGCGGAGGTGCGGCGGCACACAGCGCCCTTCGGTGCAGCTCAGCTGCTTAGCCATCTAGGCAGCTTCGATGTCAGCGGAGCCGAAGGGAGAAGAGCGAAAGTGAGCACACTGATTGGTTGAACGGGCTGCTCAGCCAATCAGCACACTCATTTTCATTAGAGTCTGCATCCTGGGAGTGACAGGAAGGTGACTGGCCTAGGGACATACACACAGCGGACATCCCAATTCGGAATGCCCCCACAGAAAGGAACAACACCCCGAAAAGTGAAAATCGGGTTGTATTTAATTACGGTATTTAAAGTTCCTCTTTAAATGAAGCATATAGAAAGGTAAATTGAACAGATTACCGTCATTTTTCACTACTGAATTTTTGATAACATGAGTAACATGGGTCAGGGCCGGTTCCAGGTTTACATGGGCCTTTGGGCGGCATGGTCTCAGTGGGCCCTTTCCCTTCCCGGTACGCACTCCTGGTCTTCTTGTTGTCACCTGCTGCCTGCTGTTTGATCACCCACAGCCTGCCTGCGCGTCTGTCATGTGGTGTGAAGGCCCCTTCCTCTCTCCCTGGTGGGGACAGCACAGGCAGCAGCGGACTGTTGTCCCCACCTGGTGGGTAAAAGTAGTTGCCCGGCCACTCCCAGTCCGCCGCCGGTCAAGCACGATCGCACACCCGACAGCCCTGTCAGTGGGCACCCCTGGAGTCTGGGGGCCCTTGGCAGCTGCCTTGCCTTGCCAGGTGCTGACGCTGGCCCTGACATGGGTATTATAGTTTACAGATTGCTTTTGCTTGTTGCTTATAGTGGCAGTTGAAATGCAAGGAGATCAGAGTTTTAAAAAAGAGAGCAGCAGGCACAGCCTAAATCAAAATCATGTGCGTGCTCCCAGGTCTGTGCCACACCAAAAACTATAAACTACCACATAGGCACAATTTGTGTTGCACCAGCCCTCAGATGATATACAGATTTCCATAGGGGAAGTATCTCATATACTCTTTGCTGATTTATTTATTTTTCATGTTGCTTCTCAAGTATATTGCACTTTAGTAGTATTATTTATAGTTGGTACAAAATATGTGAGGAATATGTGGTATAGGCGAATAGTATTTTACTCAATCATAGTTTTGTAGGATCACAAAGTGGATTTATATTTAGCTTGATTACTGGTATTGCACTGCCATTCTAGCATTTGCACTTTATAATAGGAGAGCTCAGCTGCTCTCATCAATTTGTTTTAATGTTTCAATGTATTGCACATGGTTGGATATATATATATATATATATATATATATATAGTCACATTTATATTTATTGTATCTTTTCTGTATTGGATAGGATTAGTATCTAGGATATGTGTAACATTATGAATTTAGATTTGTTTTTGATGTGAGATTCCCAGTATGGAGGTGATAAGGTTTCTGATTTGTTTTTATCAGAGCAATAGGGCTACCTATTGGTTCAATTGTTTTTAATAGAGTCACTAAAATTAAGATTTATATTTTTACTATATATTTTGTGCTGTGCCCATTTGTGAAAGGTTCTCTTGTGCCTATGTGGTAGTTTATACAGAGCAGAGTTCTCCTTTTAAACACAGAGACGAATAACGTTTAGTCAGGCATTGGATCACCCATGGTGCGTTTTATTTGCAAAGGAAAAAATGTAATTAAAAATCAAAAGAGTAGTTGCTGGCATTTTTACTGCAAGTGA
This sequence comes from Gastrophryne carolinensis, assembly GCA_027917425.1. Classification (NCBI taxonomy): domain Eukaryota; kingdom Metazoa; phylum Chordata; class Amphibia; order Anura; family Microhylidae; genus Gastrophryne; species Gastrophryne carolinensis. Next base: position 22,486,114 of record CM051238.1, read on the forward strand.
TGTCATCGGTGTTACATGATGCAGTCTATTTGGAGAATGTCTCGTAAGGGCAGCCGCATTCCTCCATTGATATGTGCGGAGTTGCCTAGTGCCGCGTGTGTTGTGTGTTTTTATCGGGTCGGCAAAAGAATGCGAAGGGAATAGAGCAGGCTTGGAATTTGCCCTGTGATTGTAGTTGGCAGAGCCATTGAAATACTTTGGTATTCATACTAATTCAGTTTTAATGACAGGTTCCTGGGTGCGCCACACTGCATGGTTTTAGACAAATACAGTTTAATTCATCACCATAGTAGAAGCATTTCATTCTGCGGCACAATAACACAAATTCCACTTACAGAATTTGATCCATGGTATAAACTTTCCCAAGATCTCTGGATAACAGCTACATAAAACATCATAATATATAGCGCAGAGCAAAAAAAGTTTTCTTAGAGCACATGCATAGAAAATGTATCCCAAGGTGAATGCACTTCTATCGATTATCCCCGGTGTGCACACTCCAATCAAAGAACCACTGATGTGCCCTCCACCGATCTCATAAATTTTCTTTTTTTGTTTCAATATTTTTATTAAAGCTTTGAGTTTCCAACACTACATATATTTGAAACGTATGCATTATAATGCCATCCCGCGCAGGGGAGGTGAGAGGAAAAACAATCATTCAAAATTGCATAAGATTACACATAAATCATGTTGATGTATTAATCATTTGCAATGTATACAAGTCGAGAAGGTAAGGAAGTAAATGACAACATCAAGAACATTCAACCTCTTCGTATGGCCTACTTGACCTGAGACATGTTCATATCTATTCTAGGGCCATACACGGTCTGTACCACCACAGGTGAGTCCGCAGGATTGCAGGCTTGGTCAAGCGCGCCAAAGGGAAGGGGTCAATGGGAACCTTTTAGGATTGTAATCTAAAGGGAGGAAAAACAAAGAACTGGGGGGAGGGGGAAAGAAGATTGGGGGGGAGGAAGGGTCAACGGAGGGAGAAGGATCGAGGAGCTCCCGCGCTCCGCCAGCCAACACGTATGGTCACTACAGCCTCCACGGTGGTACGCCAGGCCAAGCAAATCTCATCCAGGGCTCCCATATCGAGAGGAATTTGTCATGGGTGTCGGTCAGAATACTAGATAATCTTTCGTTGGTGAGGAACCCGTTCATTCTGGCCGACACCTCTGAGATTGGGGTAAATTGTTTTTACGAGGCTCTGGCTATTGCCTGTTTGGCCGCTAGGAGGAGGTAGACAAAAAGTCTGTGCTGTTTGCTGGTGAGCTCCTGGGGCTTGCAGTGCAGGAGGGCAACCCAGGGGTCTTTTTTCATATTGGTTTGGATAATGCCATTAGCCAGCCTATACACCTGATTCCAGAAGCGGGCTAGCATGGGACAAGTCCACCATGTATGCAGGAAATCCCCTTCTGCACTGCAGTCCCTAAAGCACATTTTAGATTGCCCCGAGAACATCTTACTCAGGCGAGCCGGCACCAGGTACTAGCGGAGCATTACCTTATAGGCCGTTTCTGTCGTCAGGACATTGATTGAGCACTTGGAGGAGTTGGACCATATTTCTGACCATCCCCTCTCGCTCTGACACGGACCCAGATCATTCTCCCAGCTACCAACGTACCCATGGGTCTCTGGTCCGGCTACATTTAGTGCTGAGTATAGGAAGGAGATTGTCCCTCTCTGAAATGGGTTACTGGTGCATATCTCCTCAAAGGAGGTCCACATCCGGAAGGGGAGGTGCAGCTTGATCAGAGGCAGAATCCAGTGTCTTAACTGGATGTAGCGATGCCCCGATCCTGCCACCATTTAAAAGCCAGTCTATTCTGTTCTCCCGGGGGAAGTTGAGGTTATCCCATAAATGAGCTAGGGGGGTATGTGGAGACATCAAGGATGCCGAATACCTCACTGAGTCCCACACAGCGAGGGAATGTTTCATTAATGGGCTAAGTGCCTTGGGCCTGTGTCCCTGATCCATTCAAAGCAAGCCAGCAATAGGTATTGGTGCACAGTTGGGGAGTTCCAGGAAAGTCCACATTGGGGCCTGGAAGGGGAATGCATAGGGACCAGTTGGGCAATCTGAGCGGCTATATAGTATTTATTTATGTCAGGCACCCCCAGTCCCCCTTGCGTTTTGTGTGATAACATAGTGCGCCTAGACACCCTTGGGCGTCCCTTGGACCATATGAAGGCCAAGATCCTCCTCTGCATCACCCAAAGCATGTACGCCGGGATCTTCACAGGCAGTGCTCTGAAGAAATAGAGCATCTTCGGAAGTATGGACATTTTGATCGCATTAATACGGCCTATCCAAGAGATCGGGTACGTTTTCCAGGTCTCCATAAGGGATTTGAATAAAGGAGGATAGTTGGCCTCATACAGGTCAGAGTACTTAGCAGAGATGCGCACCCCTAAATACGGGAGTGGCTCAGCTGTCCAGCGAAAAGGGAAACTAGCTTTGATCTGGTCCACCACGTCCACCGGCAGGGAGACGTTCATTGCCCTTGATTTTTCGTTATTAGTCGTTAGGCCTGAGATTCGGGCAAACTGGTCCAGAATTTTGTATAAGTTGGGAGTGAGGTGGTCGACTGGGTGATAGCGATTAGAGCATCATCCGCGAAGAACACGGTTTTATGATGAACACCTGCCACCTCCAGTCCCTTTATGTTAATGGAGTTCCTAATTGCTAGACCCAGTGGCTCTATGGCCAGGATAAAGAGAAGCGGGAATAAGGTTCCCCTGTGGATACCGAATGGTCCAGAGGTAAAGCCCAGGTATCTCACTCGAGCCACAGGGGCCGTGTAGAGGGCTCCTATCCACTCAAGGAACCGCTGCCCGAATCCCCACTTACGGAGCACCCACATTAGGTAGTCCCAAGATAGAGAATCAAAAGCTTTCTGTATGTCAAGTGAGAGGAGAAAGGCCGGTATGCCCCTGGAATGGGCGTGGTGGACCAGATGTACAACCCTCCTAACATTGTCCCCGGCCTGTCGAGCTGGGACAAAGCCCACCTGGTCCCTGTGTGTATGAGGTCAGCCACGAAGGTGTTCAGTCTAGCCGCTAGGACCTTAGCCAAAAGCTTCACGTCGATATTAATCAGGGATATTGGTCTATAGTTGAGGACGAGTAAGCTGTCTTTCTCCGGTTTGGGGATCATACATACATATACTCGAGTATAGGTCGACCCGAATATAAGCCGAGGCACCTAATTTTACCATAAAAAAATGGAACAAGTTATTGACTCGAGTATAAGCCGAGGCGGCTTTTTTCAGCTTATACTCGAGTATATACGGTATACACACTTACCTCTCGTTTGCACTGCCTGTCCGTAGAAGCCGGCCCGAGGGCGGCCCAGAACGTACGCTGAGCGGCATCCCGTCCCCGGCACATGAGGTGCGGGCGGCAGCGGAGGAACAGCTGCAAGTGAGAGGGTGAGTGCGGGAGCTGGCCCAGAACGTGCGCGTCACCGCCACCGGCCGGCGTGGCGGCAGCGGAGGAACAGCTGCAAGTGAGGGGGTGAGTGCGGGAGCCGGCCCAGAACGTTCGCGTCACCGTCCCCGGCCGGCGTGCCCTGCCCTCCGTCGCTGTGCGTCCTGCCCGGCGCTTGGCGCTGGGCTGCACAGTGTGCTCCGGTCCCCGCCCTACCGGCACAATGGCGCAGAGCACCGCCGCCCCCCTCCCCTCCGTCCAGGCCGGCCCGAGGGAGGCCCCCCCGGAGACGCTGAGCGGCATCCCGTCCCCGGCACATGAGGTGCGGGCGGCAGCGGAGGAACAGCTGAAAGTGAGAGGGTGAGTGCGGAAGCCGGCACGGGGGCGGGAAATGAATGGGCATGTCGCCTGGCCCCTTTTTCTCCTCCATTTCGGCACTGACTCGAGTATAAGCCGAGGCGGCTTTTTTCAGCCCAAAAAGTGGGCTGAAAAACTCGGCTTATACTCGAGTATATACGGTATGTCCGCTAGGAGCGAACTGGGGCTGAGTGAGGTTTCCGTACAAAGGGCATTAAACAGGTTCGACAGATGCGGGGCCAGAATGTGGGCAAACTTTTTATAGTACAGACCGCTAAATCCATCTGGGCCTGGGGTCTTGGAAGTCTTCAATGACTTAATAGCTAACAGGACCTCACAAGGTGTTATGGGCGCCTCCATCCTGTCCACACACCCCTGCCCAATCTTCGATAACTCGATGCCCTCAAAGAATTCCTCCAATTTGGATGGATTTACGTTTGCTGGGGCTGCATAAAGGGCTGACAGAAAATCCCCAAAGGCCGAAACAACCTTATTAGGGTCGGCCGTGACACCGCCCGAGTCAAGCTTCAGTTTTATAGGCTGCCGCCTGTCGAGGTCAGCCGCCTTTAGCTTCCGGGCTAGCATTGTGTCCGGCTTGTTACCCCTAGTATAAAATTTTTGCTTCGACCATCCGAGTCGTTTCTCTGCTTGGTCATCGAGGAGCATGTTGAGCTCTGTGCGCAGCTTATCTACAGCTCTCTTATTCCTGGCGCTCGGGTTCCCCCTCCACTGAAGCTCCGCCTGTTCAAACCCCAGGGTCAGGTCTCATCCTCCGTTGCCTTTCCCGTTTTTCAGCAGAGGCTATGGAGATAATGTTCCCCCTCATGGTGGCCTTTTGGGCTTCCCAAAGAGATATTGGGGAGGAAACCGAATTCATATTGTGCGTAAAGTATTCCTGCAGAGCAACCTGAATTTTAGAGCAGGTGGAGCCATTTGATAAAAGGGAGTCGTTGAGCCGCCAGTTGTAGGAGTGCTTGGTGGTGATCAGGAGGTCTAATACAGCCATTACTGGGTTGTGGTCAGACCATGCTGTAATGTAAATCTTGGAGTAAATGGTGGCGGGTAGCACTGATTGTGGGACCAATATATGATCTATCTTGCACAATGTGCCGTGCGGGTTGGAATAGAACGTGAAGTCATGGGTTTTGGGATTCTTTTCCCTCCACACATCACATAGATTGTAGTGGTTAAGTAGATCATGAAACGTCTGGGACTGAGCATCTGGGGCCGGTAAGGTCACCCCCAACTGTCCAGTGCGCCGCCTGTCCCAGGATGGATTGTCAGGTTGGAATCCCCCCCCCCCCCATGAGTAAGGTCCCGATGGTATTGTTTTGAACAACCGACAGTAGATGTCTGAAGAACCGGGTCTGGAAGGTGTTAGGGGCATAATATGTGACCAGGGTGATCTCCACATCATAGAGGGTACCCTGCAATATGAGATATCTGCCTGTAGGGTCTGAAATCTCTTTGGAACAAATAAAGGGGAGGCCCTTGCGAAAGGCAATCAGTACTCCCTTCTTTTTTTCTCTAGCACAGGCTACATAAGATAAGGGGAAATAACCACTCAGGTAGTTAGGTTTGGAACTGGTGGAAAACCTAGTTTCCTGTAAAAAAATTATGTCAGCTTTGCAGGATTTGTAATAATGGAAGGCCTTACTACGCTTAGCAGGGACGTTAAAGCCCTGGACATTGTGTGATATAACCTTAATATTTCACCCAACCATGACGACCCAGGCGGTGAGGCTCAGCAACAATCGGCCTAGCGGAGCACGGGAGGCCCATGTGGGAGGGGAGGGGGGCAAACAAGGTGTAAGTGGAGGGCTGAGGTAGGGGTGGGGCGACAGGATTAGCAGGGATAACATAAATAACATGAATAACATGCATAACATGAATAGGATCAAACTAAAACATTGTGTACCCGTGTGCGGTGAAGAACTGCACAGGGTCCTTCTAGGTTCTGCAGTAGCAGAAGAAGGTCCATAGGCCAAGGCCACATGTGGCCTTTTTCAGACCATTTGACAACTTGTCTGTCAGGGGGGTTCACCCCGGAGACACAGGGCAAGACTGTGGAATAACATTGCTATCTTGTAGCGAAAATGACCCAGCATATAACAAGACTAATTAATGCAACGTAAAACAGCGTAAAGAAACGGCATAAAACAGCACAGCTCAATTTACTATCTAACTCTAACGGTACCGCAGGCCCACGCAGCAGCCAGCAGGCGTACGCCACCCGATCCCACGGGCCGGCGCGGAGTCCGAGGCCCCATCAAATACCAAAACTCAGGCAGAGGCCCAACCATTACAACTAAGTCGGTCCATCCGCGACGCGTGCCTGCCGTCGCTGAGGAGCCCGACCCGATCCATCCAGGACGTTGGAGCCACCATGGCATCGCTCCCCCCACCCCCCCCCCGGCCCGGCGTCACAAAGGGTTCATAACGGAGAACCCAGCCGACCGAGGGTGAGGAAGGGGGAGAGGCCGAGGTCAAGTGGGGGAGCACCTAGGCACCCCCGAGGGATCCAACCCCCAGGAGGGAGAGGACAGGACCCGGATACGGACCCAGCGGCCGCTCCGGAAATTCAAAATGGTAAAACAATCAGAAAGACTTATAATAAACTTTTAGGACTAAGCCCAAGAGGGGAGAGTCACTCAAAATTAGGTAAGTTACAGCTCCGACTGGCGGGGTCCTCATCCCGGAGCCGGACCAGATCCTGAGGGACGCCCGGCGACTCGATCTTTCTTCCTACGGGCACGCACCTTCTCCCACAGGGGCTGGAGTGTTGGTCTTCTGGGAGCCTGCTGGGCGGACGCCCCGGCAGTGCACATCGGGGAACCGCTGGAGATCAGGCCTCGCAGGATGTTCAGCAGTTCTGCTAGAGAATCGGCAGCGTGCTGACAGCCCGCGTGGGTAAACGCGAGCTTGAAGGGGAAGCCCCAGCGGTATTTTATGTTGTGTTTGTTGAAGATTTCCAGGCCGGGTTTCATAGCTCTCCTCCATTGTAGGGTTTGTGGGGCAACGTCCGGGAAAATCTGGTAGAGGTGGTTCTGGAAGCATAGGTCCCCTTTTTCTCTGGCGGCCATCAGGATCATTTCCTTCATGCGGTAAAAGGCTTGACAACAATGTCCCTGGGGAGACCATCAGATCTTTTAGGGCCCAACGCCCTGTGGGCGCGATCCAGTTCCAAGCGGTCGATGGGTATGGAGGGGATCAGTTCTTGTAGGAGGGCTGTAACGGTGGCTGGAATGTCCTCTATTGATTCCGGGAGGCCTCGGATGCGGATATTCACCCTCCTGGACCTGTTCTTCAGGTCTTCCAATTTGCGTTGCAATGAGGACATATCTTCCTTTAAGGCCGCTGATTCAGACCCCTTGAGCTCCAGGGCCACAACCACGTCATCCATCCTATCCTCCAGCGAGCCAGTCCTGTTGCCCAGATCCTTAATTTCATTAAAGAAACTGGTCGAGAGTTGGGTCACAGCGGCCGCCAGCTCCTGCTGTAGTAAAATCTTGAATTTATCAAGTAGGTTGGCATCACATACTATGGGATCCAGGGGCTCCGCATCATGGCACTCATGATCAGATTGTGATCCACCCCCAGCCGCATCGTCAATCAGTAGTTGGGAAGAGTCACTGTCCCTCGGCGAAAGTGGTTCCCCAGAAAACAAAAAGCCCTCATTAGAGAGCGACAAGGGCGAGCAACCATGCAAGCGACGACCTCGACCCGAGGAAGCAGGGGAGGGGCCCGGGTGCTTGCCCCCCTCTGGCTCCATTGTGGGGTGGCCGGCCACGTGGTGGGCACCAATATCGGCGCCGGCTTACTCTGTCCCTAGTAAGCAGTCCCTCCTCCAAGGGGGAGAATGATGGGGGTGAGATGGATGGCAGGGATGGTGGGGGAGGATCTCCCCTCACCATCGTGATCAGATGCCTCCACTGCTGGCGGGGGGGGGAGGCGCCTTGAGGTCGCCGCCATTAATGATGGGATCGCCTGGGGAGGGGGCATGTAGAGCCCAGCTGCAGCCCCTCCTGTGGACTGGGGAGGGTGGCCACGTCCCCTACCTCCATCCTCCGTTCCTCCGCCGGGTCCACCAAGCACCATTGTTCGTGTTGAGCAGGGAGGGAGGGCCCCTCCTCCTCTTCCCCGGCCGCCGCCATGCTGCGCCTGAGCTGCTGTGAGCGCGCCAGAGCCCCGCCAGGTCTCCCGGCTCAGTGGCCCCTCGCCTTGCCCCCCTTTTTCCCCATCTAAGTGTCATAGAAGGGAGAGGTGTGGGCCCAATTCAAAACCAACTCCACACAGGTTAATAGACAAATAAGGAAAAAAAGAAAAAAAAGAAAAAACAATCTAGCAAAATTCCGTTTAATAAAAAAAATTCCTTTTAAAACTTTCAATGTATGCACTTACAATAGAAAAATAGATGCAATACACAATCAAATAGAATAGGCAACTCTCACCAGCCCCTCCGAACGTGGATGAGATGTATGTTCACATAAATAGCTATCCGGATAGTGTAGAAAACTACCACTGCTGCTGCCAACACATTTCGTTGCTATAAGCAACTTTATCGAGGCCAGCTGGTGTGGAGCTGGTTTTGGATTGGGGCACCCCCCTCCCTTCTTTGACACTTATGCCTGGCTTTCTCAGCATTTGGATATCAGTATGCCATTTGGATACTGTGTGAGAAGGTGCTATTACCATTGAAAATCTGGTAAGAATTTATGAGATCGGTGGAGGGAACATCAGTGTTTCTTTGATTGGAGTGTGCACGCCGGGGATAATCTATAGAAGTGCATGCACATTGGGATACATTTTCTAGAGTTGGACTTTTGGACTGACATATGCGCTAAGAAAGCAGTTTATATATTATGATGTTTTGTGTCTCAAAACTTTTTGGGATAAGTGGTTCACAGCACGTGGAGCATTAATCTGAGATATATATTACGTGTAAACTCATGTTTGAAATTTGAAGCGTGGTATCATTCATTTTCGATTTAACACCCACATAAAGCTCTAGTCACAACAGGACAATCCCCAATCAACTGGACCGACTGGGAACTTTTGAGGCTTGCATAGACTTACCAGTATGCAGGCTGTGTTGGTTTGCTTCAGTAAATGGAGTATGGGCTGGCTTTGGGGGATCATTGGCTTGCTACTATGGGGGGGGGGAGTGTTTGTCTGCTTCTGTTGGAGGTATGTGGCCATGCATCAGTTGAAAGAGTGTAGGCTTGCTTCAGGTGAGGGAATGTGGGTTTGCTTCAGTTGGGAGTGTGTTGGCTTGCTTCATTTTGACTAGCCTGGGATTCCTTTATATGGGGCAGTGTTAGCTTTTTAGTGGCATTTTTTCAGTGGAGGGAGTGTGGACTTGTTTCAGCTGGGGCAGTGGCTGATAATTAGGTGGAAAAGCCTGTATTTTGAGACTTGAATAGACATATCCGAGTGCAGGGAGTGCATGTTTGTTGTAGTTGGAGGAGTGTGTACATGCTTAATTTAGAGGAGTGTGGGCTTGTTTTATATTAGGAGCATGTAGTCTTGCTTCAGTTGGGGTGACATAGGTTTGCTTCGTTTTGCTTAGTGTAAGCATGCTTAATTTGGGGAGGGTTGTGGTCTTTGCTTCAGTTGGGGATGTGTGGACCTGTTCAGCTGGTTGCGTGTGCTTGATTTAGTTGGGCGGGGGCATTTGGGCTTGCCTCAGTTGCAGTAGTGTGAGCTTGCTTCATTTGGGGGATTATGGGCTTGCTTCATTTGGGGGAGTTTGGGCTTGTTTCAGTTGGAAGCATGTGGGATTTTTTCCGTTGGAGAACTGTGAGCTTGCTGCTTCAGCTTATGGTGAGTGAGCTTGCTTCAGCTGGGGGTGTGGGCTTGTTTACGTTGGGGTATTGTGAGCTTGCTGCTTCAGCTTATGGTGTGTGAGCATGCTTCAGATGGTGGTGGTGGCTTGCCTCAGCTGTGGGAGCGTGGGCGTGTTTCTGTTGAAGGAGTGTTGGACTTTTAGTGATGTGTGGCCTTGTTTCTGTGGGGGAGTGTGGGCTTGCATCAGACGGGGGAGTGTGAGTTTGCTTTAGCTGGGTGAGTGTCTGGTTCAGTGGTTAGTTAGGTGGGAGAACATGCATTTTTAGGCTTGCTTAGACCTACCAATGTGCGGAGCATGCAAGCTTGCTGCAGTTGGTAGGGGTGTGTCATTTGGGGGGGGGGGGGGGTTACAGCCTTGTTTCATTTGGGGGAGTGCAGATTTCTTCAGGGTGGGGTGTGTGGGCTTGCTTCAGTTGGGGGTCCACCCCCCCCCTCCCAAATTAAGCAAGCCCACACAGGAAAGAACCCACATTCCCCCTATTGAAGAAACTTGCCTAATTTGGGGGGGGGGATGCTCCAGCTGAAGGTGTCTGGGCCTCTTCAGCTGAAGTCAAGTGGTCTTGCTTCAGTTGGGGGATTTTGAGCCTGCTTTTTCTGGGGGTGTGTTGTCTCGCTTTAGCTGGGGTATGTGGGCTTGCCTGCTTCAGTTGGTGGATTGTGAGCTTGCTTCATTTGGGGAGTGTGCATTTCTTCGGATGGGGGTGTACGTGCTTGCTTCATGGCTAGCCCACATGCCCCCCAACTGAAGAAAGCCCACACACCAAAGAAACCCACATTCTCTCTAATGAAGAAACTTATGAGCTGGCTTAATTTGGGGGGAGGCTTGCGCCAGCTGAAGATGTCTAGGCCTCTTCAATTGAGGTCCTGTGGGCTTGCTTCAGCTGGGCGATTTTGAGCTTGCTTTTCCTGGGGGTGTGTTGTCCTGCTTTAGCTAGGGGTATGTGGGCTTGCATACTTCAGTTGATGTACTGTGAGCTTGCTTCATTTGGGGGAGTGTGGGTTTGCTTCAGTCCCTGCCATTAGTAAAACATTCCCAGAATGTACTGCTCATGCCCAATAGGTCTGATGTCCAGCATGACCAGCCTTCTACACATAACATACATCCGTGGGAAGTTCTTTCAGAGGACTCAATGACTGATTGCTCTGTGCAGCACACATACAGCATACAAAGAGGACAAAGCTCAGAGAGCCATATATTGGGATGTGATGTTAAAATTTTGGGATGGGCTTTCTCTCCCTCCTGCTGTGACTGTAACAAACAAGATGAGTCATTCTGAAAAGTCTACCATCCCTTTTTTCTGATAGGTCCATTGTGCTACATTATTTAAAGCGGACTTTCACGCTGAATAAGAGTATATCTTCTATGGTTCCCCCGTCCTGTAAATACAGATTGCCCACATTAAAAATCACCCTACCTGCACCTATTGTTTTTTTTGAGTCTTTTAACATCCAAGATGGCGGCCCATGGAGGCCCATCTCAGGCTGCCTGCAGACAGGAAGTGCCTTCTGAATGTGCCGCTCTGCATTCTGGGATTGCTGTTCTTTTCCAGCTCTGCTCTATGTGTACAAAGCACAGCTGTAACCCGCCCCTCCTGCAATTTTTCCTGCCTCTCCTCAGTATGTGATGCATCTGAGGCAAGATGGCGATGCCTGTATCCTAGAGTCCTGAACAGAGTTGCTGCCCAGTGGGGGAAAGAATAATAAGTAAGCAATTAAAAAATTTAAAATATATTGATTTTAGATGCTGAGGAAGTTTTTTAAGGGTTTGGTCTTTTCATTAAATGATGCTGAAGGTCCGGATTAAGCCAAATAGCAATTCATTTAACTTAATTGTTTCTGTTGTAATCAGCTGTGATACTTTCTAAAGTCGTGAGTCTTTAAAGTGGACCTAAACCCACGGCGGTCGGCCGGGGAAACTCTATAAGATTCTCAGGGCCGAAAGATTCCCTCCCCCCGGGGCATCCAAAATCAGGAAACCCTTTTGTATGAAACCCCCCAGATCGCCCAGTTCACTTACCCTACTTCCCAGTCCAACGGGCATGCGCGAGCCACGGCCGCATCCCCGCTATCCCTCCAGTAGGGTGCGTGTTCGCGCCAACCATTTGTGAATAGCCGGCACGGGCTTGCTCCCTATTAGAGGGAAGCGGGGGATGCAGCCATCAGCGCGCTCGGAACTGCTTGCCTTAGACGATGTGACCTCAGCGGATCTGAACGCGCTGATTGGACGAGTGGCCGCATATGCACCATAGGACCAGGTAGAGGTGAGTTGGTTTTCGGCAACCTGGCGAGTTCCACACAGTGGGGAACCCTCGATCAGGGTGCCCCAGGGGCAAAAACCAAAACCCGGGATAGTCAAAATCCTGGGTTTTGGTCCAATTTAATTGGAATTCACATAGATTACAGTGCAGTGTGATTTGTGCATTGTGCTATGGGATGGAAAAAAACTCTCTAAGGATTGTCTCCTCTGTAGCTTTAAGACTTATTTTATATCTGAACGGAATCGGAATATATAAAGGGGTTAATGTAGGATTTAATTTCTGTTAAGCGATAGACATCTCTGTGTGCCTTACTGCCATCACTAATGCAGACAGGAATTACCCAACCAATATTTCCCACAGTCTGGGACACAGCGGGGGCATCTCAGGCCAGGTAACGCTCCTTCATGGAGAGAATATTCCGACTAGAGGCTAAATGGCTTTTAATTAGGGTTTAACACTAACAGCTGTTGGCAGCTGTGCTCGGTTTGGATATCTGGAAATTCCGACACAAATGACTAAAAAGAGGCCGCTCTTCACAGGGCTGACAGGGGCGGATATACAAACACCGAGCGTGCAAACATTAACCTATTTATTATGAATCCCAATATACAGCATTTGCAGCCAATGGTGTTTTTTATACTTGACATTTTTCTGCTGCTTTATTAACCCTTTATACTGGAAAGCAGTCCTACTCCTTACAATGGCAATGTGGTTACTTCTAGCGAGCACCCAGATAGGTTGACCCGTCCACATAAATTCCAAAGGAAATTTTCCCCAAAAGAGCTTACAGTGCCGTGCACAACCAGCCCTCGAGCTCCATTGGCCTCTGATCCATCAAGTATTGAGCTCCATTGGTCCTTAGCAGGCCATATGGCACAGGTTTGTGATGCAAAGCAGGGGAGGAGAGGTAAGTATGCATACCAACTTTTCAGGGTGGGAAAGAGGGACATTTGTTAAATTAGGCCACACCCCCTCGTTGAGGGATGGATAGGAGATAGGATATAACAGTTAAAACAATATAAACACTTTAGATAGGCAATGTAATCATTTATTGATGCAGATCTGCATGTTAAACCTCAAAGAGGGACAAAGGAGAACAACGAGGGACAGGGGGACATGGACTCAAAAGAGGGACAGTCCCTCCAAATCAGGGACACTTGGGAGGTATGAGTATGTGTTACAAAGTTGATGGCAGAAGGAGACCATACGCTCCATCTAGTCTGCGCTTATGTGTATACTGTATGTTCTCTTTATCTTAGGATAGATGGAGGCTTATCCCAGGTGTATTTAAATTCAGCGACTGCCGATTTTTCAGCTACCTCTGCTGGAAGTTTGTTCCAAGCATCTACTACTCTTACTGTAAAATAATATTTTCTAAGATTGCTCCTGATCTTCCCTCTGACTAGCTTCAGGTTGGGCCCACTTGTTCTATCATTAAGTTTCTTATTAAAAACACTTCTCTCCTGAACCTCATTTAATCCTTTCACATATTTAAAAGTCTCCATCATGTCCCCCCTCTCCCTTCTTTCCTCCAGACTGTACAAATTAAGTTATTTAAGTCTCTCCTGATAAGTTTTAAGTTTAAGTCCTTCTACCATTTTTGTTGCCGGCCTTTGGACCCGTTCTATTTGGATAATGTATTTTTGGAGGGGAGGTCTCCAGAACTGCACACAGTATTCTAGCTGTGGTCTCACCAGGGCTCTATACAGTGGCATCACAACCTCCCTCTTCCTACTGGTGAGGCCTCGAGCTATGCAACTGAGCATCCTGCTTGCCTCTCCCACTGCCTGGCTACACTGTCCACTCATCTTGCCGCTATCAGTAATCAGTATCCCTAAATCTCTCTCCTCCGAGGTCCTGGGTAACACAGTACTGCCCATACGGTACTCAGAGCAGGGATTCCTTCTACCCAAGGTTATTTTGGAGCAATAACTACAATAGAGGTGAGCTGCCAGATCAGCTTATTTTGGAGCAGGGCATCCTAATAATGTGATTACATCTAGTTGGCATCCAAATATGTTCATCTTTCTGGGTAAATTTCCAAAGACAATCTTCTAAGTAGGCCGTTTACTTACCTCTCCAGACTGGCAAGTCACCAATGCGGTTTGCCACAGGGAGTCCATGATGCCATGCACATCTGGCCTTCAAATGCTATTGGTCACTGACATATGACTGCCAACTACTAGTGCACTCATTCATTGCCTGATAGCCATTATAGTCATTATTAGTCATTGGCTGGTCAAATGCCAGGAGAGGTTAGATGATTATATTGCTCCTACCCTGTTATTGGGCTTCATGGTGGTCGGAGCGGGGACTATTTGGTTCGTAAACCTGGCCAGCACAAAGTGTAAACTGCTATAGGGGTAACTTGGATCCCTCACCAGTTCACAAACAATTAAAAAAATACAATAAAAAAAAATAACTCACTGTAGCCGCATCTTCCTTCATCTGTCCCCCGCTGGATAGTGTCCTCTCTGCAGGTCCACCAGGTCAGGGCTTCCTCCTGGCCTGGCGGGCTGTGATCTTCTTGATGCCAGGGAGCCACAGTTGCAGGTGCCCCACCGTCATCTGTAGTGAGGGGGGACACAGATCCCCCTCTTCCTTCATTGACCATCTTTGTGGATCTGGGAGCTGGGTTATTTCCCAGCAAAAACTGCTGCAAAAACTAGCGCATGCGTTGGAGAAAACAGCCATTAGACAGAGTGAAGGCGAGCGCTCCCTCCTCGTTAAAACAATTAGCTGTTTGATGAATTGTGATCCTGTATGGGTGGAGCCGGGCAGCCTTTCAGCCCATCATCTCAGCCCATACAGAATCAATTTCTGGCCACTCAACTTCCTACTTCCTACTGGGCTTCCCCACTCACAAGTCCCGTGATAGCATGAACTTGCAGATGTGAGGGAAATAATAACGATCAATTGCAGAGGATAATGATTGCTGTTAGTGATGGGCGTCTGTGTTCGTGCATCTGACACAAACACGGAAAGCTGGTTGATGGGCCCACCTAAGGGTGCAGCAACATGAAGCATTGCTGTACCTTACCTCTGCTCGATCCTCTTCCTGGTCAGCAGCGGCCGCAACGTTTGAAATCGTCCCAAGCCGAGGGCTACAGAAAGTTGGGTGCCGGCTCCCATGAGTGAGGACACTTTTAGTGCCATAGATTCCTGCTCTTTGAGATCTAAACCAACAGCGCCACTATAAAGCGGCGTAGCCCAAACAAGAGCGCCGGTCACCTCCAACTATATGGCACTGATGATAAATTAGATGCAGACTGGTTTGATAAATCGCACACTGAGTGCTGCATTGACTGGTGCTGACGCTTGATAAATGAGGCTCCCACTTTCAGTTCCACTTAAAAAGGTTTTACTGGAGTTTCACTTAAATCAGTCAAAGACCGACCACCCTGTGCTTCACATTTCCATCTTCAATATCGCTATTTCAGCCGGTGCCAGTGTTGTTGATCTGCAGCTGGTTTCCTCATTTAATGTATCTGCTTTTGTCCATGGCGAGGAGGAGCCACATTTTTCAAGCCGTTAAATTGATGGGCTAAGTAAATAGGATTAAGCGTGAATGTCTGAGGTGGGAGGGGAGCGGCGGCTAGGCGCGCAAGCTTGATGGCCAAAGAACAGCATGGATGCATCGGGTGAAAGCAGACCCCTTTTTAAGCCAGCTTGAATATGCTATATGGGAGGTATAGGGCTCACTTCCAAGCCTCCCATGATTGGATTAGACACGCTTTTACATTTTGGGTCTCTGTAGACGTATGGGAGCTCTCCACCGCCGCCAGTCTGTTCCCGAGCTGCTAGTCTCCCCAGCAGGACCCTCAGATTTCTCAATGTCACATTAAAGCGGCCTCACGCTGCTAAGTGCTGTCTCACTCACCTTTTCAGTCGCTGGACCTTTAACCCGGGGATTGTGAATGCTGAGATTTCTTGCCTCCATCTGTTCACAGGACAGGTCCCAAGTATCCCGATTTCACATGCAAAGGTGACGTGCTCCCCTAGCTGGATCATTATAGGACGATTTATCTTGGCATGAATTTTGGTTCACGGTCTGTCCTGAATATGAGACAACTTTTTGTGGGGGGTTTTGGTGTAAATGGTGGGTGGGAGGGACGTTGCAACAAGGATTTCTAACCGCAGTTCAGAAATGTATTTCCTTTCATCTTGAACTGATCCATATCCAAAATCCGATGCTCGTAATTTGATTTCATGCTCGCGAGCTGGCGCAAACGCGTGTGAACATTCGGAATCCACCAAATAATGGAATCGATGGAATTGTTTTAACCGTGCACAGACGGTAAATCATTTATTAGTAACTGTGAGACCTACTGTGTGCTACGCGCAAAGGCTTTAGGCAGGTGTGGAAAAATGCTGCAACGTAAGAATAGAACGGTTGTTAGTTTTCATGTATTAGTTAAATCGGACCCATCCTCATTTCCTAGCTAATGGGTGAAGGAGCGGCCCGGGCCGCTTTGTAACATGTTTGGAGGGGGGGCATCCAGATTGCTCGAGCCCCTGCCCC
The DNA here is from genome assembly GCA_027917425.1 of Gastrophryne carolinensis. Classification (NCBI taxonomy): domain Eukaryota; kingdom Metazoa; phylum Chordata; class Amphibia; order Anura; family Microhylidae; genus Gastrophryne; species Gastrophryne carolinensis. The sequence continues at coordinate 22,502,533 of CM051238.1, forward strand.
ATGCATTGTACCCTGCAACTCCCTCATTCCATACCATTACCGCGATCCTCCCTTGAAATGTAGTCCCACAATTGGCCGCAGGTGGTCACGTGGGTCAGGTTGTGTTCCATGTCCAGTCACCGGCTGTCACAACCTGACCCATGTACAATAAGCCTGCATTTCGGCCTAGGATCACGGATAAGGTAAGAGTTACGGGCGTTGTGAGGTTCAATGCAAAGGGAGGCTCCAGCCAGGGCCATCACCAGCACAGGGCAAACCTGGGCCCTGGAATCTTTAGGGGCCCACTCAGGCTCACAATTGCCCATGGTATTATTTTACAGTGGACCCGAACCATTGAATGCCGGGTGTTATGTGCAGACCCGCTCCTGGCTGGCCTAAGCAACAGGGGATCATCAGCAACAATGGAGAAAATGGCATGGAACGGAGGGCAATTGATGGAAGCTCAGAATGTGATGAGAACCAGGTGACAACCGATAGCAATGATGAAGGCTTTAGTGGTAGCCAAACAAGCAGTAAGGAACAAGGAGCAAGAGCACATCTTGTTTCAGGAACAGCATTGGTAATATAAAAAATATACCCTTGGCATCTAGAAAGCAAGTGCTGCATTCACAAAAGATTTTTAAAGGTACACACTTAATATATACATGTCTCAGAAAGCATAATGCCTCTGTCAGCTTGCCACAAACTGTCTGTATTATGTATTGGTAGAATAATAATAACCATGCACTGAGGAAGCTTAAAGTGGACCAACACCCAGGATTTTGACTATCCTGGGTTTTGGTCCACTTCGGCGGGGCACCCCGATCGGGGGTGTCCTGCGTTCTGAAATCCCCCAGAAACCCCCAAAAACTCACCTCTCCCCGCTGCCACGTGACCGCGCTGTCCAATCCCCGCCGACGTCCAAGCGGGTGACAGCGGCGTCCAAGACACTCTCGGCGCGCACGCGCCCGCGCCGGCCATTCACAGACAGCCGGCGCGGGCGCGCGCACGTCTAGAGGGGCGCGTGGGAGGCGGCGGCGGCGGAAGTGGCGGCGGATCAGGTAAGGAGTTTGAGGGTTTTTTGGGGGGTTTCACCCCGCGGGACATCCCGATCTCGGATGTCCCGCGGTGAGTGAGGTGATCGGCCCGGGAATCTTATAGATTCCCGGGCCGATCACCCCTGGGTGTTGGTCCACTTTAAGGTGAAACGTTTGCACAAAAAACTCGCTTGCTACAACTGCGGAAAATAAATCTATGCTTGCTAAAAAACTGAGAGACAGTGACTTGCTACAAACTGTTAACAGATGCAATTTCTGCTTTAAATAATAGAGAAAACATCTATTATCAATATGTATTGAAAATGTGTAAATATGTATATTTTGACATTGTATGTATATATGAAAACTGATATATATATATATATATATATATATATATATATATATATATATATATGAAAAATAAGTATTATTTAACCTAAATGACTACGGTATGGCCCCATGAAATATTCCCAATGTGGTCTTTTGTTAAAACAAAACCCTCCCCCCAACATACTTTTATTAAGTAAGCTGTTATTATCATCACTTTCTGTGTACCCCTCACAGCAGAAAATTATCTTTATAAGAGATAAACGATTTCTGTTTCAACTTTTGAGCATCTTGCTATATTTTGTATGTCTGTTATTTTTATTGTACATCCTTTTTTACATGCACTGCCCCTTATGGGTGAATTCAATCCTAACTCACTTAAAATCAGGAGAGACATTGTATGTGTATGTGTGCTAAATCTTGTGCCCTGTATGCTTGATATTGATATTGCTACTTGTGCCTGTCTAGGGGTGTGAGATCACATGACAATCAGTAAATCGGGGTGTGACTGTTTAGCTATATAGTCGGGCCTAGGCCCTCACAGTGTGATTGGGCATATTAAAGTGGACCTTCAGCATCATTTAATGAAAAGCCCAAACCCTTAAAAAACTATTCCCCAGCATCTAAAATTAATATATCCAACATTTTTAGTCACTTACTTATTATTCTTTCCCCCACTGGGCTGCAACTCTGTTGAGGACTCTAAGATACGGGCGCTACCATCTTGCCTCAGAAGCATCACATTCTGAGTAGAGGATAGCGGGATAAAGTGCAGGGGCGGGGTTATAGCTGTGCTTTGCTCAGACAGAGCAGAGCAGGGGTCAGGAGACAGACAGCAATCCCAGAATGCAGAGCGACACAGTCAGAAGACACTTCCCGTTTGAAGGCTGCCTGATGCTCCATGATCCACATCTTGGATGTTTAAAGGCTCATAACATGCAGTAGATGCAGGTAATATGATTTTTAATGTGGGCAATCTGTATGTACAGGATGGGAGGGAACATATAAGATATGCTCTTATCCAGGCTGAAGGTCCGGTTTAACTGTTTAAGGGGAGATCTTAGCTTGAGATCTGTGGGTGTGTGGGTGTGTGTTGTCTGGCCACTTAGGGCCAGTGGTGGCTCGTGTGTGTGGGTAAAACGATTGTTGGAAGTACGATCATAATCCTGTCTGAATCAGGACATCAAACCTCTTTGATTCATGACATGTTTCTTCCAGGCCGCAGCTATTGTTTGTTTCCATGCAACAGGTTTTAGTTTTAAGTGGAGTCAGGGCCCGGCACACGGCTCGGGAGAATAGTTTAAAGAATAGTTTAAACAGAAGCCTCAGTTCCCTTTAAGGCTCCATTCAAACCTCTCCGCTTGCGCGGCGTTGGGCAACGCAGTCACAACGCAAAGGAAAATGCTGCCTATTATTTTCAGTGAGTCAGTTCACATATATATGCAGCATATATATGTGTACTAGCCCATTAAAACAATAGCTAGCATTTCTCCTTGCGCTATGACTGCGTTATCCAACACAGCGCAAGTGGAGAGGTGCGAGCTGAGCCTTAGATTAAGAAATGCTGCCTGACAGGAAGAAGCGGCCGGCAAACCGCTGATATGTAACTGTAAATTTATTGCTAGAGGATTTCCTACAATTCCATAACGTTCTAAAAATACGCGCACAGGGGAAATTGCTGTTTATGAATAAGCCTTGTGGTCATGTTAAAGTGGACTTGTCATTGTCACTTGTCACCATAAGTAAATTTCCATTGATATCTTGAAGGACATCAGACAAGTTGCACTCTGGCCATTCATTTATGTGCCGCTAGAATCTCCAGCTAAACAAATGGCTTCCTGTCAGCAAGAAAACCACAGTGGGGGGGGGGGGGGGTAAGATGCTGATCAGGACTGCAGGACTGTTTCCTTTTTTTAAAAACTTTTTTTATGTTTTTAAAATGTAAAATAAAAAGATATTGATAAACATGCCAACCACTGCACCAATGCTTATAAATGACCTACTCACCTTACCTGAATGCACTGCCGTGCCGTCATCTTGCTGCACCTGGGAGGGGAATGTGTAGCGGACAGCCTGGGCAACTTTGAAATGACCCTACAAAGGATAAAGGTCCATGTAGGACAGAGGCAGGGAGGACTCTGATTTAGGGGCAGACCCCATGGGGCGATACACTGGAGGCTTAAAGACACGGAAAAGCAGTACTCATTCAGGTTCCCTGACAAGCAGCTGCCCTAGGCAGGTCCAGACGTCAGGAGGTCAGCAATACAAAGGCCACTCAGTCTCAGGTTTCTTTTATGAAGCAAGCGTCCCTTTTATCGTCACTTCAGCAGTTCAGGCAGGGGGTGCTGACACTTCCTGGGACGCCCCAAGCGATCCACCTGATCGGGCCTCAGGTGGTAAGTGCAACCAGGGAGCTCCCACAGCGTATGGATTCCAGAGCATGGGTTTCGAAAACACTTTAAAGAGGAACAAAACTGTCCATAGAGTCTATAATACTCCTATGCCAGCTAATTACCTGTCTGCAGGGCATAACTGATTTGGGATGCTCTGTGGTGTGAAACCTTCCCAGTTTGAAGGGAATCCATCTGGAATTTATATATTTATACAAGGCCTCCATCTGGATTTTTTTTCGGGTCCCATACAGTAGGTCTTGGTCCCCCCTCATAAACAATGTGGTATGTCTTGGTCCCTAGTTGAAACTTAGCCTCTGGCCCCAAGGCAACCATGCGTACCTCAAAAATCTAGGCCATATAGGAAACAGGCCAGGCTAGACACTATATATATATATATATATATATATATATATATATATATATATATGTAATATTTGGTGCCTTGTGAATTCGTGCATCTGCATCTGAGATCCTCTTAACGTGTTTCGGACATGGTGCATTGGTGATGGGCGAACCCGAACTGCAAAGTTCGGATCCGTGCCAAACTTTGCGAGTTCGGGTTTCTCAAACACGAACACGGACTTTAGCCCAAGCACGAAGCCCCAACCCGTTTAGGTTTGGGTTCAGCAAGTTCAGCCACCCAACCTAACTAGTTGAACTTGTTGAACCCCAACTATAGGGTATTCGCTCATCCCTAGTCCTTAATCATAGATTCACATTATAGGTTCTGAGGGGCCCAGACACAATATAAGCCCTATAGAGTCAGACACCCTCATTTATCATCAATGTCAGCAGCCATAGTGTGGCCGCTTGTGGGTCCCAGGTCAGGGTGGCGAATAGGGCCATTTGGCCAGGCTCCCTCTCGTCACAGCTGGGCTCCCTGGTTTCCATACAGGAATCTTGGCTTTCATGCCCTGATGGCTGCCCTGTATATATATCATACCTCCCAAGTATCTCTGATTTGGAGGGACTGTCCCTCTTTTGAGTCAATGTCCTCCTGTCCCCTGTTGTTCTCCTTTGCCCCTCTTTGAGGTGTAACATGCAGATCTGTATCAATAAATGATTAATTTGCCTATTTAAAGTGTTTATATTGTTTTAATTGTCACAGCCTATCTCCTATCCATTCCTCAATGAGGGGGTGGGTCTAATTTAACAATTGTCCTTCTTTCCTATCCTGAAAAGTTGGTAGGTATGATATATATATATATATATATATATATATATACAGGGCAGCCATCAGGGCATGAAAGCCATATATATATATATATATATATATATATATATATATATATATGGCAGCCATCAGGACATGAAAGCCAAGACTCCAGTGGGGCCCAGCTGTGACGAGAGGGAGCCTGGCCAAATGGCCCTAATCTGACCTGACCTGAGACCCGCAGGCTGCCACACTGTTGCTGCTGACACTGATGCTAAATGAGGGTGTCTGCACCCCTCCTCCAGGCTGGTTTACCTTGGGGTCCAATTCAAACTAGGAAAAATCCATCACACATAGGTTACAGTGGGAGCCAGACTCTCTTGTTATTTTTCTTACATAAAATTGGTCTGCAGAATGTCCGCCGTGAAGCAAAGAGCCATAATGCAGGTGGCCTAACACATTTGGGGTAAGTTTGCGGCTAACTGGATGCTTGGCTTTAAACTTTGGCGAAACCAGCGATCAAAGACGCCTCATAAAATGTGATAAATTACCAAAAATCACCTAAATATATTTGCGAAACTCACAATCCCACCTTGTGGTGTTTAAGCCAAGACTAATCGGTTTAGTAATCTCCAGCCTGGCGATGAGAAAGTTCCAGGGTATGGGGCACGTAGAGCAACCAGAGTTTCTATTTGCACATTAGTACAAGCTGCCAAACAGCCTGATTTATAATTGCCAGTAATCTCCCCACTCTCCGCCATCATGAAGGGGAGCAGTATGTTGCGGACTCATGCCTCTGGGATCTGGGTTAAATTTTGATAGCAGCAAATAAGCCAATATTAATGACTACGCCCAAGGTTCCAGTGAATAGACATCTGTGTTAAATGAAAAGTCCACTTTCTGGACTTTTCCAAAAAGGCTCCAGGGTCAGCAGTGCCAGAGTTAGCTAGAAGATCCCTTTACTTGGCCACCGCTCCTGCAACGTCGATTGTCCTCCTGCCACCCTGGTTAGTGAAGTTGCCCTGGCGGGTGGTCATGGCCTCTTTGTGAATGGGATAGAGGGGGGAGAGAGGAGGACCTTATTGATCCATCCTAGTCTTACAAGACTCCCTAATTTTAGGTTATTATCTACTCCCTGGAAAGTCATATATATTTGTTGGGGGGGAAAGTTAGTCACAGTAAATGCAGGGTTTAAGTATCTATGCAGCTTTACCCTGGGATTCTGGACTTGCCTTTGTGGGAGTATTTTGCAGGGCCAAGAAGTAAAGTCTCATATATGGTACTACCAAGCAATCCACAGTTTACAAATATTTAATAGTGATTAGTGCACACGATATACAACACATATTATGAACATTTGGATTCGATAGACAAACAAAGAGGCCGATTCATTAATAGCGCCAGGTAGCGACAGATGAGCGACAGTAGCGTTATTTTCAGAGCGCCCACTAGTATTCGCTGTGCTTGGCCGTTGTTCGGCTGTTGACAGCGACTCAGTCGGTGTGCAGTAATGTTGAATACGGGGTTAGGAGTCGCTGTTTGACAGGTTCCGCGCTGTATGGGAGCGCATGACAGCGAACGGCCATAGCGAACGGCTCCCAGCATATTCATTAACAAATCACGCTCCAAAAATTCTCGCGCTGTGAAATGCTTGTTTAAATCCCAGAGCGCTGGCGGCGATGTGTTAAAAGTAGTTTTTTAACCCCCAAACAACCAAATTTTTAGAAAAAAATAAAACATGTTTTTCAAAACATTTTGTAATATGAATACATTAATATCAGACCTGTAATATCAATTCTGCACAATTTTTTTTTTTTTTAACCTTAAAAAAAAAATCTAACATTGCAGAAGTGGTCACAGAATTTTTGACATTTAAAAAAAAAAAAAAAAAAATTAATAGCAATTAATTATGAATATTTAAAGATTGCTCCATTTAAATGCATTGGAGAGCGCCAGGTAGCGAGAGGTCATACCTGTCGCTGTTCAAGGTCGCTCGCTGGCGCTGTGGGGTGAGGCTGGAATAATGATGAATGATTCGCTATCTGGCGCTCTGTCAGTCGCTAAGCAGGATCGGCTTGATAAATGTGTGATTGCGGAGGGGAGCCGGCGTTCTCGTGGCGGTGAGCGTCATTACCGTTCGCTCACCATTCGCTACCTGGCGCTATCCCTTGTTAAATAAGGGCCAAAGTATTTGGGTTAGATGTCATTTCTCAATATGTAGCAAGTAGCACATCTGTTCACAATTTGTAGCAAGTCATTTACTCTCAGTTGTAGCAAGTAGGGTGTGTGCAAACGTTTCGCTAGTTACAGCTTCCTCAGTGCACGCCTATTCTCGCTTCAAATGCAGTGTGCTCTAATGATACACAATAATGTGTTAAACGCTTGGCAGTGAAATCAAACATAGTCTAAATATTTACATAAGTTACAAATTTACAGTAAGGTGGGTGCACTTACTTCCCAGATGCCTGGGCTTTCTCTCTCGCCATTCTGGAGAAAGGTTAGTGTGGGCTCCCCTGTTAATATATTCAAAGGTAAGTATGTATAATGCTGGGGCTTAGTTTACTCTCAAGAAACAAAGGAGGGGTGGCCTCTCAGACCATTTTATAACTAACCAGGGGGGTGCATGTTAGCAGGGCAATTAGGATACAAAAGTCTTAAAGTGGACCAACACCCAGGATTTTGACTATCCTGGGTTTTGGTCCACTTCAGTGGGGCACCCCGATCGGGGGTGCCCCGCTGTGTGACACCCCCCAGAAAGCCCCGAAAACTCACCTGACCCCACTCCCACGTGACCGCTGCAGCGAATCACCGCTGATGGACAAGCGAGGTCCGTCGACGGCCAAGCGAGTGCGCCCGCCACCGCCTCCCGCGCGTCACTATTACAGGGAGCGCACCCGCGCCAGCCATTCACAAATGGCCGGCGCGGGTGCGCGCCCTGCTAGAGGGACGCGCAGGAGGCGGCCTAGAGGGACGCGCGGGAGGCGGCGGCGGTCCGCTCTGGAACGGGGAGAAGGTAAGGCTTGTGGGCTTCCTGGGGGGTTTCACCCCGCGGGACATCCCGATTTCGGATGCCCCGCGGGGAGGGATCTGATCGGCCCGGGAATCTTATAGATTCCCGGGCCGATCCCCCCTGGGTGTTGGTCCACTTTAAAGGAGCCACAGCACTCAACCCTGTTAGCTTGCAGACCAACCTAAAATCTGTCTCTAAACTTGGTTAAAAACAGAGGCTCGGTCACACACATCTGCAGAAGTATGCTTAAGCTGCACCACCTCAACCTCAGGTAAGCCTGCTCCCAATTTATCTATTGCAATGTATGTCCCAGATGAGGCTCTCAGAGATTAGAGTTATGGCTGCACCTCACAGAGGCACCTTGGCGTTTGGTGGTGCAGCTTCAGCTACTTCTGCAGATGTGTGTGACCGAGTCCTTTGTTTTTAACCAGATTTAGAGACAGATTTTAGGTTGGTCTGCAAGCTAACAGGGTTGAGTGCTGTGGCTCCTTTAAGGCTTAGTTTACTCTCCAAATAGTGTTCAAATGTGTAATTACCTTAATATATGGGACTTTACTTCTTGGCCCTACAAAATACTCCCACAAAGGTGAGTCCAGAATCCCAGGGTAAAGTTGCATAGGCACTTGAACCCTGCATTTACTGTGACTAACCTTTCCCCCCAACAAATACTCTTTGTGGATGGCTCCCGTTTGTCATGCCTTGGAGACACCCATCTTCTTTGTGAGCTTACAACCCCCAATCTCCGCAGCTAACTTCACCTTTAGCCAAGCCCCTGTTTATTAGCTGGACTAATTAGCTCAAAGGATGTAAGCTCACAGGGGTGAAGACGGATGAACTGAAGGTAAGACTGGGCGAAATCGGGTAGCTGAGGTAAGTACAGAATACAGTTCTGGGAACTTCGAGAGAGAAAACGGGCAAGGTCAAAGGTCATGCCAATGGTCAAACCAGGAGATCAGAGAGCTTCGTGGCACCAGGGATGAGATGGGTTCATAGTCGGAATTCAGGCTGAGGTTGGTACAGGCGGCAGTCAGGATAGTTGGTCTAGTAAGGGTTGGCAACAGGGTATCAATACAGGAATCTCAGGATAAAGCACACCCAGCTAAACACCATCACGGACAATGACTGGGTGACCTGGGAACACCTTTATATGGGTGCAGGGGATTGGACGGGAAGGACCTGGCTTTTTAATAACACTTGGGCTGACTGCCCAGTTCAACTTTTAAGGCGCTTCGCCCAGAACAATCTCTGGGCTCCTTGGCCCCTTTAAATCTCTGTGTGCAGCGCCGACAGCGGGCATAAATCATCTGTGCTTGTGCGTGCACAAGCAGAGAAGCCGGGAGTGTGTCAGAGAGAGGAGGAGGAGTGTACGCTCAACGCTGTTCGAGCTGGTGTCCAGGATTGATGCGGCTGCCAGGCAGGAGGAGTCCCAGCCAGCCACCCAAGCCTGTGCCACCCGAGGACACCGCAGGACCAGGCTGAAGATATGCGCGCTGTGACACTGTTGAAACAATAGCGCACAGAATCTACTGGTGTACAGGGGCCCCTATTGTTTTCAATGGGAGCCGGCAATACCCAGGCCACGCCCACCAGCCTAAACCAGGAAACACAGCTCCCAGTGGTGGTCAGGTTACCTCTGACACTGTCGGACCTGAGTCATTTGGAAAAGTCCACAAGTGTATAAGCTTTACTGACATGTGACTTACTATGCCTGAACTAGACATTACCGCAACACAGGCAGGCGAGCTAGCCACTGGCTTTATCTCTCTGTGCTGCCACACTTCAAAAAAATCAGGCCCTAAATATCCAGACAAATACCTGTATCAGATTTATTTTCCAATAGGCCACCTACTGTCTGTGCCTAGGGTGACAGACTCCAATGCTTGGCACCATGCTTGGCACAATTTAGGCCTTGGCTAAGGCTCCCTTCATTAAAAATGACTGGATGGGAATGCTGAAGCCCCTGTGACGGTTTGACTTGCAGGATTCTGATAGGTGATGGGTTGGTCTGTCCCCCATGTCAGTCTCGCCACCCAGTCAGTTTTATACTACCAACACTAGGACAGGAAGGCTTTGGGGAAAAAAAGGTGAATATGTAGGGTTTTTATGCTTTGACCGCACAGTCTCATTCAATTCTCTGGATAATCTTGATTAATGCTGCCCCTAGTGGCTGAAACAAGGCTACAGGCAACAGCTCTCTGCTAAGTTGTGGCCTAGATTTGTCTCCCTAATGGTTCAACCAGGAGAGAGGGGTCAAAAATGGAAATTATGTAAGAAATTAAACATTTTAGGGCAGAATTATTTAGCCCACATAAATACTGTATTATCTACACTGTCTCAGTGTAAGTGCCGCCCTGTGCAAGATTTCAGGGTGGTGCCCCCCCAGACACACACCAAAATACAATGTAAAGCATGTAGTGTAATGTATAAAGAGCGAATGTGGAAAAGAATAAAGAGGAGAGAAGAAAAAAAAACACAGGATGACCTGAAATGAAAGAGGAGGAGATTGAGTGAATTTGACCAGAGAAAGATGGAGAGAATGTGCAGTGAGGGAGAGAGAGGAAGTGATAGAAATAATGAATGAACAATGCAATGCTATATTTTTTACATATATACATATATATATATATATATATATATATAGTTTACCTATTATTTATACACGTTTTAACATTAACTGGAACTGTGATGCCTGGTTTTTGGTGGAGATTCTGTAATGATTTGAAGGTGCACTTCTAGATTATGACCAGTAGAGGACGTGTGTGACATCACTGAGCGCCATAAAAGGCACATTGTTCGAATGCTTCGCAAGATACAAGTTATTCCTATGTTACTGCCACAAGAATGTGTAAGGAATTGATTTCCTTTTGTCCACAGCTGCTGTCCCTCTATTGCTATTTTAAATACACATTATCAAACTAGCAGCTTCTTTTTGAAGTTTCGATTCTATTTTTTGCCTCTTATTTGCTTTCTCACACATTAAAGTGGACCAAAACCCACGATTTTGACTTTCCTGGTTTTTGGTCTTTGACCCCGGGGGAACTCACCTCTTCCCGGTCCTACAGCGCATGTGCGACCGCTCTTCCAATCAGTACAATCAGATTCGCTCCAGCCCCTTCGTCTAAGGCGAGCGGATCCGAGCACGCTGGCGGCTGCATCCCTCGCTACCCTCTAACAGGGAGCGTGCATTCACAAACATCTGGCGTGGGCACGTGCCCTGCCCGAAGATGGACCGGGAAAGAAAGAAAGAGTTTCTGGGCGACCAGGGGGTATTACACAGCGGGGGAGGAAATCAAGCGGCCCTGGAATCTTACGCCAACCACACATGCCCAATGGTCTCGTTGGTAAGGTAAGCATATCGGGCTACTTGGGGGATTTCACTCAGGGGAATCCCAGATTGGAAAGTCCTAGGGAACGGAAGACACACTAGGTCTGGTATTGGTCCACTTTAAATTGTTAATTTTTCACCCTCCCCTCCTCAAAAAAATGAATGGGCAGCTTACCAATCCACAGAGGAAGGCACAAACCGACTGCAGTGCTGGTCCGGTGATGTCCTGTGGTGTAACATCACCGGCCGCCAGAGGGGACATGCTAAGCTGCTGGGGCCGGGTGAATGGAGGGCAGACACCCCTGATACAGCTGTGTGTTCCGTGTGCAGGTCGGCTGCCGGGTGAACGGAGGCTCTGTGCTGCAGCCTAAGACGGCCAGGCTGCAACACAGAAAAGAGGTTAAAGAGAACCAAAACCCATGCCCCTGAAATCTATAAGATTCCAGGGCTGCTGTGTGAAACCCCCGAGATCGCCCAGAAACTCACCTTATTTCTCGGTCCAACGGCGCATGCACGAGCTGCAGCCGCATCCCCACTATCCCTTTAGCAGGGCGCTTACCCATGCCAAGCATTTGTGAATGGCCGACGCAGGCATTTGTGAATGGCCAACGCAGGCACGCTCCCTGTTAGAGGGTAGCCGGGGATGCGGCCGCCAACGCAATCAGCTCTGCTCGCCTTAGACGAGCCATTAGATAGAGGGGCGGGAGCAGATCCAAACGTGCAGATTGTACGAGAGGGCTGCGCATGCGTTGTAGGTCCGGGGAATGCGTTGTAGGTCCGGGGAAGGGTGAGTGAGATCGGGTAACCTGGAGCGTTTCACACATTGGGTTATTCCTAATCGGGGTGCCAGGGGGGGCAGGGACCAAAACCCAGGATAGTCAAAATCCTGGGTTTTGGTCCACTTTAAGTTCCGCATCTGCGTGCGTTCAGCACAGACAGGCGATGACAGCTGCAAGTGGCCGGATTGCAAGCTCTTCTCTGTGTTGCAGCACCGGCTGTCATAGGCTGCAGCACAGGTTGCCGAGTGCCAGCGGTTGCCATGTCTGCCCTTCGTTCACCTGTCTCGCACACGGAACCCATGGCGGAGTGGCCTACCGGGATTCTGCCCAGTACGCTCTATGGCCTGTCCGCCCCTGGCTACCAGCAATCACACGGGCTATTGCACCTATTCTAGAAGCGCTACTTCCCCACCGCCCCTGCCTTGAATGCTCCCACTGCATGCTGTCTTCGCTGTGGTGTCTCCAGGGGGCAGTATTCCACACCAAAGCTGGACTTTGAATTCCTTTCAGGGCATGTGGGGATTCCTGGATCTGACCGTTCCCAAATGCTCCGGGCATCCGATTTGAGATTTTTCTTTATTTAAAAATCTATAGGTCTAGGAATGTACCATAGAGGCAGTGTGGGCACCTGCCCACGGGCCCGTTGAACAGGAGGGCCCGATGTAAGCTACCTGCACCACCTCAATTAAATGTACTCCCAGTGCCAGCTTACCTATCCAGCGTTGCGCCCCACCCGCCCCACAACTCCACGTCTCCTGCACCACCGCAGCCTCCTGCACCTCCATGGCGCATGCCTCCTACTGACCTGGCCAGTAAGTGTCCGTCCCAGGGGGGTGTGCTTATGGGTGGCCATGCTGATGGGGGCACTGCTATGGGGCACCATCAGGGCTATGTGTGCCCCTGAATAGGTTGGAAATGATGCTTTGATACTTACATGTTCACATCGCAGCACCACGGAATGCAGTAACATATGCTTCTCTTTCTCCAGTGGCCACCTATTGGGTTAGCCAGACATGAATGCATGGTACTGCACAAAGCATGGAGATGGAGGGATTGTGGAAAAAAGAGAAAGATGGAGGAAATGTGGGAAAGAGAGAAAGATGGAGGATATGCGAAAAAAGAGAGAAAGATGGAGGAAATGTGAAAAAAGAGACAAAGATGAAGGAAATGTGGGAAAGAGAGAAAGATGGAGGTGATGTGGAAAAGAGAGAAGAATAAAATGCAGATCCAAGAGGGAGACAGAGGGTATGCCAACAGAGGGATAGCTAGAATGTAGAAATAAGATGGTGAAGTGATGTGGAAAGAGAGGAAGGATGAGAGGATTGTGAAAAAGAGAGGGTGATACAATGCAGAAATGCAGGAGGAGACAGCGGAAAAACGAAGAAGTAAAAAATAAGACAGGTAGGTGGAAAAGTGAGAAATAAGGAATATTGGGAAAAAAGTCGAAGAAAGAGGAAATGGAAGAAATGGAAACATAAGTAAAGTGGTACAAGGAGAACAAAGGCAAAGTGGAATCGGGAGGAAAACAGAAGGAATATGATAGAGGTAAAATTGTGTGTTCTCCATCAGTGCTATAGAAACCAGCTGAAAGCTTCTACGTATGGCGTATCGAGCATTTGGGATAACGCCTCATTTGATGGCACAGCTTGCACACCCTAGGGCTGGCCATGGATGGAGGGCATCTGCAGGCCGGGGTTTTGCTTTAGAGCTCACATGAAATCAGCAGTATAAGGGTCAGACGAGGACATGAATTAGTGACATTTCTCAGTGCAATATTGTCCTTCTTCCCCCACCTCTCCCGCCAGAAGAGCAGCTGTGGACAGCTGATCCAGATGGGAAATGTTTGAAGTTGTCTGCAAAATATAAGCTCAATCAAATTTCTTTATCCTCGCTGGCAGAAACTTCTTCCCATCACCCCGACAAACTCCCGCGGGTTGTTTGCAGACAAAGGAACCGCATGCAGATCCTTGTCCCGCTCCTTCCTGCTATCCCAGCTCTTATCATGGAGGAGGAAGTAACGGCTATGCCAGAGGTGTCACAAGACGTGAGGTGAACTTCCACAGCAGATACTTCCTTTAACTTATTCTTTTACTATTGAGAGATCTGAGGTCAGTGGTATATCTAGATTAGGGTTGCACAACCTTTTTTGGTCTAAGGGCTGCATGGTATCATTGTTCCATTTTAAGGAGTCTTAATAAAATGTAAGTGGCTAAAAACACAAAGTTTGCTGAAGAAAAGCTTTACCATAAAAGCAAAGAATATGAAGGAAGAGGTGAGTCAAGGTAATGAGGAAAGAGGTGAGCAGAGATGGGCAGAGGTCAGAGAGTCAGAAAGTGGTGAGACGAAAAGAGGTGAGACGAAAAGAGGTGAGATGAGAATGGGGGAGCCGAGTTGCCTAGTGGTGAGGCGGGAAGAGGTGAGCCGAGGTGGGTGGAGAAAGAGGTGAGCCCAGGTGGCAAGAAGAGGTTAGCAGAGGTGGGTAGAAGTAAGACGGAAAGAGGTGAGTCAAGGTGATGCTGAAAGAGATGAGCAGAGATAGACGGAGGTGAGGCAGGAAGAGGTGGGCCGAGGTAAGTAAGGAAGAGGTGAGCCGAGGTGATGCAGAAAGAGGTGGGCAGAGGTGAGTCAGGAAGAACTGAGCCTAGGTGAGGTGAGGCTAGAATAGGGAGAAGCCGAGGTGGCTAGAGGTGAGGCAAGAAGAGGTGATCTGAAGTGGGTAGATTTGAGATGGGAAGAGGTGAGCAGAGCTGTGTAGAGGTGGGGCAAGAAGAGGTGAGTAGAAAGGTGCAGAGGTAAGCAGGAAGAAGTGAGAAAGGTTTAGGTGAGAAAAAGTGAGCTGAGGTGGGTAAAGGTGAGACAGGAAGAGGTGAGCTGAGGTAGGCAAATGTAAATTGAGCCTCCACACTGAGGTGGGCAGCGTTGAGATGGGAAGAGGTGTGTCAGACAGGAGTTGAGGTGGGCAAAGGTGAGGATAGCAAAGGTATGGTAGGAAGAGGTAAACAGAGGAGGGCAAAGGTGAGAAGAGGTGGGTAGAAGTGTGGCGGAAAGAAGTGAGCCAAAGTGATGCAGGAAGTAGTGAGCAGAGATGGGCAGAGGTGAGGCAGGAAGAGGTGAGCCCAGGTGACTGTGCTACTCTGCATTCTGGGATTGCTGTCATTATCCTGACCCCAGATCTGCTCTGTCTGTGCAAAACACAGCTATACATGCCCCCTGCACTTTTGCCCCCCTCCTCTACTCAGTATGTGATGCTTCTGAGGCATGATGACGGTGTCCGAACCCTAGAGTCCTGAACAGAGTTGCAGTCCAGTGGGGGAAAGTGAATTAAAAAGTGACTAAAAACGTAAAGTATATTAATTTTAGATGCTGGGGAATAGTTTTTTAAGGGTTTGGGCTTTTTATTAAATGATGCTGAAGATCCATTTTAAGACCTTTTGTAAGGAAACCTCTTTCAATCTTCAATCTCACCGTCGTTATGGGTATTTTTTGTCAACTAATTCAGGCCTCCAGTGTTATATTAATGCCCTGCCAGTACTTATCACTGAAAATATAGCAACGCTCATCATAGCTGATTTAGATAGGACAGGATATTTTTCCCATGCTGATAATTATTGTTTTAGTGTTTCAATCCAAGTCCCTTGAAGGAAGAAGACACATTGAAGATAAAAGAAGAGTGATGTTTGATTTTTAGTCTGTAAAATAAGCTATGGGGTCCATAAGGCTAGGTTATGATTCTGTCAGGGCTGGATTAAGTGGTGGTGGTGGAGGTCCCTGGGCAGAAAGTCTAGTGTAGACCCCCTGGTGGTGGCCTAGCCAGAGGCATAGCTAGGGTTTCTGGAACCGGCAAAGTTTAGAAATAGCGTCCCCCCCACATGTGCTCAGGCCTCCCTTTTGGTGTCCCTCTGAACTGCTGCACCTGGGGCACGTGCTGCCCCCTGCCCCCCCCCCCCCCCCAGCTATGCCCCTGTGCCACCGCATAGAGGAACAACAAAAAAAGGGTCAAAATTGAGTGTGTTGTTCCTGTTTCAGCCGGTAGACTGGAAGGGTGTAAATTCAATAAATGCAGTTGAGTCCCTCACCACACGAGAGGCTATCACTTAGCCTCCCACATATGGTAAGCTCATCATCCAATGAGGAGAGGTCTCTATGCCTTAGTGATTATGCTAAACAGGGGAGGCATTTCCTAATTGGTGGTAAATGTCTCCGCCCAATTTACAAACCTCTGCTCCTACTCTTGCACTTGTGTGTAGAGAACTTACCAAACCCTAGTGACTACCAATCATCCAAGGTGGAGATGTAACAAGGCTTTCTAGCACCCCGAGCAAAAGTTCAAAATGTAGTCCCCCAAATGTGCTCCGCTCCCCCTTTGGCACCCCCCTGACCTGTTGCACCCAGGGCACGTGCCCCTTCTGCCCCCCCTAGCTACGCCCCTGGGTCTAGCCATCTAGCACATTCAGCAGAGCCCTGGCTGCCATTATCTATCAGCATTGGTGAGTTGGTAGAAGGCTGGCATATTACATGTTTATGCATAGATTAGGACTTACCTGTGATAGGTCTACCGGTTGAGTTTTTACAGGCTAAATAGGAGGTGCTGATTTGGATAGCCCCGGAGGTATGTAACAAAACCTGAGAAAGCCAAACCATCCCAGGAGGGAGACTCAAGGGTAGACCTACTCCTTCCCCCTAGGGCATCCAGATTTGGAATGGCCCGCTGTGTAAAAATACCCCAGGTCATCCAGTAAACTCACCTTCTCCCGATCCAATGATGCATGCATTAGCAGTGGCCACTGCCTTCTATACCTGTAGCAGGGTGCGCACCTGCCATTTGTGAATGGCCAGTGCAGGCATGCTCCCTGCTGGTGCGCGCGTCTCCATTCGGCTAGACTCGGCTGGAGCCAAGCCTAAAGCCGATTTGATGTCAGTGCAGCCGAGCGCGCTGATTGGACATGAGGACGCACATTCGCCATAGGACCGGGTAAAGGTGAGTTTCGGTGGCGGCCTGGGAGGTTTCACATAGAGGTGCATGCCGCATCGGGATGCCCCGGGGGCAAGGACCAAAACCCAGGATAGTCAGGTTTTAGTCCACTTTAAGTTACATAAAACAAGTTCCTCCACTGTCGGTGCACCACTTGAACCTTATGTTTTGGGCTGCAATATACCAAGGAGTTTAAATAGCTACAAATGTCAGAAAGTGCAAAAACAACTAACTGCGCAAGCTATCAAAGCAAAGCAGATGGCCTAATGTAGAGTTATATATGTTATCCCTCTACGCATATCGCCACTTGCACTGCTTCCTCAGTCATATCTGATGTCAGATGCTAAAATGGGTAAAACTAAATAAGGACCACAGAGCGCCCTACATCTCCTATGCCCTCCCACCATTGGACTATTGCGGTGGCCTTCGCTGCTGCAGACGTCAACCGAAAATGACTGTGCACGAACCTTTACACTCGGCTTGCTTTTATCTACAAGCATTGTGTGTGTTTTATGGGCAATTTTGTTTAATATATAATTAAAGTATAATTACAGTGGTGCTGGTGGATACAGGAATGTGTTATAGTCAAAGGCATAATAATAACTCACTGCTAGAATACAAGCGTGTCCGTCCCTCCTAATCCCACAACTCCCACACCCCAAACCTGTCCACAGGCTAAATGAAAAAAGGTTCCAGATCCTGAACTTTGGCTTGTGGTTAACTCATATCTACCAACTTTTCAGGGAGGGAACGAGGGAAAATTGTTAAATTAGGCCACGCCCCCTCGGATGGATAGGATGTAACAGTTACAACAATATCAACACTTTGAACAGGCAAATGGATGATTTATCGATGCAGATCTGCATGTTACGCCTCAAAGAGGGACAAATGGGAACAACAGGGGACATGGACTCAAAAGAGGGACAGTCCCTCCAAATCAGGGACACTTAGGAGGTATGGGTAACTGGTGGTGCTAATGGCGAATTTTAGCCAAAACTCATAGCCAGACTAATGATGATAGGGTCGATAAAGCACCAGGTGAGAAAACTTCACTACTTTTTAGGAGAGAAACATGCCATTCTCTTTTGGTGTCTACACCTAAAGTGATTATGGGGATGCGGCTGCTGCTTGCGCATGCGCCGCTGGACCAGGTAGGAAGGTGAGTTTTTGGGTGGCCCCGGGGGTTTCACACAGCAGGGCAGGGCCCCAGGGGGAAGGAATCTAATGGCCCTGGAATATTATAGATTGGATTTTGGTCCAGTTTAAAGTTGAACCAAAACCCAGGATTTTGACTATCCTTGGTTTTGGTCAGGGATGCTCTGCTGTGTGTAACCCCCCAGGTCGCCCGATCTCACTCACCCTTCCTCGGTCCTACGGCACATGCGTAGCCTCTCATCCAGTCAGCGCGCTCCGATCTGCTCCCGCCCCTTGGTCCAAGAGCTCGTCTAAAGCGAGCGGCTCCGAGGGCACTGGCGGCAACATCCTCCGCTACACTGTAACAGGGGGCGTGCCCACGCCAGCCATTCACAAATGCCTGGTGGGCCTGCTGAAAGGATGCGGCCACTGCTCAAGCAGGGGCCATTTTGCACTCCCTGAGAACCTTGAGGAGGTGAACACTGAGCCAGGTGCGGGTCAACAGAGCTAGGAGGGACTGGAGGAAGGAAGACCCTGAGTGCCAAGAGGGCCCCACTGTGAATTGCTATGTAAATGACTGTACCAGTGAATAAGGCTAGTTTATCTTGAACCTGCTACTGTTTTTGACCTTCAAGTAGACCTACAGTCAACAGGGGTTCGCTATCGCCTACCCTCTCCTGAATCTCCTCTTCAAACGTGGGCCTCTATGAGGGTGATCTCCCCATCTCTCTTAAAGTAGACCAAAACCCACCCTGGTGTCTATGAGACTCCAGGGCAGAATTACTTAAACTGACCATTTTTGCGGTCCTCTAAGTGGCACAGTTTAAACCAGTTTCTGGGTGATGGGCGTGGTAGAGGTGTGGTTTAAAGTGGCTCAAAACCCAGCTTGATCAGCCCGACCGATCGATTCCCTCCCTCCAGGGCAACTAAAATCGGGATGCCCCGCTGTTTGAAACTCGCTCCGTTCACTCACCTTTGTTCACGCTCCAACTGCGCATGTGCGGGCCACATCCCCTCTATCCTTCTAGCAGGGCGCTTGCCTGCATCAGTCGTTTGTGAATGGCCGGTGCAGGCACGCTCCCTGTTAGAGGGAAGCGGCGGATGCGGCCTGCCAGTGCGCTCGGAGCCGCTGGACTTTTAGACGCCGTCTTAAATGGCTTGACGTCGGCGTCTCCAAGCGCGCTGATTGGACGAGCAGCCACGCATGCGCTGTTGGACCAGGAGGAGGTGAGTTTCTTCAGGTGATCTGGGAGGTTAATTACAGGTCACATGCTCTAGGAATATTTGGTCCATAAAAGATGTTGGCAATGGAGCCAATTCTCAGAAGTCCATGCATTCCACTGCCACCATTTAACCAAAGAGTCAGAGCAGCTGTAAAACCCTCAGATATCCAACATCCTGCATTTGGTGGGACAGTCTTCCCCATGTTGGCAAAGTGGGGCATTTAGGTGTTTCCAAAGTTTTCGGGGGGACAATGGGCCTCAAAGTGGGACCGCCCCACCGAAAGTGGGACATCTGGTCAGTTTAGGCTTACTCCCTCCCATCGAGGCATCCTGAACTGGGATGCCCTCCTCTGTGAAACTCCCTCGAGTCCCCCGCAAATCTTACCTTTCCTTTGAGCCCACGATGCATGCGCAACCGGCACCGGCATCTCTCGCCCCCATCTCGGCTGTGCACGGGCCTGTCCTGCAACAAATGAATGGCTGTGCACAGGAGCGAGTGATGCCGCACAACGCTCGCAAGTGTGGCAAGGATTCTATTCAGCTGCTCTAGCTGCACCGTAGGCTCGAGGAGAGGTGAGTTAGCTCTGCACGCGGCGAGGTTTCACACAAATTGGGGTACCCCGGGGGAAGGACCAAAACCTGGGATAGTAAAAAATTTTTGGGTCCACTTTAAAGCATACCCAAGGCTATCCGGGTGTCCCTGTTACAAGTCTACGTGATAACCACAAGCTCTTCAGCAAGGCACATCCTCAGAAGGTGGACGCCAGTCTTGGCAAAATGATGACAACGTGGGAGTGATAAATCGGATGTTTATGATTTGGCATCGAGTTGTTGCCTAGATTTCACACTGTTGATTGGGAAATCAGAGAAGGGTGTAGCCATTACCTGCAGATACCACTGTAAAAGGGAAGGGAAGTTCCAACTTGTTTCAGAACCATATTCAGGTTACAGCAACGATCCTTTCTCACAGTTAATCATGTTATTATCAGGGAAAGGCAGCAACACAGGCATTTCTGTGTCAAGCTGGAGGTCTGCGATGCCTCTGCCCAAGCAACAACGTATCCTCTCCTCCTACTGTACTGTATCTCTGTATGTTTGCTTTACATTTTCTTTTAAAGTCTGTCTCCAGCCCAGTGTCCCAAAAAAGCCTGTATTTCTTTTTTTACTAAAGCAGCCATACTCAACGGGCTGGACCCCTGCCCTGACAGCCCTGCACTCAGTTGCTTCTGTGTTGTCATGCTCAGCACCACCCCCTTTACTTGATCAGCAATGTAGTGCTTAGTCTCCCTGCCAGTGTCATGGCTCCTTGGCAACTAGCGTTGTAATAAGTACTGCATTGGTGGAAAGTAGCATTGCAAGTTTCTTTGCCCCATCCAATACTTTCCCTGAACTTAGCCCCATCCATCCCTGTCCCCCCATTTCTGCCCCATCCATCCCTGTCCGGCCATCTCTGCCCCATCCATCCCTGTCCCACCATCTCTGCCCCATCCATCCCTGTCCCGCCATCTCTGCCCCATCCATCCCTGTCCGGCCATCTCTGCCCCATCCATCCCTGTCCCCCCATTTCTGCCCCATCCATCCCTGTCCGGCCATTTCTGCCCCATCCATCCCTGTCCGGCCATTTCTGCCCCATCCATCCCTGTCCCGCCATCTCTGCCCCATCCATCCCTGTCCCGCCATCTCTGCCCCATCCATCCCTGTCCCACCATCTCTGCCCCATCCATCCCTGTCCCGCCATCTCTGCCCCATCCATCCCTGTCCAGCCATCTCTGCCCCATCCATCCCTGTCCCCCCATTTCTGCCCCATCCATCCCTGTCCGGCCATTTCTGCCCCATCCATCCCTGTCCGGCCATTTCTGCCCCATCCATCCCTGTCCCGCCATCTCTGCCCCATCCATCCCTGTCCCGCCATCTCTGCCCCATCCATCCCTGTCCCACCATCTCTGCCCCATCCATCCCTGTCCCGCCATCTCTGCCCCATCCATCCCTGTCCCGCCATCTCTGCCCCATCCATCCCTGTCCCGCCAGCTACTGTTCCATCCATCCCTGTCCCCCCCATCTTTGCCCCATCCATCCCTGTCCCGCCATTTCTGCCCCATCCATCCCTGTCCCGCCATCTCTGCCCCATCTATCCCTGTCCCGCCATTTCTGCCCCATCCATCCCTGTCCTGCCATCTCTGCCCCATCCATCCCTGTCCCGCCATCTCTGCCCCATCCATCCCTGTCCCGCCATCTCTGCCCCATCCATCCCTGTCCGGCCATCTCTGCCCCATCCATTCCTGTCCCGCCATCTCTGCCCCATCCATCCCTGTCCCGCCATCTCTGCCCCATCCATCCCTGTCCCGCCATCTCTGCCCCATCCATCCCTGTCCGGCCATCTCTGCCCCATCCATCCCTGTCCGGCCATCTCTGCCCCATCCATTCCTGTCCCTCCATCTCTGCCCCATCCATCCCTGTCCCGCCATCTCTGCCCCATCCATCCCTGTCCCGCCATCTCTGCCCCATCCATCCCTGTCCGGCCATCTCTGCCCCATCCATCCCTGTCCCGCCATCTCTGCCCCATCCATCCCTGTCCGGCCATCTCTGCCCCATCCATCCCTGTCCCCCCATTTCTGCCCCATCCATCCCTGTCCCGCCATCTCTGCCCCATCCATCCCTGTCCCGCCATCTCTGCCCCATCCATTCCTGTCCCTCCATCTCTGCCCCATCCATCCCTGTCCCGCCATTTCTGCCCCATCCATCCCTGTCCCCCCCATCTTTGCCCCATCCATCCCTGTCCCGCCATTTCTTCCCCATCCATCCCTGTCCCGCCATTTCTGCCCCATCCATCCCTGTCCCCTCAGCTCTAGCCCATTCATCCCTGTCCTGCTATCTCTGCCTCCTTGTCCCGCCATCTCTGCCCCATCCGTTCCTGTCCCGCCATCTCTGCCCCATCCATCCTTGTCCCGCCATCTCTGCCCCGTCCATCCATGTCCCGCCATCTCTGCCCCATCCATCCCTGTCCCGCCATCTCTGCCCCATCCATCCCTGTCCCTTCTTCCACTTCCTTTCTGGGTACAAGACCACTTTAAGGCAGACCTAAACTCTTCTTTGCAGTTGTGTCAGGGCAGGTCATGGTCCACAGGGATGTTAAACTTAGTCTATTGCTGGAGTGACTTTTGCTACATTTATTGCAGTTTACAGTTAGGACACTAGATGTTGCTGTTACCAATGCTTAACTGTAGTCTCTTTATGCATTTTTATGATGTGCTGTATTTCCTGTACATTCAGCTCTGCTCTATGACTTTTTTTCCTGTCTGTGTTACTGCACTCATGTTCCAGTAAAGCCAGTTCCTGTAACACCACAAATGTCTATCTGGATTTGACTGACCCAGCACTCATTCTGCAACAAAGCTAAGCTAACCTACCTCTCTCACACCATCAGTGAGCCCTGAATTTTAAAAAGACAGTACTCACGATTTCTTGGCAGGGACCAGTCTAGGATTTGAACAGAACAAAACCGTCTATCATAAGGCCATAGCAAATTTTTCACATGCGCACACACAAAAAAAGCTCAATGCACATGTGTTTAATTCTTCACAGTATGAGGTGTCTCCAGATTTGCTGGGTGGGAATGTGCTGCCAGGCATTGCAAAGTGGGATGCCCCCAATCTGCAGCATCAGAGGAAGTTATATTTTTTCTTTTCAGTTTACTTCTTTAACACCATATTTAAATCAGACCAGGCATGTCGGCGCCAGAAGGTTCCTGCTTTTAAATACTAAGGCACTGGCTTACCTTCAATGGAGGAAAGGGAGACAGCTGCAACTGGGCCAGTGACAGAAGGGGCCCGTCGTAGGTCAGGCCCTCACGCTGCAGGAAGCACTCATCAGTACTGGGCAGGTTTATAACCCTTCCTGGACACACAGGTTTACTGTACAGTACTGTAGCTCACCATATACAATGTTATTTTACAGAAGGAGTAGTAGATGCTTGGAACAAACTTCCAGCAGAGGTAGTTGAATAATTGACAGTAAGTGAATTTAAACACACCTGGGATAAGCCTCCATCTATCCTAAGATAAAGAGTACATACAGTATACACATAAGCGCAGACTAGATGGACCGTATGGTCTCCTTCTGCCATCACCCTTCTATGTTTCTATGTAAATCACTCTTAGTGTCGCACATGCGCACTTTCAGTTACAGGAGGGGGAGGAGGGTTCTTGCTGATGCAACCAGGATGGGATTGGCTGGGAGAGCCATGTTGGGGAAGGCCTGTGTCTATCCCTCCTAAAATGTGGGATAACCCACCTGCTCATCACTAGACCACCACCAGCCACCTACAACCACCTAAGTAAATAATCAATTCCACAAATTTTACATTTTGGTCAAAAAAGTTTTTTTTTTTACTAGAAAAATATATATCATGCAAGTTACTTTCAAATCTTACAATCATACAATTTCCAAAAACAGAGTGGTAACACACAGCTGGTGTCTTATTTAGCGGATGTTTCAAAATGGTGTCGAACTCCTCCAACGCGTTTCACACAAGCTTCCTCAGGGAGCAATAAGTCCAGCTAGATTTTCCTGTACATTTTCATCCACTTATGGAAGTCAGCTTCAATTAAATTTATTTGCTGTCGTCATGATCCTTTATATACTGTATGGGTTCTTGATTGACATTCAGTAGGGGAGCGGGCTCTGCTATTCAATGCTCAGATTTTTGTTGTTAGATAAGCCTCTGCAATACGCTGGCGTCCCGTCCTCTGATATTCACTGTCAGCTCCCTCCTCGCTTTCCTCCTTGGAGGGTGGGACCAATAATACAGGGAGATCATATTATTTGTGTAATTCAGGAAGAAATTTTGGATGAGCAGTAATTTGTGGGCCAGGCAGCAGGTAGATGTTGGAGCGAGTGGCAATGGCCAGCAGCCAAGTGTGTGAAGTTCTGGGGTCCGCTTGCCCCCTTCTATGGACGGCCCCACTATGATTTTTGCTATGAGGCCCTGTATGTATTTAATGGTACCCTGCACTGCAGATGAATATTTTAAAACCTCCCCCAAGCCTCACCGATCTGCTGCCCCACCTTCGGTTTTACCTTTGGGCAGTATTTACTCACCTTGTCAGGGCATACATCTTTGGGTCCCTCAGATTCCGGTGACCTCCAGACAGGCAGCACCATCTTGCATCCCATCAGGCACTGCGTGAGGCTCCCGATCTTGCGCCTGCGTAGTGCCCATGAATGCAATGGAGCCACCCGAAATTCTGCAAGACTTTGTTGAGATGCGCAGGACTTTGAAGAACACGGTTAAAGAGGATCTTCACCCAGAATAAGAGTTTTCCCCCACCCTGTACATACAGATACGTGGGATGGAGAGTGCTGAGGGGTAGCTCACTGCATGTGTTCAAGAGTTCATTGGATTTTAATATACATAAGTAAAGGTTATATTTTAGCTTTGGCTGGATCCACCATTGTTTATATCCTCACTTGAGAGTTTTCAGGAGCCTCTTTTGAATCCGTGCCGGAGTGTGACATCACAGGGGTGAGCTGGTTACAAATAACTTGTTTTGGATTGTACATACAGATTGCCCACATTAAAAATCATCCTACCTGCATCAACTGCATTTTATGATCCTTTAAACATCCAAGAAGGTGGCCCATGGAGTCTCAGGCTGCCTGCAGACAGGACGTGTCTTCTGACTCTGCATTCTGGGATTGCTGTCCTTTTCCTGACCCCAGCTCTGCTCAGCTATAACCCCGCCCCCTGTACATCTGTCCCCTTCTCCTCTCCTCTCCTCTGTATGTGATGCTTCAGAGTCATGAACAGAGCTGAAGCCCAATGGTGGAAAGAATAAAAAGCAAATGGCTAAAAAATGTTAAATATATTTGTTTTAGATGCTGGGGAATATTTTTTTAAAGGTTTGGACTTTTAATTAAATTATGCTGAAGGTCCAGTTTAAAGCCGTGTTGTCATTTACAGATGGCTAAGCTGGCGGGAGGATCGGGCCCCAGAGCAGCCGGATGTCACTGCAGCAGGCATCAAGGACATCCAAAAGGTAAGTAGGGGCTGATGGGGGGGGGGGGGGGGGATGGTGATTGGCTCCTTTTTATTTTAGGTCCGTTGTTCCTCTTTAAACCGGACCTTCACCCACCATGAATTATTGAAAAGCCCAAACCCTTAAAAAACGATTCCCCAGCATCTAAACTTCATATATTTTAAGTTTGTAGTCACTTACTTATTATTCTTTCCCCCACTGGGCTGCAACTAGGTTCAGGACTTTAGGATACGGGTGCCGCCATCTTGACTCAGAAGCATCACACTTACTGAGGAGAGGAGAGTGGGATAAAGTACAGGAGGGCGGGTTATAGCTGTGCTTTGCTCAGACAGAGCAAAGCTGGGGTCAGGAAAAGGTCAGCAATCCCAGAATGCAGAGCAGCACAGTCAGAAGGCACTTCCTGTTTGCAGGCTGCCTGATGTCCCATGAACCATGTTTAAAGGCTCAAAACATGCAGTAGATGCAGGTAGGATGATTTTTAATGTGAGCAATCTGTATGTACAGGGTGTGGGAAACATATAAGATAGACTCTTATTCTGGGTGACTGTCCGGATTAATGTGAGCAATCTGTATGTACAGGGTGTGGGAAACATATAAGATAGGCTCTTATTCTGGGTGACTGTCCGGATTAATGTGAGCAATCTGTATGTACAGGGTGTGGGAAACATATAAGATAGGCTCTTATTCTGGGTGACTGTCCGGATTAATGTGAGCAATCTGTATGTACAGGGTGTGGGAAACATATAAGATAGGCTCTTATTCAGGGTGAAGGTCCGGATTAATGTGAGCAATCTGTATGTACAGGGTGTGGGAAACATATAAGATAGGCTCTTATTCAGAGTGAGGGACCGCTTTAAACACCATAAAAATACCAAAAATGCATATTAATAACACATTTCCCAGCAACAGGGTCTCTTTAAATAGAACTTCACAGTCATGACATCCTCTTACTGTTGCCAAACTGGGTGCTGGTAATATTTTGCTTTCTCAGAATTAGCAAGACCAGTAAACCTTTTCTTGGTAATGTAGCTGTGGGGTTTCCTTAGCAATGCTCTATGTTTTGTGTTTGTTGACTTCCTTTCATCGGTAAAGATTCTATATCTTGGCTCTTTTTGGCACCATCATAATTGTCAATTATTACCTAGGACACAAATATTGACTCTTTGATTGTCTTGCGGTGCTTCAAATGCAATGCCATCACCTACCCTGTTAATTAGGGGCAGTTATATAGCCGTAGAGGAGTCACCCCCCCCCCCCCATCCTGGCGGAGCACAGAGCCACTGCAGCGGCCTTTCGTGGCAAGCTAGAGCGCAGCATGGCCGCAGTTTGCTTAGCAGCCAGGCAATGGGCAAGAGGCTGATTCATTACTAACGCCAGGTATCAGCAGATGAGCGTTTGTATAGCGCGCTTAGAGTGACCGCTAGTAGATGCTGTAAGCGGGTATCGGGCACTGTAACAGAGCGTCTCAGACGCTGTAGTAACCTGGCCGGCATTGATGAATGTGATGTATTTTGGGCGCTCTAACACAATACAGCGCTGCAGCAAGCGCCAGCACAGTGCGACTGACTCTCGATGCTCCACTACACACACAGCGTTGGCGCTCTAGATCTGGCATAGAGCGCCAGACACTGTGTGATTAAAGTCTGTTTTTGAACACATATCCACCAGTAACAAAGCGAAAACCCATGGAATAACATCGTTTTAACACTGTGTCATTAACACTTTAGTGCCAGACCTGCAATGTCAATTCTGCATAAAAATATAAAAAGTCAAAAAAGTTTCTAAAAGTGTTTGTTTGCAGCCAGGAGGGGTCACATAATGATTTGAGCAAAAAAAAAAAAAATAAATAATTGTCAAACACGCTGTTTAAACACAAGCAAATGAACGGCCATTGAAATGTATGGGAGAGCGACACAGAGCGAAAGGTAATACCTGGTGCTCTGGAAGCAAAAGCGCCTGCGCTATACACTGAGCCGCCTGTAATAATACATGTTACGCTACATGGCGCTGTTAGAGTCGCTCACCAGATTCGCTTTCATAAATGTTTTTGCGTACAGCGCCTGGCGTTCACCTAACGTTGCCTGCCGCTACGGGGAGCTACCTGGCGCTATCCCTTCCTAAATAACTCCCATGTAATAAATGAGAGCATCACTCAAAGGAAAGCAGCAGAGAGGATGCGTGGGAGTTGCAAGTTCATGGAGCTCAGGATGCATCGCAGCAGGAGGTGGAGCATGTTCAAGAAACAGTGTCGGACTGGGGTGTCTAGGGTCCACCAGTGGAACTGACTCTAGGGGCCCATTCATAGAAACATAGAAGGTTGACGGCAGAAGGAGACCATACGCTCCATCTAGTTGCCCCTTATGTGTATACTGTATGTTCTCTTTATCTTATGTGTATACTGTATGTTCTCTGTATCTTATGTGTATACTGTATGTTCTCTTTATCTTATGTGTATACTGTATGTTCTCTTTATCTTATGTGTATACTGTATGTTCTCTTTATCTTATGTGTATACTGTATGTTCTCTTTATCTTAGGATAGATGTGTGCTTATCCCAGGCATGTTTACATTCAGTCAATTTTTTAACTACCTCTGCTGGAAGTTTGTTCCAAGCATCTACTACTCTTTCTGTAATATAATATTTTCTAACATTGCTCCTGATCTTCCCTCTGACTAGCTTCAGGTTGTGCCCCCTTGTTCTATCATTAAGTTTCTTCCTAAAACCACTTCCCTCCTGAACCTTATTCAATCCTTTCACATATTTAAAGGTCTCCATCATGTCCCCCCTCTCCCTTCTTTCCTCCAGACTGTACAAATTAAGTTCTTTAAGTCTCTCCTGATAAGTTTTAAGTTTAAGTCCTTCATTTTTGTTGCCGGCCTTTGGACCCGTTCTATATGAATAATGTCTTTTTGCAGGTAAGGTCTCCAGAACTGCACACAGTATTCTAGCTGTGGTCTCACCAGGGCTCTATACAGCGGCATCACAACCTCCATCTTCCTACTGGTGATGCCTCGAGCTATGCAGCCGAGCACCCTGCTTGCTTTTCCCACTGCCTGGCTACACTGTCCACTCATCTTGGAGCTTTCAGTGATCAGTCTCCCTAAATCTCTCTCCTCCGAGGTCCTGGATAACACAGTACTGCCCATACGGTGCTCAGAGCAGAGATTCCTTCTACCCAAGTGCAGGATTTTACATTTGGAGACATTAAACTCTAGTTTCCACAGTTTTGACCATTTATCTAGTAAAGCTAAATCATTTTCCATGTTGCAGACACCTCCAGGAGTGTTCACCCTAATTACTAACCTTTGTATCATCAGCAAACAGGCAAACCTTTCCCAGCAAAGCCTTCTCCTATGTCACTTACAAACATATTAAAAAGAATGGGGCCCAGGACAGAGCCTTGCGGCACACCACTTGTAACTCGCCTTTGATCAGATTGCACACCATTTACAACAGCAACATTCCACGCTTATATTCTAGTAGTGGTGGCTTATAAGAGGAACTGGGCTTTCCTATGCTAAGCCCAGTTTGTGCGTAATAATAAAAAAAAACTCACCTCAGCGCCGCAATCCTCCAGTAATTTTGGTATGGGGAGGGACTCTGAATGGCAGCCACAGACCTGATTGACAGTTGTATTTGAGTTAAAGCAGACTAACAGTCAAAAATGATTAAATAAGACCTACACAACAAACAGTGCTCATATGTATCCCTCCCCATGGCAGTTTAGATTGCTGCACATAAAAAGTAATTTACCTTTTTGCTTTAGCATTTTAGAAACATAATGGTGGCTCGTGCATTTGCAGGCCAAGTGCTGCTGGGCTTCTTGTTACTGTGCATTGTCAGTTATGTCAGTTGAATCCAGGCAGCGGCATGGCTGAGATACTGGGAGAGGAAGCTCCAAAATGGCCGCTACCTTTCTTTTCCAATTGTGCCAGGCCGTTGGTCCGGTTTATAGACCAGTACAGTCACATTTCTGCACAGGATTGGGTGACAGACCTGTCACTCTGTGCATTCTCTCCCAAGATCACCCAGGACCCCAGACACCAGGGGGACGGCGCTAGATTTTGGGTGAGGTAAGGCGTTTATTTTTTATAACCCCTCCCATCCTGCCTGAGCACAAGGGGAAACATAGACACAGGACTTTGCTTTAAGGGCCCATGCCCAGAAACATTATTCCAAACTGTACCGACAGTTTGTATATTTGGGATGGCACATATAGGTTATGCATAGCTCAAATGTTGGTGTTTAAAGTGGACCAACACCCAGGATTTTGACTATCCTGGGTCTTGGTCCACTTCGGTGGGGCACCCCCGATCGGGGTGCCCCGCTGTGTGAAACCCCCCTAACCCCCCGAAAAACTCACCTCTCCCCGCTCCCAGCGCCGACGTACAAGCGAGGATCAGGAACGTCTAAGCGGCAGCCGCCGCCGCCGCCTCCCTCGCGTCACTTTCGGCGCGCGCGCGCCCCCGCCGGCCATTCGCAGACGGCCGGCGCGGGCGCGAGCACGCCTACAGGAGCGCGAGGGAGGCGGCGGCGGCCGGCCGCCGCCGAAGATAAGGTAAGGAGTTTGGGGTGTTTGGGGGGGTTTCACCCCGCAGGACATCCTGATCTCGGATGTCCCGCGGGGTGGGGGGTGATCGGCCCGGGAATCTTATAGATTCCCGGACCGATCACCCGTGGGTGTTGGTCCACTTTAAGGCCCTCAAAGGGGCCCCTGAGGGCTGGGGCCCACTGGGGGTTTCCCTGGTAACTCCGTGGCCCAATAGGAGGCTGTCAAAAGTGCAGGTCACTAGGAGCTCAGCTGCAGCAGGAGCACCCAGAAAGTTATGAAAAATACCCATTAATGTTCTGGTAGCAGCCACATCATACTTTACATGATGGCACGCCGCCCGCCATTCACTGCAATAGAGGGTGAGTGCCAGGCTTTGACACGCCCCCTCCACTGAAGTGCATATCTCCCAAATGTCCCTGATTTGGAGGGACTGTCCCTATTTCGAGTCCATGTTTCCCTGTCCCTCGTTGTTCTCATTTGTCCCCCTTTGAGGTGTAACATGCAGATCTGCATCAATAAATGATTCATTTGTCTATTCAAAGTGTTTATATTGTTACAAACTTTCTCCTATCCATCAATCAATGAGGGGGTGTGGCCTAATTTAACAAATGTCCCTCTTTCCCACCCTGAAAAGTTCGCAGGTATGGAAGTCACTTATAGAGACTTATAAAAAAGACTTATAAAAGACTTATAAAAAAGATGGAATAAAAAGGAGTTCAAAGATGAGAGGTTGATCAGGGAGTGCGCGCAGAAAGTGAGCTGAGACTGATGGCGCATGTGGTCCTCTTAGCCCCAAGCTTAAAGTGGACCAAAACCCAGGATTTTAACTATCCTAGGTTTTGGTTCTTGCCCCTCGGGCACGCTTATTGAGGATGCCCTGCTGTGTGAAACCCCTCAGATTGCCCAGTCTCACTCACTCTACCCCGGGCCTGCGGCGCATGCTCAGTCTCTCGTCCAGAAAGAGCACACGGATCCGCTCCAGTCCCTTCGTCTAAGAGCTCATCTAAGGCGAGCGTTTACGAGCACGCTGGCAGGCGCATCCCCTGCTACCCTTTAACAGGGAGCGTGTCTGCGCCAGCCAATCACAAATGCCTGCACTAGGCATGCACCCAGCTATAGGGATAGCGGGGATCCAACCGCTGTGCCATTGGACCGGGAAGGAAGGTGAGTTTCCAGGTGACTGTCCCTCTTTTGAATCCATGTCCCACAGTCCCTTGTTCTCATTTGTCCCTCTTTGAGGTATAACATGCAGATCTGCATCAATAAATGATTAATTTGCCTATTCAACGTGTTTCTGTTGTTGTAACTGTTACACCCTCCTATCACATCTCCCATCCGTCAATCAATGAGAGGGTGTGGGTAAACATCCAAGATGGCGGCACACAGACTCTCAGGCTGCCTGGAAACAGGAAGTGTCTTCTGTTGTGCTGCTCTGCATTCTGGGATTGCTGTCCTTTTCCTGACCCCAGCTCTGCTCTGTGCAAAGCACAAAGTATAACCCCGCCTCCCTTTACATTTACCCCCCTCTCCTCAGTATGTGACGCCTGTATCCTAGAGTCCTGAACAGAGTTGCATAAAGAATACAAGTTAATGGCTAAAAATGGCTAAAAATGTAAAACATATTCGTTTTAGATGTTGGGGAATAGTTTTTTTAACGGTTAAAGGCTTTTCATTAAATTATACTGATGGTCCGGTTTAACATTGTCTATTATCATGTTTTACAGATTTACTAAAGAGGAGATCATGAAAATGTTGTCCCCCCTGAACACATCAATAGTAAGTAATCAGATACCTGTCACTGTACATGAATCATTTTGTATGATTAGGATATCTACCTGCAGGGGCGTACATACATTAGAGGCAGGGGAGGCAGCTGCTACAGGGCCTGTGGTAATACCCCCAGCAATGCTGTTTTCTGTAGATGAGTCACTTTTGGTGGTGCAGGTGTTGCCCACACACCACTAACAGGACTGGGCGGCATACAGATATTGTTCACAGATTCGTTAGGCTTCTGAGGGGTCTTGGGTATGGGGCTGTGGAGTCAGTAGACAGTCAGTTCAATAGTCTCTTCCTGCAACTTCATTCCACACCACGACTCTCTGTTCAGCAACTTCAGTTTAAACAAAGGCATCCACGGTCACACTAGGGGTGAGGACTATACAACTTCTGGTACCCGTCTGATGGTCTTCAGTGTACTGCTCCCGGATCCTCCTAGGCTCAAATGGATTCTCTCACCGAGCCACGCTGTCCTGTTCTATTGGCTTGCCTTCACTTCACTTTCTGTGTGTTTATTAACTACCCCTAAAAGTGCTCTCGATTCCACGTTCTCTCTCTCTGGTTGCTTCACTAAGCCTTCCACTCACTCTGTCTGGTTTAAGCATACCTACCAACCTTTCCGGGTGGGAAAGAGGGACATTTATTAGATTAGATCATGCCCCCCCTCATCGAGGGATGGCTAGGAGGCCGGGTATAACAGTTAAAACGATAGAAACACTTTAAATAGGCAAATAAAACATTTATTGATGCAGGTCTGCAGGTTACACCTCAAAGAGGGATAAATGAGAACAACAAGGGACATGAAGACATGGACTCCAAAGAGGGACAGTCCCTCCAAATCAGGTATATTTGGGATGTATGGTTTGTATAGCTGGCTCACGTGTACTGTAACTATAACTTTGGTGCACTCGATACACTCTCCCAGCTGCTACACGACTCCTACTGTCTAAACCAGGAAGTAGCAGAGATATTTATCACCTCTGTTTTCCCAGACTGCATTGGGTCTCTTACTGTGATGTCACCCACAGCAGCCTCTGCTTGTTAAACCGGACCTTCACCCTGAATAAGAGCCTAACTTATATGTTTCCCCACCTTGTACATACAGATTGCCCACATTAAAAATCTTCCTACCTGCATCCACTGCATTTTATGAGCCTTTAAACATTCAAGATGGCTGCCCATGTAGTCTCAGGTTGCCGCAGACAGGAATTGTCTTCAGACTGTACTGCTCTGCATTCTGGGATTGCTGCCCTTTTCCTGAGCCCCAGCTCTGCTCTGTCTGAGCAAAGCACAGCTATAACCCTGCCCACTTTTGCCCCCTGCCCTCTCCTCAGTACGTGATGCTTCTAAGGCAAGATGGCGGCGTCCATATCTTAGAGTCCTGAACAGAGTTACAGCCCAGCGGGGGAAAGAATAATATATAAGCGACTAAAAACTTAAAGTATATTAATTTTGGATACTGCAGAATAGTTTTTAAAGGTTTGGGCTTTTCATTAAATTATGCTGAAGGTCCAGTTTAACTGTGTAGCTGCTTTCCCTTATTATATACAGCTTTACTGTTTACTGTGCAGAGATGTTTGTAATGTTTATGTACCCCTGTACAAGCGGGCCACACAGTCCATAAGCCAGGCCAATCATTTCCATGTATTGGG
This sequence comes from Gastrophryne carolinensis, assembly GCA_027917425.1. Lineage (NCBI taxonomy): Eukaryota > Metazoa > Chordata > Amphibia > Anura > Microhylidae > Gastrophryne > Gastrophryne carolinensis. Next base: position 22,535,884 of record CM051238.1, read on the forward strand.
CTCAGTCATGGGAAGGGGGCACTGACTGCTGCTTAGAAAGAGGCCCAGCATGACACATACTGTTATAGGACAACAATATATAATAGGCATACCTACCAACTTTTCAGGACCAAGGGACATTTGGTAAATTAGGCCACGCCCCCTCATTGGGGGATGGACTTATAACAGTTAAAACAATATAAGCATTTTAAATAGGCAAAAAAAATACTTATTGATGCAGATCTGCATTTTACACATCAAAAAGGGGAAAAGAACAACGAGGGACAAGAGGACATGGGCTCCAAAGAGGGACAGTCCCTCTAAATCAGGGACACTCGGGAGTTATTATATTGGGTAAGAAGCTGGCAGAATCTTTTGTTTCCTGCACTGAGCCTTAGTTTACCTAGAAACTGCCCTTTCATCAACCACTAGGCCAGTGATACTCAACTGGCGGACCGGGGTCTAAATGCGGACCTCAGGCACCAGATTCCCGGACCCCTGCTGTGACAGCCATGCGCTCAGTTGCTTCAGTGTTGCCATGCTCAGAGCTGCCCCCTTGATCGGCAATGTAGTGCTTAGTCTCCCTGCCAGTGTCATGGCTCCCTGACACCTAGCATTGCAATATGAAGTACTACACGGGCGGGAAGTGGCATTGCAAGGTACACACAAACTTTGTTTCTCTGCCTCTTTGCCCCATCCGATTCAATCCCCCAGCCCCAGCTCAGCCCCATCTATTTCTGTCCCACCATCATGTCCTGCCAGCTTTGCCCCATCCATCCCATCCCCATCCATTCCTGCCCCCCCTCAGCTTTGCCCCATCCATCCCATCCCCATCCATTCCTGCCCCCCCTCAGCTTTGCCCTATCCATCCCATCCCCATCCATTCCTGCCCCCCCTCAGCTTTACCCCATCCAGCCCATCCCCATCCATTCCTGCCCCCCCATCCCTGCCCTGTCAGTTCTGCCCCACCCATCCTTGTCCCTTCAGCTCTGCCCCATCCAGCCCAGTCTATCTGCCCCATCAATTTATGCCCTCCCAGTTTTGCCCATCCAATCCCTGTCCTCTCAGCCTTTGTTATTTCTGCCTGGGGAATCTATAGCCCTTCCCCCAGTGTGCTGATTTATAACTATCCACCCCGTGCGACAGCCTTACCCCCGGACCTTCACCTCTCACCGGTTGCCTTTAACTGGACCTTTACAAGATGTGGTTGAGTACCCCTGCACTAGGCCATGGCTGCCGCTAATGGAGACAAGCGTTGTGGTTATGGCAAAATAGCTACTTCCCATTTGCTGGTCATGTTCACATGGGGTTAAATGGCAGCTCTGGCCCGGAAGGCCCACTTTGAAGATTGTGTATACATGAAAACAGCTGTACAGAGTCCTCCGTGCAACTCGAGGAGAGAATGTGGAAGTTGTTCCTGGTGCCTCCCTGTTTGTGTTTTTTTAGCGCTCCCTATGATTGTGCATTAGTCTTTAAATTCCCTATTGTCCTACTGGGGAAATGGGAAAATGAAGCATGTTGGCTTTTTTTTATGACTTCCTGTATGAATCATCCAAAAACTTGTGCCAAACGAGCTCCATTTCACTGTATAAATAGAAACACGAATCTGTGGAGCCCGGATAAAGGATCTGCGCTATGCGTTTTGTAGGAAAAAAGAATCAGTAACACATCACACAAGTATGTCTTTAAAGGCCAACTGCTACCAAATTAGATTTTTTGCTTTGGTTGGATGGGTTAAAGCGAATCTACAACCGACTGTTGGACCACCCCCTGTCAGCGCAGATAACTGTGTGAGGTGAATAGAGTATTTGGTCGCTGGCACTCACTGCTACCAACATGCTTTCAGGTGAGGCTGGGATCACACAGCCACAATGCACTGCCATAGCGATTTTCAAGGAAATCACCATTGCAATTTGCAATTGAGAATACACAGCAATCTTCCAGTGTTTTTGATTCAGTGGAGTGCTATCACTGCAATTCAAAAGCTTCACATAGGGAGAGCTTGCAATTAGTAGCAGCTGTGTCTCCCCTACACAGATTGCAAGCTTGCAAAGGCAGACACTCTCCCCTAACGTACCCCTGTACCAATCTGTTTTGTTGTATTTGACTGACAATGCTGTTGTAATATATTCATTTGTCATACTGTATCTCATAATGCCCTGTGCATTATAAGTATGTTACTTGTCCCACCCTCCTGTGTATACTTTGTACAGCGCCACGGAATACAATGGTGCTTTAAATAAAACAGTAATAATAATACTGTAAAGGGTTGACATTCTCTTTCCTTCTCCAAGAATTCAGTCACACATGGTAGCTATACAGTTCATCTCTACATGGGATGGCCAATCTCTACATGGGATGGTGGGAGAGGGAGACCATATATGGTCATGAAAATCCCTTTAGGGGTAACATAAAGTTATACGGAAGATACATTGATGATCTGATCCCGGTGTGGTCGGGTCATCAGGACACGGTCACACGATTTGTAGAATATCTTAATAGTAACTAATTGAATCTGAGTTTTACCTCAGAATAGAGCCCGTCGTCAATTGCTTTCTTGGATTTGACATTAGAAGTCAGTGAGGATTTGATTCATGTTGTGACGAGAACTTTCAGAAAAGAGACAGCGGGGAATATGACCCTAAGGGCAGAGAGCTGCCATCCTCCCCATACCATCAAGGCTATTCCCGTAGGGGAGATGATTAGGGCTCGGAGAAACTGTTCGGAGCAGGCAGTGTTTGAAGAGGAACTTAATGTAATCTCTGATAGGCTATCAGATAGAGGATATCCCCCAGATTTGTTGATACGAGCTAGGAGTATTGCCAGCTCGAGGGATAGAGGGGCTATGCTCAGAAAGGCAGCCCACAATAATGTAAATGGCCAACAGGGTAGCAAATATGGTAAAACGTTTGATGGGAGCAATGTGCACCCCTGTATCAGAAGGGGGAATGTCACATTAGTCACCTCTTATAGTGAAGAATTTAGTCAAATTAGAGCCATTGTGAATAAACATCTCCCACTTCTCAATTGTGACTCACACCTTAGGGATATTTTAAAGGATGGGGTTAGAGTGGTGAGTCACAAACCCCCCACATTGGGACAGAAGTTATCACCTAATCTGTTCACAAAGGGATCTGTGGGTCTGACCACATGGCTAACCCATCGAGGTTCTTACAAATGTGGTGGGAATAGATGTGGTATGTGTAAGTACATACAAGTAGGCTCACATTTTGAGTCTACCATAACACATCTTAGATTTGAAGTCAAGAATCTAGTGAATTGCAATTCCCCTAATGTGATTTATTTGATCACTTGTACTAACTGTAATGTACAATATGTGGGATGCACTACTCGCCCCGTTAAAAATCACGGAACACATCACTTCTTCCTCCCCAGATCGCCTTACATGCACATCCAATGTGGGGAAACATTTCAGGAATTGCCAAGGTGGGGATTTGTCCCACTTTAAGTGCATGCCAATAAAGAAGGTGACATTGGGCCCCGGGAGGGTGATCTAATGGATAGATTACTCCAACGTGAGGTGTTCTGGATTTTAAATTAGGGACCCGCATCCCTAGGGGTCTTAATTCTCGTTGGGACGTGGACCTATTTTTGAAAAATTAGTAGTCCAGACACCTCACTTCTGGGCTATTGAATATTACCTATGTATAATGGGGGATTTTTGGGTTATCTGTTGAATATAGACAAAGCCTTGACTGGAGCATTCACCATATGACCCTCAGCGTTTAGGGATGGCTTTTCCCTTTTTTGAACCATGAGACAATTTCCTTGGGGGTTTAAAGATTATGTATATTAACCAGTAGCCCTGCAGTGAAGTATGTCCTTCACTTATACTCTTTACCATGTCCTGTTTCGATATTTCCATTTTGCCATTATCTCATGTTTATATCTGATTTCTATACAGGCGTCAGATACTGATGAAATATAAATGTATTTCTCTCAGTGAGATTATTGTGTTGTATAATATTATAATATTTTATTATAAGTTACAAGTTATGTGGTATTGTTATTTTAAACACGTTCAGTTAAATAGGTTTGAATAATGCCCTTAATCTGAGGCAAACATCAGTCGGCACATCTCATCTTATTCAAATAATTGTCCCTCCTCTATTTTGGGTGTTAGGTGGGTGTGGGCCAGTATTCTACCTTAGATTTGCCCACACTTTGGGGGTGCGGGGGGCGATTCATGTATCAGAATCTCATCTGTCATATGACGGGCTTATCTTTTGGCTTTTATGTTTTCATCATAACTTAGATAAGCTGCATATTAGACATCGTCAGAAAGCTGGAAAGTAATATGATTTACCGCCCACGTATTTCCCATTGTCCATCTTCTATTTTCTTACACCCGTTTTTTACCGCTAGTACTTTCAAAGCTAATACATTTTGCCCTTAATGGCGTGCATCATGCGGCCAGGATAGTACCAGTACAGTGACGTCAGTGAATAGCGAGCCTATAGAGAACTGACACGTGTGTATTGTGATTGGAGGATCTTTCTCCTCACGTAATGGAATACGGAAGTTAATCTCCCGCTGCGGAACATGGCGTTCTGGCTTCGGGTATACATTGCAGGAGGGACGAAGGACGGGATCATGTTAGGCACGCCCCAATTTGATTGTAGAGGTAGGTGCATCCAATAATAATAATAATAATTAAGATGGTATCAATCGACGGATTTTGCCTCAGGTTGAATTAATTAGTTTTAAGTGGCATATGTTTAAATTGTGAATCCTGTAGACACCTCACTGTCATGATTAAGAGCCACGGCTCGAAACGCGTTGACGCGGGGTCTGCTCTGGCTATGCTTTTTATTGCTCTGCATGCTGTGATGGTTTTTTAAATCAACGATAATAAAGGATGGATGATTTTAACGCTTGCGCTTTACGGCTGGCACTTCATTATCTTATACAGTTCATACAGTTTTCAGTGTCTTTTAGTGGGCTGAGTCACACTGTCAATGATGTGCTTCCTGGTGCATCCTATCCTGGTCTAAATATTTGGCCCTAGGCTCACTTTAAAATGATGTAAATCTGTTTAAACCCCCCTTGCACTTTTTTACCTCTCTTGCATAAGTGAAATTTCCCGCAGTTTCCAAGGTGCACAACTCATTCTCATGTGGGGGAGTCTAGTAATTAGTAGCAGCTGTGTCTCCTCATACACATTACACATTATCTAAGCTCAGGCTTATAAAAGGGCGATCAGAAGTAAACCAAAGTTTTTGACTAGCACATTGTGACATTAAACCTTACCCCACAGCCTGCCACATAACTTTACTCTCCCAATCGGTTAATCACACACAGCAACCATTCATTTTTTGATTACTCTACTACTTTTAATGCGGTAGTACACACCCTCACTGATTTGCTTCCTGGTGCATAATATTTGGTTCTGAGTTCAAAAAAGTGTATGTAGGTCTGTTTAAACCGACTTGCATTTTTAACATCTCTAGCACAGTGGGTAAATGTACCTGCAATTTCCAACCTTTACAACACGTTCTCTTCTGGGGTGAGACTAGTAATTAGTAGCAGCTGTGTCTCCCCATGTACATTGTTCTATCAGCTTAGACATGTAAGAGCTTATAGAAATAAACTAAAGTTTCAGACTAGCACATTTTGATGCTAAACCTTACCCCACAGCTGGCCACATTCCTTTACTATCCCAATCAGTTAAACCGGGCAAAGCATGATACAGTTGGAAAAGAAAAGTAGAGGTCATTTTGGAGCTTACTCTCCCAACTGGCATAACTGACAATGCACAGTAACCTGCAGCACTGTTTGCAGGTGGCCTGCAAATGCAAGTGCCCCCATCTTGTTTTTAAAATTTACCACAGCAATAGTTAGAAAAGGGTAAATGAATTTTTATGTGTAATAAACTAAATTGTCCTGGGGTGGGATGCATAGGAGCACTGTTTGTTGTGCTCATCTGGTTTAAGTAATTTTTGACTGTTGGTCCAATTTAATTACACAGCAGTCATCCAGTTTTCAATATCTCTACCAAGCTCATTGGGGTGGTATACCCCATCACAGATATGCTTCCTGGTTGGGGTGCACTGGCGCATTTGATGATTGTGCAAACCCCGCCAGCTACACTAATCTCTAAAATCACTGGGAGCCTATCGGGGTGGTAGCTGAATATGATATATGTGCTTTAGGCACATACTTGATATTTGGTCCTAGTTTCACTTTAACAAGAGTATAAGTCTATTTTCAGTTTTTTACATCTCTCAGTGAGAAAAGTAACTTTCAGTTTCCAATGTGCACAACAAATTTCCATGTGGGGGAAGCTGTTAATTAGTAGCAGCTGTGTCTTTGCTGCACATTTTAGATGACCGCAGAGTGAAATTTAACCTTACCCCACAGCCTGCCACATTCATTGTTGCAGTCAGTGCTGAGTGCAGTGGAGTCAAATCCAGATAGACATTTGTGTTGTAACAGGAACTGACTTTACTGGATCATGCGTGCAGTAAGAGAATGTCACCTTACATGCTTACACAGACAGGGAAAACAAATCCCAGAGCAGAGCTGAATGTACAGGAAATACAACACATCAGAAAAATGCATAGAGAGACTACAGAGACTACAGTTAAGGACATCTAGTGTTTTAACTGTAAACTGCATTAAATCTAGCAAAAGTCAGTCCAGCAATAGACTAAGCTGAAAGTTGATGTATCTCCAACACCCCTTCTCAGCAGCCGAGGCTTAGTCAGTGAAACCCATTTTCTTTGTGGGCCTCGAGTGTTTTTCAACAGTCAGGGGCTTGGTAAGGATATCTGCTTCACATTCTCAGTAGGGCAATAAAGTAACTCAAATAGTCTCTGCTCCTGAAGATCTCTCAGAAAGTGGAGCTTCACATCAATGTGCTTGGTTCTCGAGCTAACTCTTCATCAGTGCAAGTGCAAGGCATCCTTGATTGTGATTTAAGATTCTCGTTGGTCCCAATTGTGGTTGACCCAAATGTGTTAACAGTTGCCTCAGCCATATAACTTCTTGGCTTGCCTGCACTGCTACAACATACTCTGTTTCAGTAGATGAAAGTGTAACAGAGAGCTGCTTTCTGCTAGTCCAACTGATAGCACCTCCTGATAGCAGAACCAAGTAGCCACTGGTAGATTTTCTGTGACTGGTGTCTCCAGCCAAGTCGGCATCCACATATGTCAGGATGCTTTCATCACTTGCTGGTAACTTTAGCTTGTAATGTAAGGTCCCTTTAAGATAGTGAATGATATGCTTTACAGCATTCCAGTCCATCTGACTTGGCATTGAAAACTTTCTGCATAGGATTCAAATAGCTGCTGCAATGTCAGACCTTGTAGCACTGGTAATGTACAGCAATTTCCCTATTGCTTTCCTGTACTGATTACTGTACTGATTACTGTATTGTACTGTGTTAGTTGGTAGTGGCGTATATTGGCTGTTTATGTCCTTCAGGTAGTTGGTTTCCCTGGGATATTTGACTGGTTTCGCATCTTCCATTCCAAATGTTTCAATTATTTCTTGTATTTTGTGTTTTTGGTTCAAATTAGGGAATTCTTATTTGCGATGCCCCTACTGTTAAGTATACGTAGGATGCCCAAATCAGGCATGAACTTCTGTTTGCATACTGGGGAGGAGTAGGGGACAAAAAGTAGATGCACACTGGAGTGAAGCACGCCTCCTACCGTAGAAGGTGCTGCATGTGTGCTACCATTTCCCATCTGCATCTGATGGAGCCCTGCTAGGAAAAGGTTAGCGGATGGTGGGATGCCATATTGTCCATGTGCACCAGGACCATAAGGATTTAGGTCAGCTTTCAGTAGCCACCAGCAGAGACCTTAAACTAAACTAAAAAAAGGCACCTTTATTATATTATAATTCCTTTTCGCTGATGTAAAATATTCAGGATTACACAGATAAGTTGCAACATAGAAAGGCTGTAAAAATTAACTCTATAGTAGAGTGAAGGTGATCCCCGCTATGGATACCAGTATCACATACATTTCAACTTTTCAGGGTGGGAAAGAGGGACAATTAATCGTTAAATTGAGTCAATTGTTAAATTAAGCCACGACCCCTCATTGATGGATGGATAGGAGATAGGGTGTAACAGTTACAACAATACCACTTTGATTAGGCAAATGAATGATTTATTGATGCAGATCTGCATATTACACCACAAAGAGAGACGAATGAGAACTATGAGGGACAGGGGGACCTGGACTCAAAAGAGGGACAGTTGGGAGGTATGGTATCAGTACACTATAAGCTGTGTCAGTACTACTGGGATGGTCCACGGGATGTGCCGTATAAAGATGAAGTGCTTCAAAATCTGAAATCTCTTTGAAGTTCCCTACACTATCATAACAAAGTGTAGGCGAAGGTGTGAAAGAGGTGACATGAGCTGGTCAGGATGCAGCTAGCTGCAGGGTATAAGATTCCCTGGGTGATCAATTACCTCCCCCCGGGGCATCCAAAATCAGGATGCCCCGCTGTGTGAAACACCCCAGGTCGCCCCATTCATTTACCTTGCTTCCCAATCCAATGGCGCATGTGCGAGCTGAAGCCGCATCCCCGCTATCCCTCTAGCAGGGAGCATGCCCGCAGCAGGCAATTGTGAATGGCCAAAGTGGGCACACTCCCTGTTAGATGAAAGCAGGGGATGCGGCCGTCGGCATGCTCAGAGCCGCTGGCCTTAGATGAAGCCTTAGATGGCATGATGTCAGCGGCTCCAATCTCGCTGATTGGACGAGCGTCCGCACATGAGCCGTAGGACTGGGAAGAGGTGAGTCGCGCTCGGCGATCTGCAGGGTTTTACACAGCGGGGAACTCCCGTTCAGGGTGCCCTGGGGGGGGGGGAAGGACCAAAACCCAGGATAGTAAAAATCCTGGGTTTTGGTCCACTTTAAAGTGCTATTGCAGGCAAAGGTAATTGTTACATCATTGTGTCGGGCTATATTTGGCACTGTCATAAACTCTCGTTTATAAATTGAAGCAGAAATGGGTGAGATATTGAGGTTTACAGGTTCAGCCAATGACATTCTCTTTTTCATCCCGTCCCCCAATCAGCTCAGCAGAGCGTAACAGGATTGCTGGTCCGTCCCTCCACCTCCTCCAGATTTATCACATTGCTGTCAGTGCAGACCCCGTCCAATATGCTGATTATTATGCAGCAGCACAGATCCAAGGGCCACACCCACTTTTATCAAAAGCGACATCATGAGGTGAAACAGCAAATCTCGCTATCTCTGCCATTTCTTCTTCAATTTAAAAACAGAAACAGTTTAGGACAGTGCCAAATGTAACAGTGCAATGGTGTAACAATTACCTTTGCCTGGAGTATCACTTTAACATTGATAGTTGAGTGGCTAGACGAATGGACACCATTACGAATTTCATGTTGCTGGCTGGTGAGGTGTTGTGCAGTTCCAGGGCCTGGAAGCGGGTGTGCATACTCACCAACTTTTTAGGGTGGCAAGGAGGGACATTTGTTAAATTAGGCCACACCCCCTCATTGATGGATAGATAGAAGATACAATGTAACAGTTACAATATAAATACTTTGAATGGGCAAATGAATCATTTATTGCTGCAGATCTGCATGTTACACCTCAAAGAGGGACAGAGAAGAACAATGAGGGGCAAGGGGACATGGACTCAAAAGAGGGACAGTGCCTCCAAATCAAGGACACTTGGAAGGTATCGGTGTGGGCACAATGTTTCTTTAGATGTTATCAATCGGATTTATGGGATTTGTAGCCCCACTTTTAATCTTTCCCAGGGCTATAATTTGTCCCCCTGGGAAGGGCAGGCATTGGGGGAGATGAAACTAGGCAATTGCCAAGGGCACCATCCCTAAAGGGCACAAAATCAGACATGGAGATCTGTATGACGATCGACCGGCAAACACTGAACTTCATATCGGAGGAGGTGTGGCTGTTGCATGGGCGCCCCCTGGGTGGAGCTCTGCTAGGAAAAGGTGAACATCTTTTTAATGCCAGGCTTACTGCTGGGGTGAGGTTAGTTTAGTGTCCCTGTGAACCAGGACCCTTCCTGGCACAGGAGTTGCAAAGGAGGATGTAGGTCTGCTTTAAAGAGGAACAACATACAGGAATTTCACTTTCCTCTCAGTTGGGGCATCCCGAATTGGGACACCCAGCTGTGTTTATCCCCACAAGTCGCCCATTCCACTCACCTTCCTGTCATTCCCACTGCACAGGCTTAGCCGAAACTGAGCGTGCTGATTAGCCGATGCCGCATCCCCGCCTCTGCTTCTGGCTGTGGCGTGCCCACGCCACCCATTCAGAAAGGCCTGTGGCGGGTGCACGCACGGCTAGAGGTGAGCGGGGATGCGGTGCCGAGACACGGCAAGGGCTCTGGGATAAGGTGAGTGGATCACAGTGGGGCATCCCGAATTGTAAGAGAAACTCGGACAGCCCTGGAGTCTCTTAGACCCCAGGGCTTCCAAAGTTCCTCTGACCAAAACCCACATTTTTAACTAGCATCCCCTGAATTGCTCCTCCCATGTAGAGCACCTTTTTGCAAATTTTTAGCGCTCCTGCTTCACTCTAATCCCAGATAATGCCGCTTGTTTTAGCTGCAAAGCTCCGCCTCCTCCATTCATTGCCATTGTGTGTGGCAATGATCACACCTATGCAATGGCTGACCGCCTGCCATCTTACAGCACAGGGACAGCAATAAAATCAGTGTTCCAGGGCGATTCGAAAAGCGAAAATATCCATTTCTAGTTCTACACCCTAATTATTATTATTATTATTATTGTTTATTTATATAGCACCATCATGTTCTGTAGCACTTTACAAGGTATGATTACAGACAAAGTAACAAGGGAGAATCGGCAGGGGCTTTGGCCAAATGTACTTGATGAGCAAATGATGAGTCACTCCATTAGTGCTTTTAACTGGTTAATAACCAACCTCTTCATCACTAATTGCAACAAACAGGAGGTGGCGCTGCCCCGGCGAGCGATAAGACAATGACTAATGCTGTCAGCGGGCCCCGGCTTCGGAGGGTTCGCCCGTAGTCTCCTCCAAACGTCCCGCGCCACGCTCCTGTCATGTGTCTGCGCGCCTTTATCTGCCCTGTCCTTGTTGCTGTGTATAGTCCTCTCATTGAAGCAGCTGCGATAAGCCGTCCGGTTAAGATAGCCGCAGCGCTTTCAAGTCCACCCTACCCCCCCACCCGGAAGGAAAGCGGCTGCCTGTGATGTTGGTACACAGGGGCAAGGACAGTGGCCCGCAGACGCAGCCGACTTGGCTAATCAGTAATCGCTGGCTTTGCTGACTCTCGCCTCTCGCGGGTCAGATGGTCGCCGTGTTACCGGCGCCGGCTGCTTGGAGGGCAGGTGGAAAAATAACACCGCCGTGCCCTTTACTTCCACGCTGCGCACACACAGAAGCTCAACTTTCTGCTGCATCAATTCTTAGGGACTTGTAGGATTAAAGCAGATCCAAACCCTCCCTTGCCAACACTTTGCCAGGGATGATGCTGGACTAAACTAACTTAAACCGGACCTTCAGCATAATTTAATGAAAAGCACAAACCCTTAAAAAACTATTTCACAGCATCTAAAATGAATGCATTTTAAGTTTTTAGTCACTTATTATTCTTTCCCTCACCGGGCTGCAACTCTATTCAGGACTCTAGGATACGGGCGCCGCCATCTTGCCTCAGAAGCATCACATACTGAGGAGAGGAGAACCGGATATAGTACAGGGGGGCAGGTTATAGCTGTGCTTTGCTCAGACAGAGCAGAGCTGGGGTCAGGGAAAGGTCAGTAATCCCAGAATGCAGAGCTGCACAGTCAGAAGACACTTCCTGTTTACAGGCTGTCTGATGCACCATGAGCCGCCATGCCGAAAATGCAGCAGATGCAGGTAGGATGATTTTTAATGTGAGCAATCTGTATGTACAGGGTGGGGGAAACATATAAGATAGGCTCTTATTCAGGGTGAAGGTCCGGAATAATGTGTGCAATCTGTATGTTCAGGGTAGGGGAAACATATAATATAGGCTCTTATTCAGGGTGAAGGTCTGGATTAATATGGGCAATCTGTATGCACAGGGTGGGGGAATATAAGATAAGCTCTTATTCAGGGTGAAGGTCCGTATTAATGTGAGCAATCTGTATGTACAGGGTGGGGGAAACATATAATATAGGCTCTTATTCAGGGTGAAGGTCTGGATTAATGTGAGCAATCTGTATGTACAGGGTGGGGGAAACATATAAGATAGGCTGTTATTCAGGGTGAAGGTCCGGATTAATGTGGGCAATCTGTATGTACAGGGTGGGGGAAACATATAAGATAAGCTCTTATTCAGGGTGAAGGTCCGTATTAATGTGAGCAATCTGTATGTACAGGGTGGGGGAAACATATAAGATAGGCTCCTATTCAGGGTGAAGGGCCGCTTTAGCTATGGACAGGTGCCAAATGTCAGCCAACGAGCCTGCCGCCATCCGATACCCGCCCCCCTGGACCCCGGCAAGCCCAGCTCCCTAATCCTTCCATCGCCCCCCTTTTCTTTCTCTTTTCCGTTTTTCTCATTCTCTTCCTCTCCTAAGTCTATCCTCTCCTCACCGTCAAGCCCACATCTCATCTTCCCTCTCCTCCCAGCCTCGTATTTCCTGCACCGGCCACTACATCCCTTACTCGTGATCCACCCCATCCACGTGCATGCCAGGCTTCCCTCCTGCCCGGGCCTGTACGCTGGTGCCCCTTTTGGTCCCGTGGCTCTTCGCTCCTCGGCCCGGGGATGGGTGGACACCCCTGGGGGAGGGCCCGTTGAAGGAGACATTCACTGGCGGAGTTGTCTCCTGCGTCCTAAAAAAACCCAGCTCTCGCACTTATGACCCTAGTTTGATCAGCACTGAAGTGGCTGGCGGCCCTCCGCTCTCAGAGATTAGAGTTATGGCTGCACCTCACAGAGGCACCTTGGCGCTGGTGGTGCAACTTCATCATACTTCTGCAGATGTGTGTGACCGAGCCTCTGTTTTTAACCAGATTTAGAGACAGATTTTAGGTTGGTCTTCAAGCTAACAAGATTGAGTGCTGTGGCTCCTTTAAGACTTTCGCTCTTGGGGGTGGGTGCCCCCCTTCAATTTGGCATGCGGCCCTGGCACTCTTGTTGCTGCCTTATCTGGAGGATGGAGTTGGGCACATGGGAAGCAATATGATGAACTAATATGATGCATGGGAAACCCTCTCTCGTGACTGAACTCGGGCGGTTCCGGGGCGGGAGGGCAATGGGATGGGGGCATCATCATTAAAGTGGACCAACACCGAGAGGTGATCGGCCCGGAAATCTATAAGATTCCCGGGCCGATCACCTCCCACCCCACGGGACATCCCGATCTCGGGAAACCCCCCCAAACACCCCAAATCACCTACCTTATCTTCCGCCGCCGCCGCCTCCCTTGCGCCCCTCTAGGCGTGCGCGCCCCCGCGCATCTGTGAATGGCCGGCACGGGCGCGCGCCGAAAGTGACGCGAGGGAGGCGGCGGCGGCGGAAGCCGCTTGGACGTTCCTGTTCCCCGCCTGGACGTTGGCGGGGATTGGACCGGGCAGTCACGTGGGAGCGGGGAGAGGTGAGTTTATTGGGGTTTCTGGGGGGTGCCCCGCCGAAGTGGACCAAAACCCAGGATAGTCAAAATCCACTTTAAACCAGGGGTTGTTAGCGATGTCTGTGGAGGGTCTGTACTCCATGTACATGCTTAAACCTGGTATGTATCGGTATGTAACTTGCTTCTTTCTCTGTATCTCCAGGTGTTTGCTTTGTCCCATGGTTTTACCTGTGTTTCTTTTTCTGTATGACAAAAAAAAAAAAACTTTAATAAAGTGAGATTAAACTAAACTAACTTAACCGAGCCCCCCTTCCCCCCACACACAGAGCCCTATTTCCTATTAGGCAACCCAAGGTCTGTGCCTAGGATAGCTACCTCCAGCGGGTGGTGGCTATTGATGGTCTTTGTGATCACTCAGGGCGCCATCTGAATCTCTCTATAAGGAGGCACCAGACACCCCATTAAAGAGAAAACTCTGAGCTGGCTCAACCTGTATTTTCCACATTTTCTCCTCCTCCTCTCTCTTTATTTTGCACATTGCCTTCATCCTTCTCTCTCACTCCAGCATGCTTCTGCTCTTCTCCAGCATTTTTCCTTCTTCTTGACATGCCCTGCCTAGGTCTTTCTTTCATTTCTTTACTCCCCCTATATTAAGCCTGACATGGGTCTCTCCACATACTGGCTTGCGACTCTCACCCCCCATACAGCCAGAAACTTCCGCCCTAGTGCTGATGAGAGCCTAAGGCTCGAAACACGTGTCCACTAGTTGGATGTGTACATTTAAAGCTAATCCTTGGCATTGCACCCTTAGCGTTTCTAAGGGCCTTGGATGGCACAGAGACATAAAGAGATGATTTGCATAGATCCGCCTGCTGCAAGGATAGATGGGTAATGCTATGTGTCCTTGTATTAGGTACTTTGCAAATACTTTTTTCTTATTCCCCTTCCCACATTCCCTTAATTGCTTTTTCTTGTCTCATACCTCACTTCTCTCTCTTTTCACCATCCCTTTTGTCTAACCCCCATCCTTCCTTTCCTCTTCCTCTCCCTCTATTTCACATTCCCTCCTCCCCTCTTTTTTCCACACTGCCCTGCTTCTCTCTTTCTACAGTATATTGCCCCACATTGCCTCCCCCTTTCTCTTTCTACATTCTCCCCTTTCTATTTTCCATATTTCCTCAGTCTCTCTCACTCCTCATTCCCACATTCACTCCTCAATTCATATTTTCTGCATTCCCTTCTTCACTCCATATTTTGCAGATTCCCTTCTTCACTCCATATTTTCCATATTTTTCACATTCCCTTCATCCCCCTGTCGTCTTCTTTTCTCTCTCTTTTTTACTTCCCTTCCTTATCACTTTCTGTCCTTTCCACATTCCCTCTCTCTCTCTCTCGTTCGCTCTTTACCACATTTCCTTCTCTCTCTATTTTTCACATTTCTTTCTCTCTGTCTTTTCCATATTCCCTCATTCTCTCATTTTATTTCTCTTTTCCACATTCTGTTCTTCTCTTTGTCCTCTCCACATTCCCACACTCCTTTTTCATTCCCTTATTCTCTCTTTATGTTGTACACACTGTCTCCTTCTCACTCTGTTTCCATGTTAACTTCCTTTTCGCTTTTCTACGTTCCCTCCTTCTCTCTTTTTCCTTTTCACATTTCCTGCTTCCATTTGTCTTCTCTATACTTCTCTCCCTCGTATCCACATTCGTATCTCATATATTTAGTTTAGGATCAGGGGGGATCTGTCCATGGGTGGGTATGTTAAAGTGGAGCAAAACCCACAGAGATCAGCCTAGGAATCTATAAGATTCCCGGGCATCCAAAGTCGGAATGCCCCGCTGTCTGAAACCCCCCATGTACACCTTCTTTCCCGGTCCAACGTTGCATGCACGAGCAGCGGCCACATTCCTGCTATTTTTCTAGCTCTATCCCTTTTGTGAATGGCCAGCTCAGGCACGCTCCTTGTTAGAGTGTAGTGAGGATGTGGCCGCCGCCATCACGCTCGCTGATTGGATGGGAGGCCGTGCATGTGCCGTAGGACCGGGAAGGGGTGAGTTTGGCCACGAACTGGGGGGTTTCACACGGCGGGGCATCCCCGATCTGGGTGCCCTGGGGGAAAGGGCCAAAACCCAGGATAGTCAAAATCCAGTTTAATGGGGCAGCCAGGGGTATTTATTTTCTTTATCTTTGTAGGCGGCAACCTGACTCAACCACAACAAAACGGGGGGGAAAGCACTAAAAGTGCCTAGGGCAACATCCTGCCAAACACATCATCAGTGAGCCCTGCATAAGCAACTTACCTATTCTTAGTAGAACAGGAACAAGGGACAGGAAACAGCTGCACATGTGTGTGGCTCTTACTCGAATAGGAAACACGCTTCACTGCAGATGTAGGGACAATAAAATTGTCGCCTCTGGGGGAAAGGAATTAGGTTTATTTTTATCAATGAGAAAATTGAAAGCAAGTATAGATTCCAATTAGTTTGTAGTTACCAGGTTTGGCCACTTGATGGCAATATAGGATAAGCAATAAACAGTTTATTTCCAGAAAAACAAGAAGCAGGCTGCAACAGTAGTATGTGTCACCGGGCTCTCTGATGGGCAGTTATTGGCCGTGATGTTTTCTCTGGGAGGGACTGGGGGGTGGAAAATGGGAGAGTAGACAGCTAGAGGAGGATATTTTTTTAAATCGGACTGACAGGGAGAAGGAACCCGGCCTCCAGGAAGCTGGAAAAACAGAGGCCTCGCCACCAAGAGGGAGGAGCGAGGGAAGCGACGCCATGGTGGCTAGCCCGGGAAGCTTTCCTCTGGGATCCGATGACATACAGGGTGGGTCCTAAGTCAATCCGCACTTCACCCCTTTTTCTACCCTTGTGGACCTGGGAGCTGACTCGGTCCACCTCCCCGCCAGCTTTGTAAGCGTCTTCCCCCACTCTGAGTCTAGGGGCGGCCTGGCCTCCTCTTCACCCAGACCTTATCAGCCTACAGCGAGGACTCAAGCTTTGTTATGTTTGGACCTTGAGAGAAGGTCCTAACCCGTAGCTCTTGTCTTCCCTTGGTCGCCTTCAAAGCCTGTCCAGGGGGCCTCCTTGCAGCGGGGTGGCACCCTATTGTAGGTGTGTGATTGAGGATATGCTGATTGCGGAACCCCCACTACTCCAAATAAAGAGCTGTTTCAGGGGCTACACAGTGTGCAACTGTTTCCTGTTCTCAGTGATAGATGTCCATGCCCAATTTTGGCTTCCTAGGGATCTTTAAAGCAGACCAAACACCAGGAATTCTCCAAAGATCCACTTACCTGACTGCCGTTCCTGCGCCACTAAATGTCCTCCCGCAGCCCTGGTTTGTAAACATGGGGGCTGCGCTTCCTGGTTCCAGCTTGTGGGTGGACATGGCCTAGGTATGTCCTAATAACACTTTTCATTTAAAACGGAACTATGGTAAAAAATATTCACTCCCTCTCCCAATTCGGGATGCCCTGTGTGAAACCCCTCGAGTTGCCCTCAGTGATCCCGGGGGAAAGTTAAATTCTTGGGTTTTGTTCCTCCGTAGACCGGACCTTCACCCTGAAATAGAGCCTTTCTTATATGTTTCCCCCTGTACATACAGATTGCTCATATAAATCCAGGCCTTCACCCTGAATGAGAGCCTATGTTGTATGTTTCTCACACCCTGTACATACAGATTGTCCACATTAATCCAGACCTTCACCCTGAATAAGAGCCTATCTTATATGTTTCCCCCACCCTGTATATACAGTTTGCCCACTTTAAAGCCCAGGAATCTATACGATCGATTCCCTCCCCCTGGGGAATCCAAAAACGGGATGTCCCGCTGTGTGAAACCCCCCAGGTCGCCCAGTACACTTTCCTTGTTTCCTTCTCCAACAGTGCATGTGCGAGCCTTGACCGCATCCCCGCTATCCCTTTAGCAGGGCGCGTGCTCGTGCCAGGTATTTGTGAATGGCCGGTACGGGCATGCTCCATGTTAGAGGGAAGCGGGGGATGTGGCTGAGGCTCGCACATGCGCCGTTGGACCGGGAAGCAAGGTAAGTGTACGGGCTTGGGCTTTTCATTAAATCATGCTGAAGGTCCGCTTTAATATTGGCATTTGAGAGTGATGCTGTGCACCTTGTATCCAAGGCCTTGTCTACATGAGTGACTTCTCAGTTCAGGCTGACAATAGTGCGCTCCCACCGCGGTGTAATTATGGTCCTTTCTTTCAATGCTATTTATTATCGTCAATCCTGTTTCTTTCTCCACCAAACACACACATACAAAAAATCCAAGTCAAGCAGCCGGTGACCCCTATTTTTTTGGACTCGGATAAAACGTTTTCTAACACACCCTTGGCCTAGGTCAGGGGGACCTGAGAAGAACCACAAAGGAAAATACCGGGCAGCCTACTGAAATCTATTTAGATGAAAAAAAAAAAAAAACGTTTCAAGCTTGTCCAAAAATTGTTTTCTCCTGAATCGTGCCACTGCTATTAAGCGCCGGCCACGCGCATTGTTCAGCCGGCGGGAACAATGCAGTCATAGAATGTATTGTGTTTTACTAACAAGCTGCTTAATGATGGAAACAATAATGTTGCCTTTAAAGTGGACCAAAACCCAGGATTTTGACTATCCTGGGTTTTGGTCCTTGCCTCCAGGGCATCCCCGATTGGGGATGTGTGAAACCCCCCAAGTCACCCAATCTCACTCACACTTCCTCGGCCCTTTAGGGCATTCACAGCCTCTCGTCCAATCAGCTCGCTCGGATGCGCTCATGTCAGCCACTGTTCGTGCATGCGCCGTTGGACCAGGAAAGAAGGTGAGTTTATGGGCAACCTGGGGGCATCCCGATTTTAGTTAGTCAATCGGCCCAGGAATCTTATAGATTGTGAAAAAAAAGAGTTGGAGAATGAGAGAATCTGGAAAAGGGAGGGGGGCATAGAGAAGACAATGGGAGGAAGAGAATTTAGAAAGCAGAAAGAAAGAGGAAAGAAAAGAGGAAAAATAGAAATAAAAAAAGGGAATATGGAAAAGTCAGAGAGGAGGAGGGAATGTGGGAATGAAAGAAAGAAAAGTAGGGAATGTAGAAAGGAGAGAGAGAAGGGGGTGTGGAGAAGGCAAGGGGGTGAAGGTAAAGGGAAATGGAGAAAGAGAGAATGGGCGAGTAGAAAGATGGAGAGAAGGAGGGAATGTGGAAAAGACAGAAAGAGGAGGAGGGGATGTGGGGATAATGAGAGAGAGACATAGTGAGGTAGGTGGATAATGAAAAGACAGCAAGGGGAGGTATGGGACAACAAAAAGCAATGAAGGGAATGTGGAAAAGGGAGTAAGGAAAATGAATGAAGGAGGAATTACAGGAAAAAGAAAAAGGCTTAGTCTGGGAAAGAAAACAAGAAAGAAAAATGCTATAGAACTAGTGAGAGAGAAAGTTAAGCCAATGTGCAAAATAAAGAGCAAGGAGAAAATGTGGAAAAGAGCAGGGGCGCAGCTAGAGGGGGACAGGGGGGCATGTGCCCCGAGTGCAGCAGGTAAGGGGGGGGGAAATGGGGGCCCTGAGCACAGGTGGGGGGGGGCGCCATTTCAAATCTTTGCCCCAGAAAGCCTAGGTACACCTCTGAAAAAGAGACATGTTGAGGCCACCCTCCTGGGGGGCCCACTGACAGGGCCGGCCTTTGGGGTGTGCGATGGCGCTTGACCAGCGGCAGACTGGGAGGGCACCGCCACAGCTGGTGCCCACATCTCCTCAAATGGCGCGGTTCCACACAATGGGGCATCTCAATTTAGATTCCAGGGGAGGAAGTGCTGGGTTTTGTTCTGCTTTTTAGTTGCCCAACCCAGCTGATATCCTATCCCTGAGAATCCCAGTTTGTAATACCCTACTGTGTGAAACCCCCTGGGATCGCTGGCATACCCACTATCCACCCCTGAGTTTTTGGTCCGCTTTACAGGGGCATCTCAATTAGGGATGCCCCTGTTTTTGAAAGAACCCCCCCTGGTTTGGCCACAGCTCGCACACCACAAAGACCGGCCATGTCCAGGTCGCGTAAAAGGGAATACGGCCCTGTCTGTGTCTTGCCAGTTATTGATTTACATGACTGGGCTAGCGTTCCATATGCCCTATGTCGCTTACCTCGCACTACCAAATAACAAGTCCGGACCACCACGTCGTTGGAAGGATTACATTTAATCAGCCACAGCCCAACATATAAAGAGATTATACAAGCAGAAAAAAAGTCCCCCCTATTGTTCCGGGTCTGAGAAGCCTAGGATCCCAACAATGAAGGGAAGGGGAGGGAACAAAATTTACATCCCGACCCCCCAACAAGCAGAAGCCAACATAAGCTTGGCTGCATGCCTCCTAGGCGGGGGAGCTTAATCGGGCTAACCGCCAGTGGCCAAAAATCCCCTTCCCTACTTGAACCCCAAACATCCGTAGTTCTTTAACCAGAACCGACCTGGCCGGTTTCCACTGGAAACAGCCGCATACCCTACCAATTTGAAATGCTACCTCAGACCCGAAACCCGAGAGGATACCGCCCAACGGCTGTGACAAATACAATCACAAATTTCCAATAAAACCGAAACAAAAACCCGCCATACATAGATAACAATACATTGACTTACATACAGAATTATAAAACCTCCTTCTCTCTTTTTTTTTTTTGATATATACAAAACATATACTTCAACACAAATAATAAATAACGATACACTGAGGCACCCCCAACAGGCGCCAACAGCCATATTACAAAATTACTTTTATTTAACCCTTTAAGTGCCAGCCTACCTGGAGTTTTTGTCACGCTTTGTTGCCAGACCATTTTGCACTATTTTGCGCTCCCCATGTTCAAATGTGATTTTTGAAGGGATTTCCAGGGATTTCCCAGGAAAATTATATATTGTTTTTTTCAGCAGAGTCTGGGCTTTAACATGAAATGTCTTGTTTGTCATTTTTTAGGTGTATTCTCAATATTTTTGGGTGAAATATGTGCAAAAAAAAAATATATATATATTTTTTACAATTTGTAGTTTTTTTTTTTTAATAAAAAATGTAAGTTTGTCAATAAAATCTTATTGCGTGTGAAATCCCAATTTCTCTCGGTTACAGCGGTACCACATATGTATAGGTAGACACCCTTTCCTGCCCAGGAGACTCCCCCAAACTGAAACAGCGCTTTAGGGGATTTTCAGAAAAAATACAACTATGCTAAGCAATATGCGCACCTTGCAGTTTTTCCAGAAAAACAACCCTTTACATTTGAATTACCCCCAACAAACTATATATTCTCTGGAAGTACACACCTCAAGCTTTCTAGGTGTACCAGGCGTGTTGATGTGGCCATAGATTTCTGGAAGTAATCCCTCAATGGATTCTTTGGTTGCAAAGAGTTTCCCTAAAAAAAGGATAAAAAAGCAGAATCAAAGCCACATTTTCCTAAAAAAAACTATATACAAACAAGAAAAAACAAGTTTAATCTGAAAACGCAATATCCCCCGAACAGAACAACACCCAACATGCATTGCTACTGTCAAGGGAAGAGTTGCCAAACACCCCAAAGTAAAGCATGTGCGTAACGGTAATTTTACTTGAAAATTTCAGCTCTGCAGACAAAGTGCGCACCTTGCGATTTTTCAACCAAAACAACCCTTTACATTTGGAATATCCCCCATAAACCATATATTCCATGAAAGTACACACGTTAAGCTTTCTAAGCGTACCCAGCTTGTTCTAGTGGACTCATCTTTCTGGAATTATTACCTCAAAGAATTCTTTGTTTGCGCAGGGTTTCCCTAAAAAATAAAAAAAAAAGCTGAATAAAAAACACCTTTTCCTAAAATATAAATATGCAAACAAGAAAAAACAAGCTAAGTCTGAAAGCGCAAGGTCCCCCGAACAGAACAATACCCAACATGCAGAGGTACTATTAACCCTTTTAATTGCCAGCCTACTTGAGATTTTGTCACCCTCTGTTGACAGGCCATTTTTCCCCATTTTGCGCCATGTTTTGCGCCATGTTTTGCGCCATTTTGCTGGAACTTTCAGGAAAATTATATATATATTTTTTTGCAGCAGAGTTTAGGCTTTAACATGAAATATCTTGTTTGTAAATTTTTTTTTTTTTTTTTTACAATATTATTAAGTAAAATAAATAAATAAATAAATAAAAAAATTTTTTAGAAAATTGACTGCTTTATTTTAAATAAAAAATGTATTTTATTAAGGAAAAGCATATTGCATGTGAAAGCCCCATTTCTACCGATTAGAACGGTACCACATATTTATCGGTAGCCCCCCGTTCCTGCCCAGGAGACCCCCCTAACTGAAACAAGTACTTTATAACATTCACAAATAAAATACAAATACCATCCACACTACAAAGGGTTAAATCGAGAAAAAAAATGACATAGGGTCCCCCCTCCCAGGGGAGGGGGACCCCATTTTTTTTTTTGATTTTTAAGGGTTAAAAACCCTTAAAAATCAAAAAAAAATTGACGTGGGGTCCCCCTTACCCAAAGTAACCAGCCCGGGACCAGCTATGCAGGGCTTGTAGGAACAGGGCGCAGGGGCCAGCTTTTGTGGCCCCTGGCCCTGCAGGCTACAAGCCCGCATAGCCCGTGGGCCCGGGCTCTTCTGCCCCCCCTGGCCTTTGGGGAGGCAGGTAATGGGGGTGCCGGGGGTTAATGGCAAGTCACCCGCTAGCTCAGGTGACTTGCCATCCAGTCTTTCCAGAAAAACAACCCTTTACATTTGAATTACCCCCAACAAACTATATATTCTCTGGAAGTACACACCTCAAGCTTTCTAGGTGTACCAGGCTTGTTGATGTGGCCATAGATTTCTGGAAGTAATCCCTCAATGGATTCTTTGGTTGCAAAGAGTTTCCCTAAAAAAAGGATAAAAAAGCAGAATCAAAGCCACATTTTCCTAAAAAAAACTATATACAAACAAGAAAAAACAAGTTTAATCTGAAAACGCAATATCCCCCGAACAGAACAACACCCAACATGCATTGCTACTCTTCTGCCCCCCCCTGGCCTTTGGGGAGGCAGGTAATGGGGGTGCCGGGGGTTAATGGCAAGTCACCCGCTAGCTCAGGTGACTTGCCATCCCCCCAGCCTTGTGAACTGGTATAGGGGTCATGGACCCCTTACCAGTTCACAAGGGGTTAAAAGTAAATAATCACACAGACACAAGCAGAGAAAAAAATATTTTATTAATTTTTATTTTTTTTTTTTACACTGTACTCACCTCCCATCCATCCTGGAGCACTCTGTCCCTCGGCGATCACTGGCTTCTGCTCACTTGCTAGAAGCCTTTTATAGCTGCTGGATGACAGAACACAAAGGGTTAATCAAAAAAAAAAAAATGACATAGGGTCCCCCCTCCCAGGGGGGGGCGGACCCCATTTTTTTTTATTTTTAAGGGTTAAAAACGCTGACTGGCCGCTGACTGGCCTTCTGGCTTCGCGCTCTTCGGGGGGGAGCGGGGCCCGTCTTTGGAGCGTTCCGCGTCATCGCTATTACTGGCCCGCCCCTCAAGGTATACCGACGCCATCTTTTCTGACTTGGTTGGCCTATGCGCGACGGACGCCTACCTACCGCGGTCCGTAAGTGCCCTTGCGGGCGACTTTATCTGCTTCACTTTTGTTACGATGTACTTAAGGTCTTGTCTGCTTATGTCTTTCAGGCGGGACGAAACCTTCTTGGCTTCTCCCGGCCCTGTATTTAGTATATTACTTGTAGGCCTTGTAAAAATTATACTCCCACGTCCCTAGCGGGTTATTGGGCATCCAGGGTTGCTATATAGCGTTATTCCCTATCGGCGTATAGCGCCGCTATAATCACCATATGGAGGCATCCCAGGATAATGTTACCGGGGTCCCTTTGGGACAAGACCGGCTGTGTGTAGCGTGTGGGCAGCCTCATGCTGACGCTGACAAGGCGTGGGTCTGTGTACCCTGTGCTGAGCAGGTGCTTGCATTGCAATCTGGCCTGCCAGTGGCTGCACCTCGTTTCACTTCACCTACTCCCCCAAGCTTAAATCTCACTCCTGCTGAGTTGCATACTAGTGGGGATTCTCAGCCTGATGTCTTCTGGACTGGCTACTGTTGAACAGATTATTGCGAAGTCTTTAGTGCGTAAGGCCCCTGCTAAGAAGCGGCACTTGACGCCTAATGTTACTGTTTTCCCTATGGGAACTGAGGAGTTTTGGAATCTGTGTGGCTATACCCCGTCTGATGAAGGGGAGCTCTTTTCTGATTCAGGCTCATCTGATGAGAGACCAAGAGGTCATGACGATTCTGGCTCTGACCCCTGAGCCCCCGATGACACTGACAGATTATTGACCCAGATTTTTGAGGTTCTGTCTATCTCTCTCCCTGTTGAGGCTCCCAGGCAAAGAGGGGAGCTTTTCCATATAGCAAGATCACATTTGGAATTTCCAGAGCAGGCACATTTCCATAACCTTGTGCTCAAGGAATGGGAGCGCCCCAATAAACTTCCCGGGGTTCCAAAGAGTTGGGATAGGAAGTATCCCTTTCCTGCTGAGGTGGTTAAATGTTGGCCATCCCCCCCCCCCCCCCCCCCGAGGTGGATGCCCCGATCCTAGGGCTATCTAACACCTCTGTCATGCATTCCCCTGATTCTACTACCCTGTGGGATGCCGAATACCGGCGTATTGATCAGCTGGCATCCCACGCCTTTGCATGTGCGGGGACGGCGCTGCGCCTGGTCTGTGCCTCTGCCATTTCTGCTGTGGCCACTAGAACCCTTATCAGAAATATGCTCGATAGTGCCCCTGATGATTTGCCTTGTGAAATGTTTAATGCACTCTCCAGTTGTGATGTTTTTGTAAATTTTGTCCTATCAGCATTGGCTGACACCATCAGAATGTGTGCCAGAACTTCTGCCCTCGTGGTGGCTATACGCCGTTCAGTTTGGCTGCGCCAGTGGGCTGCTGACAATGCTGCCAAGAAGGCCCTCACTGTTTTTCCCTTTAAAGGACTGCGTCTGTTTGGAGACCGCCTGGACCTTTTTGCTAAGGGAGGCAGGTTACCCCAGCGCAGGCAGCAACCTCGGCCCTTTCGGGATCAGGGTTCCTTCTCCTCCCCTTATCGCGTTGCAAGACAGGGAAGGGGGGTGTACTTCCCTGGGGCCCGGGGAGATTTCTGGGGTAGAGGCAGAGGACATGGACGTCCTGGCTCCTCCTGGGGTCCCAAAGCTAAATCCTCTCCCAAGCCCCCTCAGGCATGATGGGGCACCCTCACCCATCTGGGTGGGGGGACAGCTGCAGCACTTTGCTCACGTCTGGAGGCTTCATGTCTCAGACCGGTGGATTCAGGAGGTAGTGTCCTCCGGTTACAAGTTGGAGTTTGCTGCCGATCCCCCTCCAAGATTCATCAGATCCCGGATTCCTCAGGACCCTGTGTCAGCTCAGGAGCTAGTGCAAGCAGTGCAAGGCCTCCTGGAGCTGGGGGTCATCTGCCAGGTCCCTTTAAGAGAAAAAGGCAAGGGCTTTTATTCCAACCTATTCACAGTACCCAAAAAGGATGGTTCTGTCAGGCCCATCCTAGACTTAAAGATTCTCGACAAGTTTGTCAGGGGCAGGCGGTTTCGCATGGAGACTCTGCGCTCTGCCATCAGTTCCCTGCGCCAAGGGGATTTCATGACTTCTGTGGACATCAAAGATGCTTACCTTCATATTCCTGTGTTTCCAGGTCATCAAAGGTTCCTCAGGTTCGCTCTGATGGATCAACACTACCAATTTGTGGCCTTGCCCTTCGGCCTCACTTCAGCTCCCAGGGTGTTCACCAAGGTTCTGGCTGGCGTGATGTCTCTGCTCAGATGTCAGGGCGTCCGCGTGCTTGCCTATCGGGACGACATCCTCATCACTTCCCAGTCTTTACATCAGGCAGAGTTGGATACTCAGCTGGTGGTGTCCACTCAGGAGTCATTTGGATGGATGATCAACCACCCCAAGTACTCACTGTCCCCTTCCTTGGTAATTCCATTCCTAGGAATGAATCTGGATACAGTTCAGGCAAGGATCTTCCTTCCTCAGCAGAAGGTGGACAGTCTGATTGCACAGGCTCAGTCCCTCCTAGCTTGCCCCCATCCCTCCATCAGGCTGGGGATGCAGCTGGTGGGCCTGATGGTGGCGTGCTTCGAAGCGGTCCCTTATGCTCAGTTCCACTTGAGGCCTCTGCAACTTCACCTATTGTCTGTATGGGACAAGGACCCAGCGTCCCTGGACAGGGTCTGTGTGCTCTCCCCCCTGGTCAGGAGGTCCCTCTTGTGGTGGATGGACTCAAGGAACCTGTTGGGGGGCAGATCCTTTCTTGCCTCTTCCTGGGAGACGGTCACCACGGATGCCAGTCTGTCAGGTTGGGGGGGGGTTTCTGGAAGTCCCTGCGGTTCCAGGGGAGGTGGGGCCTGCCTGTTCAGGTGCGCTCGGACAACCAGACGGCAGTTGCCTACATCAATCATCAGGGAGGGACCCGGAGCAAGGGGGCCCTCCAGGAAGCGTCTCGGATCCTGACTTGGGGGGAGGCCAATGTCCCCTGCATTTCAGCTGTGTACATCCCGGGGGTGGAAAATCATCTGGCGGACTCTCTGAGCAGGGGGACCTCTCGCCAGGGAGAATGGTCCCTATGCAGCAGGCTGTTTCAATCTCTGTGTCACCTTTGGGGCCAACCAGATGTGGATCTGTTTGCGTCCAGCCACAATCACAAGCTTCCAGCTTTTGTCTCTCTGTCCAGGGATCCTCTGGCTCTGACCTCGGATGCGCTAGCAATGTCATGGCAGGACTTTCAGTTCCTGTATGTCTTCCCTCCAGTTCCCCTGCTGGGCAATTCTGGTGGCCCCCAGGTGGCCAAGAAGAGTGTGGTTCGCAGACGTGGTACAGCTGGCAGTAGATCAATACGCTCTGCCCTTGGTGCCAGATCTGCTCACTCAGGGCTCACTACGCCTTCCCAATTTACAAACTCTGGCTTTGACGGCTTGGCTGCTGAAACCTCCATCTTGATGGAGAAGGGGCTGTCTCGGTTGTGGATACTTTGATTAAAGCTAGGAAGAAGTCATCTCTTCCATTTATTACAGGGTTTGGTGTGCCTACATTGATTGGTGTGAGCCTAGGTCTCTTCCCTGTTGTGTGTTCTCTATTCCCAGGATTCTGGAGTTCCTGCAGCATGGGTTGGAGATGGGGCTCCAACTCAGTACTCTGAAGGGTCCGGTGTCTGCCCTGGCTATTTTTTTCCAGAAGTCCTTTGCTCAGCACCCTCTGATCAGGACTTTCTTCCAGGGGGTCACTCATGTGCGTCCCCCACATAAACCTATGGTGCCTGTTTGGGATTTGAACTTGGTTCTGTCAGCCTTGCAGGGTGTTCCCTTTGAACCTGTGCAGGATGTAGCCTTGGCCATTCTTACGCTCAAGGTTGTGTTTCTGGTGGCTATCACTTCTGTCAGGTGTGTGTCTGAGTTGGCGGCGCTGTCCATTCAGCCCCCCTACTATGAGAGACACCAGGACAAGGTGGTGTTTCGTTTCAAACCTGATTTTCTGCCTAAGGTAGTGTCTGCCTTTCATTTGAATCAGGATATTGTTCTTCCTTCTTTGTGCCCTAATCCTAGCAATGCTAAGGAGAGGGTTTTGCACTCTTTGGATGTGGTTAGGTGTCTGAAGTACTATCTGGTGGCTACTGCACCTTTCAGGAAAACTGATGCTCTTTTTGTGGTCCCTTCTGGTCCTAGGAAGGGTTTGGCTCCTGCCAAGTCTACTATCAGCAAGTGGATTCGTCAGGCTGTGATTCAGGCCTACTCTGCTAAGGGGAAGAATCCTCCCTTCCGCCTTACTGCTCACTCCACTCGTGCTATTGGTGCCTCTTGGGCTTTTCAGCACCAGGCTTCTGTTGAACAAGTTAGCAAGGCCGCTACTTGGTCTTCTGTTCATACCATTTCAAATTTTTACAAGGTTGATGTTAGGGCCTCAGCTGATGCTGTTTTTGGCCGCAAGGTTCTGCAGGCGGCAGTGGTTTAAACTGCCTGCTGCTAATTTTTCTTGGGGATCCCACCCTACTTTATGGACACTGCTATTGGATGTCCCAACTGTAAGTATTAGATTTGGAGCAGGACGTACTGTATACTAAGAATAATACAATTCTGTGATTACTCACCTGTAGAATTGGTATTGTGAGTATACAGTACGTCCTGCTCCAACCCACCCTTGGTTTGCATTTTCTTGCATCCCATTTTCTTGGTGATTGTTATCATTGTTATAGTTGATAGTTTGGATTGTTGCTCCCGGCACTCCTTAACTGCTTTTCAATGCTGGGGATTTGTGGGAGGTCCCCGGGTATTGAGGGGCCGGGAGGAGCCTATTTTCGATGTCTCTGCAGTCCAGCGCCATCTGGCGGAGTATATCCCAACTGTAAGTATTAGATTTGGAGCAGGACGTATTGTATATGCATAATACCAATTCTACAGGTGAGGAATCACAGAATTGTATTTTTGCATGGCAGACTATATACAGCATACCTCCCAACTTTTCAGGGTGGGAAAGAGGAACATTTGTTAAATTAGGCCACGCCCCCTCATTAAGGGATACATAAACAATTAACAATATAAACAATTTAAATAGGTAAATAGACCATTTAATGATGCAGATCTGCATGTTACACCTCAAAGAGGGACAAATGAGAGCAATGAGGGACATGGACTCAAAAGAGAGTCCCTCCAAATCAGGGACATTTGTGAGCTATGTATACAGTAGTACACTCTCATTGATTTTCTAGATGAGATTATTGCTGTACAATCATTTCACTCAGCGCTGTTACACAATAATAAAGCGTCTCCCTGTGAAAGCAGCAGAGCGCGGCTTTCTGTAAGCCATTGCTCCAGGGGCCAAATTGGGGAGATTTTTTTTTTTTAATGTGGGAGAAATGTGAGAGGCGAGCCTTCCACTGTAAATTCTTCGTGCCATTCCAAGTTTATCGAGCCAAATAAGTTTCCCATGGTATGTTTGTTACATCATAATCTGCCTCCACAGGCAGTAACCATGGAGATGGCGCATAACAGTTACAACAAGGAAGCCAGTGAGAGGGATCAGGATCCTGGCGTATTGGATTTTCATAGACTGTAAGCTGGATAAGCCGCATGGAATTGTTGCCCACGTATACCACAGAAGAGGCGACACATTACTGCCGGCCTGGAGCGGGACGCCGGCCAATTTCCTGGCAAAATGTGGGACTTTTTTTTTTCTTTTTGGACTTTCACTTCACTCCAGCCTTTATATTTAATTTCTAATTTCAGTAACTGGCTTAAAGGGGAAATCAATGCTTTTAAAGTGGACCAAAACCCAGGATTTTGACTATCCTGGGATTTAGTCCTTGCCCCCGAGACACTCTGATCGGGGATACCCCGCTGTGGGAAACCCCCCATGTCGCCCATACACTTACCTTCTTTCCCTGTCCTACGGCGCATGCGCAGCTGCTCATCCAATCAACACACTCGGATCCGCTGACGTCACGTCGTCTAAGGCAAGCAGCTCCAAGCGTGCTGACGGCCGCATCCCCCGCTACCCTCTAACAGGGAGCGTGCCCGCAACGGCCATTCACAAATGCCTGCCGCAGGCACACGCTCTCCTAGAGCGATAGTGGGGATGCGGCTGTGGCTCTTCCATAGGCCGTGGGACCAGGAAAGAAGGTAAGTGTATGGGCGACCTGGGGGGTTTCACACAGTGGGGCATTCCGATCTTGGATGCCCAGGGGGGAGGGAATGGATCGGCCCGGGAATCCTATAGATTTTCCGGGCCGATCGCCCTGGGTTTTGGTCCACTTTAAAGTGGAGCAAAACCCATTTCTGGGTGCTCCGCTCATCGAGCTGACCCCCACCCGAGTAGCTGGGCAATGCTGCCAGTTCGGCAGTGGCATAGTGACGCTGAGGCCACGCCCACTTTGCACCTTTTGAGATCCCCAATTGGCTAGTCTCAAAAGGGTCGGGTGACTCTAGCTGGCCACATCCCTGGCTTTCACGTTTCTGTGCCCAGCCATTCAGATGCAAGAGCGCTCACAG
This sequence comes from Gastrophryne carolinensis, assembly GCA_027917425.1. Taxonomy (NCBI): domain Eukaryota; kingdom Metazoa; phylum Chordata; class Amphibia; order Anura; family Microhylidae; genus Gastrophryne; species Gastrophryne carolinensis. Next base: position 22,565,500 of record CM051238.1, read on the forward strand.
CTACAGGGAAGCTGGGGATGCGGTGGTTCGCGGTTGCACAGTTGTTGCAAATGTCTTTCATTGTTTGAGAATGGGGAGCGCGCACATTGCACCGTGGATGCGGCAGTGCATGCTCCCTATTCACAACAATGAAACCCGTTTGCCAAATGACATTCATCTATCTGAATTTATTCACCTTCTGAATTTGTCACCCACTGTAGCCAGACCATTTTTCACTATTTTGCGCTACACGTGTTCAACTGTGATTTTTGAAGGGATTTCCCAGGAACATTATATATTTTTTTTCAGCAGAGTCTCGGCTTTAACATAAAATTTCTTGTTTGCCTTTTTGTAGTGTATTCTCAATATTTTTGGGTGAAATATGTGCAAAAAAAATAACAAAAAATCTAATTTGTACAGTTTTTTGTAATAAAAAAATTAAGTTTCCCAATAAAATCATATTGAATGTAAAAGCCCAATTTCTTCTGGTTACAGCGATACCACATATGTATTGGTAGACACCCTTTCCTGCCCAGGAGACTTCCCCAAACTGAAACAGCTCTTTAGGAGATTTTCAGATAAAATACAACTGCTATGCGCACCCTTTACATTTGAAATTGCCCAACAAACTATATATTCTCTGGAAGCACACACCTCAAGCTTTCTAGGTGTATCAGGTTTGTTGATGTGGGCGCAGTTTTCTAGAAGTAATCCCTCTATGAATTCTTTCGCTACACAGAGTTTCCTTAAAAAAAGAATAAAAAGGAAGAATTAAAGCCACATTTTCCCGAAAATCAGTATGCAAACAAGAAAAAAAGTTAAATCTGAAAAAGCAACATCCCCCAAACAGAACAATACCCAACATGCATAGCTACTGTTAAGGGAAGAGTTGCCAAACACCCCAAAGTAAAGCATGTGCGTAAGGGTCATTTTACTTGAAAATTTCAGCTCTGCAGACAAAGTGCGCACCTTGCGTTTTTCAATCAAAACAACCTTTCACGTTTGAAATACTCCCCACAAACCATATATTCCCTGAAAGTACACACATTAAGCTTTCTAGGCATATTCAGAGTGTTGTAGTGGGCTCATCTTTCTGGAAGTAATCCCTTGAAAAATTCTTAGATTGCACAGGGCTTTTTTAAAAATATGTATAAAAAAGCACAATATAAACACATTTTCCTAAAATGTCAATAAGCAAATAAGAAAAACAAGCTAAATGTGAAAGCACAAGGGCCCCCAAACAGAACAATGTCCAACATTAATAGCCACTTCCAACCCTTTCAACCCTAACAGCCAGCCTACTGGAGATTTTGTCACCCTCTGTTGACAGGTAATTTTTCGCCATTTTGCGCTATTTAGCTGTGATTTTTGCAGGAATTTCCAGTAAAATTATATATTTCTTTTTTACGGCAGAGTTTAGGCTTTAACATGAAATGTCTTGTTTGTAATTTTTCAGTGTTTTTTAAATATTTTTGAGTTAAAAAAGTAAAAAAAAAAAAAAAAAGACATGCTGCAGGAGATCAGGGAGGATGGAGGGGTTTCATAGCTGCAGAGAGAGGCAGCCACTCAGGGCGTCTGGGCGGGGAGTGGGTGTGTGTTCGTTCTTAGTTAACTGAAGGTTGATTGATGGACTACATCGGCGGGGTGGGTAAGGAAACCAGAATGAGGAAGTGATTTTTGTCACTAAGGAGGCAGACAGGAGAGAAAGGACAGCGCTGGAGCCACTCAATTAAAGGTAAGCTACTGATTTATTTTTTTATTTTTGACTTTCCCATCACTTTAAATAGCTCTTTGTACGGGTGATCTCATGCATCTCTCTCACATGGTTCTGCACGACCATTCTCATCTGGGTCATGCATGTGTGATAATTCACACGTCGCAGGGTTATCTGTCGCACATGTGTTTATGTGTGTTCACCACTGCTTTTCACAAGATGTTAGATGATAGCTGTGGCCGGTTTATCATAAATCATTCCCTAAAGAGTTTTTTGGGGGTAAAAGGGTTTAGGGGAGGAGGCATTTTGATAAATGGAAGAGCATACAGGCCCATTAAAGTGGACCAAAACCGTGGATTTTTACAATTTAGCGTTTTCACTGTGTGGAGCCCAGGTCGCCCATAAAAACTCACTTTTCCCTGATTCTGCAGCACCTACGCGGGCGCGCAGCCTATCAACTCGCTCATCTCCGTATGACCCTTTCCTCTAAAAATCAACTAAGGGCTGAATGGAGCCTCTAACAGGGGTTATGTCTGTGTCTGCCATTCACAAATGCCTGGCACGGGCACACATTTGGCTAAAGGCATAGCATGGTGTGGCCGTAGCCCCCGCATGAGCCGTTGGATCGGGGATCAGGTAGGTTTTACTGGGGATTCAGACAGTTACACACAGCAGGACATCCCATATCTGAAACCCCCCCAGGTCGCCCATAAAAACTCACTTTACCCTCCTCCCGTAGCGCATGTGCGGACGCGCAGCCAATCAGCTTGCTCATCTTCATACGACCCTTTCATCTAAGAATCGGCTAAGGGCCAAATGGAGCCTCTAGCAGGGGTTATGTCTGTGCCGGCCATTCACAAATGCCTGGCAAACGTTTGGCTAAAGTCATAGCATGGTGTGGCCACGGCCCCTGCATGAGCTATTGGATCGGAAATCAGGTAGGTTTTTCTGGGGATTCAGTGAGTTTTACACAGCAGGGCATCCCAAGTCTGAAAACCCCTCAGGTCGCCCATAAAAACTCACTTTACCCTCCTCCTGCAGCGCATGCACAGGCACGCAGCCAATAAGCTTACTCATCTTCATACGACCCTTTCATCCAAGAATTGGCTAAGGGCCAAATGGAGCCTCTAGCAGGGGGCATGTCTGCGTCGGCCATTCACAAATGCCTGGCGTGGGCACACGTCTGGGCATAGCATGGTGTGACTTCGGCCCCCACACGAGCCATTGGTTGGGGGATTAGGTAGATTTTACTGGGGATTTAGAAAGTTTCACACAGCAGGGCATCCCAAATCTGGAAGCCCCTGGGAGAGAGAATCTGGTGCTCCTGAAATCTTATAGATCCTTGTGCTGCCCCTGATGGGTTTTGGTCCATTTTAACCAGTCAAGGAACGATTACAATAGAGTTAGAGCTAATGCAAACCAAGGGGTTAATTCATCAAGGGATAGCGGCAGGTAGTGCCTTGTAAGCGTCAAGCAGCGCCTGGTGAACGCCAGGCCGCAGCACGCAATACCACATTAATGAAGTTGATTCTGGTGAGCGCCTTTTACAGCGTCACGTAGCGACCGATTCATCATCACAGACGGCTCAGTGTATACCGCCGGCGCTCTGGCTTCTAGAGCACCATGTAAGACCAGTCGTTATCTGATGCTCTCCCATACATTTCAATGGTCGTTCCTTTCCTTCTTTTTAAAGAGGGTTTTCTTTCTTTATTTATTTTTTTAACAAATCATTGTGTGACCTCCCCTGGCCTAGAAAAATACCATTTTGTGAATACTCACCTTGTAAAATGGGTATTATAAGTATGTCACACACCCCGCTTCAAGATATTCATAACGTGTGGGTATATACTGACCTGAAGAGGGCGATCTGCAGAGATGATTGGAGGAAAGAAAGCCCCTCCCAGTCCATAAATACCTGGGACCTCCCACTCATTACCCAGTATAAAGAAAGCAGTAAGGTAAGGGACCAGGAAGAGCCAAAAATAAGTCATAACAACGCAAAGTTCACAAAATGAAGGATCCAGAATACAAAAGGGCGGGTTGAAGCGGGGTGTGTGACATACTTATAATACCCATTTTACAAGGTGAGTATTCACAAAATTGTATTATTCTAAGTATGTCACACACCCCGCTTCAAGATATTCATAACGTGTGGGACATCCAATAGCAGTGTCCATAAAGGGTGGGGATCCAAAACAAGGCATAAAGCACAACTTAAACTACTGCAGCCTGCAGAACTTTGCGGCCAAAAACAGCATCCACTGAGGCCCGAACATCAACCTTGTAAAACTTTGAAAAAGTGTGAACAGAAGACCAGGCAGCAGCCTTGCAAACTTGCTCAACCGAGGCCTGGTGCTGAAAAGCCCAGGAAGCCCCAACCGCACGAGTAGAATGAGCTGTAACACGAAAAGGAGGATCTCTCCCCTTAGCAGAATAGGCCCCGACAATGGCCTGACGAATCCACCTGCTGATGGTAGACTTTGTGGGTGCTAGACCCTTCTTGGGCCCAAATGGCACCACGAAAAATGCATCAGTCTTGCGAAAGGCAGAAGTTACCACCAAATAATACTTCACAACACGAACCACGTCCAAAGAATGCAGGGCCCTCTCCTTGTCATTGCTGGGATTAGGACACAGAGAGGGCAGAACAATATCCTGATTTAAATGAAAGGACGAAACCACCTTAGGAAGGAAATCCGTCTTAAAACGGAAAACCACTTTGTCCTGATGTCTTTCAAAATACGGAGCATGAATAGATAGACCTGCCAACTCAGAAACACGTCTAACAGAAGTGATAGCTACCAAAAAGGCTACCTTCTGTGTAAGGGAAGACAAAGGAATATCATGCAAAGGCTCAAAGGGGGGACCCTGGACAGCAGAAAGAACCAAATTCAAATCCCAAACTGGAATCATAGGCTTCCTAGGAGGCCGCACATGTGTAACCCCCTGGAAAAAGGTCTTAACCAAAGGATGAAGCGCAAAAGACTTTTGGAAAAACACCGCCAGGGCAGACACCTGTCCCTTCAGAGTACTGAGCTGGAGCCCCAGGTCCAGACCATGTTGCAAAAACTCCAAAATTCTAGAAATAGAGAATTCCCTACAAGGGAAAGCTCTAGATTCACACCAGTCAATATAAGACCTCCAAGTCCTATAATACACAGACGATGAGGATCTTTTCCTAGCACTAATAAGAGTCCGAATCACAGCATCCTTCAAGATGGAGGTTTCAGCAGCCACGCCGTCAAAGCCAGTGTTGGTAAATTGGGGTAACGAAGAAGACCCTGTGTAAGTAGATCTGGCAGCAGGGGCAGAACGAACTGATCTTCTGCCAACCTTACCACGTCTGCGAACTAGACCTGTCTTGGCCACCTTGGGGCCACCAGAATTGCTGGTGCTCTCTCCAGAACAAGCTTGCGCACTACTCTGGCCACCATGGGAAACGGAGGGAACAGGTACAGAAAACCCAGATCCCTCCAGTTCAGAGACATGGCATCCGTTGCGAGAGCCAGAGGGTGCTTCGCCAGAGACACAAATGCCGGAAGTTTGTGATTGTGACGGGAGGCAAATAGGTCCACCGCCGGTGACCCCCATCTGCGACAAATTGAGTGAAAGACCTTGGGATTGAGAGACCATTCCCCCTTGCGGACTGACATTCTGCTCAGAGAGTCCGCCTCCATGTTCTCCACTCCCGGGATGTAAACTGCCGAGATGCACGGGACATGGCTCTCCGCCCAGTCCAGAATCAGAGACACTTCCTTGAGAGCATTCATGCTGCGGTTCCCTCCCTGGTGATTGATGTAGGCCACCGCCGTCCGATTGTCCGACCTGACCTGGACCGGCAAGCCTCGCAGTTGATGAGTCAAATGACAAAGAACCAACCTGATGGCCCTTAATTCCAGAACATTGATATGCTCGTGAGATTCCAGGGGACCCCACAAACCCTGAACTTGCAGATCCTTCCAAAAGCCCCCCCATCCTGAGAGGCTGGCATCCGTGGTGACTATCTCCCACTGAGGAGTCCGAAAGGATCTGCCCCTCAGCAGGTTGGTTGAGTTCAGCCACCACCGAAGCGAGCGGCGAACCCGGGGGGACATTTGAAAGAATTGATCCAGCGACTGAGGAGACCTGTTCCAGACCGACAACAGATGGAGCTGTAGTGTCCTTGTGTGAAACTGAGCAAAGGGGACTGCCTCGAAGGAGGCCACCATCAAACCCACCAGTCTCATCCCTAGTCGGATGGACGGTCGAGGAATAGACATGAGTGACCGAACCAACTCCTGAATCAGAAGAACCTTGGACTGAGGAAGAAACACTCTGGCCTGATCTGCATCCAGATACATTCCCAGAAAGGATACTGTCCTGGAAGGGTGGAGTGAGGACTTGGGGTAGTTGATCACCCAGCCGAACCTCTCCAGAGTGGATATCACCGTCCTGGTGTCCAATTCTGCCTGGCTGAATGACGGTGCCATGATGAGAAGGTCGTCCAGATACGGCACTATGCGAATCCCCTGCGCTCTGAGGAGAGCCATCACCCCAGCAAGCACCTTGGTGAAAACTCTTGGAGCTGTGGTGAGACCGAAGGGAAGAGCCACAAACTGAAAGTGCTGATCCTCCACCGCGAACCTCAGAAACCTCTGGTGCGGGGGAAAAATGGGAACATGGAGGTAAGCATCCTGGATGTCTATGGACGTCATGAAGTCCCCCTGACGAAGAGATTGAATAGCCGAACGCAACGTTTCCATGCGAAATTTTCGCAGCCTTACAAACCTGTTGAGAATCTTTAGGTCCAGTATGGGCCGGACGGAGCCATCCTTCTTGGGGACCGTGAACAGATTTGAGTAAAAACCCCGGTCTAATGGGGGTACTGGGCAAATGACTGCCATTTCCAGAAGACTTGATACCGCCGCCCAGCCGGTGCACCCGGGGACACCCGAGTCCTGAAGAAACGCGCGGGGGGGGGGGGGGGGGCGGGACTCGAACTCCAGCTTGTAGCCGGAAGACACCACTTCCCGGATCCATTTGTCCGAAACCTACTAATTCCAGACCTGGGAGAAGTGTTGCAGCCGTCCCCCCACCCGCACGGGTGAGGGCGCCCCCTCATTGTTGAGCGGGCTTGGCCGCGGGTTTGGGTTTTGAGCCCCAATTGTATCCTGAACAGGCACGTCCTCTGCCCCTATTCCAGGAATCTCCTCTTGTAGAAGGGAAAGCAAAACCTCTTCCCACTCTAGATCCCCGAAATGAAGGGGTGAAGGAAGCCGCTCCTCGAAAGGGGCGTAGTTGCTTCTTGCGTTGAGGTAGCCTTCCGCCCTTAGCCACAGCGTCCAATTTGTCTCCAAAGAGCCGTAACCCAACAAAGGGAAGAGCCATCAGTGACTTCTTTGACCCAAAATCAGCCGCCCACTGGCGTAACCAAATTGAACGCCTGATAGTAACCATTAGAGCAGAGGCTCTACTACTCATCATCAAAGAATCATCCAAAGCGGCTACTATGAAGGACAAAAATACCTCACATTGTTTTAGATCACGAAATTCATCACTGTCCGGATTCAAACCGGAGGAGGATAACAAATTCCTGACCACCTTTCTGGTAGCCACCGCCAACAGCGATGAGGCACAAACAGGCCGTATGGCTGCCCCAATACTGGCAAAACCATGACAAGCCATCTGGTCAATGCGTCTATCCTCACCGTCTTTAAGAGAGGAACAATCAGGGCTATTCAACACGGCTGAGTTGGATAACCCTAAAATTGGGGCGTCCACCTCGGGGGGGGGGGGACGCCCAGCGCTTAACCGTATCCACTGGGAAAGGATATCTTTTATCCCAACTCTGAGGAATGCCTGGGAGCCGGGCAGGCCGATCCCATTCCTTAGAAATAATATTATCAAAATGCTTTTGATTAGGAAATTCCAAGCGCGGCCTGGATTCATCATAAAACTCACCTTGCTGTTGAGGAACCTCCGCGAAGGTGAGATAGCCAGAACCTCAAACATCTGAGTCAGAACATTAGGAGTGTCCAAGGAAATCCCTGACCTCCGATCGGAATCAGCGCCAACAATTTGCTGATCATCAGAAATATCTGAATCCTCGCATAACTCCCCTTCTTCAAGAGGGGAATAATCTGACCAATCCAGGCCATCCGCATCATCATCATATTCAAAATGATTAACCGGCGATAAATGCTTCCTCTTAGCCGGTGCTTTCTTGGCAACCGCAGAAGAAATAAACTTTTCAATACTGGCCAATCTGGCACATACATCAGATTGCGACTGCCCCCCCGTGACAACATCACACGGGGCACGGGTCAAAATGGGAGGGGGAGAGGATGAGGCCAGCGGCGCTGACCCAGAAGCCTGGGTTCCGGACTGCCGTGTAATAGTCTGCTGTGCACATGATATACATAGGAAAAAATCATCCCCTGTTAGGGATACCCCACAGCCCATGCACTTGCGGGATTGTCCCGAGGGAAGCCCGGAATCCAGTGATGCCTCCATAAGGTGAACTTGAGTAAGTCGCTATGAGTGAGGGAATTACGCTATTAAGCAACCCGGGATGCCCTTATAGTGTCCAAGTGGGAGGATTTGTAAAAATAATAGTAAAAGTACCCAGGTACCCTAGGACCGGGAGAAGCCTAAAAACCCCTGAAGATTCAGCCTAAAAAACACAGAATGACAGTATGAGTCTCAAATCCTTATATATATGGTATATATATATATATATATATATATATATAATCAAGTGTGTAAATAAAAAAGGGCCCGCAGGGCCTGAGGTAACTCAGAGCAGAGCGGGAGACTAAGAAGGGGGGCAGCGGACCGCGCGCTGAAAGGCTCCGCCCCCCCCCCCTCGCAAACGGGCATGAGGAACAAGTTCCTCAGCAGTGCCGGTGACTAGAGGGGGCGGGCCGAGTCCGGTCCCGCCCCCACAGCTAAGTCATGAGGGGAAGCTCCCCTCCATTATGAAAACGTGGGCGCCGGTGCCGCAGGCAGCAGCCGGTAGCGGCCCGCAATGCATGCGGAGCCGCTCACCGCTCGAGCCACGCTACAATTAGTCTCAGAACATAAAGGCCGCAGGCCGCGGCCTCACGCAGAAGGCCCGGCCCCGCCCCCACACAGAAGAGCGTGAGGGGAGAAAACTCCCCTCAGCTCTTCTGAGGTAAAAACCAGCACCGCGGCGGCAATGGAGGCTGCGGTGTCTGGCAAGGAAAAAAGGGTGACAGAAAAGTGACAGAAAAATGAATCATTCATACCACAGACAACATTAAACAATGCAAACATAAATAAAAGGATTACTTCTAGACGCCCCGCGTCATGGAAAACACCAAAATCAGAGGATAGGGCCCCCAAACAAGCTAATAATGTGGGGATAGGCCAAATAGGGGAAAACATTTTTCTCATGGACAGGGCATCCCAAACCGGGGTCACCAACCCGGTATAACCGCCTACCCTCTTTATACCCTCTTTATAGGGTCTCGCGGCGGAGCATAGCTCCTGAGCACCAGTGGTGCTATTATACCCTCGCTCGGACAGCAGTCAAGACTGGGAGGCATTCAAATATATATATATAGTATTCATAGGAAATAAAGAGTCCGAACGGAAATAAAAAATATTGGCCGGGAGTTCACCCGGCTACCTTAAAATCCCCCAGTGCAAGGAGGAGACATCATCTGCTGCTTGCTCGCCGTCTGCAGAGATGAAGACTGGGTAATGAGTGGGAGGTCCCAGGTATTTATGGACTGGGAGGGGCTTTCTTTCCTCCAATCATCTCTGCAGATCGCCCTCTTCAGGTCAGTATTACCCACACGTTATGAATATCTTGAAGCGGGGTGTGTGACATACTTAGAATAAGTCATTTTTGAAAAATGTATTGATTTTTTATATTTTTATGCAGAATTGTCATTACAGGTCTAGTATTAAAGTGTTAATGTCACAATGTAATAACAATGTTATTCCATGTGTTTTTCGCTTTGTTACTAGTGGATATGTGTCCAAAAACAGACTTTAATCACACAGCGTCTGGCGCTTTGGGCTACAGCGACACAATTTTGAGCACCGGCGCTGTGTGAGGCTGTTTTTTTGATGAATATGGTTTGAGTCGCTCACACTGACCAGTCGCTACCGTTCGCTCCTATATAGCGCTGTACTGGTGTTATAGCGACTCACACATCAAATTCATCAATGCCGGCCAGCGACTGAGGCGCTCTGTAATAGCGACTCACAGCCGATCAGAGCGACCAATAGCAGTCGCACTTAGCGCCGCTGATCTGCTGTTACCTGGCACTAATAATGAATCAGCCTGCCCTTGTAATTAGTGTATGATTTTGACATGTTAACACACTGTCATCATACGATAGATTCTCGTGATTTTATGTGTATATTTTGCATATGCTGTGGGAAACATTCACAGTATTATATGATGAAAGTGTTTCTGTGTTCAATCTTGCAATGCCGAGACGTGTGAATTAAAGCTGATAGGGGACGTAGCTTGGGGTGGAATTCCTTGAATTAGGCGACCAAGACTTTCATTTACAAGAGTTCCCAGGCTGTATATAACATGGGACAGGTCTACAGCTGTTTGCTGAGCTAGGTGTTACCGGACCATGTTGTGGTGTTTTGATGATAAAGTTTGTGCTTTGTAAAGTGAAAATGGCCGTGTCACCATTTCCAAGATTGCCTGTCCCAATTGGGTGCTTGCCCCACCATGCAGTCATAATGCTTAAAGTGGACCAAAACCCAGGATTTAGACTATCCTGGGTTTTGGTCCTTGCCTCTGGGGCACCTTGATCGGAGATGCCCCGCTGCGTGAAACCCCACAGATCGCTGAGCGCAACTCACCTCTACTCGGTCCTATGGCGCATGCGCGTCCGCTCGTCCAATCAGCGCGCTTGGATCCACTGATGTCCCTTCGTCTAAGCCTTCACCTAAGGAGAGTGACTCTGAGCGTGCAGATGGCCGCATCCCCTGCTTCCCTCTAACAGGGAGCGTGCCCACGCCAGCCATTTACAAATGCCTGGTGCGGGCATGCGCCCTGCTAGAGGGATAGCGGGGGTGTGGCCACGGCTCTCGCATGCGCTGTTGGACCGGGAAGCAAGGTAAATGAATGGGGTGACCTGGGGCAGAGTAGCTCAGCAAAGATTCTAAATGGCGCCCCCCACCTGATCTCAGGCCCCCCTTTGGCGCCCCCTGACTTGTTTCACCCAGGGCAAGTGCCCCCCCCCCCAGTTCCCCCTAGCTACACCCCTGACCTGGGGGGGTTTCACACAGAAGGGCATCCCGATTTTGGATGCCCCGGGGGAGGGAATCGATCGGTCCAGGAATCTTATAGATTCACTGCCCGTTCGTTCTGGGTTTTGGTCCACTTTAAAGTGAGTAGAGATGAGTCATTGCAAAAGATGGCTTTTCTTCTTTTGTCTATTTAAGGTAATTTTGATTGTAGGACTGTTTTTATTTGCAGGGCTGTCAAAATTGTGGCAAGATGGCCGTCCCCATGCAGTTCATTAGCATAGAATCTGCCTGCTAGTCCACAACATCTGAATATAAGCCCTCTAAAATAGCTCACATCACTGATTGCTAGAGAGGGGTTAGGCCAGCAATTTACAAAACTTTGAATTTTGGATTTTTGCCAGGCTACCATAACTACCATAACTCCTAATCATCATACTCGATGTCAAGGTGCTGACATTCACCCCGTATATTCAATCGCTTTCATGCTCATGCCGTCTGCACCTCAAAAATATCTATGGAATCCATCCTTACTACAGTAGAAACAACATAAACTCCTATTGTTGCCCTGATCCATTCTCATCTGGATTATATATATAGGATACAGTTCAAACCAATCTCCATGGTGCTGCAACCCCCACTTACATTACTTCTGTTTACTGCCCTACCTGTGGGCGAAGTATGAAAATTAATTACGATTACCAACCACCATTATCCGGACCTATCACTCTCCTTTACACAGCGGAGTAGCTAGGTTTTCCTGCGCCCAGGGCCGGATTAAGAGCATCCCGGGCCTGGTGCTGTAGATTTTGACGGGCCTATTTATCAAAGTATATAAAATGAAAACGCAACACAAAGCAATTTTGTTTAAGACAAAGTGCATTTGTCACATGTCTAATGTACATTAACTTACCAGGATAGCTGAATACATGTTAGTGTATGAAAAATTTGCATATCTTCATAGAGTTTGTTCTTTAGCTAAAAAAAAAAAAAAAAAAAAAATCGCTTTTGGGGGGGGGGGGGGGGGGTGTAGATGTTGTAGAGGGTTTGCTATCCCTCAGTACAGACACAGCAGGGACATCTCTCAGTACAGACACAGCAGGGACATCTCTCAGTACAGACACAGCGGGGGCAACCCTCAGTACAGACACAGCAGGGGCATCCCTCAGTACAGACACAGCAGGGACATCTCTCAGTACAGACACAGCGGGGGCAACCCTCAGTACAGACAAAGCGGGGGCATCCCTCAGTACAGACACAGCAAGGGGCATCCCTCAGTACAGACACAGCAGGGGCATCCCTCAGTACAGACACAGCGGGGGCATCCCTCAGTACAGACACAGCGGGGGCAACCCTCAGTACAGACACAGCGGGGGCATCCCTCAGTACAGACACAGCAGGGACATCTCTCAGTACAGACACAGCGGGGGCAACCCTCAGTACAGACAAAGCGGGGGCATCCCTCAGTACAGACACAGCAAGGGGCATCCCTCAGTACAGACACAGCGGGGGCATCCCTCAGTACAGACACAGCAGGGGCATCCCTCAGTACAGACACAGCGGGGGCATCCCTCAGTACAGACACAGCAGGGGCATCCCTCAGTACAGACACAGCGGGGGCATCTCTCAGTACAGACACAGCGGGGGCATCCCTCAGTACAGACACAGCAGGGGCATCCCTCAGTACAGACACAGCGGGGGCATCCCTCAGTACAGACACAGCGGGGGCATCCCTCAGTACAGACACAGCAGGGGCATCCCTCAGTACAGACACAGCAGGGGCATCCCTCAGTACAGACACAGCGGGGGCATCCCTCAGTACAGACACAGCGGGGGCAACCCTCAGTACAGACACAGCAGGGGCATTCCTCAGTACAGACAAAGCGGGGGCATCCCTCAGTACAGGCAAAGCGGGGGCATCCCTCAGTACAGATACAGCAGGGGCATCCCTCAGTACAGACACAGCGGGGGCATCCCTCAGTACAGACACAGCAGGGGCATCCCTCAGTACAGACACAGCGGGGGCAACCCTCAGTACAGACACAGCGGGGGCATCCCTCAGTACAGACACAGCGGGGGCATCCCTCAGTACAGACAAAGCAGGGGCATCCCTCAGTACAGACACAGCGGGGGCATCCCTCAGTACAGACAAAGCAGGGGCATCCCTCAGTACAGACACAGCGGGGGCATCCCTCAGTACAGACACAGCGGGGGCATCCCTCAGTACAGACACAGCGGGGGCATCCCTCAGTACAGACACAGCGGGGGCATCCCTCAGTACAGACACAGCGGGGGCATCCCTCAGTACAGACACAGCGGGGGCAACCCTCAGTACAGACACAGCGGGGGCATCCCTCAGTACAGACACAGCGGGGGCATCCCTCAGTACAGACACAGCGGGGGCATCCCTCAGTACAGACACAGCGGGGGCATCCCTCAGTACAGACACAGCGGGGGCATCCCTCAGTACAGGCAAAGCGGGGGCATCCCTCAGTACAGGCAAAGCGGGGGCATCCCTCAGTACAGACACAGCGGGGGCATCCCTCAGTACAGGCACAGCGGGGGCATCCCTCAGTACAGGCACAGCGGGGGCATCCCTCAGTACAGACACAGCGGGGGCATCCCTCAGTACAGACACAGCGGGGGCAACCCTCAGTACAGACACAGCGGGGGCATCCCTCAGTACAGGCAAAGCGGGGGCATCCCTCAGTACAGGCAAAGCGGGGGCATCCCTCAGTACAGACACAGCGGGGGCATCCCTCAGTACAGACACAGCGGGGGCATCCCTCAGTATAGACACAGCGGGGGCATCCCTCAGTACAGACACAGCGGGGGCATCCCTCAGTACAGACACAGCGGGGGCATCCCTCAGTACAGACACAGCGGGGGCATCCCTCAGTACAGACACAGCGGGGGCATCCCTCAGTACAGACACAGCGGGGGCATCCCTCAGTACAGACACAGCGGGGGCATCCCTCAGTACAGACACAGCGGGGGCAACCCTCAGTACAGACACAGCGGGGGCATCCCTCAGTACAGACACAGCGGGGGCATCCCTCAGTACAGACACAGCGGGGGCAACCCTCAGTACAGACACAGCGGGGGCATCCCTCAGTACAGACACAGCGGGGGCATCCCTCAGTACAGACACAGCGGGGGCATCCCTCAGTACAGACACAGCGGGGGCATCCCTCAGTACAGACACAGCGGGGGCATCCCTCAGTACAGACACAGCGGGGGCATCCCTCAGTACAGACAAAGCGGGGGCATCCCTCAGTACAGGCAAAGCGGGGGCATCCCTCAGTACAGACACAGCGGGGGCATCCCTCAGTACAGACAAAGCAGGGGCATCCCTCAGTACAGACAAAGCAGGGGCATCCCTCAGAAATTGAGAAAGAGACACACACAGAAAAAGAGACACACATAGAATGAGAGCAACAGCCAACCCCCCCCCCCCCCCCCCCCGCTCAACGTCAGGCCAGCACACTGGTCTCACTCTCAATATAGGGCGCACCCTCCCAATCGCCGGCTGTCTCTCACTCCTGCATACCCTCCTCCCAGTCCCTCTGGAGCCCGATGCCGCCGATCTCCCGCCGCTCACCTCCTCAGGGCCATACGTCCGCCATCTTCACTTGTCGTCTTCAGCGATGCAGAGAAGGGAACGCCCCCGGACGCTGCCATTATCCGCAGGGGGGGTGTTCCCATTCTACAGCTGGGGAGGCGCCATCCAACAGTACTGCCCCCGATGACACGCATACAGTCACTCACCCCTGCCTGTGGCCTGACAGGTACCGCCGTCGTCCCCTCCTAATGCCGCGTGACTTCCTCTCATTTCAGGTCTCATCTTCAATATTGATTTAATGCCGGCTGTTGCGCGCTGGGCCGCTGGCCGGTGGGCGTGCTCCAGATGGCCAGTATCCATTGAAAGCAATGGACGCCGCCCACTGAGCAGCGCGCAACACCCGCAAAGTGTGTGTGTGTGTCGGGCTGTGTCGGCCAGGGAAGGGAAGGGAAGGGAAGGGAACAGTGACTGGCAGACCAGGCGGCCGCGGCCCATGCGGGCCGTGTTTGCAGGCTGCTGGGCCTGTCTTAACGTAGGGGCCTGGAGCGGCAGCTCCATCCGCCCCTACGTTAATCCGGCCCTGCCTGCGCCCAGGGCAAAGATTCGAAATGGCGCAGACCTAGCTGGCTAGCCAGCTTCATTGCCCTGTGCTGGCACACTTAAAGTGGACCAACACCCAGGGGGGATCGGCCCGGGAATTTATAAGATTCCCGGACCGATCAGATCCCTCCCCGCGGGGCATCCGAAATCGGGATGTCCCGCGGGGTGAAACCCCCCAGGAGGCCCACAAACCTTACCTCAGCCCCGTTCCATCGGCGCATGCGCGAGCCGCGGTTGCGTCTCGCGCTTCCCTCTAGCAGGGCATGCACCCGCGCCGGCCGTTTGTGAATGGCCGGTGCAGGCGCGCTCCCTGTTAGAGGGAAGCGCGAGACACGCCCTCCAGAGCTCAGAGCCGCTGAGCTGCTATGCCCGTCCAAGTGGCCTTGGACGCGCATACCACAGCGGCTTTGAGCGATGTGATTGGCTGGAGCGGTCACGTGGGAGCATGGTGAGGTGAGTGTTTCTGGGCTTTCGGGGGGTTTCAGACAGCGGGGCACCCCCGATTGGGGTGCCCCACCGAAGTGGACCAAAACCCAGGATAGTCAAAATCCTGGGTGTTGGTCCACTTTAAAGTGGACCTTCACCCTGAATAAGAACATATCTTATATGTTTACCCCACCCTGTACATACAGATTGCTCACATTAATAATCATCCTACCTGCATCTACTGCATGTTATGAGCCTTTAAACATCCAAGATGGCGGCTCATGGAGCATCAGGCAGCCTGCAAACAGGAAGTGTCTTCTGACTGTGTCACGCTGCATTCTGGTATTGCTGTCCTTTCCCTGACCCCAGCTCTCATCTGTCTATGCAAAGCACAGCTATAACCCACCCCCTGTACTTTATCCCACTCTCCTCTCCTCAGTATGTGGGATGCTTCTGAGTTAAGATGGCGGCACCCTAATCCTAGAGTCCTGAAGAGAGTTGCAGCCCGGTGGGGGAAAAAATAATCAGTAAGTGACTAAAAACGTAAAATATATTAATTTTAGATGCTGGGGAATAGTTTTTTAAGGGTTTGGGCTTTTCATTAAATCATGGTGAAGGTCCGGTTTAATAAATCAGGGCTGTAATGTGTTGGCAGATCGCGTTTGTTATTCTCAGAATCCTGTCCGCTCTTTTAGTGTGCTGTTTTGCACATTTAGCGTTCATGTGACATCACTGTTCTCTGTGTGACCGACATGTGACACGAGGCTGGATCAATCCAACTTTTCCCTTTATGTATTAACCTTCCAGCATGTCCGCTACCTGAAGGAACAGCAGATTCCTGAAGGATTAATTATTAGAGGCACGTGCGGTGCTGCCCTGTCTATCCCGACGCTGTGCACTTGCAATGGAAAGCAGGTCAGCAGGTTTCCGATGCCACGCGGAGAAAAGTTGTGTTTTGTCTAACTCTCTCCCGCAGCCAAGGGGTCAGGTGCCTTCCACCCATGATCCATTGGCTCAAACATACATCATGACTGTATTTCTGAGCCTCTCCAGCCACCGTACTCAGGGCCAGGGCTTAGGGTAAATGGCACCCTGTGCATACGCCGTGTTCCGACGTGTCTTATAGGGGTGAGCGAACCCCCCAAAATTTCTGGTGCGGCAAGTTTGGCTGAACGTTAAAAAAAGTTTGGATACCTGAACCCTGTCCCCTTTGAAATCAATGGGGACCCGAACTTTGGTGGTGGCGGAAGGTGGAGCCGCAGAATGTGCAGTAGGAAGCAACTTACCTGAGCCCTGCGATCCCGGTCAGTTCAAATCTACCACAGGGGCCACAGAAAGATGGCCGCCCTCCCATGACTGAGGACACTCTTAGTGCCAGCACTGTCAACTGGCACTAGGAGCGTCCTCAGTCATGGGAGGGCAGCCATCTTTCTGTGGCCCCTGTCGTAGACCGTTTGAAAGGGACACTGCCAAGGACTCGGATCACGGGGCTGAGGTAAGTTGTACAGCAGCTTCCAGGCGCTGCATCCTTTAGGTGAAGCTGGTTGATGGGCTGAGCAGCCCATCAACCAGCTTTTCTTTGTTCAAGCCGAAAGCTGACCTTGAACATGGATATGGGTGCAAAGTTAGGTACGGTTCAGGTTCACTCAACACTAGTCATGTAGATGTCGTTTTTTGTTTTTCTAATGAATCTCATGAATGGGGTTTACTGAAATCATTCTCAAACACCTGTGATATTTAGGTTGTCATGTGAGCCCCAATAAGGGATAACTATGATAGGTTGACGTACCAAATTCCGATAGGTGGACCAAAACCCAAGATTTTGACTATCCTGGGTTTTGGTCTCTGCCCCCCCCCCCCCCCCCAGGCACCCGATCAGGGGTGCCCTGATGGTGAAACCACCCAGGTCGCCCGATCTCACTAACCCTTCCTCGGTCCTATGGCGCATGCACAGCCTCTTGTCCAGTCAGCACGCTGGCAGCCGCATCCCCCACTACTCTTTAACAGGGAATGTGCCCGCGTCGGCCATTCACACAAGCTGCATGATCCGTTGGACCGGGAAAGAAGGTGAGTTTTCAGGTGACCTGGCGGGTTTCACACAGCGGGGCATTCCGAATCTGGATGCCTGGGGGGGGGGGGGGAGGGGGGTGAGTATGGCTGCCCTGGAGTCAGTTTTGGTCCCGATGCCCCCCCCCCCCCATGTTTCTCCCCCTTCTTTACTGTTTCTCAATTATGATTTTGTCTGTCCAGCTTCTGTGTTTTAGGCAAATCTCTATTCTCCATTACAGAATGTATAGAGTGTCAGGTGACTCAGGTACACTCTGAAATTGAGAACACACATAAGCTGGAGAGACAAAATCACCATTGAGAAACAGAAAAGAAAGGGGAGAAATATTTAGGTGTCATTTATTTATAGATGTATATTTCTCCTTATTTTAGGTGTTGTGTTTTATTAATTCCTGATTCCAGGTCTTCAGTGTTGTTTTTCCAAATGTTTAGTCCCAGATGTTCTCTTTACCCCTCCCTCCATGACCTGTTTAGCATATTAGTGCTTAATATTTGTGCTACTAATTTTTTTTGAATTACTCTACTCTACTCTACTCTTACTCTCACCAAACCCCCAAAAAATCAATAAAAAAGGACTAAAAAAACTTGCAGCTGACACTTTCATTGCTGAAAAACATGCAGGACGCTGCCGACATGTGTTTTATGAATGAAATGATGGGAGGGACACTCTGGTATGTCCCATACATACACCAACAGAAATCCGCACTCACCCTAAATAATATGTACAAACCAATGTAAGAAAATTGTTACATTACTTTATTGAAATATGACAATTTAGAGCAACAAAGAACCCAAATGGGCTATACACAATTTAAAAAACATATATATGACAATATAAAAACAGAAACAAAGACAAAACAGGGTGGGGGGAGATTGGGCAAGACAGTAATGAATAATAAATGATTGCAACTAGTTGAGTATTATAATAATTATATTTAATTCATGCCTTAAAATCAGAAAAAAGGCATGGCAGTGTATATTGTCATTCACCAGGCCAGCAAGCATAAATCAGACCACCTCTTAAACCCAAAGAAGTGCTAAAGAGTGCATATCCAAAAGAGTGATAGAGAGCCTGCATATGAGAAGTGAGCTACAAGATATAGAAAAAGTGCCAAGAGAATATATATATATAGCAGAGTATCAAAGCAAGTGCCTAAGAATAGCTGTGCTAAAAAGCAGGTATAACTGAAAACACTAGCCGGCCAGGTGAAGTGGTGTGTCCACGCAGCGCGCCGGCGGTTTCTGTACCTGGGTGCGGGGGGATCGGCAGACTCTGACAATTACGGTGATGTACTAATTATATATATTTTTTATTACGGTGGTGTACTAACTATCCCTACTATTGTATTATACTTGCATATTTGCTGTGTTGCTCCCCTGGCCGGCTAGTGTTTTCAGTTATACCTGCTTTTTAGCACAGCTATTCTTAGGCACTTGCTTTGATACTCTGCTATATATATATATTCTCTTGGCACTTTTTCTATATCTTGTAGCTCACTTCTCATATGCAGGCTCTCTATCACTCTTTTGGATATGCACTCTTTAGCACTTCTTTGGGTTTAAGAGGTGGTCTGATTTATGCTTGCTGGCCTGGTGAATGACAATATACACTGCCATGCCTTTTTTCTGATTTTAAGGCATGAATTAAATATAATTATTATAATACTCAACTAGTTGCAATCATTTATTATTCATTACTGTCTTGCCCAATCTCCCCCCACCCTGTTTTGTCTTTGTTTCTGTTTTTATATTGTCATATATATGTTTTTTAAATTGTGTATAGCCCATTTGGGTTCTTTGTTGCTCTAAATTGTCATATTTCAATAAAGTAATGTAACAATTTTCTTACATTGGTTTGTACATATTATTTAGGGTGAGTGCGGATTTCTGTTGGTGTATGTATGGGACATACCAGAGTGTCCCTCCCATGTTTTTGAATTGACTGAGCCACATACACACCGCAGTATCCGGCACCCCCTTACTTGATTGTTTTTAGGCTGTGCTTATCCATTTTTGTGTATTATGAATGAAATGAGCCTGTTAGTCAGTGAAGTCGAAGGTTTCCTCCAGCTTTTTGCTGGGGGAAAATCACCCTTGAAATTTACACATTTTTGTACGCTTTTCTGCCCTCTAAACACCCCATAAATCAGTCGCCAATTTGTGCTTGTGGAAAATTATAGGCGCAAGTTTCTTCATTGACGTGTGCTCTTGTGCAAATTTCCACCTTAAAAATGCGCTTCAAATTTAGACAACCATGGCCCTTATTTAACAAGGGATAGCGCCAGGTAGCGAATGGTGAGCGAATGGTAATGACGGTCACTGCCACGAGAACGCCGGCTCCCCTCCGCAATCACACATTTATCAAGCCAATCCTGCTTAGCGACTGACAGAGCGCCAGATAGCGAATCATTCATCATTATTCCAGCCTCACCCCACAAGGCCAGCGAGCGACCTTGAACAGCGACAGGTATGACCTCTCGCTACCTGGCGCTCTCCAATGCATTTCAATGGAACAATCTTTAAATATTCTTAATTAATTGCTATTAATGTTTTTTCTTTTTTTTTTTAAATGTCAAAAATTCTGTGACCACTTCTGCAATGTTAGATATTTTTTTTATGGTAAAAAAAAAAAAAAAAATTTGTGCAGAATTGATATTACAGGTCTGATATTAATGTATTCATATTACAAAATGTTTTGAAAAACTTGTTTTTTTTTATCCAAAATATGGTTGTTTGGGGGTTAAAAAACTACTTTTAACCCATCGCCGCCAGCGCTCTGGGGTTTAAACATGCATTTCACTGCGCGAGGATTTTTTGAGCGTGATTTGTTAATGAATATGCTGGGAGCCGTTCGCTATGGCCATTCGCTGTCATGCACTCCCATACAGCGCGGAACCTGTCAAATAGCGACTCCTCACCCAATATTCAACATTACGGCAAACCGACTGAGTCGCTATCAACTACAGAACAACGGCCAAGCACAGCGACTACTAGCGGGCGCTCTGAAAATGCCGCTACTGTCGCTCATCTGTCGCTACCTGGCGCTATTAATGAATCGGCCTCCCCGAATCAGGAGGAAGCCCAAGCGCAACTTGGCACTCGAAAAAACAAGCACAAATGCACAGGCGTACGACAGAGTCTCTTACTGGCTCCATGTATGCGTGTGCATTCTCTGTTTGCTCTATTCCTTCCTTCCTGCTTTCTATTTTCTTACACTTTGTTCTTTAATTCCATCATATTGGTTCTTCCTTTTCTATTTTTTCTCTATTTAGTCTTACTTCCTTTCTTTATGTCCTTCCTTGTATCCCTTCGTATTTCTTACCTTCTTCACCCCTGTTTATTTCTTTATCTGTTCAATATTTGTTTTTCTTTCTTTAGTCTTCTTTCCTTTCTTTCTTCTATCCTTTCTTCTTTCCTCTTCACTTTCTACATTTTCTTTTCTTTCTTTCTGTTCTCCTTCCCTCAATGCTTTTATTTCTTTCTTTCTATATTTCATTTTTGTACTCCCTATTTTTTCCATTTTCTGCATTTTATGTGTCTTTTCTTTCTTTCATTGTTTTTTCTGTTTTGTCCCTTACTCCTCTATCTCTCTGTTGTTCTTCCTATTTACAGTATTTTTCACCATGTGGAGGCTGATTCACTACTAGCGCCACGTATTGCCAGGTGAGTGTCTGTATATCGGAGCTTAGAGCGACCGCTAGTAGACGCTGTAAGCGGGTGTCGGGCGCTGTAACCTAGTGTAGTGGTCGCTGTAGTATTCTGGCCGGCATTGATCAATGTGATGTGTGGGGGGCGATGTAGAAGCGCTGTCCCTGATTCACTGCAGAGCCAATGGAAATTGCTAGGTGGTGTCCTAAGGTCAAAGCGCCCAAAACTACACCACATCTAACAAGAGGACAACGCTGCAGCAAGCAATAGGTAGCGCCAACTCAGTGCGTCCGGCACTCGGCGCTCCACTCCATATTTAACAAAAAAACTACACACACAGCGTCAGCACTTTAAAGCTGGGCGCTGTAGCATAGAGCACCAGACGCTCTGTGAGTAAAGTCTGTTTTTGAACATATTTCCACCTGTAACAAAAAAACACATGGAATGACATTGTTTTAACACTGGGACAACAACACTTTAGTGCCAGACCTTTAATGACAATTCTGCATAAAAATATAAAAATAAAATGATTAAAAGTGTTTGTTTGCAGCCAGAAGAGGTCACACAATAATTTGAGCAAAAAAAACTCAAATAAATTGTCAAACACGCTGTTTAAACACCAACAAATGAAAGCCCATTGAAATGTATGGGAGCGAAAGGTAATGCTTGGCGCTCTGGAACCTAGAGCGCTGGCGCTATACACTGTGATGCTACATGGCGCTGTTAGAGTCGCTCACCAAATTCGCTTTCTTAAATGTGGTTTTACGTACAGCGCCCGGCGTTCACCAGACGCTGCCTGCCGCTATAAAGCACTACCTGGCGCTATCCTTTCTTAAATAACCCCCTTAGTCTTTTTATATTCCAACAAATTTCTTTATTTCTTTTCTTCCCCCCTTATTTCCATCCTTACACAATCTCTCTCTATTTAATTTTTGTTCTTCCAATTTCTTTTCTCCATTTAGTCCTGTTTTCTTGCTTTATTACATTTTTCCTTCTTTCACTTCACATCTTTCCTTCTATTTCACTCTTTCTTACAGCTTTCTTTTTGGCTACTTTTACTTCTTTATTTAGAAGAAGTGACTACTTTGTAAAGCGCTACGGAAGATGATGGCGCTATATAAATAAACAATAATAATAATAAAAGTGAAAATATCCTAAGGTCAGCCCCAGCTGTGCAGTGGGAGACCAGGTGCACAATGTAGTCAAACACATCTCCTATTGGAGGAGCCATTTCCTGTCCCCTGTCTGATATATATGGAGGTGAGTATACTAGCTCACTGATCGTGTGATGGGGTGGGTTAGGTTAGTTTAGTGTTCGCATGGTCCAGAACTCTCCCTTACACAGAGTTGTCTTAAAGAGGAACATCGGACCTAAAATAAAATGGAGCCCCCTCCCATCGGCCCCTACTTACCATTTGGATGTCCAGCTGCTTCAGGGTCCGATCCTCACCCCCCGCCGCTGGCTTAGCCATCTGTAAATTACAGCACGGCTTTAGCTGTGCTCTTCTAAGTCCCGCGCAGCTTATTGAAGTCTTGCGGGATTTCGGGCAGCACCATTGCATCCCATTCATGGGGCGTTGCACAGGCGTGAGATAGGGGGCTGATGGCATTCAAGATGGCGCTGCCCGTAGGGAGTTCCCGAATATCCGAGGAACCCAAAAGATGCATCCCCCGGCGAGGTGAGTAAACATTTGCCAAAGGTAAAACCGGAGGGGGGGACAGCAGATTGGTGAGGTTTGGGGGAGGTTTTACCTCCCCCGATGTTCCTCTTTAAAGAGAAAGTCCAAGCATTTTGTAACATCCCACCCATCTTCCCCTCTGCCTTTTGCTAAGCCTAATTTGGACAATTACATAATTAACAACCTAAATGGGGGGGTCACATAAGCTGTGACCTTGAGTGACAGGTCAGTCACATGAACAATGGAGCAGTGTGACTTTACCAGTCTGTTACTCAAGTCCACGGGTGACAGGCAGAGCCCGCCCCCTCCAGAATCAGGGGAGGAGTACAGCGATCAGTTTTTATTATATTAATGCCCTTATCAGTCTTAGCACAGGCGGAGGTAGGGGTAGCTGGGGGTTACAAAAAGCTTGGACCTCCTCATTGAGGACTTGTGATGAGCCAAGCCCATTTCGTTGGCCCACAATGAGGTTTCAGGCACATTTATTACAAAGCATTAATCTTCTGTTGGATTCAGGAAGATATTTTATTGCTGCGAAGAGCATTTACCTGCCCGAGCAAACAGCAACAACACTGCCGGCCTTTGTGCGGCCCAGGAAATATGTCTGTAACAAGCTATGACAGTTCTCGCTCATTCTCAGACCTGCCGCTTGAGTCAATAGACCTCGAGATTGGCTGGGCCGCAGGTAGCTGACCCCCGTCCTGGCCAATAGGCTGCGAGCGTTTAGGCTGGGCCCGAGGAATCCCAACACTGCTGCTAGTCAAACTGAGAGCGTTCCTCATGCCTTTATTATTTGCTTAGAGGGCATGACCACTTTGGGCAAGTCTTCATGTGAGTCAGCTTTCAGCTTATCCATGGGAAAATTCCTCTGTGTTGTCAAGCGGAGTTTGCTCACATTTTCAAAGAGAGGAATTCGAAAAAAAAAAAAGTGTAAAAGCTTCTACGAGTCACCCAGTGCACCTATTGTTCTATGGAGCTCTGTCACCACCACCGGCTCCACGTCTACATGTGCTGCTATGTGTGATCCATCCGTGCTTCATTCTTTCCTTCTCACTTTCTCTTTTCTTCCTTCTTCATTCCTTTTTTTTACTTTTTTTCTGTTTTTCCTCCATTCTATAATTTTTTTTCTTTTTTGTTTATTTAGATGTTACTTCTTTCTTTATTGCCTCTGTTTAGTTCAGGTTCCTTTTTAATCTTTTTTGAGATGAGCAAATCTCAACCGCACCGTTGAGTATTGTGCCGAATATCACGATTTCGGGTCCCTGTATCCGAACGACGAACGAACGTCTGGGTTCAGGTTCAGCTGAACAGTAAAGCGGATTGATAAGGATGCTGAGCAGCCCATCAACTAGCTTTTAGCCCAGAGCAACCACAGCCATGCCCAGTATGGCCAGACAGGACCCCGATGTAAAAGAGGCAGGGTCACATGTCCCAGCACTGTTACCGCTAGGTAGGTTAGACAGGGAGAGGCTGTAGGTGCAGGTAGGAAGAGGGAAGAGAAAAAAATGTATTAAGTGTCTTTTTCAGGGCAGGTACCTAGGAGAGGAGGCCCATATAAGGGTCGATTCATAGTCAGTGTGCAAAAACGCCCAGACGGATTTTGTATGCGCCTAAGAGCATGATTCATGACTGCGTGCGCATGCTGGGTACATGTGCAATCCGCACCAAATGGCAAGTGCACAGGAGAATCGCAAATTGCCTCTTTGTGCGCCAATTTGCACCTTCGGCAAGGAAAATCTGCTGTTTTGAATTGCAAATTGCCCAGCCCAGAGGAGTAGCTAGGCTTTCTGGCACCCAGGGCAAAGATTCAAAATGGTGCCCCTCACCTGTTTTCAGGCCCCCCCTTTGGTGCCCCCCTGACCTGCTGGACCTCGGGCAAGTGCCCCCCTAGCTACGCCCCTGGCCCCTCCCCATGCACATCTAGCCGGCTAGGCGCTTAACTGCTTGCGATGGCCCCCATGTTTCTCTCCTTTCCTTTACTTTTTCTCCATAGCAATTTGATCTCTCTCTTCTGTGTTTTCTGCGAAGCTCAATTCACCATTCACCAAATTGCCACATTTGCACACGTTTTTCTGCCCCCTAAACATTCCATAAATCAGAAGTCTGGTGCGCCAAAATGGCGTTAGCGGATAATTTTAGACGCAAATTGGCACATTGACAACGCTAATGTGCACATTGGTGCAAAAACAAATGCGCATCCCATTTTGACAACCATGAATCAGGCGAAAGCCAGAGCATGTCTTGGTGCTCCAAAAAAATGTGTGCAAACCTGTGGTTCACGCACGACCATGAATTGATCCTATAGTGAGGGACAGCTAATCATTTTAAATAATTGTCGTTTCAAGGGCAGTGTCAGTAACCCTTAATGTTTTTTTGCCCAATGTTTTGTCCCAGATGTTCTCTTAAACCCTGTTTGGTTTGCATATTAATGCTTAATAATATAACTAATAATTTATATTTTTGTTTTTGCTAAACTTTGGGACCCAATATCCACATTTTTGTTGTTTGGACCTTCATTTTTGACAAATTTTTATCATTTTTTTTTTTAAACAAAAAAAGGGTTCAATTCCTAAAAAGAACTTGCGGCTGACACTTTCATTGTTCAAAAACATGCCAGACGCTGCCGGCATGTGTTTTCGGAATGAAATAAGCCTGTTACTATTGGAATTGTCATTGCGCATCCCATTTTGAAGACCATGAATCATACGGAAGCCTGAGCGTGTGTTGGCGCTCGAAAAAATGTGTGTGAAATTTGTTCACGCACGACCATGAATCGATCCTATAGTGAGGGACAGCTAATCATTTTAAATAATTGTCCTTTGAAGGGCAGTTTCAGTAACTGCAAATGTAAACACCTAACAGGGGCATACACACCATAGAGGCAATGCAGGCACAGGCCCCCGGGCCCGTGGAACAGGGAGACCAGCGCAAGATACCTACTGTATCTTTATATTACCTGAGCCCCATGCTCCAGTCCCTGCTTCTGTTGTGCCAGCTTCCAAATTGTCTACGAGTGGGACAACAGCTTCTTGTGCCAGCACCAGTGCTTGTGCCCTTTGGTGTGGGTCCAGTGTGACTACAAGTGTGAACACTGGCCCGCACCAATGGGAATCTTCTGTAACACTGCTGAAATTGGGGATATAGGAAATGAGGCAGGGGAGCATGTCACCCTCCACCAAGCCGGCAGGTAACTTACTACCCCCTACCCTTTGAACTTGTGTAGGGGTCCCTTAGACCCCTTACCAGTTCACAGGTAGAAAAAAGGGAGAAAAAAAAACAGTTCTTTAATAAACTAAAATGAAACTCTTCTTACCTCAGCAGTCTTCATCCAGCAGTGTCCTCCTGCTGCCCAGAGCCTCTGGGGTTCTCCATGAGCTCCTCTTATGCCGGCAGAGTAGACAGCCATACAAGATCTGATCCCGCCCCAACAAAGGGAGGGGTATTTATACCCTAGGGCGCGGCTTACCTGGAAATCCCCCAACATCATTTTACAGCTTGGAGGCGGGAGTAAGTTCCCAGAGAAATCCAAGCCCCGAGGTATAAATACTGTACCCCTACCTTCAGTGGGGAGCGCTCAGAGCTTGGCAGAGTGTCAGCCTATGTGGACAGGCCGCCCTTGTCCTTCTACCATTCAAAAGCCGGTAGAGTGGTCATTTTGACCATTTTGGCCACTTTTTTGCAGAGAACAGCCAAGCAGCCGGCCCTGGAGCCTTTTTGAGAATTGTTACAAGTCACTGGTCAGACCCCATATGGAATACTGTGTATAGTTCTGGGCACCTGTGCTTAAGAAGGACATATCAGAACTGGAGCGCGTTCACAGGAGGGCAACTAAGTTAATAAAAGGAGTGCGGGGACTAGAGTGCCCTGAAAGATTGTCCAAGTTAGGTTTATTTAGTTTGGAAAAGAGACGCCTGAGGGGTGATCTAATAACTATGTATACATATTTTCAGGGTCAATACAAAGATCTGTCCTAGAATCTATTTATACCCTGTAGAGTAACCATAGCCCGAGGGCATCCACTAAGGTTAGAGGAAAGGTACTTTCTCCACCAACATAGGAGGTGATTCTTCTCTGTAAGAGCAGTGAG
This sequence comes from Gastrophryne carolinensis, assembly GCA_027917425.1. Taxonomy (NCBI): domain Eukaryota; kingdom Metazoa; phylum Chordata; class Amphibia; order Anura; family Microhylidae; genus Gastrophryne; species Gastrophryne carolinensis. Next base: position 22,592,481 of record CM051238.1, read on the forward strand.
ACTATGGAACTCGCTGCCAGAGGAGGTAGTAATGAAGGATACAGTAAAAACGTTCAAAAGTGGCCTTGATGCCTTCCTGGCATGTAATAACATTTCCAGCTATGGCTACTAGACCACTGGAAGGAGATAAACAGGCTGAACTGGATGGACTAAAGTCTATTCAGCCTTACATACTATGGGGTTTATTCATGAAGGTCTAGCGCCAGGTAGTGACTCGTAGAGGCAGGCAGCGTCTGGTGAACGCTGGGCGCTGTACGCAAAACCACATTTATGAAGGCAATGCTAGTAAGCGACTCCAACAGCGCTTTGTAATGTACGATTCATCATTGCAGGCAGCTCAGCGTATAGCGATGGCGCTCTAGCTTCCAGAGCGACAGGTTTCACCTGACGCTACCTGACGCTCTCCCATACATTTCAATGGACGTTCCTTCTAACCTCTTTAAAACTTTTTTTTTTATTATTTTTTTTTTTAACTGGTGGATATGTGTTCAAAAACAAACTTTAATCACACAGCGTCTGGCGCTCTATGCTACAGCGACCAGATCCAGAGTGCCGATGCTGTGTGTGTGTTTTTTGTTGAATATGGTGTGAGTCGCTGAGAGTCGGTTGCACTGGGCTGACACTACCTTTCGCTCCCTGCAATGCTGTACTGTTGTTAGAATGCCCAACATACATCTCATTCATCAATGCCGGCCAGGTTACTACAGCGAATGAGATGCTCTGTTACAGCGCCCGATAGCCGATCACAGCATATACTAGTGATCGCTCTGAGCGCCGTTGTACAGATGCTCATCTGCCGATAGCTGGCGCTAGTAATGAATCAGCCTCCATGTTATTTTCCCAAACCAGGGGATCTTCAACTTTTTCCACTTCTTCAGGTCCACTTTGAATTCCTGAAATAAAGGAGAGTAGTTGAGTTTGAAAATAACCTTTAATTGAGCCGGAAATTAAGCTTTTTTAGGTGGGGCTGGTGCCGAGAGAAGGGAAAGTATATTTCTAGAGATGATTTAAAGGGTAAGTCCACTTTCAATGGACTAGTGCAGGGGTACTCAAATGGCGGACCGCGGTCCGAATCCGGACCGCAGACGCCATTTGTCCGGACCGCTGCCCAGGGCCGGACTGTGGCGATGGCCCCCGCCTGTGGTCCCCTGTTCGGGCGCCGCTTGATGACGCGCTGTCTCCGCCTCCCGCGGCTGCCCTGGACTCAATAGTCGGGCTGGCTGGATATTGCGGGACAGGACATCTGCATTTGCGAGGTCTGCAGCTCCTCCGTCATCCTGACTGACAGCACGTGGCAGCCCCATCTTGTGCGGTGCCCCGAGGTCCCAGCTGCATCCTCGGAACGTCACTTGGCAGCTCCTGTACTGCCTCCCTGTTCCTGGGCTGAGTATTGGATCCAGCTCTGCTGCTGCCCCACGCTCTTGCCTGGTCAGGTAGGGCTCATCCTGGGGGCAACGCCTTTTGACTTGTACTGACAGGAATCTGATATTGTTCTTGTTATTGCATGGTGGTAGTCCAGAAGCTGCTGAATTCTTGGCCGATGGGTTGATCTCCTCTGCAGGGAGGTTTCTTTTCCGGTAGTGTAGACAGGTCTGACCAGTAGTTGACAGGCAGGAGTGTGTGGGGAGCAGCTTTTCAGCTGTGTTGCTTGGCTGTTAGAGCAGCCATTTTACCAAGTTGGAGGCATCAGAGTTCTCGTATTTAATGGAGAGTGGTGGCCAAGCGCATCTGACCACTGACGAGCGCGGTGAGAGCGCGCCGTTAGGTGGCTGGTTCGGTTTGCGCCCTGGTGTGAGCCATGTTCCGGAGCTCCTGGGTCGAGCCTGAGGTAATTCCCTGCCAATATGTGTATGAAAAGCGTGCGCCACCATGGTTTGTTCTATATAGCCGCCGCTTCCAGCGCTTGATGCGCCTGGGCGCGCTCGTCCTGTCCGGGCTGGCACTCTTACTTACACCACCACCACCCCCTCCCCCCGGACCTTCATCCCACAGCAGACCCTGGTAAGTGGACCTCCACTGAAAGTAGTTGAGTACCCCTGGACTAGTGTATATATTTTTATGCCAAAATGATGTGCTCAGGGTGCTGATCTTTTTTAAAATGTTCCTATGTTTGCGAATGTCTTTTTTACAGAAGCAGTTTTCACTATTTAAAATTAGTTGCTATTGGCAACATACACTAAGAAGAGAGAAGCAAGTCCTGAGTCTACAAAACACTGCACCTATGGCCGCTGGTGATATGAGGAAGCTCACACTTACACAGCAGCAGTGATCTGGGCAACTAACTGCAGTCTGTTGCTATTGGAAACGTACACCAAATCTGCACTTAGTGTACATTGCCAATTGCAACAGATGAAAATTGCTTCCATTAAACGCATATTTGCAACATTAGAAAACATTTAAAAAATACTAGACCAGCTCAGCACCTTAAAGACATAGAGGCTGATTTATTAATAGCGACATGTAGCGACAGTTGAGCGACTGTAGCGGTATTTTCACAGCGCCCGCTAGTAGTCGCTGTGCTTGGCCGTTGTTCGGTTGTTGACAGCGACTCAGTCGGTGTGGCGTAATGTTGAATACAAGATTACGAGTCGCTATTTGACAGGTTCCGCGATGTATGGGTGCGCATGATAGCGACTGGTCAGAGCGACCGGCTTCCACCATATTCATCAAAAAATCACGCTCAAAAAATTCAAGCGCTGTGAAATGCATGTTTAAACCCCAGAGCGCTGGAGGCGATGTGTTAAAAGTAGTTTTTTAACCCCTAAACCACCATATTTTTGGAAACCAAAATATGAATACATTAATATCAGACCTGTAATATCAATTCTGTAAAATTTTTTTTACATTTTTTTCCCTTAAAAAAATTATCTAACATGGCAGAAGTGGTCACAGAATTTTTCACATTTAAAAAAAAAAAAAAAAAAAACATTAATAACAATTAATTATTAATATTTAAAGATTGTTCCATTGAAATGCATTGGAGAGCGCCAGGTAGCGAGAGGTCATACCTGTCGCTGTTCAAGGTCGGACGCTGGCGCTGTGGGCTGAGGCTGGAATAATGATGAATGAGTCGCTATATGGCGCTATCTCAGTCGCTAAGCAGGATCGGCTTGATAAATGTGTGATTGTGGTGGGGAGCCGGCGTTCTCGTGGCGGGGCCCGTCATTACCGGCCGCTCACCAGTCGCTACCTGTCGCTATTCCTTCATAAATAAGGGCCATAGTCTTGCCACACAAAAATATACTGTACAATTTCAAAAAATTCTGTTGAAAGAGGACTTACGCTTTAAATTGGACCTTCAGCATGATTTACTGAAAAGCCCAAACCCTTAAACTATTCCTCAGCATCTAAAATTAATACATTTTTTTCCCCCCACCGGCCTGCAACTCTGTTCAGGACTCTAGGATACGGGCGCCGCCATCTTGAAGCATCACATACTGAGGAGAGGAGAGCGGGATAAAGTACAGGGGGTGAGTGGGTTAGAGCTGTGCTTTGCACAGACAGAGCAGAGCTGGGGTCAGGGAAATGACAGCAATCCCAGAATGCAGAGCGACACAGTCAGAAGACAGTTTTTGTTTGCAAGCTGCCTGATGGGATGTGTAAAGGCTCATAACAGGCAGTAGATGCAGGTAGGATGATTTTAATGTGAGCAATCTGTATGTACAAGGCAGGGCCGGCGTCAGCAACCAGCAAACCCGGTCAGCTACCAAGGGCCCGCACTGGAAGCTGGCACAATACTGTAGGAAAAAAAGAGCCGGGGTGGGCGACCGGAATCACCGCCAGGTGTCCTCTACACCAGGGGGGCGATTGGAGGCCCGGCTGCTATTCGCACCTCACACCCGCCGCAAGAGGCACAGTAGCGCCGGGCGAGCAGAGGTAAGAGGATCGATGACAGCTGCTGGGAGATCGGTGGGGGGGGGGCAAGGGATCACAGCCTCTCGCCCCCCCCCCTCCACCGAGCACCCGGCAGCTGTCATTGGAGCTTTGTGGGACGAGATTGCCGGGGGGACAGTGAAGGATCAGAGGTGAGTAAAATTACCTGCCTCCCCAAAGGCCGGGGGGGGGGTAGAAGAGCCTGGGCCCATGTTAACTATGCGGGATTGTAGCCGGCAGGGCAGGGGGCCACCAAAGCTGGTTCCTGTTCCTACAAGCCCTGCATAGCTTGTGCCCGGCCTGGTTATGCTGGGTAGGGGGGACAACATGTCATTTTGTTTCTGGATTTTTAAGGGTATTTAACCCTTATAATTCCCTCCAAAAATGGGGTGCCCGCCCCCAAGGAGGGGGGAACCTATGTCATTAATTTTTTTAAATTAACTGCTTATGTCCTGTCGGCCAGAAGGTATAAAAGGCTTCCAGCAGCAGCAGGAGTGATGGAAGGAAAGTATTAAAAAAACAAATAATATAAAAATATTTTTTCTGTGTGTGTGTGTTTTTTTTTTTTTTTTTACATTCCACTCTTTGTGAACTGGAAAGGGGTCCAGGAGACCCCTATACCAGTTCACAAGGCTTAGGGGCTGGCAAATGTGGGTTTGTAGCCTGCAGCGCAGGGGGGGGGGACAGAGGCTGGTCCTTGCACCCTGTTCTATGCCATGGAATTTATAGACCCCTGATCCACGACTCTCCACCACAAAGGGGCCCACTGAGACCATATAGGATATGCTCTTATTTGGGGTGAAGGTCCGATTTAAGGGTTGAGAAAAATAAAAAAGTATAGTCTTTCTTTATTTTTTCATCATTTTCCTTTCTGATCCTTCTTTCCCTATTTAGTCTTTTTTCTTCCCTTTTTCCTTTCTTACACTTTCTTCCTTCCCTTCTTTCTATTCTCCTTTTCTTCATTAAGTCTTTATTTGTTCTTTTCTTAATTTTTTCTCCCTGTTTACAATTTCTTTCTTTCTTTCTCTTTACCTTACTTCTTTACCTTTCTCCATTTCCCGTTCTTTCTTACTTTTTTCTTTCTTTCCTCCTTCATTTTTTCTTTCTTTCTTTCTCTTTCTTTTCTCTTTCTTTCTTTCTCTCTTTACCTTACTTCTTTACCTTTACCAATTCCCCTCACTTTCTTTCTTTCTTACTTTCTTTTTTTTCCTCTAATATAGTACGTATGTACAGCACCTGGTGAAATAAACCTATTCTAATTCTTTCTTTATTTCTTCTTTTTGACTTTCCTGCATTTTTTTTTCTTTTACATTGTGGTTACAGTAGCTTAAAGTGAAACACCTGCCTGATACTGCAAAAGCCACATATGACTTTGTACATGTTCTGTTCATCTGCCGGGTTATAATCCTCCTTAAACATTCACAGAGGCTTTCACAAAGTGGAAGTCTTAATACATATTCGGCTCTGTGGCTGATCACAGGCTTATCGGCTTATCAGTCTAAAATGAAGCTTAGACAACTAATTCCTGTATTGCCACATGGGCTTTATTTATTTTATTTTTCAGGAGGCTGTAAACTCGCACCACACATCACAATATGATTTCATCAGTCCCCCAGGTGAAGCTAATGAAAGCTGTAATGTGTCTGGGCCCAACCTCAGCATAAAGACAACAATGGCTGCTTACTATTGTCCTTACTAAGACATGTCAATGCTGGAGGCAAAGGAAAGGTTTGTCAGCTTTAGATACAGTTGGGGAGGCTGATTTAAAGTGGACCAACACCCAGGATTTTGACTATCCTGGGTATTGGTCCACTTCTGTGTGAAACCCCCCAGAAAGCCCCGAAAACCCACCTGACCCCGCTCCCACGTGACTCGCTCTTCCAATCGCCGCCGACGGACAAGGAGAGGCAGCGATGGACAAGCTGAGCGTGGGCCGCCGCCGCCTTCCGCACGTCCCTCTTACAGGGAGCGCGCCCGCGCTGGCCATTCACAAACGGCCGGCGCATGTGCGCGCCCTGCTAGAGGGACACGCGGGAGGATGCGGCGGCCTGCGCATGCGCCGCTGGAACGAGGATCAGGTAGGATTTTCGGGTATCTGGGGGGGTTTCACACAGCGATCGGGGTGGCCCGCAGTCAGGGAGCTGAACGGTCCGGGAATCTTATAGATTCCCGGGCCGATCAGGGGAGGGTGTTGGTCCACTTTAAGACTAGCGCCACGTATTGTCAGGTGAGCGTCTGTGTAGCGACCTAGTAGAAGCTGCAAGCGGGTGTCGAGCACTATAACTTAGTGTAACGGCCGGACAAGTGTGGGTGTACTATCCTGTACAGCATTGATGAATGTGATGTGTGGTGGGTGCTGCTTCTCGCTGATTCACTGCAGAGCCAATGGAGAACACTAGGTGGTGTCCCGAGGTCAAAGTGCCCAAGACTCTATGCTACATCTAACAACAGGACAACGCTGCAGCGAGCGATAGGTAGTACCAGTTAAGTCCGTCCGGAACTCGGCGCTGAAGTCCATTTTCAAGAAAAAACTACACACAACCAGTGTCAGCGCTCTAAACTGGGTGCTCTAGCATTGAGCGCCATAAGCTATGTGATAAAAGTCTGTTTATAAACACACAAACACCAGCACCAGAGCGAAAACATATGGAATGACATTGTTTTAACACTGTGACAATGACACTGCAATGGCCGACCTGCACATACAATTCTGCATTAAAAATTAAAAAAAAAAAATCACAGTAAAAGTGTTTGGTTGCCGGGCAGGACAGGCCACACAATGATTTGAACCAAAAATGTAAAATATTACTTTAGCAACATGCTATTTATACACAACCAAATGAAACACCATTGAAATGTGTGGGAGAGCGACACTGAGCGACAGGTACTACAAGGACACTAGGTGTCGCCCTCACTGCACAATGGGGTAGCTAGTTGCAGACTAGGGGAGGGTCCTGTCCATGCCTGCTGATTGGTTCCTAAGTCTATAAATGGTCTGTAAGGCCGGAGCCAGAGCTGTGATTGTGATTGTGACTGGTATCAATGCTGCTGTGGGGTGCTGGAAGGTTAAACCCCAGACTGCTCACTCAGAGGACCTTGGAGATCCAGCTGGAGGAGTAACCCCATCGCTTCCGCATTCATAATGGGGCATGCCTCCCCGCTATCAGTCCCAGTGACATTCCAGTGACTTATCCCAGCTAAATATATTGACACCCCCCTCCATTGCAGTGAATGAGGAGGTAAACTGACCATTTTTTGGGGTCCATAAAGTGGGACAGTTTAAAGTGGACCAAAACTTGTGGAGATCGGCTGAGGAATCTATAATATTCCTGGGCCGATTAATTTAACCCGCCCCCCCCCCCCCCCGGGCCATCCAGAATCAGGATGCCCCGCTGTGTGAAGCCCCCCAGGTCACTCAAAAACATACCTTCTTTCCCGGTCCAGCAGCGCATGCGCGAGCAGCGGCTGCATCCCCCTATCCCTCTAGCAGGGCTTGTGCCCGAGCCAGGCATTTGTGAAGGACCGGCGCTGGCACGCTTCCTGTTATAGGGTAGCAAGGTATACGTCCGCCAGCACGCTCGGGTCAAAGGCTTAGACGAAGGGGCGGGAACGGATCCGAGCGCGCTAATTGGGCGAGTGGCAACGCATGCATCATACGACCGGGAAGAGGTGAGTTTCTTCGGCAAAAACCCAGGATAGTCAAAATTCTGGGTTTTGGTCAAATTTAAACCAGTTTTTGGGATGCCAATCAGCGTCTCATCTAACGTCTAAGCCTCCGTCTAACGTGAGCGGATCCGAGGGCACTGGTGGCCGCATACCCTGCTATCCTCTAACAGGGAGTGTGCTCGCGCTGGCCATTCACAAATACCTGAGGGTTAGCTGGGATGCGGCCGCGGTTCGCGCTTGCGTCGTTGGACCGGAAAAGAAGGTGAGCTTATGGTCCCGCAGACAACAAATAAGAACAAGCTCAGGGGGGCATCCAAAATGCTGGAGCCCCCCAGACCATAACCCCCCCCCCCCCCCCCCCCAGAATGCCCGATATCCTTACCTTCATTTCAGGAAAGGAGTTTCGACATTGGCCACCGGTGTGCACGTGGACAAGACGGGACGTTCTGGGGGTCGTCCCTGAGGTGCGACCATGGTCCACTTGACTGCCCAATGGCCAATCAAGTGGCTCCTTTCCAGGCACTGGCTTGAGGTGAGGGTAAGGATACTGGGCGTTCTGCGGGACCAACACCCCTTAAAGAAAAAACGTGTGTTGGTGGTCCGGTTTAAAATTGATCCCCTCCTTAGGGGTGCTCGATTAAGACTCCTTGTCGCTAGGGGGTACTTGGCTTGAAAAAGTTGCTTTAAAGTTAATCTGTCATCAGTAAAGTTCAGGATAATAGTTAGAGGCTTCAGTATCTATGGCAACAGGTAGGCCCCTATTGGAACCAACAGCCGGGTGGAGCATTAATGTAAATTTAATGTGGATGGGGCCTCGTTTGACAAAAATAAAAGCAGAAATATTGGCGTTTAGCCCACTTTATCTCATAAATGTGACTATACTGTGAGGAGGTTCTGGGCCTTCTAGCCTCACAACAACATGGCATTGGCCCGGGGTTTTTCCTTATATCAGCAGGTGTTTTTAGATGGTAGGCGTTGCACGAGTAACATTTTTTTGAGGCAGAATATCTCGTAAATGACCCGGAGGTAGAGGCCCCGCTTGTCTTCTCTCACACGAGTAGTCCCAACGCTGCAGACAAGCCTGGGATACGTCCGTTCAGGATTGCGTTCCATGCTCGCATTGAGGTAACATACCGAGCCAGTCAGTCATGTGAGAAACTATGCTGGTGCAAAGCTATATTGCTATATATCATATATATTATATATTGCTATTGCATACCTCCCAAGTGTCCCTGATTTGGAGGGACTGTCCCTCTTTTGAGTCCATGTCCTTCTGCCCCTTGTTGTTCTCATTTGTCCCTCTTTGAGGTGTAACATGCAGATCTGCATCAATAAATGATTCATTTGCCTATTTCAAGTGCTTCTATTGTTGTAACTGTCACACCATGTCTCCTATCCATCCCTCAAGGAGGGGGTGTGGCCTAATGTAACAAATGTCCCTCTTTCCTACCCTGAAAAGTTGAGTATGATATTGCTATATTATTAAACTATATATTGCTGCAGCTTTATATGGCTTTTAACTGCCCAGAGACTGTTTTTTTCGATTCTCGGCCTGTCCTACTTGACCCGGCTACAAAAAAAAGGAGGCATGGAGGCTGATTCATTACTAACGCCAGGTATCCGCAGATGAGCGTCTGTATAGCGGCGCTTAGAGGGCCCGCTAGTAGACGCTGTAAGCGGGTATCGGGTGCTGTAACAGAGCGCCTCAGTCGCTGTAGTAACCTGGCTGGCATTGGTGAATGTGATGTATGTTGGCCGCTCTAACAACACTACAGCGCCGCAGGGAGAAAAAGGTAGCGTCAGCTCAGTGCATCCGACTCTCAGCGCGCCACACCATACTTATCAAAAAAAGACACACATACAGCGTCGGCGCAATAAAGCTGGTCGCTGTAGCATAGAGCGCCAGACGCTGTGTGCTTAAAGTCTGTTTTTGAACACCTATCCACCTGTAACAAAGCAAAAACACATGTGTAAGCTCGCAAGGACAGGGCACTCCTTCCTATTGTCTCCTGTGCTCACACGGGGAGGCCGATACATTAATAGCGCCAGGTAGCGACAGATGAGCGCCAGTAGCGTGATTTTCACAGCGCCAGCTAGTATTCGCTGTGCTTGGCCAGGGTTTGCTTGTTGACAGCGACTCAGTCGGTGTGCGGTAATGTTGAATACGGGGTTAGGAGTCGCTGTTTCACAGGTTCCGCGTTGTATGGGTGCGCCTGACAGCGAATGGCCAGAGCGAACGGCTTGCTGCAGATTCATTAAAAAATCACGCTCAAAAATTTCTCGCGCTGTGAATTCCTTGTTTAAACCCCAGAGCGCTGGCGGCGATGTGTGTAAAGTAGTTTTTAACCCCCAAACAACCTTTTTTTTTATATGTAAAAATTATACAAGTTTTTCTAAACATTTTGTAATATGAATACATGAATATCAGACCTGTAATATCAATTCTGCACATTTTTTTTTTTTTTTTACTTTAAAAAAACACCTAACATTGCAGAAGTGGTCACAGAATTTTTGACATTAAAAAAAAAAAAAAAAAAAAAAAACAGTAATAGCAATTAATTATGTTTATTTAAAGATTGCTCCATTGAAATGCATTGGACCACGCCAGGGAGCGCCAGGTCATACCTGGCGCTGTGATGGGATTAATAGCGGCGCTGTTCGTTGCAGTCGGCTACATGATGAATCCCGCGCTAGCTGACGCTCTCGCCGGCGCTAGCCTCATTTAGCGTGATAAATGCGTCATTGTGACCACCGCCGGGCGTACTTAATTCGGTAGCCGCCGATAGCTGGCGGTACCTTGCGCTCGTCAGACACTACCTGGCGCTAGCCCTTGATAAATAAGGGCCTTAGTTTAAACTTTGTGGCATCTAATTTTGTATTGTTCCCTGTACTATATGTTTTACCTTGTCTGTAATCATACCTTGTAAAGCGCTATGGAAGATTATGGCGCTATATAAATAAACAATAATAATAATAATAATGGAATGACATTGTGACATTAATACTTTAGTGCCAGACCTGTTTCTAAAAGTGTTTGTTTGCAGCCAGGAGAGGTCACATGATTGGAGCAATGATTGGAGCAAAAAAAAAAAAAAAATGTCAAACACGCTGTTTAAACACAAGCAAATGAACGGCCATTGAAATGTTTGGGAGAGCGACAGGTATCGACAGGTAATACATGGCGCTCCTGAGCCTAGAGCGCCGGCGCTATACACTGAGCCGCCTGTAATAATACATGTGATGCTACATGGTGCTGTTAGAGTCGCTCACCAGATTTGCTTTCACAAATGTGGTATTGTGTACAGCGCCCGGCATTCACCAGACGCTGTCTGCCGCTACGAGGCGCTACCTGGCGCTATCCCTTCAAGAATCACCCCCATAGTGGGGGCTCTTTGCAGTGTGTCTCAACACATGTATGATAAACATTGGCCAAACCTTTCACCTACTTATTAAAGCAGACCTCCATTAAAAAATATAAAGTTTAGCAAATTCCCCCCCAGTGATCAGTGGCATAAGCTGTTTGAGAGGGCTTAATTCTATGAAGATATGGAATAGCATGCAGATGCTGCGCTCCAGAACATGGGAGCGGCCATCATGCTACATTCCTTACACATGAGAATGAGGGTGGAGCTGTGCCAGCAACACACCAAATTTAGAGATATATATGCCTCAGAAACACAGGACAGCTTGCCTGTCATTCTACACACACACACTGAATAAACAGCTGCTGTAGCAAAGGAAATCTGTGTGGGGGAATATGTTACTTTGTATCTTCATGTTATCTTTAATCATTCAGCAGCAGCAGAGCATTCAGTGATAAATCATTACAGCTGATGGATTTTTACTTCCGACTAGAAATAATGGAGGATTGCATAGAAATTTGAGCCAATTTTGAGTTTTTCAGGCGTATATCAAGATGGCCGCTCCTTGCAGTTCAGAAGCGCATCATCTACATACTATTCCACAATATCTGCATGAGGTTAAAGCAGACCAACACCCTCCGCGGCAAGGGTGCTGGTTGCTGCTTGGACCGCCATTAAAATGACGCCATTCTGGATGCCCCCTCCCCCCTGCACATAACCCTCTCAGACGCCTGTAAACCTTACCTTAACCTTGATCCCCCTGGGGGATTGGTGCCCAGCAGTCACGTGAGCTGTGATAGCCCCACCATTTGCTGAATTTGGCAGTAGGAAGGTCACAGCCCACCTGACCGCCGGGCGGCAAAGCACATTGCTGGATTCCTGGTAGGGGAGCAAGGTCAAGGTAAGGTTTATGGGCGCCTGGGGGGTAAACAGCCTGCTGGTGGGGCAGTTTTTGTTTACTTGCTTGAGGGGCAGTAACCCCCATGAGCTCAATAATAAAAAGGCAGAGAGCAAGTGGCCCCTCCTCCCAAGAATATGCAGATTTCATGTGGAAATCACCCCACACCATAAATTAAAGTCTCTGTCCAGGCTCCTAAAGGGCACTTACCTGCCAGCCCCCAGACTTGACCTACAAAGTCATGTGAGTCTGTAGCACTCCAGACTCTGGTACGAAGAGCACACTCCCATGTCCCCTCACTGCAGGTCCTTGCTGCTGGTCACTTGAGAGCATGCTCCTACATGGATAGGGGTGGGTGCATCACATGACCACTCCCAAATGTCCCACACTGATTTTAATTTAGCAAGGGCAATTTAGGGTCAGACGGGGAGTGCACTGTCACCACACTGACAGCAGAGGGCTGCAGGCTGCATTACTCTGTAATTTTGAGCATTCAGGCTGACATGTCAAAGAGGAACTATGGTGAAAAATGACTATAGTCCCTATTAAAGTGGACCAAAACTCACCCACCCCCTATAAGATTCCCAAGCTGATTGATTTCCTCCCCCTGGGGCATCCAGATTTGGGATGCCCATGCTGTGTGAAACCCCCCAGGTCGCCCATAAACTCACCTTCTTTCCCAGTCCAACGGCGCAGGCGTGAGCAGCGGCCACATCCCAGCTATCCCTCTAAAAGGGCTTGTGCCCGCACCAGGCATTTGTGAATGGCCGGCGCAGGCATGCTCCCTGTTAGAGGGTAGCGGAGAATGCAGCCGTTAGATCTGAGCGTGCTGATTGGATGAGCGGCCGCACATGCGTCGTAGGACCGGAAAGAGGTGAGTTTGTTTGGGCGACCTGGGGGGTTTCACACAGAAGGGTACCCCTGAGGGCAAAGGCCAAAGCTCAGGATAGCCACTTTAAATATGCAGCAGCGGGGGCAGCACAACCCGGCTGTGCATCAAGCTGGTAGACCACCACCTGGATACTTACCAGCAGGATGCCCCCCCCCCCCGCTGCATATTTAAAAGAGACTATGGTCATCTTTGACTATAGTTCCTCTTTAATGTCCCTTATTTATTTAAGGGCTGGGACTGTCCCTTTAATATGTAACTCACAAGCAGATCCCACTGCTCAATTCAAATATTATTATGCAGAGTGTGAATGAATCCCCCTGACCCAAAAAATACTATATGGTATAAGTCCCTGCAGGGGGGTAGCTAGGGGGGAGCAGGGGGCACTTCCCCCTCGGTGCAGCAGGTCAGGGGTGCGCCAATCGGGGCCCTGAGAACAGATAGGGGCGCCATTTCATATCTTTGCCCCAGGTGCCAGCTACTCCTGTGCTAGTCCCTGGGCGATAACTGATGTCCATGGGGTAGGAGTGTTCTAAGTTATACATCTGTAGTCAGCGCCATCTTTCTCAGACGCCATCCTGCGATTGGCATCAGAATAACATTCTCCACCTCCATAACTGCTGCCATCTTCACCCCTGTACCCCCTAATGTGCTGGCCCTGAGCACTACAAAAATGGAAAAGAAAACAATACAAGTGGGCCCCTAGGGTGCAGTGGGCCCTGGCACCTGGCCAGGTTCACCTTCTGCTGGCACCAGCCAACCAGGGACTTGTTTATAGCAGTTCGCTGTTTCATTGGCTGAGTAAATTCCTCCACAGGTGCGAACGCAACAATAATCAAAATAGGTTAAAAAGAATCCTACAACTAATTCACATAAATATGCATCAAGAACCCAAAAAATGGCGCTGCAATAAAAAAAACCACCCACACATACAGCGATCCATAATTCACGTTATTGCGCTCATTCTATGGACAGCTCATTTAACCGATAAACTCGCCACACGGTGGCGCTGTTCACTTGTGCTGTAGCGCTTGTGAAGGCCATACACGTGAGATTATTGTTTATGTTTGCAAATGATTCAACTGCTCAAAAAGATTTATATGCTTTTTGTAGCTCTTTTTAAACCGGACCTTCAGCGTCATTTAATGAAAAGCCCAAACCCTTAAATAACTATTCCCCAGCATCTAACATTAATATATTTTAAGTTTTTAGTCACTTACTTATTATTCTTTCCCCCGCTGGACTGCAACTATGCTCAGGAATCTAGGATATGGATGCCGCCATCTTGACTCAGAAGCATTACATACTGAGGAGAGGAGAGCGGGATAAAGTACAGGGGGTGGGTTATAGCTGCACTTTTCATAGACAGAACAGAGCTGGGGTCAGGGAAAGGACAGCAATAGAATGCAGAGCGACACAGTCAGAAGACACTTCCTGTTTGCAGGCTGCCTGACGCTCCATGAGCCGCCATCTTGGATGTTTAAAGTCTCAGAAAATGCAGTAGATGCAGGTAAGATGATTTTTTATGTGGGCAATCTGTATGTACAGGGTGTGGGAAACATATAAGATAGACTCTTTTTCAGAGTGAAGGTCCACTTTAAGTGTCAAATTCCAGTCATATAGCCGCTAAGAGATAAAAATGGGATCCACCCTATCTTTTTTTTCTTTCTTTCTCTTAGGCCCTTATTTAACAAGGGATAGCGACAGGTAGCGACTGGTGAGCGGCCAGTAATGACAGGCCCCGCCACAAGAACGCCGGCTCCCCACCACAATCACACATTTATCAAGGCAATCCTGCTTAGCGACTGAGATAGCGCAATATAGCGACTAATTCATCATTATTCCAGCCTCAGCCCACAGCGCCAGCGTCCGACCTTGAACAGCGACAGGTATGACCTCTCGCTACCTGGCGCGCTCCAATGCATTTCAATGGAACAATCTTTAAATATTCATAATTAATTGTTATTAATGAATTTATTTATTTTTTTTTAAATGTGAAAAATTCTGTGACCACTTCTGCCATTTTTAATAATTTTTTTAAGGTAAAAAAAAATAAAAAGTACAGAATTGATATTACAGGTCTGATATTAATGTATTCATATTACAAAATTATTTAAAAAAATATTTTTTGGTTTCCAAAAATATGGTTGTTTGGGGGTTAAAAAACTACTTTTAACCCATCGCCGCCAGCGCTCTGGGGTTTAAACAAGCATTTCACAGCGCGAGAATTTTTTGAGCGTGATTTGTTAATGAATATGGTGGAAGCCGGTCGCTATGGCCAGTCGCTATCATGCGCTCCCATACAGTGCGGAACCTGTCAAATAGCGACTCCTCACCCAATATTCAACATTACTGCAAACCGACTGAGTCGCTGTCAACAACCGAACAACAGCCAAGCACAGCGACTACTAGCGGGCGCTCTGAAAATGCCGCTACAGTCGCTCAACTGTTGCTACCTGCCGCTATTAATGAATCGGCCTCTTTGTCTTTCTATCATTTGGCAATATTCACCATACAAAGGAAGGGTGGCAGCCACTCAGGCCAATGTATAACTAACCTGGGAGGTGCACATGAGCAGGGCAATTAGAATACACACATCCCTCATCCCTGTTAGCTCCCAACCAGTTCTAGGATCTGTCTCTAAATCTGGTTAAAAAGAGAGGTCATGGTTGGCACACATTTGCAGAGGTATGCTAAAGCTTCACCACCAAAAGCCAAGGTGCCACATGGGGTGGGGGCAGAGGCGTATCTAGGCTTTCTGGCACCTAGGGCAAAGATCCAAAATACCCATCTGACCCCTCTTTGGTGCCCACTTGACCTGCTGCACCCGGGGCATGCCCCCCCCCTAGCTACGCCCCTGGGTGGGGGTCTAGAGCTGTATGGGGGAGGCTTTTGACCCTTCCTCCTCATGTGCTGCACTCGAGGTTTTAGGGCAACCTCAGGTAAGCTGCTCCCAATTTATCTATTGCATTGTATGTCCCAAAGGGGGTTTCTCATAGATTAGAGTTAGGACTGGACCTACACAGGGGCACCTTGGCATTTAGTGGTGCAGCTAAGCAGACTTCTGCAGATGTGTGTGGACCAAGACCTCTGTTTTTTAACCAGATTCCGAGACAGATCCTAGGACTGGTTGTGAGCTAACAGGGTTGAGTGCTGTGGTTTCTTTAAGATTTGAATATTCACCATACATAGTTTATACTTAATCACCATGTATGGAGCATCATACCCAGGCTCGGACTGGCCCCCAGGGTTAACAGGAAAAAAACAGTGGGTCCCTGGTCGCAGGGGCCCATTAGAGGGCCCTCATCACCAAACCTGAAATATCTATAGCTTATTTGTGCCATCCCAAATGCACACACACACAGACAATACAGTCTGGCATAATGTTTCTGTTCATGGACCCTGAATGTAAACCGGTAATACTTGTATCTAAATGTGGGGTGGGCCCCTAGAGCCAGTTCTACTGGTGGGCCCCAGGCATCCCAGTCCGACACTGATCATACCACACCGCAAGGGGTCCCTGAGCATTATACTACAATGACATATCTTCCAACTTTTCAGGGTGGGAAATAGGGACAATTGTTAAATTAAGAAACACCTCCTCATTAAAGTGGACCAACACCCAGGGGGGATCGGCCCGGAAATCTATAAGATTCCCGGACCGATCAGATCCCTCCCCGCGGGGCATCCGAAATCGGGATGTCCCGCGGGGAGGAACCCCCCAGGAGGCCCACAATCCTCACCTTACCTGCGATCCAACGGCGCATGCGCGAGACGCGGCCGCGTCTCTCGCTTCCCTCTAGCAGGGCGCGCTCCCGCGCCGGCCGTTTTGTGAATGGCCGGCGCAGGAGCGCTCCCTGTTAGAGGGAAGCGAGAGACGCAGCCAATGACAGCGCTCTGGTATGCGCGTCCAAGCAGCTTTGGACGCGCATACCAGAGCTGCTCTGAGCGCTGTCATTGGCCGGACGAGGTCACGTGGGAGCGGGGAGAGGTGAGTTTTTGCGGCGATCGGGGGGGTTTCAGACAGCGGGGCACCCCCGATCGGGGTGCCCCACCTAAGTGGACCAACACCCAGGATAGTCAAAATCCTGGGTGTTGGTCCACTTTAAGGGATGAATAGGAGATTTTAGTTAGGACAGTTAAAACAATATAAACATTTTGAATAGGCAACTTAATCATTTATTGATGCAGATCTGCATGTTACACCTCAAAGAGGGACAAATGAACAACGAACAACGAGGGACAGGGGGGCATGGATTTAAAAGAGGGACAGTCCCTCCAAATCAGGGACATTTGAGAGGTATGCAATGATTGTACAGAGATGATACCACAAGGTTGTAAAGTGTACATATGCATACCTACCAACTTTTCACAGTGGGAAATAGAGATATTTGTTAAATTAGGCCACACTCCCTCATTGAGGGATGGTTAGGAGATAGGGTGTAACAGTTAAAACAATAGAAACACTTTAAATTGGACAAATGAATCATTCATTTCTGCAGATCTGCATGTTACACCTCAAAGTGGGATGCATAGAAACCACAAGGGACATGGGAGACACAGACTCAAAAGAAGGACAGTGCCTCCAAATCAGGGACAGTTGGGAGATATGCATATGTGAGAGTGTCAGGAAGCCGTCATTGATGAAATCCTCCTAATCACAGCATCCCCTCGGTGCTCCCAACCTCCTTGAATCACTTTGATATAATGTCAGTATTTGGGATGTAGGTTTTCCCCTGGCTAATTCTGCGGAATTCCGATCGAGTCAAACCTCTGATTAGAACATTCCAGAGACGGAATGCTGCTCAGACAGGTAGATAGCTGAACAATGACTCGGACTGCCCATATCTGCTGCATTATTTATCCAGCCCTGATAGCCTCTATCACCAGCCAATACGCTTTCCACCTGTCTCCAGTGCCAGTGGAAGCGGGCAGCCTGTGCCAAGTCATGTACGTGCACATCTAAAGGGCAGCTCCAACATTTCTTCTGTAGGTCTGAAAGGCTACTGAATGCCCTGGTCATATCCGGAATTCTGCAATATCCTTCATTAAAGTGGAGCGAAACTCATTTCTGGGTGCTCTGCCACCCCCACCTGAGCAGCCGGGTAATGCTGCAAGCTTTTTGGTGGCCCGACTTTTGTGGAAAACAGGGGCTTTCCACCAACATGGCCACGCCCACCCGGCCCTGTTCAGATCGCCAATTGGCTGATCTCAAGGTGCTGGGGGGCTGAATGAGGTGTCGCAGCTGACCGCATCCCTGGCTTTCACGCTGGTCCGCTCCCCGCTCCGATAATCAGAAAAGGCTGGGCACGGGGGGGTGCACATTTACAGGGAACTCAGTGATGCGTCGGCTAGCGAACACAGCATCGTGGGAGCCACAGTAAAGGTGAGTATACCGGCAACTATGGGGGTAAGGTAGCGACTCGCGTGCCGCATGGGTTTTGCTCTATGCCCAGTTTTGGTCCACCCCCCCTGGGGCACCCCATGGATGGACCAATATATATATATATATATATATATTTCTTAAATCAGATATACATCTTGTTTATCCTTAAAGTGGACCAAAACCCAGGATTTTGACTATTCTGGGTTTTGGTCTTTTCCCTCAGGGCACCCCCATCAGAGCCGCTGGCCTTAGACGCTGGCTTAGACAGTGTGATCCCCTGCTTCCACCTCCACCGCATGCCTCCACCGGCCATTCACAAATGCTGCACAAAGACACTGCACAAAGTGCACCCTGTCCAGCACCACCAAACTGTATAACAAAAAAGGGAAGGAGTGTGCCAATCCGGTATCCCAAAGTTACATAACAACACACAAAAGAACCTGCGGCTCCAGCACACCGCACACACAGGATATAAACAAAGAAGGCACCACTCACCCCTTATAAATCACTCAAGTAATAACATCTGTAATTAATAGCAATCCTCTTACAACATACAATACAATACAATACAATACAATCATTTAAAAAACACACAATTCATCCCCCAGCAGGAGCGACCTAATTAATTCCCAATATTCAAACTACAAAATCATTCCCCTCCATAATAATCCTACCATAGATGCCTAAAGTGCCAATGTGCAACAATAAAAGTGCTAAGTGCCAAGAAAAGTATATATACAAAATCTGCAATGTGAACAAGTTAACCGTCTGGGATAAAATCACCTCAGTGCAAAATATGATCCCCTCCTGCTGGATGATCAATGTTCTACCACCCACGCATTCTGTGACGCTGTGTCACTTTCTCAAGGTGCCCTTTCATTCACAAATGCTGGGCACTGGGCCGCACCCTGCTAGAGGGATAACGAGGATGTGCCGTGGCATGTGCCGTTGGAACGGGAATTAAGGTAAGTGTACGGGGCGACCTGGTTGGTTTCACACAGAGGGGCATCCCGATTTTGGATGCCCCGGGGGGAGGGAATCGATTGGTCCGGGAATGTATAACGTCGTGCTGAGTTTTGTTTATTCTGGTGACCGGATGAGAAAGGAGAGAGGGGAGTCCTTTTCCAGAGCTAATTGTTCATTTCATTGCACTATCATGGACAGGTGGCTCATATACTGACAGACGGCTAGGGACAAAGAAACCTCTGCAATTGAATTGGACACAGTTCAGCTGTTGTATTAAATGCCCACTCACTACAATTCAATTGGGCACAGATCAGATTTGGCAAAGTTTTATTAACTCAGATCAGATTGGCCACAGATCAGATTGACCACAGATTTGGCACATATTGTGCACAGTTGTATTAATCAGATCATATTGGTTACAGATCAGATTGTGCACATTTGTAATAAATCAGATCAGATTGACTACAAATTGGACACAGCAGGGCTGGATTAAGTGTGGTGGAGGCCTCTGGGCAGAAAATATAGTGGAGGCCCCCGAGGCCGTATTTTTTTTCATTAAAGCAAATGTCCAGTGTCTTTGTGCAATGTCCAGTGTACCCGGGTGGTATACTGCTGATCGCTGGATCTTCAGACCTATGGGGGATAATGACTGGTGTCCTTGGAAAAGGAAAGGACCTCAGGTATACAAGTTCCAGTACCATTGCTCGCTGGCCCCGAGGTGGTACAATTCCGAGTGCCGGATCTCCAGACCTAGGGGGGATAACGACCCACTGGAGGTGCCGTTGGAAAGAGGAGAGCCTCAGGTATACACTCCTGTAAGGGCATGTGGATTGGTGGCAGATCGGACCAAGCAGCAGTTCCGCAAATTCCCAGTACTGCTGCTTGTGGGCACTAGGTGGTAAACTTCTGAGTGCCGGATTTTCAGACCTAGGGTGGCTAACGACCAACTAAAAGATGAGAACCTCAGGAATATACCCCTGCAATGGCATATGGATCAATCAGCAGTGCAGCAAAGTCTGAATACCTCCAACCATAGTCCTAAAGATAGTGAAGGCCCTCTTGCTGGGCAAATGTGCCCTGCCTATAATTAGACCATGGGGCACAGATTGGCCGCAGATCAGATATTGTTTTACATTAGCCCAGCAGCTGCTGCCTGTCCTTGAAATGCAATAAGGACAACAGGCATATGTGCTTTTATATCCCTCCCTGATGACATTGACTCTGCCTACCAGGGTCCCCTAAAAAAAGTCACTCCCTAAAAATGCTCACTCCAGCAGTCTCCTCTCCCTACCTATCTGTCCTGAATTTTTTTTTGAAACAAGAGGGTTGATTCAGAGCCCCTTTCTCACCTTTTTGTTGCGTGAATATTTCCATTCTCGTTCATTTTTTCCCCTCGTCTGATTCAGCAAAGCCTTTTTTCTGCAAGAACTTTAGTGTGAAATGTTTTCATTTTTGCAGGCTTCTTCGTTTGGTAGTAAGACATTCATAAAAACGATGAGAAAGGGGCTCTAAATCAACCCTAAGGTCTATCTGTCCCTCACTTTAGCAGCAGCAACCTCTCCCTATCTACACAGCACTGATATGGTGCTGGGATGCGTGACCCCGCCTTTCTTACAGCGGGGTCACGTGTCCCACCTGGCCAATCATAGCCATGACCAGTATGGGCAAGGCAGTGGTTGTTAGGGGCTGATAGCAGCTCATGCGGCCCATAAACCTGCTTTTCCAGATTTGGCTGACCACTGAACTTACACACAGATTTCTTGCTGAAGTCCGTGTTTGGGTTCCGGGGCCCAAGCTCACCATTCTATCCCACCTTCTGCTGAGGCATGCCACGCGATTCCAGTGACATGTGTTTTATTAATAAAAAGAAAATCCTGCAAACAGGATGCGAGTAAAAGAAAAATGATCAATTCCATGAATAACGATAAATATTAATGGCGGATTTCCAGTGCGTGCTGCATAGGGACTGACGGACCTGAGACATATGGACTGAATTGAAACAAGCCAGACTTTTCCCATCTCGTCGATATACCTGGGGAGGCGAGTGCATAATCTATGATGTCATTCATATATTACAGAAATTCATATTCCATACACTGAGCTGGGCTTTAATGACACACCAGTCATTAATATTTACTTAATGGGAGAGGCTGACTTTAATAAAAAAACTTTCAGAAATGAGCGCAGGGTGTTGTGGCGGATCACATATTATCGGAAACACTGGAAACTATAAAAAAAAAATCATGTTTTCTAAAGAGCCACAAAAGACATAAAGTGAACCTTAAAGTGGAGCAAAGCCCTCTAAA
This sequence comes from Gastrophryne carolinensis, assembly GCA_027917425.1. Taxonomy (NCBI): domain Eukaryota; kingdom Metazoa; phylum Chordata; class Amphibia; order Anura; family Microhylidae; genus Gastrophryne; species Gastrophryne carolinensis. The sequence continues at coordinate 22,613,827 of CM051238.1, forward strand.
TCCCCCATTCCCCCTTTATCCATGATCACCTTTTTTAAAGCACTGATAGTTGGACCTATCTCCACCCCTCTTGCATCAGACTGTGTGGGTCACCCATGTTACCAGGACATTCCCCAGTGGGCCCCTGAACTAGGCCCTTTGGGTGTGCCTTTATTCAAAAGGGATAGTGCACTTATTATGCAGTAAATTTTTTATGATAAGTGCAATAGGCAGGGCCGGTTCCAGGTTTATGTGGGTTCGTCAACAGAATCTCAGCAGCCCATCAACCTGCTTTTCCATGTTCAGGCTGGATGCTGAACTCGAATACGGACTTCTGGCTGAAGTCCATGTTCGGGTTTAGGAACCCAAACTCGTAAAGTTCTGTACGAACCCGAACTTTGTGGTTAAGGTGTCATGAATGACTTGCCTTCAGTCCGTGCCCGTGGTGTCCCTAGGCAACTGGCCAGGGTTTCTCCTGCCCAGCAGCCGCCTCTGCCTCCGGTGCCATCCCCAGCGGCGCGTGTGTCGCCAAGTAAGTCCTCCCCCCTTGCCCATTGTCACTCAGTTTGTGCTTGCTGGCCTATACAATCAGCTCATGTCCTCCGGTGGTGCAATACTCAGAATGGCCACCGGAGGCTGTTTAAAAGAACGAAGTCTAGAAGGTGCAGCTCTGAGCAGTTTGCCTGGGAAGCTCAGCTGGAGCAATCAGCCCAGAGCTCACCAATCAGACCACAGGGCCAGTGCTCCAATCTGCCGTCAGATCCTAAGTGCACCAATCCCAGCCACTGTCTCCCTGTCCAATCCTGCCGGTTTTCCCACTATAAAGGGATTTCCACTGCAGTGTGTCATTGCCTGTTATAGCGCCTAGTACTTAGTTGTCTAGCTTGTCTCTAGTGATTGAACCGACCTTTTGCCTGCCTGACCACGATTCCGCCTGACCCCTCTGATACCTCGCACTGTGACCTTCTGGATTTGACCTCGGCTTGTTTGACTACTCTCTGTACATTGGATACCTCGCCCCGTGACCTCCCGGCTCCGACCTCGGCTTGTAATCGGACTTCCGCCATCCGGCATCCTCACTTGGGACTCCCTGCCGTTCATCAGTCTCCACCTTAAGCTGGTAATCTTTGCGCCCTATAAGTCCTGGGGGTAACCGAGTAGGAGAGGCATAACCCGCGTCTCCTACAAGCAGGGACTTGTCTATAGGCAGAAGAGGCGGTGGAGATTGGGGATTATCAGCTCAAGACAGACTGGTGTCCGGTACAGTCCTTACATAAGGTTTGCCCATCTCTATCCATGCCATAATCAGAGCTTGGAATATTTTATTATAACCTAACCCTGCAAAACACTTCACCACAACTTTTTCCCTGCGCTGTCTGCTGTGTTCCTTGGATTTCATGATGCTGTCTGGTCACTAATGTTCTCTAACAAGAACAGAACAACTGCAGAAGTACTGGGAATACATTTACAAATTAGTTGATACAGATTGAATTAGACCACAGAATAACTTCACTAAATTACATCCTCAATACCCAAATACTTTTTTAGCAGAAACACACATAGGACAAATAGGGTCACTGCAGATCACTATATGAGGTAGGCATAAAGAATGTTGCAGAGTGTGAGTGCTGGGTGCAGCAGAGTCAAATTCAGATAGACATTTGTGGTGTAACAGGAACTGGCTTTACTGGAACATGAGTGCAGTAAGAGAAGTGCAATAGCCGGCGCCGGTTCCAGGTTCATGTGGGCCCATCAACATCAGGCCGGATGCTGAACTCGAATACGGACTTCTGGCTGAAGTCCATGTTCGGGTTTAGGAACCCGAAATCGTAAAGTTCTGTACGTACCTGAACTTTGTGGTTCGGGTTTGCCCACCTTACTGTCAGGATTCGCTTACCTGTCTCCTGGTCCAGCGGTGTCCCCGTTGTGCAGCCGCCCACCCGGCGGCCGCGGTGGCCGACGGCTTCCGTCCCTGCTGGCGCGCCTGCGCACTGCTCCTCAGCTGGCGGGCCCGGCTTCTGTCCTGTTTATGCCCTCCGGCATATCTACACTCAGATATATGTATCTACACTCAGATATATGTAACAGAGCCATCTACTGTCATAAATGTAAACTGCATTAACCTAGCAATATAGATGCAGATCACTATTTCTCAACAGCTGAGGCTTAGTCTATTAAAGTAATTTTCTTTGTAAGCCTCAAGTGTCTTTCTTCAGTCAGGGGCTTGGCAAGGATATCTGCTGTCATATCCTGTGTCCTGTATGGATTTCATACCTTCTATTCTAAGTATATAGCACGTCCTGTTCCAGAATATTCCTTACTCCTGGGTAATACATCCACAAGATGGCGCTGGACTGCAGAAAACAGCTTGTGGCTCCTCCCGGCCCTATATAAGTCAGGGACCTCCCACAAATTCCCCAGTTCATTTCTGCAGTCTGCGCTGAGAAGATAGCTCTCTTGTGGTGCAGGTGAGCGGGGCTTATATGCCTGCGGCCCTGCAGGACTAATCCCACCCGTTCTGTTCTATAGGCTCGATTCAGAGAGGCCCGTTCGTACGGCAGATTACGAATACGAGGATGTCATTTTCCATCCAGACTTTTCCGTTTCATTTCCACATGTTACAACGTAGGCTTTTGTTTTTGCCCTTTTCCCATCGTATCCTCCAACGAATCCTTTACGTTTCCTGTTCGATTCTGTTTCCCTTTTTCAATAAATAATCGTCCAGACGGAAATCCTTACGATCTTGCGCCTGCACACTACAAACTTAACTCATTAAAGTGCTCGCCTACATATTTGCCACCCTCACTTCTACTACAATGTTTAGCTAAATCACTTAGCACTATCCTCCATCTTCCCTTTTGGACCCTTAAAGCTCACCCAAACCACTTAGCACTATCCTCCATCTTCCCTTTTGGAACCTTAAAGCTCACCCAAATCACTTCTCGGACATGTGAATATTCATCTTTAAATATTTCTGGGCCCATTAGTTTTGTGTTAATGTATTTTGTAAATGAAATGACAGTGTAACATCTTTTTTTGGATTCCATCATAAAATATAAAATTTATAACAATTTTGAAAATTTCACATTTTTACAACTATAAAAAACAAAATACATAGCAATGGCAGGCCATAGAACATTATTCTTCATCTGTGGTCCCCAACGAGTTGCGCAGCTCCTGCATCTCACCCACCAACTGAAGAACCCTGACACTCAGTTGTGCCACTCTGGCACGTGTGGTCCCTGTTAAAAAACGTAAATTAAAATATTGGTATAACCTTGTTGGGGTCATACTGCAGTGCCCCCCCCCCCCCGTATGGTCCAAACACCTAAATCTGGACTTCAAAAGCCAGAGGACCCTCGCCACCATGGCCCGGGTTTTGCATAGTGCCCAATTAGAGAACCCCTGGCCCGCATTCTGCAGACAAAGAATGGGCATCAGGAGCAAGGGCAGGAGTGGATAGCCAGAATCCCCTGCAAGAATTTAAAAATACTAACATAAAATACACATTCTAAGCTACAATATTGTTTAACATGTCATCAAGGGCTAAAAACAGCAATAGGTTAAGTCATGAGTCATCAACTATATTCATTGCCATACAGTGAAAATGGATTGATGGAATGTGAGCAAACTTACCCAGGAGCCATCCACCAGATAATTCTCCTGACTCAAACTGACAAAATAAGCCGGAGCTTTGCAATATATAAGCATCATGGGACGACCCTGGATGCCCTGCAAGAACACTGAGGAATTGCATAGCTGGACCAAACACTGCTTTTATGTTGTGTAAGTGGCACATCTTGCGGTTCCTGCAACCAAATATAAAATAATTACACAAAGCAAAGGTAACCGACTAAAACAAGAACTCCTACAACAAATTAAGATTCAAGTTCAACAATCCAAATATAATTCACAAAGGACATAAGTCTAAAAAGATATAGCAATTATATGGATGTGTGGGAAAATAAATGTTTACATGCTAAGGACTAATTAAGGTCAGCATTAAAATGCTTCTATAAGGCATACATGAAAAGTATTGATTCAGGTATGCATTGCTATACAATTTATGGCCTCGGCCATGCTGATACATGCAATGCCTTGGTGCTAAAGGCGCGCAGACTCCTCCACATAGCCGCAAAACATGTTCAACAATAGCAATCCGAGCCCTCAAAGGTCCCGTAAGTGGATCGGAAATGAAACGGATTTAAAGGGTGGTGATCCGTCGGAAATCAGCTCTCTGAATCAGACAGAAACCCATCCCAACAACGGAAGTTATCTGAACGAACTGAAAATTTCCAATTTTGTTTGGAAAATGATCCGAACTAACGGAAATGTTCCGATTTGCTTCCGTTCATCGAAAGCGCATTCCCGAACGTTCGTACGAATGAAAAATGAACGAAAAAAAGCAAAAAAATGACAAACACCCACCCAAACTTTCACAGACAGCTACGGAAGTCCGGACGAATGTGTCTTTGAATCGAGGCTTGTATACTGCCTCCCAGCCTCGGCTGACGAGGTTCGGGTGAAGGTAGGTTAGTAAGCACCAGTAAAAAAAGGTGCTGAGGAGCTATGCTCCTACTGCAGTGCCTGCTCCGACAGGGTAGGCGGTTTAGGCTGATGGTGAGCCTTTTGGGATGCCCCCACTGCTTCTCGGGTTGGCCAGGCTCCACCTGTGCCTTAATCCTTCCCATAGGTTCCCCTCCTCCCTCTTCTCCCTTTGTCCCCTGGGCGCCCATGGCTCCCCGGGAATCCTGTCTTTAACCCCTCTCGTTCTCCCTCTGGGTGATCTCGGGGGGGGGGGGGGAGGGGTGTCCAGTTGTTTTAAGCTGTGTCTTTATCTTTGGTGTTTTTTTTACTGTATACGCCACCGCCGTGCGCTTGTACTACGCTCCGCGGACGGCAGCGTCATTCACTTCAGAGCTGCTCTTCGGGGGGGCGGGCTCCGGGGATAACGATTTTGACATCACATTTCCACGGAGCTCGCCCCTAGAGGTCGGCAGACGCCATTTTCCTTGCCATTGCTGTGTGTGCTGCCTGGCTCCCAAAGCGGTCCGTGAGTAACCCCGGTGGGGTAAAAAATTTGTTTCCGGATTCCTTGCTGTATTCTCATGGGAATGTTTGTTATGTCTTTCAGGCGGGTTAAAACTTCAGGACTGTGGTTTCTCCCGGCCATCTCCCCTCATTATCTCCCACTTCCCTAGCGGTTTATTGAGGCATCCCGGGTAGCTCCTTAGAGTTAACCCTTACTGGCCTACTGTGCCAGTCAAATCACCATATGGAGGCTTCTGGGGATAATGGGCCTGGGGTTCCTTCGGGACAAGCCCGGCTATGTGTTGCGTTTGGGGCATCCCCAATCGGTGATGATGTCAGGGTATGTGTATCCTGCGCCCAGCAGGTACCTGCACTGCAGTCTGGGTTACCTGTTGCTGGGCCTGCACCCTCTCGGGCTTCGCCTACCCCCCCACGCTTACATCTGACCCCCACCAAGGGGCATACCAGCGGAGAGTCTCAACCTGATTTAGCTGCACGGGTGGCCAGCATTGAAAAGCATCTTGCTGGGTCTTCCCGGCGTAAGGCTTCTGCCAAGAAGCGGCATTTATCACCCGCGATTTCTCTCTTCCCTGTAGAGGATTAGGGCCCTTACTCACTCTCGGGTCCCTACCCCCTTGAGGAGGGGGAATTATTTTCTGATTCTGAATCCTCTGAGGAACAACCTAAGATTTACGGTGGTACTGAGACTCCCTTTGGGGAAGACCCGTGGTCCCCTGATGACACTGATAGATTGCTGAGTCACATATTTGAAGTGCTTTGTATTTCTCCCCCGGCAGTGGCTCCGCAGCAGCGGGGTGAGCTTTTTCATACGGTTAAGCCACGCTGGGAGTTCCCTGAGCAGTCTTAATTTAATAACCTAGTGCTCAAGGAATGGGAACGACCTAGCAAGCTGCCAGGGGTGCCTAAGAGTTGGGATAAGAGGTATCCCTTTCCTGCTGATGTTGTTAAGCGTTGGTCATGTCCTCCCGAGGTGGATGCGCCCGTTCTCGGGTTCTGTCATCATTCTCCTGATACTACTACCCTGCGGGATGGTGGGGACCGGCTCTTGGACCAACTGGCCTGTCATGCCTTTGACTGTGTGGGGACAGCGCTGCGCCCGGTTTGTGCCTCTGCTATTATGGCTATTGCCATTAAAGGGGTGCTTAAGTGTCTCTTGGACGGGGCATCTGAGGACGCGGGTAGAGAAGAGTATAGATCTCTCCTGCTTTGTGAGGAATTTATTGCATATATTCTTTCTGCCATGGATGATGCCATTAGAATGTGTGGTAGGACTTCTGCCCTGTTGATGGCTATACGCCGCTCTATCTGGCTACGTCAGTGGGTAGCTGATAATGCTGCTAAGAAGGCTCTCACTGGTTTCCCTTTCAAGGGCCTGTGCCTCTTTGGTGAACACTTGGATTTGTTTGCCAGGGGCGGTAGGTTACCTCAACGTAGGAGACCGTCCCGATCCTTTCGGGGGATGGGTGCCTTTATCCCATCCTTCCGTGTTTCCAGAGCTGGCCGAGGAGTCTCCTTTACTGGGGCCCGCGGAGATCACTGGGGAAGGGGCAGAGGACGTGGCAGTCCTGGCCTCTCCTGGGGTCCCAAGCCAAAATCCTCACCCAAGCCCCTTCAGGCATGAAGGGGCGCCCTCACCCATCCGGGTGGGGGGGGGGCGGCTTCGGCTCTTTGCTCACTTCTGGAGGCTTCACGTCTCAGACCAGTGGATTCAGGAGGTAGTGTCCTCCGGTTACAAGATAGAGTTTGCAGCCTGGCCACCCCCACGATTCATCAAATCCCGACTGGCTCAAAACCCCCTGTCAGCTCAGGGTCTGTGCCTTGCTGTCCAAAACCTTCTGGAGTTGGGGGTTATCTGCCAGGTGCCTTTGAGGGAAAGGGGCAGAGGATACTATTCCAATCTTTTCACTGTTCCCCCCAAAATTTTTGATTTAAAGCGCCTCAACAAATTTGTCAGGTTCAAACACTTTTGCATGGAGACTCTGCGCTCAGTTGTCAATTCACTATGACCGGGCGACTTCATGACCTCTGTAGACATCAAGGACGCTTACCTTCATGTACCAATCTTTCCAGGTCATCAGAGATTCCTCAGGTTTGCTCTGGAGGATCAGCACTACCAATGTGTGGCCTTGCCTTTCGGTATCACCTTGGCTCCCAGGGTATTCACCAAGGTGCTGGCGGGCGTAATGGCTCTGCTGAGATCTCAGGGCATTCGCATCCTTCCTTACTTGGACGACATTCTCATCACGTCTCAGTCCTTCCAGCAAGCCGAGCTGGGTACCCAGCTGGTGGTGTGCACACTGGAGTCCTTCGGCTGGGTGATCAACCCCCCCAAGTCTTTCCTGTCACCGTCAATGGTGCGGTCCTTTCTGGGCATGACTCTGGATACATCTCAAGTCAAGATTTTTCTCCCTCAGCAGAAGGTGGAGAGTCTTCAAGCCCAAGCCAGGCTTCTTATGTCTTGCTCTCATCCCTCCGTCCGGCAGGGGATGCAGCTGGTGGGCCTGATGGTGTCTTGCTTCGAGGAGGTTCCATACGCTCAGTTTCACATGAGACCTCTTCAACTCCACCTCTTGTCGGTATGGGATCGGGACCCTCGGTCCCTGGATGAGGTGTTGGTTCTGTCCCCTCTGGCCAGATGGCCTCTATCGTGGTGGCTGGACTCAAGAAACCTGTTGGTGGGCTGATCCTTTCTGGCCCCTTACTGGGAGACAGTCACCACAGTTGCCAGTCTGACAGGTTGGGGGGGCTTCTGGAAATCCCTGAAATTCCAGGGTCAGTGGGGCCCTCAGGAGGCCCACACCCCTATCAACATTCTGGAATTGAGGGTGATAAGGTTGGTTCTCGCCCAATTGACTCCACACCTTAGGGGACAGGCGGTTCAGGTCTGCTCGGACAACCAGACGGCAATTTCCTACATCAATCATCAGGGAGGGACCCGGAGCAAGAGGGCCCTCAAGGAAGTGTCCCTGATACTGTCTTGGGCGGAGAAGAATGTTCCCTGCGTCTCAGCTGTGTACTTCCCGAGGGTGAAGAATCTGGAGGCAGACTCCCTCAGCAGGGGGACTTCTCATCTGGGAGAATGGTCCCTCAGCAGCAGGGTGTTTCACCCCCTGTGCCACCGCTGGGGTCAGCCAGATGTGGATCTGTTTGCGTCCCGTCACAATCACAAGCTTCCAGTCTTTGTATCTCTGTCACAGGATCCTCTGGCCTTGGCCATGGATGCACTAGCAATGTCTTGGAAGAGCTTTCAGCTCCTCTATGTGTTCCCTGCTTTTCCTCTGCTGGGCAGGGTGCTGCGCAAGATTGCCCAGGAAGAGGTGCCAACTATTCTGGTGGCCCCCTGTTGGCCAAGAAGGGTGTGGTTCGCAGACGTCGTGCAGTTGGCAGTAGATCAGTATGCTCTGCCCAAGGATCCAGACCTGCTCACTCAGGGACAGCTACGCCATCCCAATTTAGAAACGCTGGCTTTAACGGCCTGGCTGCTGAAACCTCCATCTTGATGGAAAAGGGGCTGCCTGCCTCTGTTGTTAATACCATGATTCGGGCGAGGATGAAGTCATCGTCATCCATTTACTATAGGGTATGGCATGCTTACATTGACTGGTGCGAGTCTAAGTTGCTTCCCTGTCGGGTGTTTTCTATCCCTAGGATCCTGGAATTTCTGCAACATGGTTTGGATTTGGGTCTTCAAATTAGTACCCTTAAAGGTCATGCTTCTGCTTTGGCCATTTTCTTCCAAAGATCCTTTGCTCACCATCATCTGGTCAAGACTTTCTTCCAGGGGGTTACTCACGTGCGTCCTCCACGTAAGCCTATGTTACCAGTCTGGAATTTGAACTTGGTCTTATCTGCCTTGCAGGGGTCTCCTTTTGAGCCTTTGCGTGAGGCCCCTTTGTCCATTTTGACACTTAAGGTTGTCTTTTTGGTGGCTATCACTTCTGGTAGGCGTGTTTCTGAGTTGGCGGCGCTTCCATCAAACCCCCTTACTTTGAGAGACACCAGGACAAGGTGGTGTTTCGTTTTAAGCCAGATTTTCTGCCTAAGGTTGTGTCTGCTTTTCATCTCAATCAGGACATTAGGCTCGATTCAGAGACACATTCGTCTGGACTTCCGTAGCTGTCTGTGAAAGTTTTAGTGGGTGTTTGTCATTTTTTTGCTTTTTTTCGTTCATTTTTCATTCGTACGAACGTTCGGGAAAATGCGTATATGCGCTTTCGATGAACGAAAGCAAATCGGATCATTTGCGTTAGTTCAGATCATTTTCCAAACAAACAGAGCTGATTTCCGACGGACCACCACCCTATCAATCCGTTTCATTTCCGATCCACTTACGGGACCTTTGAGGGCTCGGATTGCTATTGTTGAACATGTTTTGCGGCTATGTGGAGGAGTCTGCACGCCTTTAGCACCAAGGCATTGCATGTATCAGCATGGCCGAGGCCATAAATTGTATAGCAATGCATACCTGAATCAATACATTTCATGTATGCCTTATAGAAGCATTTTAATGCTGACCTTAATTAGTCCTTAGCATGTAAACCTTTATTTTCCCACACATCCATATAATTGCTATATTTTTTTAGACTTATGTCCTTTGTGAATTATATTTGGATTGTTGAACTTGAATCTTAATTTGTTGTAGGAGTTCTTGTTTTAGTCGGTTACCTTTGCTTTGTGTAATTATTTTATATTTGGTTGCAGGAACCGCAGGATGTGCCACTCGCACAACATACAAGCAGTGTTTGGTCCAGCTATGCGATTCCTCAGTGTTCTTGCAGGGCATCCAGGGTCACCCTATGATGCTTATATATTGCAGAGCTCTGGCTTATTTCGTCAGTTTGAGTCAGGAGAATTATCTGGTGGATGGCTCCTGGGTAAGTTTGCTCACATTCCATCAATCCATTTTCACTGTATGGCAATGAATATAGTTGATGACTCATGTCTTAACCTATGGCTGTTTTTAGCCCTTGATGACATGTTAAACAATATTGTAGCTTAGAATGTGTATTTTATGTTAGTATTTTTAAATTCTTGCAGGGGATTCTGGATATCCACTCCTGCCCTTGCTCCTGATGCCCATTCTTTGCCTGCAGAATGCGGGCCAGGGGTTCTCTAATGGGGCACTATGCAAAACCCGGGCCGTGGTGGCGAGGGGCCTCTGGCTTTTGAAGTCCAGATTTAGGTGTTTGGACCATACAGGGGGGGGGGGGGGGCACTGCAGTATGACCCCAACAAGGTTATACCAATATTTTAATTTAAGTTTTTTAACAGGGACCACACGTGCCAGAGTGGCACAACTGAGTGTCAGGGTCCTTCAGTTGGTGGGCGAGATGCAGGAGCTGCGCAACTCGTTGGGGAAGAATAATGTTCTGTGGCCTGCCATTGCTATGTATTTTGTTTTTTATAGTTGTAAAAATTTGAAATTTTCCAAATTTTTATAAATTTTATATTTTATGATGGAATCCAAAAAAAAATGTTACAGTGTCATTTCATTTACAAAATACATTAACACAAAACTAATGGGCCCAGAAATATTTAAAGATGAATATTCACATGACCGAGAAGTGATTTGGGTAAGTTTTAGGGGGCTAAAATGGAAGAAGAACCTAACCACGATTTGGTTTGGGTGAGCTTTAAGGGTCCAAAAGGGAAGATGGAGTATAGTGCTAAGTGATTTAGCTAAACATTGTAGTAGAAGTGAGGGTGGCAAATATGTAGGCGAGCACTTTAATGAGTTAAGTTTGTAGTGCGCAGGCGCAAAATCGTAAGGATTTCCGTCTGGACGATTATTTATTGAAAAAGGGAAACAGAAACTAATGGGAAACGTAAAGGATTCGTGGGAGGATACGATGGGAAAAGGGCAAAAACTAAAGCCTACGTTGTAACATGTGAAAATGAAACGGAAAAGTCTGGATGGAAAATGACATCCTCGTATGCGGAATCTGCCGTACGAACGGACGGAAACTTTACAGAAGGATTGCAATGCATGCATAGAATCGCTCGCACACTCATACGAGAGCGGAAACATTTCCAAAAAAAAACAGATTGGCACTAAAACGAAAGTATTTTTTTGTCTCTCTGAATCGAGCCTATTGTTTTGCCTTCTCTATGCCCTAATCCTAGTAACCCTAAGGAGCGGGTTTTACACTCTCTGTATGTGGTCAGGACTCTGAAGTTCTATTTGGTGGCTACTGAATCCTTCAGAAAGACTGATGCTCTTTTTGTGCTCCCGTCTGGACTTAAGAAGAGTCTGGCTCCAGCTAAGTCCACTATCAGCAAGTGGATTCGCCAGGCTGTGGTACAGGCCTATTCTGGTAAGGGGAAAGAACCTCCCTTCCACCTTACTGCTCATTCTAGTCGTGCTATTGGTGCCTCTTGGGCTTTTCAGCACCAGGCTTCTGTTGAACAAGTTTGCAAGGCCGCTGCTTGGTCTTCTGTTCATACTTTTTCTAAGTTTTACAAGGTTGATGTTAGGGCCTCAGCTGATGCTGCTTTTGGTTGCAAAGTTCTGAAGGCGGCAGTGGTTTAAACTGCCCGCTGTTACTTTTTGGGGAACCCACCCTATCTTACGGACACTGCTATTGGACGTCCCAGGAGTAAGTAATATTCTGGAACAGGTATACTTAGAATAATACAATTCTGTGATTACTCACCTGTAGAATTGGTATTATATGTATACAGCACGTCCTGTTCCATCCCACCCTTGTTATCATTATTCTTAGTTACCTCTGTATGGTGATTGTTCATATGTTCATTTTTGAATTCTTGTTATTATTGTTCTCCGGGCTTCTTGTTAACTGCTTGTCAATGCTTGTCAATACTGCGGAATTTGTGGGAGGTCCCTGACTTATATAGGGCCGGGAGGAGCCACAAGCTGTTTTCTGCAGTCCAGCGCCATCTTGTGGATGTATTATCCAAGAGTAAGGAATATTGTGGAACAGGACGTGCTGTATACATATAATACCAATTCTACAGGTGAGTAATCACAGAATTTTATTTTTGTAGCCTTTATTTCATTTACTTGCTTCCCCTTCTGAAAGCTGATATATGTCTTCCCTGTCTCCCAAGTTGTAGATTCATTAGTACTGGCCATGCTTGCCTTGTATGAGAGACATACGGGTGTTTTCTCTTGTAAAGCATCTTGAATCTGAGTCTGAGCTTGCTTGTGTCTGCTCTTCAGTACTGGTAGGTTCTGCTCTCACTTCAACTGTTTGTTCAGAAGTTACAGATGATGGCTGATCAGTGCCCGTTTTCTCTTCTGTTCTTACTTCCTCTGTTCTGCCATCACATTGTCTCTCAGATCTTCAACAAAAGTTATGCTGTTGCTAATGATAACCTTGTCTGTTTTGGGATTTAGGATTCTGTAACCCTTAACATTGTCACTGTATCCAACAAAGATTCCCTCAAATGCGTTTTTTTTAGTTTGTTGCGCTTCCTCTGGAATGTAGATGAACGCTTGGCATAAAAAAACTCTTAGGTGTTTTACACATGGCTTCTCATTGTGCCACAGTTTATATGGAGTTTTCTAGAAAAGGGTCTGCAAATAAGTGTCTGACATTGCTGCCTCACCCAGTATTTTAGTGGTAGTCCAGAGTCTGTGAGCATACATCTGATCATTTCGATCAGAGCTCTGTTCTTTCTTTCATCTACCCCATTTTGCTGGTGTGTATGGCACTGTCTTTTGATGCACTATTCTATTCTGCTTTAACTACTATTGTACCTTGTGTCCTGTGGATTCACCTCCACTATCACGCCAAAGTATGAGAGGTTTCCTTCTAAACGTTTGACTTGTCTTTACTACATAGTCCTGTAATTTGTCAAGAACATCACTCTTGTGTTGTATTAGGTAAGTGTGGTTTTTAAATAGTCATCTATAAAAGTCACTATTTACATGTTGCCCCAAGGTGTAGGCGGAGATACGAGTCCTCTTTCTAGATTATACATACATAACATAAAGAATATCTGTCAAACCCCGTGGGACACCTGCCTTCTTGGTAAGTCCACAACTTCCAATCTCCACTGCTAGCTTCACCTATTGCCAAGCCCCCATTTGCCAGGGTGCTTCAAATGCCTCACCAGGCCCCCAGGGTAGCACGAGGGTTGTGAACTTACAGGGGTGAAAGCGGATGAGCCAGAGGTAAGACTGGGCGTTATAGCGTATGTGAATAAGCTGATCATCTTCTACTAGTAAGCTTATGGTGGCCTGTGCCTGTTTTTCCTGCTCCAGTCCTGATTATTGTCCTGTGGCCTCTCTGTAATGATAGCCAGTCACAAGTCATCTCTGGTTAATAGCATTTCCACTTTAAACTTCCATAGCTGATAATTGTCATTGTTCAGTTTTTCCACTGAGAGTTTAAGCTCTGGGCTGCTGGCCGTTCTCCCTCTTTATATATGAGAACAGTCTTATTTGTATACAGGAGATCTCTCTGTGGAAGCTTCTTTATGTCGATCTCTGCATCGGCTGCGCTGTCTCCAGTTCAGAGCTTTGCTCTGCCTGGGCCGCGCCTGGTCACTGGGTTTTATCCTGTTGCTGTGGCTTGATTTGGTCACTGGGCCCATAGCTTGTTACAGAGTGTGAGTGCTGGGTGCAAGGAAGTCAAATCCAGATAGACATTTGTGGTCTAAAGGGAACTTACTTTACTGGAACATGAATGCAGTAAGAGAAGTCACCTTACATGGTGGATAATAAAGTCATAAAGTCATAGAGATCACCTCAATGTACAGGAAAAAGAAACCATGCAGTAGAGAATGTACTATACAACAGAGACTGCACACAGATATTTAACAGCACCATCTATTGTCATAAATGTAAACTGCATTAACCTAGCAATATAGATGCAGATCACATACAGAGACAAGCTGTAAGCTGTTGCACTGTAAAATATTTTTTATTGATATGCCTAAAATAGCTACAAGCCTAGGACTAACAACTTACAATGCAAATCTAAATAAAAACCATAACAAAAATGGGGGAAACGCTGCACCCCTCCACTTGTTAATCACACCATTCAAACAGGATCCAGCATGGAACTTCAAAGAGGACATAAGCATTTTGCTTTCACAATGAAAAGACTTTCTGTTTTGCAAGAATTGCTGGGTGAGAAGGAGTGTCACAGAGAAAAGCCAGTATTTCAGCATAGGAAGTATGGTACTGCCACTAATATCTTCTAGTATAGCAGTGTGGGTATGATCTTAACAAGCATGCGCATGAGAAGGATGCAGGGTTGCATTACCATCCACCAGCTTGTAGGTGATTGCCCTCGACGGGGCTTGTAAACAGTCCCCCCACTATCCAGTGGCGTGTGCTTCAGTTACCACTGGCACTTCTCAGCCTGACTTTGAGCAGCTCGGGACGGCCGCGCTCACAGCTTCCTAGCCCTGCTGTCGCTTCCTCATTCAGAGAGCCATGCAAGAAAGCCTCACGCAATGCGTGGTGGGCATGTCTCCAAAGCAGCAACGACTTATCAAGTGTGACCATTTGCCATTAGAATTCACCTGAAGATGTCTTCATTTTTTGAAAGATTTGGAAAAGCATTACTTTACATTTTACAAATACTTGCTACTTTGTGTTGCTCTATTACATAAAATCTTAATAAAATACAAGTTTGCAGCTGTTTAAAAATGTAAAAAGTTCAAGGGATATGAATAATTTTTTACTGTCTTATAGACTCTAGGGCCAGCTGATTTCCTCTTCCTGCTCTGTGAAGCCCGCAGTCACTCGATATTTTTACCTGTCAAACGAGCCCACCGAGCATGCTAGGCTGGCAACAAAATCTCTTGCATCCCTTGCCGGCTGTGCGCGACTGTGTGTAACTGAATGGCTATAGCTGCACACAAATATGCTGATTGCACGTCAACTGCGTCTACACCGTTTGGCTCGTTAGACAGGTAAGAAATAAGGGCGAATGCCTGGGCTCTCAAATCAGGGTTCCTCAGGGGACTGAACCAAAACCCGGGATATAGATAATCCCAGCTTTGGTCCACTTTAGCCACCTTAGGACACAGACCTACTGTAGGGTTTGGTAATGGAAAATACGACCCTGCAAAGACACTGCCTCCATAATGCGTATAATGAAAGTTCTTGTGCCGCCAGTGCTTTCAGAAATGGTTTTAAACTCTTTTTAAATTGCTACACTGGTGGTCCCATTCCATCACCATTTGTGGCCTTTCATGTCACAGATCAGTCGCTGTTGCTTCCAGACATTTCCTTCTCACATTAGAAGAACTAAAGGGTTGCCGGGGGCAAGTCTAGCAGGGCGAACATTTTGGAAAGTCATTAGCTGGAACAGTGACACTAAAAGCCACTGAGATCTTCAGCACAAGGTCTTCCTCTGTTAAAGATTGCCCGGCTGTAATCTTGACATTATACCCTGGTTAGTAATTAATAGCCAGTCAATATCCAAACCATTTATTAGGAGGGACTGGCCCTCTGCATTGCCCTTTACAGCTAATAGCCACTATGGTGCCTGATCCTACTGTAAAATTTACTGGCCGAGCCAAAACCTGAACTCAGCAAACTGGTTCCCAGGAGCATGACTTTGTTGTCAATCCGAGCGTGAAGCAGAAGAAAGGGAGGATAGGAGCGGAAATTATAACCGCTGAACCTGAATGGTTGCACCGATCAATAAACATAGAATTGCAGTAAAATGTCATCAATCACACATACCTCCATTCATTCAGAAATTTCTCATGCTGCGCATAGCATCGGGCCGTGGAGATTAACACCCAAGGACAAGAGTTCTCACCACTAGAGGACTGGCTGTTGACAACAGTAGTTGTGGCGGAAATTATATTGTGCAATAATCATACCTCCCAAGTGTCCCTGATTTGGAGGGACTGTTCCTCTTGAGTCTGTGTCCCACCATCCCTCGTTGTTCTCCTTTGCCCCTCTTTGAGGTGTAATATGCAGATCTGCAGCAATAAACAATTAATTTGCCTATTTAAAGTGTTTATATTGTTTTAACTGTTATAACCTCGTAACCATCCCTCATTGAAGCAGTGTAGCCTAATTTACCAAATGTCCTACCCTGAAAAGTTGGAAGGTATGCAATATATATCCAAGGCCAGTTTATGTGGGCCTTGGGCAAAAGACTCCGTGGACCCCTTTGCAATGAGTCATGTCACCCTTCAGCTCCACTGCCATGATGGGTTTTCCTCTGCTGCTGATCACCATTCACTCCTTTTTCTTCTCTACTGACACTTTCTCCCCTGCCATAAAGTGCCCTCTAGTCCTCAATACACTGACACTTAAACCGGACCTTCACCGTGATTCATTGAAAAGCCCAAACCCTTAAAAACGTTCCCCAGCATCTAAAGTTAATATATTATAAGTGTTTAGTCACTTACTTACTATTCTTTCCCCCTTTGGGCTGCAACTCTGTTCAGGACTTTAGGATACGAGCGCCGCCATTTTGACTCAGAAGCATCACACATACTGAGGAGAGGAGAGTGGGATAAAGTACAGGGGGGCGGGTTATAGCTGTGCTTTGCTCAGACAGAGCAAAACTGGGGTCAGGAAAAGGTCAGCAATCCCAGAATGCAGAGCAGCACAGTCAGAAGGCACTTCCTGTTTGCAGGCTGCCTGATGTTCCATGAGCCGCCATCTTGGATGTTTAAAGGCTCATAACATGCAGTAGATGCAGGTAGGATGATTTTTAATGTGAGCAATCTGTGTACAGGGTGTGGGAAACATATAAGATAGACTCTTATTCAGCGTGAAGGACCGCTTTAAGGGTCATTTGAGTTGCTGACAGAGTGACTGGGTGGAGAGGGGGGGTAACATAGAATGCTGTGGATATTTGTTCCTCAAAAGTCTGTAAATAAACCACACTACTAAAACACACCCCCGGCATGCCCTTCACCCACTAACTGGTTTAAAGTGTACCACTTTGAGGCACCTAAAAAATGTTCACTTTAACTATAGTGCCACTTTAAGCCTTGTGGGTCACAACCAGGGCAGGATTATGATGGGGGGTACAAGGGGCGTGCGCCCCGTGGTCTCCACCATTTGCACTGCAAAGGGTGTCTCCACCAACCTTTGGGTTGTGGTCTGGTCCAGGGGGCTTTTCAGTCTTAGGTCTGATGGGCCAAGGGGCCAGCAACAAGCCTATCGGCGGAAGTGCCCCCCTACCCCCCCCTCCCCGCCTGGGCAAGCCTTTTTTTGTTTTTGCAGAGCTGTCAATCAGCGGCCACACATAAGCCACCAAGCACAGCCGCTGGCAGCTCAATGCAGGGAACGCACCCGCACAAAGGAACTCGATCTGATGTTCCGGTGGGTGTCAGACAACCACCAATCAGTTACCTGGCTGGACTATTATTTTAAAAGAGAAAAATACTGTATCTGGGGCCTCCACCAGATTTTGTGCCCAGGGGCCTCCACCACACTTGATGCGGCCCTGGTCACAACAGATTACAATGAGGATGCTGGAGTTAGGGAAGGGGGAACCTCGATGATGTGGAAGTTGTTCTTCAATGACATCAAAGGAAGCTTGGTTTGGAACACTGTGCAATAACAAGAAAAGAAGAGGGGGCCTTGGGAGCTCATAGTTACTTTGAGGAACAATGGCCTGAAGCTACAGCGGTGCAGCCAGGTAAAGGCAGCTCTTTGTGTTGGCTATGGAATAAATTAGAGGGGCTGTGGAAGTATTCAACATGCAGCCCTTTGTGAATGTCAGAGGGCCTCTCGTTTGTGACAGGTTGTCCACCTCTGGTATAGAACAAATGTTTCACAGCCAATGTGTGTGTACCCTAATCAAATTTATGGCACAACTCTGAAGAACAGAAACCTTTGTTGTCGTATCCTAGCTGGGTATCGGCAACATATGGTCTGTGTTGGCTGGATAACCTGTGACTGCCATAGGTAGGCCTGGAGTAAATTGCACTCTATTCACACAAAGGCATGTTAAGATGTTGTGTGTCAGGAAAGCGCCATAGTACAGATGGTACCTGTTAGGCGGCGTGTGTGGTGGGGGCAAGCCAAGGCCCTTCTCCTCAATGGGGCCAACAGACTGTTTGAATTTACCTCAATGAAACTTTACTAGCCGTCAGAACTCTTACAACGAACTGGAAATGATTTGCCGTTTCTGATTAAAAACGATGTCATAGGAATGCCATTTTACTATCGTCTTTATAAAAGAGGGGTTCATATTTCCACGGCCCCAGGCCACTAGGTGGTAATTATAGTTAAAGCCTCAAACAGAACCTAATTTGTTCCTAAGGCTAAGGGGGACGGGTTTAGGGGTGGAGGGGGGTTTAGAGCTTTGTGTGGAAATTTTAGGAGCCTGGTGTTTGATAGAGGTCAAACATTGCCTCCCTAGTGCAGTTGCAAGGAAAATGGAGGAAGCTCTGGCAGCTTTGATAGAACCCAGACACCCCATCTATGACAGGTGACATGTGATCAGAGAATTAGAGAGGCTAATAGCCTATGTTATTGGCTATTATAGCCAAGTGACCCGCACATGTGTATTTGTTGGATGTGAAACAGGTGCTCTGTAAAGCCTCACTTTGCTCCCAGCCCCCCTCCAGCCAAAACATTATTTTCAGTTCTGGATAGGCAGGAGAACAATCTGAACCTTCTTGGATGCTACACAAAAAGATGGGGCCTATGTATGAACTTCATGTATTTCCCAAATACGGTCAGAGGCAACAAAAAATGTATTCCTGTCACAGTCTGGTGGATCAGTCACCAGGATTTTGACTATCCTGGTAATTGGTCCCTGTCTCAGGGCCATCCTGATGTAGGAACCTTCACAGATCGCCCATTTTCACTCATCTTCCCACGTTCCCACGATGCATGTGCAGGCGCTCGTCCAATCAGCGTTTTATGCGGTGCATGCTAATGCGTAGCATAAAACCGCTGATTTGAACTTCGAACCAGCGACAGCATTCCTGGCTCCCCTGTGGAGTGTGGGCGGCCTAAATGAATGGCTGGGCACGGGGAACACACACAGCTGCAGAGAAGCCGGGGGTGCAGCCACCGGCAAAGACAGCATCGCTGGAGCGCGGGGATCAGGAAAGGTTTCCGGCGCCCTTGGGGGGGTCTCACACAGCAGGGCATCCGGTGGGAGGGAGAGTATTGTCTGAGGAGAGTTACAGCAGCACACTCACTGCCACCCCTCCAAAGTTTGTATCCCAATTGATTTCAATGGGGACTGGTTTCGAGGACCATTTATGCGAGGACCCAAACTTTAGGGGGTTCGCCCCTTCCTAATAATAACAATACTCATACACAGTACCTAATTGTATCATTAGACTATATAATGCTTGATGTGGGTATAAATAATCATGTTAATGTTTTTAATGCTTTTCATGAATTTTGTGAATAAAGTATACTTTGTATAATATATGTAGTTTAGTATTTAGACATAAACCCAGGTTAAGGGATGAGATTCTTTGGAAGGAGGAGATTAGGACCTAATTGGGTCTTTTTGGGCCTGATCTCTCTTTAACAATATAGAGCTGCCTGACCATCATCTTTTGTCTAGTGGGCCTTGTCCAGTCACTCGAAGGATTTCTCCGCCATCAGTACCACCTGTATTCCGCTCTAAGCTTTGGCAGGGAAACCCTAGGGGCCACAAGCCATGCCTACCACATAGCCAAAAGCATCCTCATCTCTGAGGGGCTTAAAAAGTAAAGAGCATGCATGTATCGTAGATGAGCCCACATCTCCCACCATCACCCTTGAGCAAGCATTGACAATAACAGGACATGTAGTTCAGAGAACTTCACTCTCCTTCCATCTATCCAACTCATCATCTGAACAAACCGTTTTTAACTTCCCACCGTTCTACTGTATGTCCTGAGCAGACCTGTATGTCAGGTAAGACTGAAGGGAGCATATTAGCATATCCCCGAAATGCGTTCCAGCTGTCTTGCACTGCACTTTTCTGGAATGGGACTGCCATTGTTTTTAATGTACTATTAAAGACAAAATTTAAAGTCCCATTCAAGTGAATGTGCGACGGGTACACTCAGGGTATCGGGGGTTGCCGCTTTATGTCTTTCTCAGCGAAGATAGACAAAAAGTGGTATCCCCCGGCGTTGGGTGTGTTCATGGAGCCGGGGGAAGGTACTATGTGTTTTTGTGTGTGGCAGGACTTCCATGCCCATGAAAGTGGCGCTGGACCATGATATTTGCTTCTTGTCAAGGCCAAGGTTTTGCAAATGGGGGAACATATGTCTGGAAGACAAGTGCTGATTCCCTAGTCCAAATGGTATCGCAGCACAAAGGCAGGAGAATTGTCAGTGTAGCCAACATGGAGAATTAAAGAAGTAGTCAAGTTTAAAGCCAGAGGTCATAGTTGGGCGGCAAGCAAATGTAAACACTCCGTAATCCAAGGTCATGGGCAGGAAGAACACAAAGTCCAGGTCTAGGCAAAAACAAGCAACAAAGGATCAACGGTTAAATCACGTAAGCAAGAAGGCACGGTCAATTGATCCAAGAAGATCTTCTGGCGCCATCTTTGCACCAGGAACCTCTTTCAAAAGGCCTTTGAGCATGCTCAGTTGAGCACGGTAATTAGCACACGTTCATCGTAATTAGTTTGCGCACCATGAGTGGAAGTTAGCCCACGTGCACCATGAGCGAAAGTTAGTGCATGCGTACTGACACTGTGAATAGATGCATGATACTGGTGTAGAGTTATGTTCTGTCCAAGCTCATCTCATGCCCCTCTTTGTATTACAGTTTACACACATTTATGCTAATGCTAAATGGATTTTATTTTCTAAAGAGAAAAAGAATTAGCTGATAAACCATCATACATATATCCTTAAACTGACAATGGCACTTTAAAAAATGGTCCCCCTTATGCACCAGACAGTGAGGCAGACACATGTACATTGATTTCCATTCAAGCATCTTGATACATGGAGCCGTTTTTTAAAAAGGGATATGAATTCCACAGACTGATGTTTCTGTGGAGACAGTTTCCAGGACTTTGGGGCTTTTGTGCGGCTCTGGTGCTGCGAGAGGAGCGTGCAGAATTTCTAGCAGGGGCAGAACGCATGAGCAAGCTGATGGAGACAGCCTAACGCCAACTTACCATACCCATAAACATATCCAATACACTCTCCTTATCCATTTTAGATAAGCACTTGATGTTTTACAAAAATGAGCTTACAAAACTTTAAAGTAGATGTTGTAAAAAGTAAATTGAGACACTGTAAGATGAATACAAAGCACTGATGTGCTATTAGACCAGTAAAATGGCTAAACAGGTTAAATAAAGTGGCCTTCCTCTGCTCTCGGCCTTCTAAAGTCAGGGCATGTCTATGCTGTCCACTGCCTGTGATTGGATAACTGGAGCAGAGACTCCCAGAAACAGGCTTAAGGGTTCTAAATATATAATCAGCAGAACTGCTCCAGTAGAACTGTAGAACTGGTTTCGTAGACTGCCTGTGATTGGCTAACTGAAGCAGAGCCTCTCAGAAACAGGCTTAAGGGTTCTAAATATTTAATCACAGAACTGCTCCAGTGGACTGCCTGTGATTGGCTAACTAGAGCAGAGCCTCCCAGAAACCGGCTCAGGAGTTCTAAATGTGAACAATTTGAAACAAACATCACATAAATGTGCTGTGCAAAAAGTCAAACAGAAAAGGTGAAACATTAATACCTATAGATGTGCCTCCAATTTGGATAAAGGCTCCATTTTATCACAACATGCTTTCTACACATTATCCTGATATACCTGAATGGCTTAATTAACATAACGATCACCGCTGGGCTCCTATAGGATAATACCTTTTTATATTAAGTACAACTTTCGATTCTCTAAGAACCTCTAGTACCACATATGTAGTACATTTGGGTTGCCAGCACCTAAAACAGCCTTAAAGTGGACCAACACTCAGGATTTTGACTATCCTGGGTTTTGGTCCCTATGCCTGGGGCACCCCGATCGGGGGTCCCTCGCTGTGTGAAACCCCAAGGTCTCCCGAACAAACTGACCTCTTGCCGGTCCTACAAAGCATGCACGCCCGCTCGGCCAATCAGCGGGTTCGGATCCACTCGAGCCCCTTCATCCAGGAGCTTGTCTAAGCATAGCGAGCATATCCGAGCATGTTGGCCGCCGCATCCCCCGCTACCCTCTAACAGGGCGTATGCCCGCACCGGCCATTCATACATGCCAGGCACGGGCACGCACCCTGCTAAAGGGATAGCGAGGATGCGCGCATGAGCCCTTGGACCAGGAGCGAAGGTGAGTTTTTGGGCGACCTGGGGGGCTTCACACAGCAGGGCACCCCCGATAGAAGCAAGTATCTCATAGACTCCAGGGTGGATTTTGGTCCTTTTTAAAAGCATAAATAACTCCAAATAAAATGTATACAATGCAAAATAATTGACATAAACCAATTCCATCACCATTGTAATGAATGGAATTGGCGTGCAGGTGAATTATCTGACGATCAGGTTACAGTGTAGTTGAATACAGAATTTTGATTGGCTGTGACAATACAGACGAGCTGGCCTGTAAGTTGGTTTACTGTTCGGTTAATTCTCATTGTGGGTTAGGTTGTGGTGGAGGAATGTTGTGGCGTATGTTTTGGGAGGTGGTCTGAGAGCAAGAGAAGACAAGTTGTTGAAAAGTCAGAAGGTTATGTGAAGAATGATATCTGAAAATGAGAAACGTACAGAGGAACCTGATTGTGCAGGATGTATCCCAATTTGGCCAATCCCAAACTGGCCTTTCTGTATATTTCCTCCCTTAAAGAGGCTGGAAACCTATTTCTGGGCCCACCGCTCATCCCTCGAGGGACACATGCAAGACAATCTTGCATATGCAAAAGTAGCAGAAAAGTGGTATTTAAGCAAGACATGACAGCTTGCAGCCCTATTTGAGCAAGAAATTAGCTTTCTTGTTACAAAGCATGCTCACATGACTTCTGCAGCTCCAAAGGTTCAGCTGACTGTCCCCCCTTTCTCTTGCCTACCGTACTTTGAAGTATATAATTTTATGTATTTATGCCTAACATACCATATATTTTCTGGCCTCAATCTAATACCTGTTTCTTGTTCCATTTTCTTTTTTTAAAGAATTACACAACACCATAATTGTTAAAACGTATATTTCATTAGTATATTTTATTTTGTCAAATTTGTGTTGTTTAAATTTCATTAGTATATTTTATTTTGTCAAATTTGTGTTGTTTAAATAATAAAATCTATTACTTTACTAAAATAACTACATTTAAAAGTAAAAACATTAAACCATTGTTAAAATCAAGAAAATTAAAAATTATAAAAATTACAGGATCTCAAAAAAAGACAACTGAAACACAACAAAAGCTCCCTTGAGGCTTGGACAGGCTCATGCCATTAAGCCTCTTGAGCAGTCTGTCTGTCTGTCTTGCCTGATGGTCAGTTAACCCCCTCATTCCTGACCAATCACCTCTGGCCAATGCCAGGGTGCGTTTATGCTGTGCCTCGAACCAGAGGCGTAGCTAGGGGGAAGCAAGGGGGCACATGCCACAGGTGCAGCAGTTCAGGGGGGCCTGAGAACAGGTGGGGTGCGCCATTTTGAATCTTTGCCCCGGGTGCCAGAAAGCCTAGCTACTCCTCTGTCTCGACCAGTCTCTGATGACTGATTTTGTACAACCTCGGCCTGACCTATTGACCTTCATCCTTCGTCCTTGTCCTTTGGCATCTCGATACCCTCAACTTCGCGGCTTGACTCCTGGCTTGACTCTTCTCTCGTCTCCTCCCTTATTACTAGGCATTCCTGACCACTGGGCTTCTGACCCAGGCTTTGCCCTGGACGTCCTCAGCGTCCCCACTTGATTAGCCATTTGGCGCTTCTGCCCTGTCACCAGTGTCTTGAGGTTTCCCATGTCTTCGTCCCGTCATCCAACATTCTTTTGCGCCAACAAATCCTGTGGGCAACTGTGACCGTTGAAGTGTGTCCAGTGTCTTTGGCTAAAGGTGAAGCAGTGGTGGAGGCTGATGGCTGACTAGAAGGCAAGTGTCCAACTGAACATTACATTAACACATTACCTGTGCTCTTCTCAGGTCTTTCTGTTTTCCCCTTTTGAAGCACTTGTGCACATTTTCACAAGCTGCTATTGAAGATTCCTCTGCACATCCCTGCCTCACCTTATGTAGGGGTCTGACGCTATTGCAGCTTGGCTCCTCAGCGTCCCGCTAGATCAGCCATTTGTCCCTTCCGTCCTGTCCCCAGTGTCTTGAGGTTTTCCATGTCTTTGTCCCGTCATCCAACATTCTTTTGCGCCAACGGATCCTGGGGGAAACTGTGACCATTGAAGCGTGTCCAGCGTCTTTGGCTAAAGGTGAAACGGTGGTGGAGATTGGGGGTTGCTGGCTGACAAGAAGGCAAGTGTCCAACCGGACATTATGCTAACATATTACCTGTGCTCTTATGAAGACTTTCCTTTTTCCCCTTTTGAAGCACTTCTTCACACTTTCACGAACTGCAGTTGAAGATTCCTCTGCACATCCCTGGCTCGCCTTATGTAGGGGTCTGATGCTATTGCAGCTTCGCTTCTCATCGTCCCGCTGGATCAGTCATTTGGCCCTTCTGCCCTGTCCCCAGTGTCTTGAGGTTTCCCATGTCTTTGTCTCGCCATCCGACGTCATCTTTTGCGCTAACAAATCCTGGGGGCAACTGTGACCGTTGAAGCGTTTCCAGTGTCTTTGGCTAAAAGGGAAGCTGTGGTGGAGATTAGGGGTTGCTGGCTGACAAGAAGGCAAGTGTCCAACTGGACATTACCAATAACACATTACAGTTGCTCTTCTCAAGACTTTCCTTTTTCCCTCTTTTGAAGCACCTCTGCACACTCTGCACACAACTGCTATTGAAGATCCCTCTGCACATACCTGGCTCGCCTTATTTTGGGGTCTGAATTCTATTTTCCTCTGGAAACTAAAAAGTAGTTTAGAAAAATCCCAGAAACCTCCCATGATGCTGGTTTGTACCACACAACTGGAGGCATCCTCTGTGAGAGCCTCAGTTGCAGGCGTTGAGATTTACAACACGTACCACGATGGCGCTTCTTGTTTCACGGCCTAAGTGACATCACTTTATCCAAACACCACACACTTAGGTCAGCACTTCCCCCTGCACACAACATGCTTCACATCATGGCTGCTTTCCAGCCCCCGCTGCTCTACATGTTTTTATGGAGCATGGTGCCTCGGCCGTTATTTTGCCGGCCAGCTGACGTATACTGACTGGCATTTTTGCTAATTTTACATAATTATATTTTGGTTTGTAACCCTAGCTGGTAACTGTTAGAATGCCACCCATTTAGGCTTTTTTTCTGTTTGGGGTAAACTCCCAAGATGATTACGTGGGAAAGCAAAAACATTCGGAGAAAAGACCATTGTGAGAGAAATTTCTTAGCTCCTTATAACCTGCTGTGGTGATGGCCAACATGTTACGTATAGCGGCAAGGCTGGAATCACATTTCTGCCTCCCAGGACCACTTCTTTGATACCTCCCCAATAAATACTTTCTCAATCTAGAATCTGTCACATGACTAAGTGCACATGAATATCAAAAATATACAGTGGATATAAAACAATTAAACGGGAACCAAAATCCTAACCTCTTCCCGGTCTTATGATGCATGCGCAACTGCTCCTCCAGTCGGTGCGCTCGGATCCGCTTGTGCCCTTTCGCCCAGGAGCTCGTCTAATGCGAGCAAACCCGAGTGCGCTGGTGCCCGCATCTCCCGCTGCCCCCTAACAGGTAGTGTGCCCACGCCGGCCACTACAAATGCCTGGTGCAGGCAGGCACCCTGCTAAAGTAATAGAGGGGATGCAGCCTCTGCTCATGCATGCACCATTGGACCGGGAACAAAGGTGAGTTTTTGGCCGACCTGGGGGGTTTCACCCCAATCGGGGTGCCCCAGTGGAGCGAGTATGCCAGACCTGGAGTCTCATAGACTTCAGGGTGGGTTTTGGTCCTCTTTAAGAACATTAAAATGTTTTTATCATGTAAAGAAAAAAAATCAAACCAAGAATAATCATTTTAGAACTTGATGTCACAAGCTACCTGAACCACCTGTGCAGAATGTATGCCAGACGCCAGGATCTATCCATCCAGGGCCGGATTATGTGGGGGCACAAGGGGTGTGTGCCCCGGTGCCTCCACCACTTGCCCTGCAAAGGGGGCCTCCACCAAATTGATGGAGTCTTTTACAATCCCATCTCCCTGTCTGGAGATGGGGATTGCGTCTTGCACTGTACATGGGGATTGCGTCTTACACTGTACATGGGAATCGCGTCTTACACTGTACATGGGAATTGCCTCTTACACTGTACATGGGAATCGCGTCTTACACTGTACATGGGAATTGCCTCTTACACTGTACATGGGAATCGCGTCTTGCGCTGTACATGGGGATCGCGTCTTGCTCTGTAGATGGGGATAGCATCTTGCGCTGTACATGGGGATCACGTCTTGCTCTGTAGATGGGGATAGCATCTTGCGCTGTACATGGGGATCGCATCTTGCGCTGTACATGGGGATCACGCCTTGCTCTGTACATGGGGATCGCGTCTTGCTCTGTAGATAGGGATAGCATCTTGCGCTGTACATGGGGATCACGTCTTGTGCTGTACATGGGGATCACGTCTTGCGCTGTACATGGGGACCATGTCTTGCGCTGTACATGGGGATCACGTCTTGCGTTGTACATGGGGATCACGTCTTGCGCTGTACATGGGGATCGCGTCTTGCACTGTACATAGGGATTGCGTCTTGCACTGTACATAGGGATTGCATCTTGCACTGTACATAGGGATTGCATCTTGCGCTGTACATAGGGATTGCGTCTTGCGCTGTACATGGGGATCGCATCTTGTGCTGTACATGGGGATTGCATCTTGGATTTTTCTTGTTGGATGATATCTTCGACCATAAAGTGATGGAGTCTTTTACAATCCCATCTCCCTGTCTGGAGATGGGTATGGGGGTTGCGTCTTGCACTGTAGATGGGGATTGCGTCTTGCACTGTAGATGGGGATAGCGCCTTGCACTGTACACCATGTTCTCGTCTTGCACTGTACATGGGGCTCGCGTCTTGCACTGTACATGGGGCTTGCGTCTTGCACTGTACATGTGGATAGTGTTTTGCACTGTACATGGGGATCGTGTCTTGCGCTGTACATGGGAATCACGTCTTGTGCTGTACATGGGAATCGCATCTTGTGCTGTACATGGGAATTGCGTCTTGTGATGTACATGGGGATCGCGTCTTGTGATGTACATGGGGATAGCATCTTGCGCTGTACATGGGGATCACGTCTTGCGCTGTACATGGGTATTGCGTTTTGTGCTGTAGATGGGGATCACATCTTGCGCTGTAGATAGGGATCGCGTCTTGCGCTGTAGATGGGGATCGCGTCTTGTATTTCTCTTGTCAGATGGTATCTTGGACCATAAAGTGATGGAGTCTTTTACAATCCGCTGTCTGGAATGTCAATAGGAAACGATAGAAGTATTCTTTCATACAAATAAATATTGATGTGCCAATCACCCAGCATGGTGAATTCCACCTTGGGGAGGGTTGCGAGGTTTCAGCGAGTCGCTGAAACGTAACTTGGCAGTACAGTACATGGCATACATCATTCAGAGATGTTATTTATTTTCTCTGGTGTCAGTTTTTCGCAGGCCGCGTCCTGCTGTACACTGATGCCGCTGTCTGCCGTGGGATCCCTCACTGAGGAAGACCCTGTCTGTGGAGCTGACTAGCAGCCAGGAGATGGGCCATTGATTGACTGGATGCTAGAAAGAAAAGCTGGCTCACACGATTTCTTGTTTGATGTGTCGCCCAACGTGTTTTCGAAAAAAACAAATCGGCGATGTTTTCCATTTGGTAACCTGCCCAGTTATTGCCCGTCTTGGTGGAGAACAAACAAGTAATAAACAGCATGGGAATGTTTGCAGGTACTGTATGTTGTACGAAGCACACAGCTGAAAAGCAGTTCCAGGCGACGTGTGAAGCTGGTTGGCGAATTTCAAATGCGATCCAGGAAACAGCGCAGTTGAGCAAAAGTCAAAACATTCACTCATCTCGGCTTTCATCTGAAATGGATTACAGCTGAACTCCATCCGATAAATTTAATTTTTGGATAATAGAAGGGTTACAGACATTTAAAGCGGACCAAAACCCAGAATTTTGACTATCCTGGGTTTTGGTCCTTGCCCCCGGGGCACCCAGATCGGGGGTGCCCCCCTGTGTGAAACCCCCCAGATCGTCTAAAGAAACTCACCTCTACCCGGTCCTAGGGCGCATCCAATCAGCACGCTTGGCGTTCTGTCGGCTGCTCCAGGCACGCACGCGGCTTGAGGTGAGCAGGGATGCGGCTGGAGCACAGAGACTCGGCAAGAGCTATGGGGGAAGGTGAGTGTATCGGGGGCTCCTTGGGGGTTTTACACAGCAGTGCATTCCAATTCAGAATGCCCCAAAGAGTGGAACTCTGATCCTTTTTTTGTCAGTGGTGGAGGAGGCAGCAGCATTTGAATCTGGCCCCAGGCAGGACTACATAAAGATGGTCGTTGACTCCCATAAGTGAGGACATTCCTAGTGCTGTAACTCACCTTAGCCTGTGATCCCCTTCCCCAGTGGCGGTGGAGGCAGCAGCATTTGAGTCTGGCCCCAGCCAGAGCTACATAATGTTGGCTGCCGGCTCCCATGAGTGAGGACACTTCTAGTGCCAGCATTAAGAGTGTCCTCACTCATGGCAGCCGATGGCCATCTTTTAGTAGCCCTGGCTGGGGCCAGTTTCAAAAGCTGCTGCTGCCGCCGCCACTGTGCCGGAAGATTGCGGGCTGAGGAGAGTTACAGCTGCTTCCTGCTGCTGCAACTTTAGGTTACGCTGGATAATAGACTGCTTGGCGGCCCATCAATCAGCTTTTCCGTGTTTAGCTTGGACACCAAACTCGAACAGGGACTTCTGAATGAAGTCCGTGTTGGGTTGGGGGACACGAACGCACAATGTTCAGTACAAACCCGAACTCGCAATTTCCGGTACGAACCCGAACTTTGCGGTTCGGTACATACCCAAACTATATAACTATATATATAACTAACTATATAAGAGGCTTGCTGGAGACAAGTTGAGCTTGGGGCGAATTTGTAGATCCGCTTTTTTTGGTTACTCACACAGAGTGAAATATATGCTCTGGGCTGTGCATTCTTAAACAAAGCAGTACAACAGTATCTATGGTCACGACTATTTCTTACTGTCACACTCAACTCAATGGTGACCGTGCTTTTTATCTCACATTGGTCCCACTACCCCCTGCACCTCACTAGCTGAATTTCTAATTCTGGTCTTTTCTAGGAATCCTACTTGGGGCCTTTTGCAATATTATCCCTAGACCAGTGTCCCCCAACGTACTCCTCAAGAGCCACCAGCGGGTCATTGTTTGCTGATCACTAGCACTGCTGCTGCACTAATTACTTCACCTGTGTATCTGGGTGGAGGTCCACAAAGCCTGCCCTGTTGGTGGCTCTCAGTTGGGGAACACTGCTCTAGACTGAGAATCCTCTACAAAGCCACCCCCAAATAAGCAAAGAATTGGACGATATGACAGATAGGAGGCACGGCTGCTTCTATTACAAAAATATATACAAACCTTTATTCAAGTATATATCCAAAACACATTGTCATGTGTGTTTTATATTACCTGGGGTAACTGCTTAATAAAATGTCTATTTACATAGGCTGAGCAGTGTGGCTTTTATTCCCTTTGTCCCTTCCTGGCTCCCTTAGTATTGCTGTGATGCAAGTAGCGCTTCCCTTCTTCCCCTCTCCCCCCATTTGCTAGTTTGACATTCAAGCAGTGCACACTTGCTGCTCCCTTCTGCAGCTAAAGTCTTTTCACCTGCTGTTGCTGTATAGGTTACATCACAAGTTTCCTGCTGTATTGAACCATGTCAAGATTTCTTCTGTAAGATGTGTTTATTGCAAGATTCTGTATTGAAATAAAGCTTTTGAAATGTATTCTACGTGATCCACGAGCAACCGAGTAAGCTATCTGCCAAGTCTTATGGAGTAAAGAAAACATCCATCACAGATACACACACAGAACGTGAAGCTGTCTACACGATTCACATTACTGCCTTCTGGTGATACACATACAAAACACATTTGAACCAGTTAAAAAATATATACATACAAAAACAAGGTAAGGTGTGGAGGGAGACAGGACAGGTGTGTTACCCAGTGGATACACAGTTTAAACCTATCAAACTAATATCATGATAATTATGCATATTTACCTACCTAAGATCTGGATCTCAGTTTACCAATATAAAAGTGCTAGGTGCCAATACCAATCCCATATACACTACACTATAATAATCCATACACATCACCAAATCACCAAATCAGAAAGTGAACATCAATAATCTACTACTACATTAAAAACAAAAAAGTAAAAATCAATGCAGTTATAAACGGTGACCCAAAGGTAGCATAAATGGTTGTGTTCTCAAAGGGTCCAAATAATAATAAGTATCACCAAATCATTTCATAAACAGTGTCTCCACCTCCAAAATCCATCACCTCAACCGTATGCTGGCCACGTGTTCCGTGAAGCAGTTGCTCCACTTCATCATGCTGAACAAAGACATGCTCGATACACAAACTTTTGTCTCTACCTTAAAGTGATAGAACAGGCAAAGGCAATTGTTAGCCCATTGTATCGGGCTACGTTTAGCACTGTCCAAAACTGTTTTCTGTTTTTAAATTAAAGAAGACATGTCAAAGATATCAATGTTTACAGTTTCACCTCTATTCTGAAGCAAGTGGACTTGGCCCTTGGAGCTGTGATTCAGCATAATAATCAGCATAAAGGATGGGGTCTGTAAGAGCCCAATATCTTGCTTCAGAAACTGGTTGTGTTTTTAGCAGTGTTTGCATGGCTCTGAGAGCGCCATTCAAGCCAGTGATACAGAGAGGGTGTGGTCTGGATGAACACCTCAAACTAATATTGGTGGTCCACATTGGTGGGGTGGGGCTAGAGGGGCAGAGAAGGACGTAAATTTCCCTATCATGACACCGAGCTGGAGGAACGCTTGGCAAGGTAAGCTGCTGTTTATTCTTTTTAACCTTTTGCATGAAAAAAAACCCTTTAATCAGCAAGCACAACAGCAGCTGCTTGGTACAGGTAGAAACCCGATTTTTCCAACTGAACAAAATCGATTCATGATTAACTTGTATAAATATATAAATGGCCTATACAAAAAATATGGGGGAAACACTATTTCAGATAAAATCCTCTCTAAAGACAAGGGGGCACACTCCCTTCGCCTGGAGAAAAAGAAATTCAGTCTCAGAGGGATAATCGTTTTTTACCATAACTATAAATCTGTGGAATAGCCTCCCACAGAAGGTTGTTACAGCTTCAAAAAAGGATTAGATGCTTATTTAGAAGAAAATAACATTAACAGGTATTATTAGCGGTTATCAGTAAAAAAAAAAATTAATAAAATAAAAAATAAGTTCCCCTACCCTTACACCCTTTGTTGAACTTGATGGATGGACATATGTCTTTTTTCAACCGTATTAACTATGTAAACACATAACACTGCCTCTTCATAGACAATAATTATTGAAATAAAAAGAAAAGAAAAGAGGGGGGTGTGGTCTGGAAGAACTCTTCAAGATAGTATTGGTGGTCCACATCAGAGGGGTGGGGCTAGAGGGGCAGATAAGGACAACATTTTCCTTTTCATGGCGCCGAACTGGCGGAACGCTTGGCAAGGTAAGCTGCTGTTTATTCTTTTTAACCTTTTGCATGAAAAATCCCTTTAAATAGCAAACACAACTGCAAATAACTAACTGCTCAGTACAGGTAGAAACTAGATTTTTCCAACTGAACAAAATTGATTCAAAGTTAACACTCCCTCTGCATAGACAATAAAAACATATTATTGCAATTTGAAAAAAAAATACTTTGGTTAAACACACAACACACAAATGCACTGAAGACAAAGAACCTGTCTGCTGGAAAAGTATATATTTTTTGTATTGGAAGGGATAAAAAAAAAGATGAGAAAATACCATTAGTCCTTACTGCCCTTGGATTGTTGACTAGTCCCTTTGGAAGCATTCCCTCTTATTTAGAGAACATTCAGAAGGTTTGCTTCCTCAGAATCCACCAGAATCTGAAATTTCAGGTTGGAACGACCCTATAGCTAGGCACACTAAAATAAAATAAATACAGCAACTGGAGTCTCTTTTGTAATCTTTGTGAAAGCAACTTGATTGTACAAATAAAATAATACACCGGAATGCTGTTAAAGGTAAGTCTTTGCAAACACGGGAATGTGGAGGGCTTATCCGATATGGCCCGGTGCCATCTCCTGTTAACAGGGAGACCATGCCAAGTCTGGATTTCATTTGACCCGTTAGGTGAGTGTTACTTTTTCTTTCAGAAATTGTGATGGTAAATCAGGGACATCTGGACATAATATTGCAAATCAAAAGAGAAAGTAATGCCTAACCAAATCCCCATAAAAGGTAAATCTCAATTTAAAGTACCCCCCTCCTCCTCCTGCTGTTTAATAGTCAGAGGTGGTTTAATAGAGAAAACTTTGAACAATGCGCTCATTCAGCTGGTTCTCTCTCGTTTTCCAAACTTCTAAGATTGATTATCAAAATTGTATTGCTCATAAACAAAGGTGAGGCTGAGAACGGGACCATGGAACTAATAACTAAAGTGAAAGTTACTGCCGCCTACTTTATGGCCCTGATAACTTCCGAGAGAGCTGGGAGCCTGGCCGGGATCAACCCTTCAGTGCAAACAATCTCGGTAGTTATTTTACAAGCAAGCAAGGAGTGCCAGTGAAAGTGCACCTAATTATTTCCGATGATAACAACTATACAGCTCAGTTTCAAACAAGTTTTGTTATCTTGCGATAAGGGAACATGATATCTTTTCGCACATGGCCAAGATACAGCAGATGCTATGGACGTTCTTGGAAGGCTGTAGAGTCTGGGTGGTGTAAGAGACAGCCTTTGTTATAAGATAATAAAAACACACACCTCTTTCATTCTTAATGATACAGGAACTTTTATATGGAAGGATGAACTCAACAAAGTAGATAATGATACAGAAAGTAAGGGAGGCAACAGTTCCTTCTAGATTTTACCATTTGAAACATCCTGTGGCCATTTTGAATTGGTTTTGCAACTGTATGTTTGTTTCAACATTGGTACAGAGGATGTTTGCTTAGAGATATGTAGATTGTGTTTCTCTTATTCTACAAGTAGATATAACTTCACTTCCATGCCTCCCTCCTTTGGAGTCCATGTCCCTCTGTCCCTCGTTGTTCTCATTTGTCCCTCTGTGAGGTGTAACAAGCAGATCTGCATCAATAAATGATTCATTTGCCTATATTGTTGTAACTGTTATAACCTCCTATCCATCCCTTAATGGGGGGCGTGTCTTAATTTAACTGTCCCTCTTTCCTACCCTGAAAAGTTGGAAGGTATGATCAGGTTTGAAATCTCAATTCATGGTGTAAAGCTGATTAAAATAAACTGATGCTGAACTTTCGAAAAGCTGTTGAGTTAGCAATTGAATTTAGACATTTTCTCGCAGAAGCAGAGCAGTTCCATAAGCTCGCTGCCTGCCTCCGACCTCTACCAATTTCACAGAGCCAAACCTGTTCTGCCTGCTCATGATCTCGGCCTGCTTATTGCATCTGAACCTGATCTGCCAGCCCATGACTTCAGCTTCTCCAGTTTAATCTTCTTCTACTACCTCTCCAGTCCTGTTCTGTCCATTACACACAGTTTGGCAAAACCTACTCCTCAGATGCCTGACCTGGGACTTTCCAGGTACCCAGCCTATCCCCACCATCATGGGCTCTAGTGAAGACAAGGTTGATCCTTACACCCCAGGCTTCCGGGTTGAGAAGTGAGTGGAACTTTAGCAGCATTTAAGAGCGTCGCGCAGCTCTCTTTGGCTGTGCGTGGCCACAAACAGCCATTCAGTTGTGGCGGATGTGGGCACACACAAATTATCGGGTGACCTGGACACGCAGCGGGGCATCCCAGTTCAAGTTGCTCCAGGGGGAGAGAATGAGCCTCCCCTGGAGTGCTATAGTTTACAGAGTGGGTTTTGGTCCACTTCAAAGTGGTGCAAGTAATCAACCATTGTTTTAAGAAAGTCCCAACAAAGACTTATATTTTACGTTGGCTGAAAAGTTGGCTCGTCTAAGGCGAGCGCATCTGAGCACACTGGCGGCCGCATCCCCCGCTACCCTCTAACAGGTAGCGTGTCTACGTCGGCCATTCACAAATGCCTGGTGCAGGCCGCACACAGCTAAAGGGATAGCAGATATTGCAACGTTGGACCGGGAAAGAATATGAGTTTCCAGGCGACCTGGGGGGATCTCACACAGTGGGGCATCCCGATTCTGGATGCCCCTGGGGGGGAATCTAGCAGCCTCGGAATCTTATAAATTCTAGGGCCGTAGGGGCGTGGGTTTTAGTCTTATTTAAGGTAAATGGGGGGAAAGTGGAAAAGTCTACTTGTACCAAGAGCTCCCTTACTGGATAGCCTATGGGACTCCACTTGGAGGCGTGAAGGGGCTACTTAGAGGAATAATACCTGTAGTATTAGTGAGATGAACAGATCCAAGTTAAAGTTACACAATCAAGGTTAAGAAAAGGTGGAAGAGGTCACTTTGTAACAGGAGCTACCTTAAAGTGGACCAAAAACCCACGGTCATCAGCCCTGGAATCTATATATAAAGAAAATTCACATTTCTAAACCCTTCCCAGTCCTAATGAATGTCAGTTAAGCATCATGTAGCCACTTCTAAGTCCAATACATAATTCAATACAAGTTTGTGGACAAATCATTCAAAAAGCTATAAAACATTAATAATACTGTTAACACGAAAAAATACGCATAACAGCGTTTCCCCTCAACAGGGCCATGCTATGTATAGAATATTCTGTGGAACCTTACAATATATTGGACAATTTCCCTAGGGTTCCATACAGTATGCAGAGATACATAATGAATCATTTATCAGCACGGTCCAATAATGCAATGAGACTTGGAATGAGACCGAGCATGGGAAAAAAATAAAGGGAGTGCAAGTCGAATAATTTTAGAATAATTTTAGAACTAGAAAGAAACTTCAGTAATTCCCACCATCAGTTCTCTGTCCCTCAAGTTACCAATTTAGAAGGGTTGTGCTGAGGTTATCTCAGAGGCTGCAGACCGAGAGATGTACTAATATGACCCCTAAATATAGCTTATTAATTATTATTATTATGATTAATAATTTCAATGAGAAAAATGTAAAGCCCACCATTGATGAATGCTTCTCCACCTGTAATGACCCACTGACCGTGAAAAGGCAGGAACGGACTGAAAAGTCCCAATAGCTCTTAGTTATGAGCGTCCAGATACATTAGAACTGGGATCCTGATAATCTCAAGCACCCTGGACACAAATCTGGTAAAATATCTGGTATCTACTGCACAGTATCCGTTATCTGTGTATGAATGGGTGGTAGCAGTAGGGCATGGCTGTATTAACTGTTAATGTGAGTGTCATGTCCCACGAGGATAACGCGGGGAATTTGTTGTGTACAGGAGCAAGGCTAGAGGCACAAATCCCTGTATAGAAAAGAGGGGGGGAAGGGAAAATATTTGTCCAATATTTATAAAAACACTAACCGGATGCAGTATGCTGTTAAAATGCCAGCCATAAGGTTCCCTGGCCATTAAAAAAAAGCACTCTCCAGTGATGATTCCTCCACTTACAGGCTAAATTGGCACATGAGGTGCGTATGGCACGCTATTGGTCCGGTTTTAGAAAATTAAACCGGACTAACAGCTTTGCACAGTTGGAAAAGAAAGGGGGGGAGGGGGGTTCACACAGCAGGGCATCCAGTATAGGATTCCTCAGGGGCAGGCTAGCGGCCGGGTCTGGAATCTTTTAGATTCCAGGGCCCAGACTCGCGGATTTTGACCAAATTTTACCTCAAAGGCAGGGGCCATAGGGATCACAGGTAGGGCCGCATTGCTTCAGGGCAACTTGGGCTGGGTGTAGACTCATCTGCTTCAGTACCATCACATATCCACACTTACCCTGATCTGTTCCTGCAATGCTATACCATTTAGCTGATAAATAAACCAGGCCAACACCCATTTTACAAAACATTGGTGTTGGTTCGCTGCAGAGGGCGCACCGATTACCAGGGTCCCCCCCCCCCCCAGGTAAGTTGTCAGGTAAGGTTTGCAGGCTTTACAGCGCTCAATCGAGGGAGAGGAGGCAGCAATCGGGGTGCTTCCCCACAGCAGACCAACACCCATGCTTTGTAAAATGGGTGTTGGTCCGGTTTAATCAGTTGAGAAGCTCCTTGGGGCCGGGCCTAAGTAACTCAATGGGCTGGTGATGGAATTACAGTCATTCTTACTTAAAGGGCCATACTACTATTTTATCACATACAGTAAATCTGACTATAAGACTGATTTGGGGTCTGAATTCATGAGAACTAATCATAGGAGTTGTGGATGACTTTGTATAAAAAATGATTAATTTTTGAATTTCTGAATTTATGGGAAGCTTGGAATAATTTTGAATCGATTGTCTTATCAGTAGACACTAGGCTTTGATGGAGTGAGTTAGTATCTTCCCTGCACCTTATTGTGTTTTTGCATTAAAGGCGCAGAGACGTGGAGAGATAATTTGCATGGTTCTGCCTACTGCAAGGAGTGATGGGTAAATGCATTATTCCTTGTGTTGGGCGCTGTGTAAATAGTTTCCCTTTGTGTACAGCACCTTTTTTTACTTTGTATTAAGCCGGACCTTCACACTGAATAAGAGCTTATATGTTTCCCCCCCTGTACATACAGATTGCTCACATTAAAAATCATCCTACCTGCACCTATTGCATTTTCTGAGCCTTTTAACATCCAAGATGTTGGCCCGTGGAGTCTCAGGCTGCCTGCAGTTAGGAAGTGTCCTCTGACTGTGCCGCTCTGCATTCTGGGATTGCTGTCTTTTCCTGGCCCCAGCTCTGCTGTGTCTGTGCAAAGCACAGCTATAACCCACCCCCTGCACTTCCCCTCCATCTCCTCAGTATATGATGCTTCTGAGGCAAGATAGTGACGCCCGTATCCTAGAGTCCTGAACAAAGTTGCAGCCCAGCGGGCAACTAAAAATGTAAAATATATTAATTGTAGATGCTGGGAAAAAGGTTTTTATTCTAAGTATACAGCACGTCCTGTTCCAGAAGATATTCCTTACTCTTGGGTTATACATCCAGTAGATGGCGCTGGACTGCAGAGACAGAAAAGTGGCTCCTCCCGGCCCCATATATACCAGGGGCCTCCCACAAAATCCCCAGTTCTCTGCAGTCCTGGCTGCGGTGACTAGAAGATGGCTCTCTCTACTCGCAGGTGAGCGGGGCTATTAGCCTGCGGCCCTGTAGAACTATTCCCACCCGTTTCCTTTTTCTGCCTCCCAGCTTAGGCTGCACTGGTTTGGGTGAAGGTAGGCAGCACCGCTGTCAGGTGCTAAGGAGCGCTGCTCCAACCGCAGTCCCCCACCAAAGGGTAGGCGGTATAGGCCCATGGTGAGCCTTATGGGATGCCCCTCCCGCGTTTTATGCCCCTCGCCCCCTGTCCCCACATTTGGCTCCCTTTAGGCTGGCCGTCGCTTCCCCTTCTCTCTCCCTTGTAGATCTCGGGGGGGGGGGGGGTTGCATGTCTTTACTATATGTTGTGTGCTGTGTTTTGATCCCTTATGAATTGATTGCATTGGTTTCTTTTGCCGCCGCCGCCGCACGCTTGTACTACGCTCCGCGGTCGGTGGCGACGTCGCCTCAGGCGCTACTGCGCCATCTTTGGCTGGCCTTGTCAGGTGGGCGCGTTATCGCGCTCTTCGGGGGGCGGGCCTTGCGGCTGACGCGTTCTGCATCACTGTCTCTGCGGCCCGCCCCTTGAGGCATATGCGGGCGCCATTTTAGTTCTCTGCTGCTTGTGCCTGGCGTCTCCCTATCGCGGTCCGTAAGTGCCCCTGTGGGCTGATTTATTTGATATATTTCTCTGTATTGCATATTGCTGGATCTTTTGCTTATGTCTTGCAGGCGGGTCAAACTTTGTGGTTTCTCCCGGTCCTATCCCCTCTATTTAGTGTTAACTCTTATTGGAGGGCTATTATATTTCATTACTCCCACTTCCCTAGCGGGTTATTGGGGCATCCCGGGTTGCTATTATTAGCGTCAATCCCTATTGGCCTGTTGTGCCGTGATAATCACCATATGGAGGCTTCGGGGTTCCTTCGGGACAAGCCCGGCTGTGTGTGGCGTGTGGGGTATCCCCTATAAGTGATGATGTCAGGGTGTGTGTACCCTGCGCCCAGCAGACGCTTGCGCTGCAGTCTGGGTTACCTGCGGCTGGGCCTAGTGCTGCGCCCCCTCTTGCTTCGCCCACCCCCCCACGCTTACATCTTACTCCCAGTGAGGTGCATACCAGTGGGGAGTCACCTGATTTGGCTTCCCAGGTAGCCAGTATCGAAAGGCATATTGCTGGGTCTGGTCCACGTAAGGCTCCTGCTAAGCGGCGGCATCTGGCACCCGGTGTTACTCTCTTTCCTGTGGAAGCTGAGAAGTTTTTTGATATTACTGGATATACCCCCCTGGAAGAAGGGGAATTATTCTCTGATTCAGAATCATCTGAGGATCAGCCTAGGGTTTATGCTGAGTCTGGGTCTGACCCATGGGCTTCAGATGATACTGACAGATTTTTGGCTCACATTTTTGAAGTGCTCTGTATCTCCCCTCCCGCCGTGGCCCCGCGGCAGCAGGGGGAGCTGTTTCATACTGTTAAGCCACGCTTGGAGTTTCCTGAACAAACTCGCTTTAATAATCTGATTCTCAAGGAGTGGGAACGGCCTAGCCGGCTTCCCAGGGTACCAAAGGGTTGGGATAAGAGGTATCCCTTTCCTGCTGAGAAGGTTAAACGTTGGTCATGTCCTCCAGAGGTGGATGCACCAGTTCTGGGGTTGTCTAACACATCTGTCATACATTCCCCTGACTCTACTACACTGAGGGATGGGGAGGACAGGCGCATGGATCAGCTGGCTTGCCATGCCTTTGCCTGTGTTGGGACCGCGCTCCGTCTGGTCTGTGCCTCTGCTATCATGGCTGTTGCTATTAAAAGCCTGCTCAGGGGTCTCTTAGATGGGGCCCCTGATGATGCTGGTAGTGAAGAGTATAGAGCTCTTCTGCGTTGTGAGGAATTTGTTGCATATGTTCTCTCTGCCCTGGATGATACCATTAGAATGTGTGGCAGGGCATCTGCCTTGTTGGTGGCGATACGCTCATGGCTCGGTATGGCTGCGCCAGTGGGCGGCTGCCAATGCTGCCAAAAAGGCTCTCACTGGGTTTCCCTTCAAGGGGCTGCGCCTCTTTGGGGAACGTTTGGACTTGTTTGCTAAAGGTGGCAAGTTACCTCAGCGTAGAAGGCAGTGCCGGTCCTTTCGGGGTTCAGGTGCCTTTTCTCCTTCCTTCAGGGGCTCCAGAATTGGATGGGGAGCTTCCTTTGCTGGAGCCTGTGGAGATTTTTGGGGCACGGGCAGAGGACGGGGCCGCCCTGGCCCCAACTGGGGTCCCAAGACTAAGTCCTCCCCCAAGCCCCCTCAGGCATGAAGGGGCGCCCTCACCCATCTGGGTGGGGGGACGGCTTCGGCTCTTGGCTCACGTCTGGAGGCGCCATGTCTCAGACCGGTGGATTCAGGAGGTAGTATCCTCTGGTTACAAGATAGAGTTTGCAGCCTGGCCACCCCACCCCCAAGATACATCAAATCTCAGTTAGCTCAAAACCCCTTGTCAGCTCAGTGTTTCTCCCTGGCTGTCCAAGGCCTTCTAGACCTAGGTGTCATCTGCCGGGTGCCCTTGAAGGAAAGGGGCAAAGGCTATTATTCCAATCTTTTCACTGTGCCCAAAAAGGATGGGTCCATCAGACATATCCTGGATTTAAAGCTTCTCAACAAGTTTGTCAGATTCAGACACTTTTGCATGGAGACTCTGCGTTCAGCTGTGACTTTCCAGGGGACTTCATGACCTCTGTAGACATCAAAGATGCTTACCTTCACGTACCTATCTTTCCAGGTCATCAGAGATTCCTCAGGTTCGCTCTGGAGGATCAGCACTACCAATTTGTGGCCTTGCCCTTTGGCCTCACCCTGGCCCCCAGGGTATTCACCAAGGTGCTGGCAGGAGTGATGGCCCTGCTGAGATCTCAGGGCATTCGCATTCTTCCCTACCTGGACGACATGCTTATCGCTTCTCAGTCCTTCTATCAGGCAGAGCTGGACACTCAGAGGGTGGTCTCCACACTAGAATCATTCGGCTGGGTGATCAATCACCCCAAATCTTCCCTGTCTCCTTCCATGGTGAAGTCTTTTCTGGGCATGATTCTGGATTCAGCTCAGGTCAAGATCTTTCTTCCTCAGCAGAAGGTGGAGGTCCTTTAAGAGAAAGTTCAGCTCCTGCTGGCTTGTCCTCATCCATCCATCAGGCAGGGAATGCAGCTGGTGGGCCTGATGGTGTCCTGCTTCGAGGCGGTTCCATATGCTCAGTTCCACATGAGGCCTCTTCAGCTTCACCTCTTGTCGGTATGGGATCGGGACACTGTGTCCCTGGATCACGCGTTTGTCTTGACCCCTCAGGTCAGGTGGTCTCTAGTGTGGTGGCTGGACTCAAGGAACCTGCTGGGGGGGGCAGGTCCTTTCTGGCCCCCTGCTGGGAGTCTGTCACCACGGATGCCATTCTGACAGGTTGGGGGGGATTCTGGAAGTCCCTGAAATTCCAGGGTCAGTGGGGCCCTCAGGAGGCCCATGCCCCTATCAACATTCTGGAATTGAGGGCAATCAGGTTGGTTCTCGCCCACTTAACCTCACACCTTCGGGGTCGGGCGGTTCAGGTCCGCTCCGGCAACCAGACAGCGGTTGCATACATCAATCATCAGGGAGGGACCCGGAGCAAGAGGGCCCTCAAGGAAGTGTCCCTGATACTGTCCTGGGTGGAGGAAAATGTTCCCTGCATCTCAGCTGTGTACATCCCAGGGGTGGAGAATCTGAAGGCAGACTCTCTGAGCAGGGGGACCTCTCATCTGGGTGAGTGGTCCCTCAGCAGCAGGGTGTTTCGCTCCCTGTGCCACCGCTGGGGTCAGCCGGATGTGGATCTGTTTACGTCCCGTCACAATCACAAGCTTCCAGTCTTTGTCTCTCTGTCCCAGGATCCTCTGGCCTTGGCCATGGATGCCCTGGCGATGTCTTGGACGAGGTTCCAACTCCTGTATGTCTTTCTCCCGTTTCCACTGCTGGGCAGGGTGCTGCGCAAGATAGATCAGGAAGGGGTGCCAACCATCCTGGTGGCCCCCTGTTGGCCAAGAAGAGTGTGGTTTCGCAGACATCGTGCAGTTGGCGGTAGATCAGTAAGCCCTGCCACTGGTTCCAGATCTGCTCACTCAGGGACACCTACGCCACCCCAATTTACAAACGCTGGCTTTGACGGCCTGGCTGTTGAAACCTCCATCTTGATGGTAAGAGGACTGCCTGCCTCGGTGGTGAATACCATGATCAGGGCTAGGAAGAGGTCCTCTTCTTCCATCTATTACAGGATTTTGGAGTTTCTCCAACATGGTTTGGATTTGGGTCTTCAGCTCAGTACTTTGAAAGGCCATGTGTCATGTTTGGCTATTTTTTTCCAAAGAAAAATGCTCAGCATCCCCTGGTCCAGACCTTTTTCCAGGGTGTTACTCATGTGCGTCCCTTACGTAAGCCTATGTTACCAGTCTGAGACTTGAACTTAGTCTTATCTGCCCTGCAGGGGGTCTCCCTTTGAGCCCTTGCAAGGGGCTCCTTTGTCCATTCTTACGCTTAAGGTGGTCTTTTTGGTGGCCATCACTTCTGTTAGGCATGTTTTTCAGTTGGCGGCACTTTCCATCAAGCCTCCTTATTTTGAGAGACACCTGGACAAGGTGGTGTTTCGTTTTAAGCCAGATTTTCTGCCAAAGGTTGTTTCTGCATTTCATCTCAATCAGCACATTGTTTTGCCTTCTCTGTGTCCTAATCCCAGTAACCCTAAAGAAAGGGTTTTGCATATTTTGGACGTAGTCATAACTCTGAAGTTCTATTTGGTGGCTACTGAATCCTTCAGGAAGACTAATGCTCTTTTTGTGCTCCCGTCTGAGCTGTGCTCCGGCAAAGTCCACTATCAGCAAGTGGATACGTCAGGCTGTGATACAGGCCTACTCTGCTAAGGGGAAGGAGCCTCCCTTCCGCCTTACTGCTCATTCTACTCGTGCTATTGGTGCCTCTTGGGCTTTTCAGCACCAAGCTTCTGTTAAACAAGTTTGCAAGGCCGCTACTTGGTCTTCTGTTCTGTTTTACAAGGTTGATGTTAGGGCCTCAGCTGATGCTGCTTTTGGCCGCAAGGTTCTGCAGGCGGCAGTGGTTTAAACTGTCTGCTGTTACTTTTGGGGATCCCACCCTACCTTATGGACACCGCTATTGGATGTCCCAAGTGTAAGGAATATCTTCTGGAACAGGACGTGCTGTATACTTAGAATAATACAATTCTGTGATTACTCACCTGTAGAATTGGTATTATATGTATACAGCACGTCCTGTTCCACCCCACCCTTGTTATCATTATCTTTAGTTACCTCTTTATGGTGATTGTTCTTATGTTCAAATTTTCATATAATGGTTTTAGTTCTCCCGGTCTCTTTTTTAACTGCTTTTCTAAACTGGGGATTTTGTGGGAGGTCCCTGGTATATATGGGGCCGGGAGGAGCCACTTTTCTGTCTCTGCATTCCAGCGCCATCTACTGGAGGTATAACCCAAGTGTAAGGAATATCTTCTGGAACAGGACGTGCTGTATACATATAATACCAATTCTACAGGAGAGTAATCACAGAATTGTATTTTTAAGGGTTTAGGCTTTTCATTAGATGATGATGAAGGTCCGCTTTAAAGGCTGCCAGTTTTACAGCTTGAGAATGCACCACAGCTGCTTTTATTGTTTTCTATACTGAGCTGCCTTTAAGAAGAAATATTTCAGCAATGATAAAGCCTTGCGTCGCACAGTGAACTCTCATGACTGATGCCAAGTCAACGACAAAGTTCCCAGCTAGTCCCCACACATAACAAACAGAAATAACTTCTATATTTACTGTACGGCATGCGGCCCATTAACATTCCTAATGAAGCCCGCGTGCTATTAGTTCCTTTCTGGGCTAGCGGACAGCTTTTGTTTTCCCAAATATTAAAAGATGGGGAATCCCCTAAAAAACAAGATGTATGATTCTATATTTCAGGCTAATTAAAGTAGACCTCAACTGAACACAGGGTACATTTAAAGTCCCTCTGCGGGCAAACATTT
Organism: Gastrophryne carolinensis; assembly: GCA_027917425.1. Classification (NCBI taxonomy): domain Eukaryota; kingdom Metazoa; phylum Chordata; class Amphibia; order Anura; family Microhylidae; genus Gastrophryne; species Gastrophryne carolinensis. The sequence continues at coordinate 22,657,253 of CM051238.1, forward strand.
ACTTTCTCCGTCTCATTCTCCTTGGAAACAGTAAATAATAAGCCATTTCAAAGCACCTGACAATATCTGATAGTAGTAGCTGTAGGACCACTTTTTGCATGGTCCTGGAGGAATTCAATTTGAAAAAGGGTAAACTTTGGAGCCAGGGCCGGATTAAGGGGGTTATTTAAGGACGGATAGTGCCAGGTTAGTGCATCGTAGCAGCAGGCAGCATCTGATGACCTCTCCCGGCCGCAAACAAACACTTTAACACTTTTATAAATTTTTGGGACTGAGCTGGCGCTACATTTCGCTCGCTGCAGCACTATACTGTTGTTAGAGCGCCCAACACACATTCATCAATGCCAACCAGGTTACTACAGTGACCGCAGCGCTAGGTTACAGCGCCTGATACTCGCTTACAGTGTCTAATAGCAGTCGCTCTAAGTGCCGCTATACAGACGCTCACCTTCCTATACCTGCAGTTAGTAGTGAATCAGCCCAAGTGTGGTGGAGGCCCCTGGGCACCAAATCCGGTGGAGGCCCCAGATACAGTATTTTTTTCCTTTAAAATAATAGTCCAGCAAAATAACTGATTGGGGGTTGTCTGGCACCCACCCGTTTACTGGAACGTCAGATCGAGTCCCTGGTGCCACCCTGGTGCGGGTGCGTGCTGCTCGGGAACTCCTGCTTTGCCATTCTGGGTGGGGGGTAATGTAGTCGGCCCGGCTGGTCCAGCAGAAAACAGTTCCCTGCATTGAGCTGCCTGTGGCGGCTGTGCTTGGCAGCTTATGTGCAGTAAGCGGCCGCCGCTTGACAGCTCTGCACGCACCCATCACTGTAGCGTTGCTGACGGCGGCTGCCCTGTGGTGGCTTTGGCTGCAGGTTTTCAAAAACAAAAAAAGGCTTGCCCAGGAGCGGGCCCCACTGCCGCCCATAGCTTGGTTGCCAGCCCGTGGAGCGTCAGACCAAAGACTGAAAAGCCTCCTGGACCAGACCATAACCCAAAGGTTGGTCAAGGCAAGTGGTGGAGGCCCCGGGGCGCACCGCCTTGCACCCTCCTCATAATCCGGCCCTGTTTGGAGCCCTGCTACTGCTTCTGCCCTGCACTGCAGGTACATAGGACAGCCACCAGGACAGCTGCTTGCTGGGTAATTATTGCTGTTTAGAGCCCTTATAAAGGGTCAAAAACAACTGAAGATCTGCTTACACTACTTTCTCCAGAGCAATGCCGCCTGGCATACCCTGCCAGTTAAAGAGGAAGTCCAGTAATGTATCTTCCTTCTTCCAGCCACTATCTCCCTGTGCTAAGCCAGATTTGGGCAGTAAAATAAAAAGCAACTTACCTGACCTCTGCGATGGACATCTGATGCCGAGGGGGTCCAAGTACCCAGCTCACAGCTTCTGTGCAAAGGGCTCACCCCTGTTATAACTGTTATAACAATCAGTTATATTTGCATCAGTGGACGATCACAGCGATCATGGGAGTGGATTTTTTATTTTAATACCCGGATTGTGCTTGGAACAGGGGAGGGCTGTTAGGGAAATAGTTAAATTATTGGACTTCCTCTCTAAAGGTAAAAAAAGAAGTCCAAAAAGGGCAAAATATTAATCCCACCCTGGCAGCAGCTGCACCTGCTTCACCTTCTGCCACTGCTTTAGCATTCCCTATTTTGCTGGGGACCAATAGATTACCCCAAAATGTGTGCATGCACTGTGTATGGCACTGTGCACACCCCGAGAAATTAAAATGACTGCAGGTAATCAGGGCCATCATCAGGGCAAGACAGCAAAGCACGTTAGTATGGGTTTCAAAGTGGTCATGAAATGGGGGTCCAAGAATCTTGCTGGTGACCACACAATCACTGTCTTTAATGTGGATCCACTGGGAATACTACCTATGGCCAATCCTCCCCTGGCTGCCAATCCCCACTTCCAGTTACTGCACATCCCTGTATCCTGCATAGGGGCTAGGAAGAGGTGTGCCATATGACCATTGTGTGAGGTTGGCCCTCCCTAGGTGCAGTGGCCCCAGTGCCTGTCCAGGTATGCCTAGTTCTGACGTTTTAGTGGAAATTTTAAAGCTGTTAGCAACAAGGTGAAACACTGATTGCAGGGAACCCACTGGGTTTCACTGTCTGGCATGGGTGGCACTAGAACCTACTTCCCAGAACCCAATAATTGACCCCATGGCCCAGAGTCTAAGGACCTCCCCAATCTTCTCTAAAGCCCTCTGCAAGGGACTATAGCTTTTGCTACACTGAAGGAAACAGGTCATTCCCAGAACGTCAAGGGCTTGACCAGGCAGGAAGTGGTCCCCAGGAGCAGAGGGCCCCAAGTATCTTAGCCGAATTCAAGGAGTGGAAAAAAAAAAGCATAATGGTCATAATTCAAGCCAAAGGTCAAAAGTCAGCAGCAGTGGGCTGGCAAATGAGCAAGGGTTAATCATAGGTCTGTAAGCAGTCCTAAAGCAGCCAATAAAACAAAGCCCAAGTCCAGGCAAAGTTCGGCAAGGATGAAGCAATCGAAGGAACAGGTTTCAAGGTTCCAAAATCACAGACAGAAAGTACCTGAGATCTTCCAGCACAATCTTGGGGCTGGGTGTCATGTCCCACGACGTGTATTTTATTTTACCCGGGGTAACTGCTTGATAGGGTATTTATTTACATAGGCTGAGCAGTGTGCCTTTTAATTGCTTTTGTCCTTTCCTGGCTCCCTTAGTCTTGCTGTGATGCAAGCAGCCCCTCCCTTCTTTCCCTCTCCCTCAGCCATTTCTAGTTTGGCAACCAAGCAGTGCACGCCTGCTGCTTCCTCCTGCAGTTACAGTCTTTTTACCTGCTGCTATTATGGGTTTACATCACAAGTTTCCTGCTGTACTGAACGAACAATTTAAGATTCCTCCTGTAAGAAGTGTTTATTGCAAGATTCTGTATTGAAATAAAGCTTCTGAAACGTATCTACGTGACTTATGACAAAGCCGAGTAAGCTATCTGCCAAGCCTTATGGAGTAAGAACACATCTATCACAGACATGCACAGACAAGGTGAAGCTGTCTATAGGATTCCCATTACCGCTATCTGGTGAGTCAGAATACGGGAACTTCCAGATCATAGAGCCTAGCATCCTGTGATATCAGCAACAAGACTTTCCAATTAAAGGGCCCTGTACTGTGGTGTCAGTACACAGGATTTCCTACCATGCCATGAGCATGCTCAGTAGCTGAGCACCACGAATCGACCTTGCCGATGTTCTAGCGAATGAGTTGCCATCTGCACACACATGCTGTGAGCATCCATTAAAAGCCTTGCATTGGTGCGCACCGATCCATGACAGCATCCCAATTTGGGATGGCCTGTTGCACATTACCACTCAGGGACTGGGCAGCTGATACTCACACTTCTGCCTTCCAGTGCCTATTCAGGTTTACTGACCCGGCTTGCCCCTTATATGTATGTGGTCATTATCAGCTGTGCAGCAGGGTGGGATGCCCCCATAGTGCAAGTACCAGAGGAAACTAATTATTTTCCAAGTATACAGCACGTCCTGTTTCACTTATTCCTTACGTCTGGGTTATCCGTCACAAGGTGGCACAGTGGACTGCAGAAAGACTTGTGGCATCTCCTGGCCTTATAAAAAGCCAGGAACCTCCTACAAATTCCCAGTCTCCTTCTGCAGTCGGACTGCGAAGATAAAAGATGGCTCTCGCTCTCTTGCACAGGTGAGCGAGGCAACCAAGCCTGCGGCCCTGCAAGTCTATTCCCATCCGATTCTGGACTCCCACTGCCTCCCAGCCTCGGCTGACAGATCAGGTGAAGGTAGAAGAGCACTAGGGTCAAGTGCTCCAGGAGCGCTGCTCCAAGCCGCAGACCCTATACTACAAAGGGGAGCCAGCCATAGGCTTTTTGGTGAGCCTGATTGGGATGCGGAGCTCATGCACTGTCTTCTGAGTGAGTTATTTGGGGACTATGTCCTCTTCTTTTACTTCTGGGGCTCCCCCCCTCCCTGGCCATGGATACTCGCCGCTGCCTTCCCTCGTTTCCCTCTCTTCTCCCCCCTCTCTGACTGCGTTCGGGGGGGCAGGTGGCAGTGGTGGTGAGTGGTGTTTTCTGAGGTCATTTGGCGATTTTGGTGTGTTTTTTTATGTTTTTAGCTGCCGTGCAGCTTTGTACTACGCTCCGCGGCTGTGGGCGCTATAACCTGAGGTAATTTTGCTTTGTCATGGCACCGACCATGTCACGATTGGTGTTTTCTGAGGTAATTTGGCGATTTTGGTGTGTTTTTTGCTGCCGCACAGCTTTGTACTACGCTCCGCGGCTGTGGGCGCTATAACCTGAGGTAATTTTGCTTTGTTATGGCGCCGGCCAGGTCACGTGTGGTGTTTTCTGAGGTAATTTGGCGATTTTGGTGTGTTTTTGGGTGTTTTTAAGCTGCCGCGCAGCTTTGTACTACGCTTCGCGGCTGTGGGCGCTATAACCTGAGGTAATTTTGCTTTGTTATGGCCCCGGCCGGGTCACGTGAGCGCCGTTTTCGCGCTCTTTGAGGGGGGGCGGGGCCTGGTGATGCTGTGGATCGCGCTGTTCCCCTGCGTCCCGCCCCTCGAGGTACCTCAGCTGGCGCCATTTTGTACAACCTGCGTGTCTTTCCCTGGTGTATCGCTTTACCTAGCGGTCTGTGCCTGAGTGACCCCGCGGTGTCTTTGGTCCGTGAGTCCCCCTTGGGGGGGGGGGTTTATTGACCCTGGGATTTTCATGTGCTGCAGGATGCTCAGGTGTATTTTTACTTATGTCTTTCAGGCGAGATACCATTGGGTTGTGGTTCTCCCGGCTTACTCCTTCCTCCCCTTCACTCCCCCTTCACAAAATAGGCTTCTGGGGGCATCCCGTGGGAGGGCATCCTGGGTGGCTTCTGTCTTAAGCCTTTACCCACTACTGGTCTATTGCGCCTGTGTTAATCACCATATGGAGGCTTCTGGGGATAGCGTGCTTGGGGGCCCTGCGGGGCAAGCCCTGCTATGTTCCATGTATGGCTATCCCCTGTGATTAACAGTGTCACGGTGTGCGAATGCCGTGTGCTGACAGTGTCATTGCGCTACAAGCTGGTTTGCCTGCTTCGCTTCCCAGCTCTGCGCCTCCCTCTGCTTCCCCTACTCCCCTGTTCCTGCAACTAGGCCCCTGTGAGGGCACTGTTAGCAGGGAGTCTCATTCTGATTTGGCTCTGCGGGTGGCTAACATTGAGTGGCAGCTTGCCAGGCCTGTTCCTAGGAAGGCCTCTGGCAAGAAGCGGCACCTGGATCCCAGGCCCTCCCCCCTTGCTAAGGTGTATGTGGGGATTGATGAGTTTTTTGGCTGTCACCCCCTTGAAATGGGGGGACTTTCCCAGGATTCTGACTCCTCTGGGAACCAGCAGGAGGGTTGCGATAGTGACCCTGGGTCGGTTTGATATATTGCACATTGCTGCCTCTGAGGTGGTTAAGAGAAAGCAGGGGGAGCTACTTCGCCCTGGTAAACAGCGTCTAGAGTCCCCTGAGCAGGAACATTTTACCATTTTGGTACTTATAGAATGGGAACGTCCTAGCAGGCTGCCTGCTGTGCCCAAGGGTTGGATAAAAGGTATCCCTTTCCTGCTGATCTTGTTAAGAAGGCTTGTCCAATACTTCGGTCATGCCTTCCCCTGACACTACCTCTCTGAGGGATGGTGAGGACCGGCGCATGGATCAATTGGCCTGCCATGCTTTTACCTGTGTGGGGGCTGCATTGCGTCCGACCTGTGCCACTGCCATTACTGCTATTGCCCTCAAGAGACTGCTCAAGCGTCTCCTTGATGGTGCTACAGCTGGTAGCGGGGGGGGGGGACTATAGTACTCTCTTACTTTATTCTGATTTAGAGGCCATTCCGGGGGTCCTCCATCCTCCTCCCTTCCTTTCGGCTCCCAGAGGAGGTTGTGGCTCCCTCTTCTCTAGTGGTCTCTCCTGGATACCAAGCCCAAACCCTCTCACAAGCCCCCTCAGGCATGAAGGGGCGCCCTCACCCATCCGGGTGGGGGGACGGTTTCGGCTCTTTGCTCACGTCTGGAGGCTTCACGTCTCAGACCGTTGTATACAGGAGGTATTGTCCTCCGGTTACAAGATCTGAAGGGACTTAACAAATTGTCAGATTCAATCATTTTTGTATGGAGACGCTACGCTCTGCTGTCAGTACCCTTCGCCGAGCGACTTCATGACCACTGTGGATATCAAGGATGCATATCTTCATGTGCCTATCTTTCCAGGTCATGAGAGATTTCTAAGGTTCACGCTGGAGGATCAGCATTACCAGTCTGCGGCTCTGCCCTTTGGTATCACCTCGGCACCTCGGGTGTTCGCCAAGATACTGACGGGAGTGATGTCTCTGCTATGGATCCAGGGCATCCGCATCATTCCTTACCTGGACGACATCCTGATTGTGGCCCAGTCCTTTCCTCGGGCCGAGCAGGACACTCAGATGGTGACCTCCACTCTGGAGTCCGTCGGCTGGGTGTTCAACTTTCCCAAGTCTTCTCTGTCCCCGTCCTTGGTGAGGTCCTTTCTGAGCATGACTCTGGATACCTCTCAGGTCGGGGTGTTCCTTCCTCAGAAGAGGGTGGAGGATCTTTAGATGTAGGCTCGGGCTCTGCTATCATGTTCTCATCCCTCCATCCGTCAGGGGATGCAGTTGGTGGGCCTGATGGTGCCCTGCTTCGAGACAGTCCCCTTTGTTCAGTTTCACATGAGACATCTTTAGTTACTCCTCTTGTCAGTTTGGGATCGGGACCCTGTGTCCTTGGATCAAGAGTTTGCTCTGTCTCTTCTGACCAGACGGTCCCTCTCGTCATGGCTGGACTCAAGGAACCTTCTATTGGGCAGGACCTTCCTGCCCCCGTGCTGGAAGAAGGTCGCCACAGATGCCGGTCTGGCCGGTTGGGGAGGTTTCTGGAAGTCCCTGAGGTTCCAGGGTCGGTGGAGCCCACAAGAGGCCCATGCTTCCATCAAAGTCCTGGAACTGAGGGCGATCAGATTGGTTCTCGGCTGACCACTCACCTTCGGGGTCAGGCTGTTCAGATCCACTCAGTCAACCAGACGGCGGTTGCCTAGATCATTCATCAGGGAGGAACTCGGAGCAAGTGAGCCTTCAAGGAAGTGTCCCTGATCCTGTCTTGGGCAGAACAGCATGTTCCCGGCATCTCAGCGGTCTACATTCCGGGGGTGGAGAACCAGGAGGCGGACTCCCTGAGCAGGGGGACGTCTTGTACGGGGGAATGGTCCCTCAACAACCGGCTGTTCTCTCCCTGTGTCATCGCTGGGGGCAGCCGGACATGGACCTGTTTGCGTTTCATCACAATCACAAACTTCCCAGATTTGTCTCTCTGTCTCAGGTTTCTCTGGCCTTCGCCACGGATGCATTGGCTATTCCTTGGAAGAAGTTTCGGCTTTTCTATGTGTTCCCTCTGTTTCCTCTCCTGGGCATGGTCATGCGCAAGATAGTCCAGGAGCAGGTACCTGCCATCCTGGTGGCCCCTTGTTGGCCAAGAAGGGTTTGGTTCGCAGACGTCGTGCAGTTGGCAGTAGACCGGTACGTCTTGCCTAAGGATCCAAATCTCCTCACTCAGGGGCAGCTACGCCACCCCAATTTACAAACGCTTGCTTTCACAGCTTGGCTGCTGAAACCTCCATCTTGATGGAAAAGGGGTTACTTGCTTCTGTTGTTAATACCATGATTAGGACTAGGAAGAAGTCTTTTATCTGTTACAGGGTCTGGCATGCTTACATTGCCTGGTGTGAGTCCAAGTCTCTTCCCTGTAGAATTCTTCAATTCTGGAATTCTTGTAACATGGTTTGGATTTGGGCCTTCAACTTAGAGCCCTGAAAGGCCATGTTTCAGCTCTGGCAATTTTTTTCCAAAGGTTTTTTTGCCAATCACCGGCTGGTTAAAACTTTTTTCCAAGGGTGTTTTTCATGTGTGTCCACCCTGTAAGCCTTTGCACCCAGTCTGGGATCTGAATCTGGTGTTGTCTGCTATGCAAGGGCCTCCCTTTGAGCCTATCCGTAAGGCCGCCTTGCCCATTTTGACTCTTAAGGTAGCCTTTTTGGTGGCTAGCACTTCTGTCAGGTGAGTTTCTGAGCTAGCGGCGCTTTTCTTCAAACCTCCTTATTTTGAGCTGCATCAGGATAAGGTGGTGTTTCGGCTTAAGCCAGATTTCTTGCCTAAGGTTGTGTCTACCTTTCATCTCAATCAGGACATTGTCTTGCCTTCATTGTGTCCTAATCCTGCTAATTCCAAGGAGCGGACTCTGTATTCTCTGGATGTGGTCAGGGCTCTGAAGTTCTCTTTGGTTGCTACCGAGACTTTTAGGAAGTCTGATGCTCTGTTTTTTCTCAGCCTCCGGCTAAATCCACTATCAGCAAGCGGATCCCTCAGGCGGTGGTGCAGGCCTATTCTGCTAAGGGGAAGGATCCTCCCTTCTGTCTTACTGCTCATTCCATTCGTGCTATTGGTGCGTCTTGGGCCTTTCAGCACCAAGCTTCTGTTGAACAAGTTTGTAAGGCTGCAACTTGGTCTTCTGTTCATACTTTTTCCAAGTTTTACAAGGTTGATGTTAGGGCCTCAGCAGATGCTGCTTTTGGCAGCAAGGTTCTTCAGGCGGCAGTAGTTTGAACTGCCCGCCGTTGCTTTTTGGGGATCCCACCCTACCTTACGGACACTGCTTTTGGATGTCCCAGACGTAAGGAATAGGTGAAACAGGACGTGCTGTATACTTGGAAAAATACAATTCTGTGAGTACTCACCTGTAGAATTGTTTTTGTAGTATACAGCACGTCCTGTTTCATCCCTCCCTTGTTATTATTATTCTTGGTCACCTCTGTATGGTGATTTGTTCAAATGTTCATTTTGGGATTTCTTTCATTATTGTTTCCCCCGGCTTCTTGTCTAACTGCTTTGTAACACTGGGAATTTGTGGGAGATTCCTGGCTTTTTATAGGGCCGGGAGATGCCACAAGTCTTTCTGCAGTCCACTGCGCCACCTTGTGGCGGATAACCCAGACGTAAGAAATAAGTGAAACAGGACGTGCTGTATACTACAAAAACAATTCTACAGGTGAGTACTCACAGAATTGTATTTTTTGTTACTTATTTCCTCTAAGTCCATAGTGGGCGCTCTGGGAGAGGTTAACAGATCATTATAGAAGAGGAACAAAGATAAATGGCAATATTTGTGATGCTTTGTTTGCCTGGATTTACAGTAAAGGATCTAAAGGTTTTTCAAAGTGTGTCAAGGTTTTGATCTTTACTGCAGCTCTTATGTCATAGGCTCTCACTGAGCAGTGAGCAAGCTGCCACTAATAACCCCTTTAGACCTCTGAAAGGAGCCAGCAGGTGAACGGGGAAGATTCCACCTGACGGTGTTCCTGAGTTCAAAGCCCTTTGTGAGTATGACACAACCAAACAGTCATCAGCACAAGTCTCGTCATGACCAGGTGCTGGTATTTTAAGACCTTAATTGAATATCAGATTATGCTTACTTACTGAACTATTGAGTGTAAACTTTACAGAACTAGTGAACCATCCATTTTAAGGTTTAGCGAACAATGGCTTCTGAAAACCCAAGACCTTCCTTTACATTGAGCTCCATTAAGATACTATACTGCTTCAAGCACCACATATGGATATATACCATACCATAAGTTACCATATAATAAATTATGATACAATTATGATACAATATCAGTGTCAGACTGGAGTAGCTTGGTTCCACCAGTGCAAACCATTCTTTGGGCCCACCAGATTAACTCAATCTTTGGCCCACCAGAAAAAATCATTCTTTGAGCCACTAGAGCAAATAATTATTGGAGCTCCCCAGAGAAAATTTATTCTTGGAGCCCCCCAGAGGAAATCATTCTAGAGGGGCACTATCCCCTTAAGAGAGGCGCTACATGATTGGCCTGAGCTCCTATGGGGAGCTAGACCAGTTGGCCAGTAGAAGGTGAAGGGAAGTGACGAGGGGGGCTATATAGGGGCCAGGGGTCCCTCCCTTCCCCTCTTTGACCCCTCATCCTCCCGGCGCTGGTGTTTGCATGTTCCTGGAGAGCAGCGCTGGGGAGGAGCGGCTCGGGAATCGGGTTACATGAAGGACGGGCAAGGCCAAAGGAGCTATGGTGAAGTGACCTGACTGTTCACAATAGGATGGTGTTGGAGGATTTGGGTCGGATCGTCTGATTAGTATTGTTCATGTGACCCTGAAAGTGGGAGTAAGGAGCCGCTCGGGCTTGGGTTACTGCAATGGGAAAAGACCGAAATCATTCATGGCCTATGGGGAAGTGAGTTGGTGCTCACAATATCATGAAGTTGGATAGTTTGGTGATAATCGCGGGGTGTACCCACTGTTCGACCCAGAGAGCGGCTCTGCAGAAGAGCAGATCGAGCACAGAGTTACCCGGTGGAGGGAAGGGCCAGAACGGTCGTAATACATGGCCTACAGGGTAGTGAGCAGTGTGCACACAATATGATGGTGTTGGATTGCTTGGTTTAATCGTCAGAGGTTGGAACTTATTATCTGATCTGGGGAACGCTGACGCAGAGGATTGAGCTTTGGGGTTACTCAACGGTGGGGGAGGTCAGAGTGGGTGAGTACATGGTCTACGGCGAAGTACGCGGCGGGCCCACAATATGATGGATTCAGAGTGTTGGTTAGTGTTGCCGGATGTTAGTATAATTGGGGGTTCTAGAGAGTACTGATTTCAAAATGCACCTTGGGCCTGGTTCCCGAAGGACAGGAAGGCTAGAATGGGGGAGGCAAGGCTGGATTTATGTAGCTTACATGGCCTACTGTGAAGTGGGTTGAGAGCCCTTAATATGATAGACTTGGTGGGTTCAGCGGATTATCGGATCCACCTTATTATGATAGACTTGGCGTGTTTAGCGGATTATGGATATTCATTGGTGAATTACGGGGCCTACCATGAAGGAACCAAAAGCCCTTAATATGATAGACTCGGCGTGTTTGGTGGATTATCGGATACTCACATGGCTCACTGGAAAGGGGCTGAGAGCCCTTAATATGATAGTGTCAGCGGATTATCAAATATTCATATTGGTGGATTATGTGACCTACGGTGAAGAGGCCAATAGCCCTTAATATGATAGACTGTTCAGTGGATTAGGTGTGTTTGGCGGTTTATCGGATATTTATATTGGTGGGGCAGGCTGGAGTTCGTTGATCTGAAGGAGCAGCGCAGTCCTGGGCGTAACGGTTAAATAAGTACAGCTGGTTTGTATGGAGGCAGTTTAGGAGTTTTCTGATGCAGAGCCTGCTTGCTGGTAGCATTAATCTATCAAGGTACCTAGGAGGGTTATTTGGATTAAACGAGAGGGGTGTACTGTCCTGTTTGTATGAGCTTGTAGGGGAGTATCATGTGGGTTATGTCCCAAGTGGAGGGGAGGCATGCCAGAGTTATTGCATTCATGGATGAGGGTATGTATCAGGATCGACAGAATTAAGTCACAGTGGCTTGAGGTGAACAATAGGTTGGGGGATTTGCTCAATAAAGGGGTCTCTGTGTTTTTGTCAATAGATTTTTGTGAGAGAGGAGTGCGCTGACAGTCAAGTGTTGATGAGCTGCCTTCCTTTCGGGTCTGAGTTGGCAGATTTAAAGAAAACTTTGACATAGAAGTGTGATTGTTTTTTGAATGAAAAAACAAGCCAGGATGGCCAGTGTCATTGCGAGGATGGCTACAATTTTGGGGTAGCCAGGCTGTCGCTATTTTGCATCCGGGTGGTTAGGCCTGTTGATCTCCGAGCCTAACAGAGGTGGCGGCTGAGCTTAAAACAGCTTCTGCTTATTTAGGTGCATCAAGGATTTTTCCTTCTTGTCAATCTCGCAGTTTTAGTTTGGTTGCTTGCCACTCAGACTCGATTGAGGGGTTGGAGATTTGTGTTTTTTTATATTTATATTTATTTTATTTTATATTTATATTTTGTATTTATTTGTTCAGATGTGACTGATTGTATCATTCCAAAGACATATGCATTGTGCAGTGTTTAATTGAAGGGGAGTTGGGGTAATAGTGGGAGATAACATGGAGCTCTAATCCAGTCATGGACCCATCAGAGGAAATCATTCTTGGTGCTCACCAGAGGAAATCATTCTTGGGGCCCATCAGGGGAAGTCATTCTATGGCCCGAATAAAGGGGGTGGGAGTAGCTCAATCACTATTATTTATACAAAATTATTATTATTATTCAGGGCCTGGGAACTAATTTACCACCCAGTTTAACCCTCTCATCATCTAAATATCAAGCAACAAACATGTCTTGCTGTGTGGAAAGACAGAGATTTGGTTGCACATATCTGCAGATACATGTGGAAGCCACACCGCCCCGACAAGGCACTCTGTGTTTAGTGTGGTCCCTACTCTTAATTTTGAGTCCCCAACATTGGGACATGCAATGCAGACAAATATTTGAGAGCTACTCACCTGGGAAGCTGCCAACCTCCCTTTAGAACACTTCACAGGGAGAGATCCATATTGACTGAATTCCTCCCTGCTTGTGCTCATGGCAATTCAAATGAATAAAGGGGCTGGGAGTAGCTCAATCACTATTATTTATACAAAATTATTATTATTCAGGGCCGCCCAGTTTAACCCTCTCATCAACTTTGGGGACTTAAAATTAAGAGTAGGGACCACACTAAACACAGAGTGCCTTGCCGGGGCAGTGTAGCTTCCACATCTGAAGATTTAATAATGATGATAATTTTGTATAAAAAATAATGATGGAGCTACTCCCACCCCCTTTGCTCAGTTTGAATTGCCATGAACACACACAGGGAGGGATTCAGCCACCATGGATCTCTCCCTGTGGAGTGTTCTAAAGGGAGGCTGGAAGCTTCCCAGGTGACTAGCTCTGGCTGCAATGCATGTCCCAACTTTGGGGAATCAAAAATAAGAGTAGGGACCACACTAAACACAGAGTGCCTTGTCGGGGCAGTGTGGCTTCCACATGTATCTGAAGATTTAATAATGATGATAATTTTGTATAAAAAATAATGATGGAGCTACTCCCACCCCCTTTGCTCAGTTTGAATTGCCATGAACACACACAGGGAGGGATTCAGCCACCATGGATCTCTCCCTGTGGAGTGTTCTAAAGGGAGGCTGGAAGCTTACCAGGTGACTAGCTCTGGCTGCAATGCATGTCCCAACTTTGGGGAATCAAAAATAAGAGTAGGGACCACACTAAACACAGTGCTTAATATTTAGATGATGAGAGGGTTAAACTGGGCGGTAAATTGGTTCCCATGCCCTGAATAATAATGATGATAATTTTGTATAAAAATAGTGATGGAGCTACTCTCACCCCCTTTGCTCATTCTATGGCTCACCATAAGATATCATTCTTACATTCTTAATTCCCATACTTCCACTACATAGAAACAATGGGAGGCCTCTTTAACAAAAAAAAAAAAAAAACATACCGAATACCAAACTCATGGAACACTGTAGGCAAACTGGAACACGGTGCTAGTCTTAGACCAAATATAGGGCCCCTGATGCCTGCCTTGGGTTACTACCTGGGGCCCACCGGAAGTTCTACCGGTCCACTGGTGGGCAAGTCCAAGCCTGTTTACAGTATATACACTTAGTGAATACTAGTACAGGGCGGGTCTTCTGTTGTTTTCTCAATGCTGGATATGCTTTACATTCTCTGCTCACCACAATTTTAAAAAGAGGTTATTTGAGTTACCACAGCTTTTTACTCAGCTCAAACCAGTCTATCTATTCATATGTCCATATCCATTCGGAGTTGCATAAAATATAGATGTGGCAGATCAGGTTGGGGTACAGGCCAGTCTACAACTTAGCTGAGTACCACCTGATACGCTCACCACTGGTTGGGAACCCCTGCTCTGGAGTATGGTTTTGCAAAACCCTTTTCATAGAGTATCAATTATAGAGGTGACAAAGCTCAGAGAGCCATATATTGAGATCGGAGATAGAACCTTGGGATGGGCTATCTCTCCCTTCTGCTGGGGCTATAACAAACAAGATGAGTAATTCTGAAAAGCCTGCCAGCTCCCTGCTGAGAAGTCCATTGTGTTACATTGTTATAGGCAAATAGCAATTCTTTTATTTAATTGATTCAATTACAATCAACTGTGTTAATTTCTAAAGCAGTCATGAGCCTTTCATTGGAATGTAAATAGCTTACAGTGCAATGTGATGTGGGATGGGAAAACTCTGTAAAGATTGTCTCCTCTGTATCTCTGTATCTCAAGTACCACCACTGCTACAAACTTCCCTGGAGGGCTTTGTCCTTTACTGGCCCAACAATGCAAGCTCTTCTGTCAGCAATGCAGCCATCCCAAGATGCTCCACTTCTGCAGCTTGTTCACCTGGCCTCCCATGCACATCCTTCTGGAGCAGTAGCTTGTCTGCAGTGCTTCATGGCCCCCCACTTTCACCACTAGAGGGGAGCTTGAGTACCCAGTGGTGTGCTTAACCACCACGCAAACCAAGCAAATGCTTAGGGCCTCCACCTGCCAGGGGGCCCCCAGTGGCAGGGTCAGAAAAGTGGGAACTTTTTGTTTAAAAAATAAATTAATAAATAATGGCACCCGGCGGGTGGGCTGCGGTGAGTGAGGGGCTGTTTAACACATTGCAGAGTGTGCAGCAGATAGGAAGCCACTGTACACTTACATGAGCCGGCTGCTGCAGAATCACTGCTCAGCTCCATTCAGTTATGTAAGATGCTGTGACATCACAGCAGCTAGCGAGCTGAATGGTGCAGAGAGAGCCTCTGGTAGCATCCCCACTCACCTCTAGCTGAGGGCGTGCCTAGATTGGCCAATCATAAATGTCTGCCCTGGGTATGCGTCTAGCTAAAGGTATAGCGAGGCCGTGGCCTGGGCATGCGTCACTGGAAAAAAAGTTAGGTGAGTGGGTGCAGCAAATTAATGGGATTACACACAGTGGGTCATCCTAGTTTGGGAACCAAAGGCCTAGGCACATGCGGATTCATTTGTGCTATGCCTGAGCACTTTTGCGCAACTACCATGAACCGACCCTATTAAGGCAGGACACCAAAACGTAACCTATTAGTTGTGTGAGGCATGAAGTACCTGCTGAATGGGAACCCTGTTTTACCCCACTAGATAGATTATTATTATTATTAAAAAAAAAAAAAAAATAAAAAAAAAAAATAGATTGCAAGCTCTTCCCAAAAGTGCCTTTGCCTATACAGTAGGCTTTAAATTCCCTCCTCTTCTGTAATCTTTTAGTATCTTCTTTATCCATCCTTATTTTTTATTATGATGTAGCCTGTCCCTGTCAGGGCCGGTTACAGGTTTATGTGGGCCCTTCACTCCAGGGACAGCCAATAAAGCAATCTTGTGAGCCCCCCAGATTGACCCGCACACCGCAGGAATCCCACTCCCACTCCTTTATGGTGTAGCGCTGGACTAAACAGGGCCTTATGCCATTGATGAACATGCACAGCACACAGAGCTGATTGGACAAGCGCCCACGCATGGGCCACATGACTGGGGAAAGGTGAGATTTTGGGGCAAACTGGGTAGGGTTTCACACAGCAGGGTATACTAAACCGTGCAAGAACCGAAACTCCCAGGTTGGTCCACCTTAATCGTGCTGCAGAGGCTGGGCAGATAGTGGAAACAATGTATCTACAATGTATCTGAGAGATCTCCACTGTGAGCAGAGCAATGATGAGTCATTACAGCTGATGGCCCACTACTTCTAGCTAGCAATAAGAGATGACAGAGATTTGAAGCAATTTTGACTGTGGGACTGAGCAGTCAGGAGTAAAGCAAGATAGCCGCTCCCATGCAGTTCAGGAGTGCAACATCTGCATGCAATTAAGTCCTCTCAAATAACTTACATCATTGATTGTCAGAGGGGGCTTTAGGGGAGCAAATTAATAAGCTTTGATTTTTTTTTTTGACTGGAGGTCCATTTTAAGAAGGCACTTTTTTTTTCTTTTACCTTTGAATCAGAGGCTTTCAGTCTCTTTTGGTTCACTTCATTGGGTCTCTCACTAAGGTACCACTGTATTCTCTAGCTTACAAATCGGCCTGTGTGGGATCTTACTGGGGTTTTCCTAAGTCTAGCCTAAGAGGATACATAAAACTGTTCTTTCAATGCTGGTGAATGCTTGTTGTGCATTTCCCATGTGATGTTGCCTGAAACACCTGAGCAAATAACACAACACCCTAAAACAAGCATAGGCAGATATAGATCTTTCAAGCCTCCTCTTCAGAGAGCCTATCCAGGATGTAACCCTGCACAGGATGAGCTTACAGAGAACACTCTCTTGTTTGATAATCAGTCTGTTGCCTTTTCCATGTTTCCAAGGCCTCTGTGGCCGCTGCTGACAGTTTCTGCACTACACAAACACAAAGGAAAGAATATGCCGTACCTCTCATCCTCATAGTTGGCAACTAAGGGGCAACTCCAGTTGTAGCTTAAAGCGGATCTCCAGTTAAAAAAAAAGTTTAGTAAATTGGTTCCCTAAACGCCTTCACCCTCTGATAATCAGTGTCCTAAAGCCTGGGATTTTCACTATTCTGGGTTTTGGTCTGTCGTCTACCGCCCATTTGGAATGCTGCGCTCTATGAAACACTCCCGGATTGACCGCTGGAGCCCACGGTGCAGGTGCACCTCTCATCCAATCAGCTTCTCTGGCTGTGCATCTTAATGTGCAACTGGAGAAGCTGAATGGAATCCCAGCCGCACACATGATCGGCGTGGGGCATCACACGCACCTGTTATGCACAGCAATTCGGTTATGGTGGGCGTGACCGCACACAGCCGGGAAAGGAGGGATGAACATGTCTTGTGGGATCGTTAGCAAGGTAAGCATACATGATGGCTACAAGGGTTTCAGAGAGGGGGCATCCCAACTCAGGGTGCCCCCGGGGAGAGGGAGTCAGTCAGCTTTGGAGTCTCATAGACTCCAGGGCAGCTTTTGGTCCTTTTCAAGCTGTTTGAGAGGGCTTAACACCATGTAGATGTTGGGAAATAGCATGCTGTGATCCTGAACTACATGGAACGGAAACATTACTACACACTGGGGGGAGCTGTACCAGCAGCAATTCACACCAAACTGAGAGAGATATATGCCTCAGAAACAGGGGGCAGCATGTCTGTCAGTCTACACACACACGCTAACACACACACACACACACACACACACACACACACACCCACACACGCACAAACTGAATAAACAGCTGCTGGAGGAATTCTGTTTGAGGTGGAAGCTGTTATATTGTTTATAAGGGGCATTCCAGGCAAATGGTTAAATTACCCTGCTTTCTGCATGCACCATCCTGGCTGGCAGGAGCTGCATCTTTTATTCACCAGCACTTTTCATTCCCTGACAAGCCCTATAGTACTTGCTCCCTTCTGCTGACTTATATTTTAGGGTTCCCAAAATGAATTTACTTCAGAAGGAAGCCTCGCATTGAAACATGTATGACTGAGTCATCTGCTGCTGACAGGGAGGCCATGCTGAAGGCATAGAATTCACTGGGAATTATGGTATTTGTGAAAGGCCGGTGCAGTCACAATCCCTGTTAGAGGGAAGCGGGGTATGCGGCCGCCAGCACACTCGGAGTCACTTGCCTTAGACGAAGGCTTAGACGACGTGTTGTCAGCGTCACCGAGCGTGCTGACTGGACGAGCGCCTGCGAATGCACCGTAGAAACGGGAAGAGGTGAGTTGCGCTCGGTGATCTGGGGGGTTTCACACAGCTGGGCACCCCGATCGGGGATTAAAATATTTTTAGTGGTTCCCGGGGAATCTTCCTCCATGACCCTCCTCTCCAGTGTCATTAGTCACAAGCTAATGCCAGATCTCTGGGTAGGGGAGGAGCCTCTGTGGAATCCCCCCATTCCCCAGAGGCTCCTCCCCTACCCAGAGATCTGGAATTAGCTTGACTTGTGTCCCCCCTCACTACAGGGGCAACCCACATGGCTGCAACAGCAGCCCCCACCCAGTGAACCTGTAGAGAGAATGACTCCTGGCATGGGACAGGTTAAGGAAGATACAGTAGTAAATTATTTTATTTATTTTAAAATTGTATTGCTTTTCTAGGCCCACCGGAGTTTCATCTGGTCCTCTGGTGGGCAAGTCCAAGACTGTTTACAGTATATACTCTTAGCGAATACTAGTAAAGGGTGGGTCTTCTGCTGATCTCCCAATGCTGGATATGCTTCACCACATTTATAAAAAGAGATTATTTGAGTTACAGTACCACAGCCTTTCACTCAGCTCAAACCAATCTATCTATTCTCCTCTTAACTTTGACCTGTTCAGAAAAAGATTTACAGAAATAGTGGACCATTAAATCTTGTCCCATTGTCTCGGCCTACACATTGCACTGTCCCAAACTTCTATCAGTTTTCAAAAAGACCCTGTAGCTCCTAAGTTATTAGCAAAAGTAATAAAGCATTAGAAATACCAAAGAGGAGGGAGGAGGGCGGGGTTTCATAGCTGCAGAGAGAAGCAGCCTATTAGGACGTCTGGGGAGGGAGTTGGAGGTGTTACCATTCTCGGTCCACTGAAAGTTGATTGAAAGACCTGGTCAGTGGGGTGGAGACTACAAGCCAAATGAGGAAGTGATTTCCTCACTACGGAGAGCACTGGAGGGATTCAATGTAAGGTTAGCTACTGATATTTATTTTTTATTATCACTTTAACTGTTTGGGAACTGGTAACTGGTAACATAGTAACATAGTATGTGCGGCTGAATAAAAACTTTAGTCCATCCAGTTCAGCCTATTTATCTCCTTCCAGTGGTCTAGTAGCCATAGCTGGAAATCTTATTACATGCCAGGAAGGCATCAAGGCCATTTTTGAACGTTTTTACTGTATCCTTCATTACTACCTCCTCTGGCAGCGAGTTCCATAGTCACACTGCTCTTACAGAGAAGAATCCCCTCCTATGTCGGTGGAAAAAGCACCTTTCCTCTAACCTTAGTGGATGCCCTCGGGTTATAGTTACATTCTGGGGTATAAATAGATTGCGGGACAGACCATTTATTGACCCTGAATATATTTATACATAGTTATTAGATCACCCCTCAAGAGTCTTTTTTCTAAACTAAATAAACCTAACTTTGACAATCTTTCAGGGTACTCTAGCCCCCGCACTCCTTTTTTAAACTTTGTTGCCCTCCTTTGAACACGCTCCAGTTCTGATATGTCCTTCTTATGCACAGGTGCCCAGAACTGTACACAGTACTCCATATGGGGTCTGACCAGTGACTTGTACAGGGGTAAAATGATGCTCTGGTCATGAGCACCTATGCCCCTCTTGATGCACCCCATGATCCTATTTGCTTTGGCAGCTGCTGCCTGGCATTGATTACTACAGTTGCGCTTATTGTTAACTAAAACCCCTAGGTCATTTTCCATTGTTGTTTTACCAAGTGTTTATTTATTTAGTATGTAATCATGACACAGATTTCTCCTTCCCATATGCAAAACCTTACATTTATCTGTGTTAAACTTAATTCGCCATTTAACTGCCCATGCTTCCAATTTATCTAAATCTGTTTGTAACTGCCTGCTGTCCTCTTTTGTTTTAATTACTTTACACAGCTTAGTATCTTAGTATCTGCAAAGATTGAGACTCTACTGTTTAATCTGTACCCAATGTCATTTATATATATATTGAAGAGAAATGGTCCAAGAACTGACCCTTGTGGTACTCCACTAGTAACGGTGATCCATCTGAGTGTGTACCATTGATAACCACCCTCTGCTTCCGATCATTAAGCCAATTTCTCACCCATCTCATGTTATCCCCCAGTCCAAGCATTCTCATCTTTTGTACCAGCCTTTTATGTGGCACAGTATCAAATGCTTTAGAAAGTAAAGATATATGATATCCAATTACTCCCCCTGATCCAATCTTGAACGTACCTCCTCATAAAAGCTGATTAGGTTTGTCTGTTAGGAGTGATTCCTCATAAATTCATGCTGATATGGAGTAATAAGGTCATTTTCCCCAAGATGTTCCAGGATAGTATCCCTTAATAAACCTTCAAACAGCTTGCCCACCACAGATGTTAAGCTTACTGGTCTGTAGTTCCCCCCTAGATCCCTTTTTGAATATTGGCACCACATTTGCCAAGCGCCAATCCCTCGGAACAGCCCCTGTAGTTATTGAATCCACAAATATTAGAAATAATGGTTTGTCTATTGCTGTACATAACTCCCTTAAACCACGAGGATGTATGGTATGGTGATGGGTCCAAGGCACCCCTATACCAGTTCACAGGGTAATGACAGCATCGGCAGATAACTTGACCCGGATTATGCCACATCTGGCCTTCTTTTCCCAATCCGGCCTGTTGCTTGAAGACTCCAGAGGTGTTGATAGAAGGTCTTGGGCAAATCTGCAGCACTTAATTACAGCACTTTTGTCTACACTTGACATTATTGTTCAGTCTTCAGGGGCATAGAGATGCGCCTACACCATCTCATCAGAGAAATAACCCTTCTGCTTCAGGGAGACACTTGTCTATCCCAGATACTTGGTTTCTCGAGATCCTAGCATCACAGTGATGTATGTGGTGGGTGGCTCACAGATACCTCACCCAATTACCCGCACCCCCTCCTGGGCACCAGGGGTATGAAAGAGCCCAGTGCTCATAGACATGGGCCTGGTACATTTCGATTGTCCCTCCCTTCCAGTGATGTTATTAATCACATGAGACTCCTCCCTGTTTCCTTTGTGGTATAAAAGGCTTCCTGCTCAGTGACCCTAAAGAGCACCGGGCCTGTGTTAAAAGCAGGGCTGTGGAGTTGGTAAGCTAAAGTCCTGACTCCTGCCCTGTCTCCTCTATTTTATCAGGCTCCAACACCTATAACAATGGCTAATAAATAGAAAATAACAAGTTTACTGTAGAAAAAATGCAAGGTCCTGCCCAGGAGAGATAGGAGAGTATATAGCTACATGTTGTCCCCTGCAGCTTCTCGGTGTAGCGCCGGCATCTTTATACTTACCGATGAGGATGCTAAGGCAATATGATAGCATTCCCTTTGGTGGTTCAAAATCCTAATTAGAACTCTGCCGTATATTACAGCGGGGGAATAGAAAGTGTCTGGTAATAAAGAGAGCATCATGCCGGAAGCTCCTTGAAGATTTTAATCTGAATGGTGTACCGATGTGCATTGTTCTTTTCATTCAACTTGTCGCCCGAAGGCCTTTAAAACACAGAGGAGCTGCGAATGGTTTAGACAGACACTGCCAGCTTTTTCCATGTTTTTCATCTTCAATAAACTATCTCAGGGTCATTAGCAGAGAATGGCCTGCTCATCAAGGGATGGGGTTAGATGGGGAAAGAAAGAGGCACAAGAGCTCTTCACACAAAAAAAGAAAGAAAGAGTGCTTAGGAATCCTTTTAAGGGAACATCGCTTTTATTGAGAGGCATGATTCCCGACGAACACACACCAAGACAAGTGTGTGTTTGATGTCAGGAGAAATGTTTAGGCCTGTGGAGCAGTGGCACCACCTGTCCAGCCTATAGCTTGACCTTCCTTAAAAAACAAGTTTGCAAGATGATATCCTGGGCAAAGCATGCCCATCCAAACATTGAAATGTTCTTGTTAAAGAAAAAATATTCCCTCAAGTGGCATTGGGTCTGAATTCCAAAAGTTCTCTTGGAAAGAGAGGGGCCCCATGTAAAAATGTTATCAACCAAGCCATTATTCTTTAGGACCTCTAGCTTGGACTAGTGCAGGGTTTGTAAAGGCCTGTGGACTCTGTAGCATGGACCCTTTGGAGGATGTTTCTAGTTCAGTAATGCTGGAGCAGTGGCACCACCTGCCCAGCCTATAGCTTGACCTTCTTTTAAAAACAAGTTTGCAAGATGATACCTTGGGCAAAGCATTTCCATCCAAACATTGAAAAATTCTTGTTAAAGAAAAAACATTCCCTCGAGTGGCATTGGGTCTGAATTGCAAAGGTTCTCTTGGAAAGACAGGGCCCCGTGTAAGAAATGTAAGAAATGTTATCAACCAAGCCATTATTCTTTAGGACTAGCTTGAGATACGCACATTTGGCTCATGGACCAGTGCAGGGTTTGGAAAGGCCTGAGGGCTCTGTAGCATGGACCCTTTGGAGGATGTTGCTTATGTTTCTAGTTCAGTCATGCTGGTAAATTTAAGGACCAAACGTCATCACATCAGAGTAGGTTGTGAGAACGACAACAGGGGTACCAGAAATGTTTAGGCCTGTAGCTCTACCTTCTTTGAAAAACAAATTTGTAAATTGATATCTTGAATTTTGAAATGTAGGGGATGATTAAGGCCAAGTAAGTGTGTACAAAACTCTGGCTGACAATGAAAGATTTTTCCCCCAGGTGGAATTGGGTCTGAATCACAAAAGTTCTCTTGAAATATCCTTAGATCTTCCCTATCTCACAAAGAGTCGTATGTAAATTGGGATATCTGTTGTAGGGCTGTTTTTAAAGAACATTGTCAATCAAGTTGTTATTCTTTAGGCTCTCACATGTGGCTCAAGGACCCTTGCAGCGTGACTTTGGAAAGGCCCGTGGGCACTGCAGCATTAGCCCTATGTTGCATGTTGCTTCTCTATCTAATTCATCATATATCAGAGCATTGAGTCTGAATTTTGAAAAAGATTTTCAAAAAAATATGTCCTAACTTAAACTGGGTCTATTGTAAAATAGGACAACATAGGACATATCTTTTTTACATCAAATATCATTTAGGTCATTATTCTTTTGGGGAAACCATCTGTAAGTCGGGAGCCACATGTGGCTCGTAGACCTCTTGCTGGGTTGCTCGCTGACTGCCTGGGGTCAATAGAGTCGATTCATGGTTTTGCATCTATGCATTTGCGCACTTTTTTTTGAGCACCGAGTCGTGTTCAGGCTTCCTCCTGATTTATGGTCATCAAAATTTGAAGCGCAATGAAATTCTCCAAAAGCGCACTGACTAACAGGCTAATTTCATTCTTAAAACACATGTCGACAGGGTCCAGCATGTTTTTAAGCAATGAAAGTGTCAACCACAAGATTATTTAAGTAATTTTTCCATCTTTTGGTGGTTTTAGTGAGAATAAAAAAATGGTTAAAAGTTGTCAAACCTCAAAATGTTTAATGATAAAACACCAAAAAGGTGGAGGGGGAGTGATTAAAAAAATGAAAATTATTAGCACAATTATTAAGCACTAATACACCAAACAGGGCAGGGAGAGAACATTTGGGATTAAATAACACTGGAATGACCTGGAGTCCGGAGATACCCATTGAAACATGACACCTAAAAATAAGGAGAAATAAGCACCTATAAATAAACAACGATTTTCTATTCTCCATTTCGGAGTGTATGCATGAAGCCATGAATCAGGTGCCAAATCACATACGGATTCGTTTGTGCTTGGTTTGGGTTTTTTTGCGCACCGACCATGAATCGACCCTAATAAGTCGTAAAAGTAGAAGTGAGCTGGCTTAGCTGTCTCTGCAGCTTCCCGGGTGGTACACAGTTGCCTGGTTTCCCTGCATGGTGCTATGCGGAGGAAAGAAGCTGCGGAGGAAAGAAGCCAGGAACCCGAGTGTAAGTAGTAGAGGCATGCAAAAAAAATAAAGCCGAGTTCTCCAGCCATCTCTTGGAGAGCCCCCAACGGGTCATGTTTTATGGATCTCCACATTGCCGGCTCTATAGCCCCACTGCTGCACAAATTACCCCACCTGTGCATCTGTGTGGAGATCTGCAAAAATCTGGCCTGTTGGTGGCTATCCAAGAGAAAGTTTGGGAACACAGCAGTAAAGGAGCAGTCCAGACAACGACAATAAAAAGGCAAACAGTCTTCCCGATGCCTGTCCCATTTGCCTCTTCTCCAGTTCCAGCAGCGTCAGTTGGAAACCACAGCAGGGCTCCAAAGTTTGCCCCTCCTTTCTATTCAATAGCTCCATGACCACACTTTAAAGTGGTCGCACAGCTGCCACTCTGCCTTGGTGCTTTTAGTAGAAGTGAGCATGGCAAGCCACAGTGGTTGCACAGCTGTCTTTGGCAACAACCAGAACACATGCATAACTAAAGATGTGCCATGACATGGAAGTGGCTTTGGTTAAGGGATAACATAGCTGCCGCTCCTGCCGCTGCGAGTTCAGAGCGAGCCGGTTCCCGGGTGGGGCGTGGTCTGTGACTCTTGCCAGCGTCCAATGACTCTGGTGGGAGTCATAGGCCACACCCACCTAGGGACTGGAGCAGACTCACTCTGAGCTTGCAGTGACTATGGAGTTGGCGGAGAGTGGCGGCGATGGGCAGTAGCAAGAGCAGCGGCTATAGAAGCAGCGGTCCGCTCTGAACCAGTATACTTTATATTTTAGAAACTAAAGAAAATTTTCTCATTGTCGAAAGAATATGCTGTATGGTGGAAAAAGCCCTAATTAAACCATAAACGCAAGAATGCAGGTGCGTGACGGTTTTATATTTGATCTTAAAGGAATCGGTTGAAGATGATAAAGATAAGAAAAAGTATTTTTGTGTTCCTTCCCAAATATTTAGGAATGTGTTTTCTGTGTTCCTTCGTTGTGTTCCTCATCCTTCTGCCACCGTGTATAGTCACCTCATTTCAATTTTCTTTGCTTTTTCTTTTTTTTAAATCTTCAAAGTCTTCTTAATTTGCCTCTTCCATTTCCTCCATGGCTTGTGTTTTCTGCTAACTCTATAGCAAGCTTCTTTTCACCTAAATCTTTTTTTTTATTTTTAATTGGAAATCCTTTCTTTAACCTCTGATAAAAAGCCTCACATTTTCTTCTTTTCAACCTCTTGCCTGAATTACAACTGAACCCGTTTTTTTTTTCTCCCTCTCTCTCCATTTCGTTAAATCTTAACTGCAGTTGTAGCAGCTGTGATACAGAATTCTTAATGAATAGAAAATGCTAATAAGGACTCTTTTTTTTAACATGGTTAAAAGCTCTGATTAAATAAAAAAAATGTCCCTATTACCCAAATCCCCAACAATGAAATAAGAATTCATGTGTTCTTGAGACTTTTCTTTTCACAACTACAGTGCTCCGAGCAGAATGTGAAAGTTCACGTGTGGACACTGTTCATGAGCTATCAGGTAATGCTGGCAATGTACAGCTGGCAGAGCTTTGAGCTGGATCCCCTTTTAAGATGCCCACCCAAAGGCTTATTGATAAAAAAAAAGCTGGTAGAATAAAAAGAAGAAGGGACTGCGTCAGTTGACCAGAAGGCTTTGTATTTTTAAAAGACCTCAAGTTTGTTTGGTGGAAACAGAGTGCCTAGCGGCATTCCTGTCTGTTTGAAAACTGTGAGTACGTCAGAAGACTTTATCTTTTAGTTTTTTTAGTTTTTTTTATTTTATAAATGCTAAAAAAGTCAATTTACATATGTTGAATTATGAAAGCCATGTAGAGCACGGATGCTGCCATCCACATGCCATTAGATAGAGGTGAGTATATGCCAAAACTGGGGATGCCACTTGGGGGGTGTTTCACTTAGACCTAGCGTCTTTTAGACTGGTTTTGTCCAAGTTTAAAAGTTCTTTGTGTTTATTTGATAATAATATTTTAAACCCTGCTCCAGCTTCAGACGTATAATTTCAGAGACGGTATTCGTAGCGTTGTTCGTGTTAGCTGGGTTCATGTTGAAAAGTTCACATCGGGACCCAAACTTGATTCCGAACCCCATAGAAGTCAATGGGTACCTGAACTTGCATGGTGTAAAATGGCTGTAAAATAGTCATTGTAAGGGCTAGGGGCTGCTGTGGGTGAACTAGGATTTTTTGTATAATGTTTTTTATTTAATGTAAAAAATGCATGAGGATCCCCATTCCAAGGCACTAACCAGCCCAGCACAGCAATCATAGCAGCTGGTAAGCCCATAGCCAAGGGGCCCAGCAGCTGTCCCTTGGCCCTGATGCATTACCGCCCCCTTTGCACTTCCTGAACAGACGTTCTTCTGCTACCCCATGGCCAGCGTGGGTGCAGGTAATAGGGCAGGGGTATCTACCGCTTGTTGGGCAGGTAGCTTGTAGCTCCCCCCTCTGTGAACTAGTATATAGGTCCATTGAACCCCATGGTAATTCAAAAATTGTTAAGGAAAGAAATAACCACACCAAAAAAATTAATGTTTATTTACATAAATTTTACCTATAATTACCTATATCTCCAGTGACACGGCCTCTCGACACCTCTTCTGCTGGTGCCAGCATTTGAGACAAAAGGGGAGGGGAGATAAAACCTTTTTCCAATATATTGGTGACAGAAAGAAGAAAAACAATGCAGTCTCAAAAATTAGAAATAGGGAAAATAAATATATTGACGGAGATAAGGCTGTGGCTGACCATCTGAATAGCTACTTTTGTTCGGTATTTTCAGATAGTAGCAGGCATGGCCATAGCACAGCATCCCGCTGGGAGAGTACAGCTCCGGAGTTTCTGGAGGCTGATGTCCTATCCGAGCTGGCACATCTAAAGGTAAGTAAGGCGATGGGTCCAGATGGAATCCACCCCAGAGTTCTAAGGGAACTTAGGTTTGTGATTGCAGCCCCTCTGACTGATTTACTTAACCATTCCCTTTCAACTGGTGAGGTTACAGATGATTGGAGAATGGCCAATGTCGTACCAATCCATAAAAAGGGGAGGAGAGAAGAAGCCAGTAATTACAGGCCAGTTAGTTTAACATCTATAGTGGTCAAATTAATGGAAACACTCTTAAAAAAACAGATAATTTCCCATCTAAAAATTAATGTCACTAAAGTGTTAGATGAAGGTGGTGCTGTGGATATCGCCTGTCTGGATTTTAGCAGAGCCTTTGACACTGTACCACATAAGGAGCTCATAGATAAGTTATTGAAGGTAGGACTCAATCCCTGGATAGTTCAGTGGATTTCCAGTTGGCTGAGGGATCAGTATCAGAGCATTGTTGTAAATGGTGTGCAATCTGAACAAAGGCGAGTTACAAGTGGTGTGCCGCAGGGCTCTGTCCTGGGCCCCATTCTTTTTAATATATTTGTAAGTGACATAGGAGAAGGCTTGGTAGGAAAAGTTTGTCTGTTTGCTGATGATACAAAGGTTAGTAATAAGGTGGATATTCCTGGAGGTGTCTGCAACATGGAAAATGATTTAGCTTTACTGGATAGATGGTCAAAACTGTGGAAACTAGAGTTTAATGTCTCTAAATGTAAAATCATGCACTTGGATAGAAGGAATCCCTGCTCTGAGTACCGTATGGTCAGTACTGTGTTATCCAGGACCTCGGAGGAGAGAGATTTAGGGGTACTGATGACTGAAAGCTGCAAGATGATTGGGCAGTGTAACCAAGCAGTGGGAAAAGCAAGCAGGATGCTCGGCTGCATAGCTCGAGGCATCACCAGTAGGAAGAGGGAGGTTGTGATGCCGCTGTATAGAGCCCTGGTGAGGCCACAGCTAGAATACTGTGTGCAGTTCTGGAGACCTTACCTGCAAAAAGACATTATTCAAATAGAACGGGTCCAAAGGCCGGCAACGAAAATGATGGAAGGACTTAAACTTAAAACTTATCAGGAGAGACTTAAAGAACTTAATTTGTACAGTCTGGAGGAAAGAAGGGAGAGAGGGGACATGATTGAGACCTTTAAATATGTGCAAGGATTGAATAAGGTTCAGGAGGGAAGTGTTTTTAAGAAGAAGCTTAATGATAGAACAAGGGGACACATCCTGAAGCTAGTCGGGGGGAAGATCAGGAGCAATGTTAGAAAATATTATTTTACAGAAAGAGTAGTAGATGCTTGGAACAAACTTCCAGCAGAGGTAGTTGAAAAATCAACAGTCACTGAATTTAAACATGCCTGGGATAAGCACACATCTATCCTAAGATAAAGAGAACATACAGTATACACATAAGGGCAGAGACTAGATGGACCGTATGGTCTCCTTCTGCCGTCAACCTTCTATGTTTCTATGTAGGGGACAATATTCCCCCTTCTGTGTGCTGCGGCTGCCCCGCCACTACTGGGGTTCCCCTCAGTGACAGCTTATATATGCTCGAGTTGGGCTTCTGAATATGTGCGTCACCTGAGGACAGGGCATGGAGGGGTTTCCCAGTGAATCACCTCCATGCCCTGCCATCCAGTGACGCATATAGTCAGAGGCCCCACCTCTGAGACCAGAAGAGCTGTCACTGGAGGGAACTCCAGTAGCGTAAGCGCAGCTGACAGTGCGGATGTCTTGCCCCACTTCCTGGAGCTCTACTAAAAGCCAGAATGAACCACAAACTTTCGGGAGAAGTCCGTGTTAGGGGACATGGCTACCAGCTGTTTGGTACGAACCCCAAAATGTGTAGTTTGCTCATCCCTAGCTATTGAAATAGAAGCCATGTATGTGACCAAGAAAACAATCTCTAACTGCCATGGATCATTGTTGAAAATGGATCACTAGGTCCCACCACCCCATTACTATGTCTTGTATGGTTGTGCACTAGAGGCACATAAATAGGGGTAGCTGAAAATACAGTTGACATGGATCTCAGAAAACATTGTTGCTGGTCCTGTATCAATTTTTAAGTACGCCTTTGGGAATAATTGAAAAACAATATGTCATTGTTGCCAAAAAATGTCATCAAAAGAAGGCTGACTCATTTCTATTCTGATACATACAGCCAACACCTTAATATAAAACAATGGACAATATCTTTCAAGATATGTAAGGTGATATTTTTTCTTTCTGCTAAGAATTTAACTACTAAGCAAATTCAGCCATAGAGTTACTCACAGATTTTGTCTCCGTCTTCCAGTCCCTGTTCCTTGTCTAGTGTCAGTTGCCATCTAGGAAGTACCTGAGGGTCTAAGAAAGTCAGGTGAAGTAAGTAGCGCAGCAGCAGAGCTATAGAGGTGTATATGTAGACATCCACAAAAATGTGAACTGTTGGTGGCGCTCCCGGAGAGTGTTGGGGAATACTGGCCAAGACCATCAGCCATCTGTCTCGTATACTTGCAGCAGGGAAGGAGGTCTTCCATTTGCAAGTTTGATTGATCCATGGACTTCGTTGATGTCCTACTGCTTGACACACTAGTGCATTGCAGTATCCCATCCTCATCCCATTTGTAATGAAACCCATACCTCTTGGCCAGGTTGACCTCAGCCTAAGATTAGGCTATAGAAGTTATAGATTTAATCACCTTAAGAGCGCACTATGCAAAATGTATACATACAATGAATAGATGCAACACTGGTCAGAAGGGCAAATACAAGTGAGAAAGTTACATTAAGAGATAGAATCTAAAGTATATGTCAGTTACTGTGAGATGCTAGGCCTTGGTGCAGGGAGACATGATGAAGATTGCAAATTCCTGGTCTTTCCAGCATGAACTCTGATGTGACCTCTCCCAGACAGCGACACCAGTGTCTGAGCTTGCAGACCATTATCCACAGGTCTGACATGCCCCCTTCCTTCTAGGAAGAGCCCCTGTCTCCAATTCTTAACCATGCTAGCTAAAAACTTCCAAAAATTAATATTCGGCATAACTTTTCGGTGGAATATCCTAGAGATCAGATCCTGGTACCAACAGAGCCAATTGTGCGTGGAGCACACTATGAGAATAGACACCCTTGTTTGATATGGATCCTAAAATGAGTGCTGCGAAACTTGGGCCCTGAACATTCTGGAATGACATGAGATGCACCTATACAGGCAATACGATTTGCAGATTCCCAAGGTGTGGTCAGTTTATGATTAATGTGCACAGCAACTTTATAATTCCATGTACAGTCCTAGAGCCAGTATGTCCGTGCTTATGCTTTTGAAGTATGCATCCAGGACAGGGCTTATGGCAAGGTGTTCCTGCTAGCCAGGCTTTCCGTCTTAGCCACTGGCCTTAGGTGCGAATTGAATCAAGTGATGATTTCCTCATACCCAGTTAATCAGAGTGCAGTTTAAATAAGGTCTTTTTTTCACAGACACAAGCAGGTCAGATATGTGATATAACATTTCTGCCATATTCCTCACACCATTACTCACCAATTCTCCCAGAAGTTGCTTTTGTCATTGAAGGAGATCAGTCCTTTTTCTGAGAAGCACCACAATTAACAAAATCCATATGCCTACCTTTATTCCAACCCTTGGTTGTCAAACTACAGTAGTTGTGAAGGAGGATCTCTACTTACGGGAGGATGCCACTCAACCCCGTCACCATCTAATCACAAAAGTCTTCATTACCTCTGGTCAGTCCAGGGACCTATTTCCCACCAGCCAACTTGGGCATTGTCATCGTCACTTAAATTTCTGCCAGGGCCAAAAATGTCTTGACTATTAGAATTACTCTAACTTGCTTACATAATTATTCCTGGATGCAGCTCCAGCTCTGCTAATGAAAGCTTTACTCAGAAAGACAGAAGGTATGACCCATATTATGACATTAGTTACCTACTTGTGGACAAGGTTGCATAATGGCTGGCCACTATTATCTGCCACAAAGCCCTGGACCTTATTGCCTACCATACCTGGTGGCCCTCAATAAAGCAGGATGTTAAGACATGTGCTTTGTGTACCAAGACCAAGATTCCCTCACCTCCAAAAGCATCACATTATTTGGCTTGTGATGGACCATTTTTTAAAGATCGCCTCTGCTGTACCCTTGAAAGGCCTCCATCCCGCGACAACTCAGTCTGGCTGTCCACCAAGAACATCTCTGAGGTCTCTCTTACAAATATGCTCTGCAGCTTATCAGCCTTTACACAGTCTTGGCAAAGAGCAATCAAATCTCTTACAACTTTCCTTTTTCTTTTCACATGCTCATGTTTTCATGTCTTGCTGTTAAAGTGTCCCGTTAAAGTGGACAATGACTTAGAACAGGGTTTTTATGGAGTACCGCTTCTCATTTTCCATTTATCACAAGTACCACCCATACCACCACCAAGACAGCTTCCAATACAGAGGGGTGGGGTTTGCTTCAAAATGAAACTATACTCTATGTGCTCCACATGGCTCAATGGCACAAGTTATTTTGACAGCAAGGTCATTATCCTAAGATGCTCCCTGGCTGCAGTATGCTGGCTTGGCCACCCAGTGGACCCCCACCCAAGTCAAAGAAAGAACCAGTACTCCAAGTCAGTTGAAAAGTCTCAGCTTGTATTCCAACAAAAGCAGAATTAAGTCCAAATGTGTATCGGCCATCCAGCTGCTCAGCAGCCCATCAACCAGCTTTACCAGGTTCGGTCCAAACTCGAACCCGGACTTCTGGATGAAATCTGTGTTCAACACCAGGGCGGACTGGGGTTAAAAAATGTCCCAGGACTTTTCTGGTCACATCAGCCCTTCTGTAGTGTGTCCAGCCCAGTATCCACGCTCCCCATAACAGGCAGTATGCAAACCGCGCCCCATCACAGGCTGAGTCGCAGAACCCCCCCATAACATGCTGAGTGGCAAATCCCCCCATAACAGGCTCTGAGGCGGAAATCCTCAATAACATGGCGTGAGGCAGAAACCCCCCCTCCAAACATGTTGGGTGTCAGAATCGCCCCATAACAAACTGAGTGTCAGAATCCCCCCATAACAAGCTGCGTGGCAGAATCCCCCCATAACATGCTCGGTGACAGAATCCCCCCATAACATGCTGGGTGACAGAATCCCCCCATAACAAGCTGAGTGGCAGAATCCCCCCATAACATGCTGGGTGACAGAACCCCCCCCCCCCCCCATAACAAGCTGAGTGGCAGAATCCCCCCATAAAATGATGGGTGGCAGAATCCCCCCACCCCCGGCATCGCTGAAAGCCAGGGATACCACTGCCGCTGGAAGCACAGGGATGCCACCTGAGCCAGGGATGCCACCTGAGCCATGTATGCCACCGCCGCTGGAAGCCCAAGGATGCCACCAGAGCCGGGAATGCCACTGCTGCAAGCCCAGGAATGTTCTCGCTGTCGCTGGGAGCCAAGGACCGCTGCTGAGCCGGGTGCTACCTCCCCCCCTCCGCCATCCGAGGCTCTGTGCAGTGGTGGCAACAGCAGCAGCATTAGAGTTCCAGCAGGGCCAGGACTCTCATGCTGATGCTGTGCGCCACCCGGACATCATAGGAAGCCCGCCACCTCTCCTGCAATGGCCGACTGCATGCTAATTTAATGCCGGCTCCGGCTTCTTGCCATGGGACAGGTGAATTCTACTCTGAATGGCCAGCAGTGGCTTCCATTTACGCGGCCCGCCACAAGAAGCCGGAGCCTCGTCTGCCGGCCTGTGCAGGGGATGTGGCAGCCTACCAGGCATTGGTATGCCCTGTGGCCAGTACGCCCCTGACCACCACCGTCCAATCGCTGGTCCCCCGATGTAACCTCCACCTTGTCCTCATCTCCCACTGGAGCCGCATCCTTGTCCCCTGCCGGAGCCAGCACCCGTCTTCCTCTGCCGCTACTGCTTCCTCTGCTTGTCCCCCCACTGCTGTTCTCTGCCGCTGCCGATCCCACCAGGAAAGGGGTCTCAGTCTTTTAGAATCTAGAGTCGGGTTGCCAGGTTTTGGGTCTGCTTTAAAGGGCCTCGACACTCTTGCTGTCTCCCATTCCATTTTTTAAGGTCTGCCACACACGTACCCGCAGGGTACTCCTTATTGATGCTGCAAACATAAGGACAGCACAGTACACAAAAGTGGGCTACACTAGTGTATTTCCACCAAAATGCAGCGGAATACTAAAGTTTAAAAGGGCGCTTAGTTGTCAAGAAGCTGTGCTTAGCTGTGGGCCCTCTTTAAAGCGGCACAAACCCCATACCCCACCAAGCTCCCTGGGACAATGCATCCGGCTTGGCGGGGGCCCGAGGTCATATTTACCTGCCATTTTTTAAATTGATTGGCTGATCTCAAGAATGCCGGATGACTTTATCAGCCTTCATACCTGGCTTCTCCCTATAATAGGTTGGGCTCCTGTACCTATCTGAATGGCTGGGCCCAGGAGCAGGAAGCCAGGGAAGGGGATGCGGGCACCAGAAGTGCTGTAGGAGTCGTGGGGAAAGCTTTACTGGCGACCACGGGGGTTTCACACAGTGGGCCATCCCAATTTCGGATGCCCCGGAGGCAGGCTAACAGCCGGCACTATAACTTTTAGATTCCAGGACCGTGCACCGTCCAGCTTTACAGATGCTTTAACTCTAAGGTTTAGACATGCTGTGCCTTTAAAAGCTTTGCTTCTTCCGTTAAAATAAAAGAAGCTGACAGTTTATTTTTCTTCATTTTAGGATGTTTTTCAAAGCACTTCGTCTTTTTGCTGTTTAAAAATAATAAGAATCGGTTATTTTAGGACGCCTTGTAAAACAGAATCATTCAGCCCGCGCAAAAAAGCGCCGTCACCTGCCATCTGCTCTAATTACAGCCCTCTATACAGTTGACATATGTCGGCGCTCGTCTATTAACCGTAAATGTCAGTCATGTTTCACGCTTGTGGTTTCTGACAAGCACCTGGGTGATGCGGCCGTCTGAGCCCAGGGGAAGAGTCGTTTGCCTACTGTGCGGTGAAAATAGATGTTATTTAAGGTGCAAGGATACGCTTTGTCACCCAATAATGACACCTTATCTTTTACAAGGCTGCTTTTTTTTTTTTTTTTTAAGTAATAGCTGACATTTTGGCAGCAGATCCTTTGTTAAAGTGGACCAAAACCCAGGTTTTTTACTATCCTGGGTTTTGGTCCTTGCCCCCGTGCTGTGGGAAACCGCCCAGGTCGACGAACGAACTCACCTCTTCCTGGTCCTACGGCGCGGCGCATGCACGGCCTCTTGTTCACGTCAGCGCTGTCGGATCCGCTCCCACCAGTTTGTCTAAGGCGAGTGGATCCAGGTACGCTGGCGGCCGCTTCCCCCGCTACCCTCTAATAGGGAGCGTGCCCGTGCCGGCCATTCACAAATGCCTGGCGTGGGCACGTGTCCTGCTAGGGGGACAGAGAGGATGCAGTCGCTGCACTGTTGGACATAGAAAGTAGGTGAGTTTATGGGCGACCTGGGGGGGTTTCACACAGTGGGGCATCTCGATTTTGGATGCCCCAAGGGGAGGGAATCAAGCGGCCCTGGTATCTTATAGATTCCGTGGATTTTGGTCCACTTTAAGCAATGTATTATCCCCTGGCCTTACATTACCATAGAGTCGAAAGCCACCAACTGGAGAGACCCATGTTAGGCTTAATATAAAGGGGGCTAAAGAGACCAAAAGACCTTCTACTAAAAAGTAAAGGAAAAGAGATGCTTTGCACAGCGCTCAACACAAGGAATAATAGAATTACCCATCACTCCTTGCAGTGGGCGGAGCTATGCAAATACTCTCTTTATGTCTCTGAGCCATCCAAGGCACTCAGATCCGCTGAGTGTGTAATGCCAAGGAATAGCTTTTTCCACTGCAACGAGTGATGGGTATTTCAATTATTACTTGTGTTGGACGCTGTGCAAATACATTGGGTTTTAGGAAAGCACCTCTTTTTAATTACTATAGAATAAAAAGAGATTAATGTCAATGGCTTACATTGGTTTCACAGGGCCCCATAGCAACATTCATAATAGGCCCCCTGCTAGATCAGCTGGACGACTACACCCCCCGGCCCAGAATGCCAAAGCAGGAGTTCCCGAGCAGCACGCACCCGCACAAGGGTGGCTCAAGGGACTCCATCTGACGTTCCAGTAAGTAGGAGGTGGCAGACAACCACCAGTTACTTGGCTGGTCTAATATTTTAAGGGAAAAATGGGATTTTGTGCCCAGGGGCCTCCACCACGCTTAATCTGGCCCAGCATACCTCTAGCTATGCGCTTCCCTGTGCCAGGCCTTGATTGGCCAGCGCAAGCATGCCCACAGCTAGAGGTAGGGACGGGGATGTGGCCGTCAACTCTCACTCCATTCAGATTTCCTGCCCACTCAGAGCGGCAAAGTAAATCTGAACTGAACGAGTGCAGCTGATTGCATACCACCCCAATTTCCGTGGGACAATCCCTTCCATTTTTCCTGGTGTCCTGCAGTGTTTTAACATGTCCTGCGCCACCACCTCGCCGCCGACACTCTCCACCGCCCGCAGCCACCTTAAAAGGTTCTCCGCCGCCACTCTCCGAAGCCTAGCAGCTGAGCGCTCACGCCTGGGGTGGTGCTAGCTGCTTTTTTTTTGCCTTCAGTTTTCGTTATTGGTTGTTCAGTGGGTGGGTGGGACTCAATGAAGGAGACGATCAGTATGGCTGCAGAAGTAAGAGCGGTGTGTGTGTGTCATGTGTATATGTGTCATGTGTATGTGTGTGTGTCATGTGCATGTATGTATGTCGTGTGTGTGTGTGCTGGGATGCCCCTCACTGGCTGTAATGAGGGATGCCCCGCACTGGCTGTAATGAGAGATGCCCCTCAGTGGCTGTAATGAGGGAAGCCCCTCACTGGCTGAAATAAGGGATTCGGATCACTGGTTATAATGAGGGATTCGGATCACTGGTTGTAATGAGGGATGCCCCTCACTGGCTGTAATTAGGGATGCTCCTCACTGGTTGTAATGGAAGGATGCCCCTTACTGGCTGTAATGAGGGATGCTCCTCACTGGTTGTAATGGAGGGATGACCCTCACTGGCTGTAATTATGGATGACCCTCACTGGCTGTAATGGAGGGATGCTCCTCGCTGGCTGTAATGAGGGATGCCCCTCACTGGCTGTAATGAGGGATGTCCCGCACTGACTGTAATGGAGGGATGACCCTAACTGGCTGTAATGAGGGATACCCCTCACTGGCTGTAATAAGGGATGCCCCTCCCTGGCAGTAATGAGAAATGCCCCTCTAGTTGGCTGATTAGGATGCCAACTAGAGAGGAACAACATCCCAGAAAGTCCATTTCTTGGATGTCGCACCTTCTTAAAGGATTATCTGAATGGCATTCGCACCACCATAGTGGCCGGCCATAGTGGCCTAGTAAAAGAAGATTAAGAGCCATTGCCCTAAAGGAAGGGAAACACGGACCACAATGCATGACAGTGATCTTCACACAATAATCTGAAACTGAGTTATTTGTTTCAACCAGTTAGCGCTACAAAGGCAAAATGTAACCGAGCCTCGGCATGCTAGTGAATAGCAGCCACGGCTTTTGTAACTGTGTAATCACTAACTGAGAGAATGCTGAATTCTCAGGAAGACGAGGAAGGTGCGCGTCAGACCTTTGATCTTCAGCTTTTCAAGCTCCGCAGATCTACTCACCCAACACGGAACAAAGTCCTTCCTACATAAATAAAGGTGGAAAAAATGAAACCAGAAGTATGATATTGCTTTAAAGGTTTCTTTACCATTTAAATCACAATGCAGACAGGTGGACGGGGAGGTGAAGGACAAGAAAGGAAGCTTTTGATGTTGGATATGCTAGAAGTGGGCGATAGTCTATTAATCTCATTAAAGTGCTTCGTTTCTCAAGCATTGTCAAGCAACACCCTTCTGTATCAATTACATCACACGTGTTCTTGCTTGTGTTCCCTTGATCAGGATGATTTGTTAATAATGCTTTTTGGAAACCCCCCACTTACTCTCTGAAGACCTCCATACAGTGTCGACAATGCCTTGTCGACTGTAACTGCTGCGTTTATGAAAAAATTAACATGAATATATATATGATTGCGGGTAGTGCGGGGACTAGAGGACCCTGTAAGATTGTCAAAGTTAGGTTTATTTAGTTTAGAAAAAAACATGCCTGAGAGATGATCTAATAACTATGCATAAATATATTCAGGGTCAATACAAAAGATCTGTCCCACAATCTATTTATACCCCGGAGTGTAACCATAACCCGAGGGCATGCACTAAGGTTAGAGGAAAGGTGCTTTCTCCACCGACACAGGAGGGGATTCTTCTCTGTAAGAGCAGTGAGACTATGGAACTCGCTGCCAGAGGAGATAGTAATGAAGGATACAGTAAAAACGTTCAAAAGTGGCCTGAATGCCTCCCCTGCATGTAATAACATTTCCAGCTATGGCTACTAGACCACTGGAAGGATGTAAACAGGCTGAACTATATATATTTATATATTAATTCCGAACAGCACCCATTTTTAACAAAGTGGGTGTTGCTCCAGGCGAAGGTAAGGTTTCTCCCATTTGTTGCCGTTAATGTGCCAGGGGGGCATCCACAATCGCGATGCCCCCCTGGCACATTAATAGCAACAATACCTTTCTCCTTGCGCCCCCCCCGAAGAAATCCACTGCTGTGATTGGCCTCTGCAGTCACGTGGTTGCCAGCACTCGCCTTAGTGGGGCGATTGATAGTGAACAAGTGCAGTTCTCCAGCTTTTAACAGCCAACCCAATAGAATCAATGTTAGTTCTTCCAAGATTGTATCTTCGAATTTTGCATTATACATTAAATATACAATTTTGCATTGTACATTACCAGAAACAAACTGGAAAAATCTTATCTTTGTCCTCGTTCCCCCAGAGAAATCCAGCTCTGTGATAGGCCGCTGCGATCACTCGGTTGCGAGCACTCAGCTTAGTAGAGTGAATGCTGGAGAACACTTGGGCCCTTATTCATCAAGCGATAGCGCCAGGTAGTGTCTGACGAGCGCCAGGTAGCGGCAGCTAACGGCGACTACCGACTCAAGTACGCCCGGCGGCGGTCACAATGACGCATTTATCAAGCAAAATGAGGCTAGCGCCGGCGAAAGCGACGGCTAGCGCGGCATTCATCATGAAGCCGCCTGGACCGAACAGCGCCGCTGCAAATTCCCTCACAGCGCCAGGTATGAGCTGTCGCTCCCTGGCGATGTCCAATGCATTTCAATGGAGCAATCTATAATTATTCATAATTAATTGGTATTATTTTTTTTTTTTTTTTTAATGTCAAAAAATCGGAGAACACTTCTGCAATGTTAGGATTTATTTTTAAGTAAAAAAAAAAATTAAAAAAAATATGTGCAGAATTGATCTAACAGGTCTGAGATTAATGTATTCATATTACAAAATGATTCTAAAAACATGTATAATGTTACATTCAAAAAATATGGTTGTTTAGGGGTTAAAAACTAGTTAATACACATCGCCGCCAGCGCTCTGGGGTTTAAACAAGGAATGGACAGCGACAGCACATTCGGAGCGTGATTTGTTGATGAATATGAAGCTAGCCGTTCGCTCTGGCCATTCGTTGTCAGGCGCTCACATACAACGCTGGACCTGTGAAACAGCGACCCCCCAGCCCGTATTCAACATTACCGCACACCGACTGAGTCGCTGTCATCAAGCTAATGCCGGCCAAGCACAGCGAATACTGTCTGGCGCTGAAAAAATCACGCTACAGTCGCTCATCTGTCGCTACCTGGCGCTATTAATGAATCGGCCTCTTGGTCAGATCTCAAGCTTTTAGCAGCGACACCCATTGGAATCAATGTTATGTCTTTCAAGATTGAAAAATCATGAAAAATCTTATCTTTGTCCTTGTTCCCATAGAGATATCCGGCTCTGTGATTGGCCACTGTGCTTATGTGGATGCGGGCACTCGGCTTAGTAGGGCAATTGCAGGCGAACACTTGTTTAGTTCTCCAGCTTTTAGCAGAGACACCCAATGGAATCAATGTTAGATTGTCTCTTGTTGTTTGTTTGCATCGATACCCAATATTTTGAGCTTGAATTTCAGATAGATAATTAGTATTTGAAAGTAACTAATGAAACTGTGATCACCTTACTTTTCAAGTTTTTTGGTAAACTCACACCTGAGATACCACACAAATATTCTGAGAGCCACCCCATTCTGACATAAGCTGTAAACGTGTGTTTCCAGCAAGATTTCTTTCATTTTCAAAACTGTATTGCCCCACCATTGCCTCACTAGTTAGAAAAAGACCTCCGACTACCAAATCATACTCACACATTTTTAGGCTAAATCATATTTTACTGTATCCAAAAAATCATTCATATGCAAAAATATTGCACATTTTCCAACAGGTTAATTGTTGCTGTTTCCTTTTTGTCAACAGAAGCAGTTCCAGCATTTGATTTTGCCATTGTGGAACACATGAAGGAGCTTGGCCATGGCAAATAAACGTCTGCCAGTGATTGCTCCACTGTTACAGCTAGCACACCAGGCTCCTCTGGGGCTCCTCTCACTTTGCTTATTGAATAAAGACTGCAAACTCAGGATATGGATATTATTGACGTCCTAATTTAGTGCAAGTGATTCTGTGACCTTCAGATGGACACAACGTTCTTCAAAGATGTAGATGAAGCATCTAAATAGTAAGTAGCTATTTATTTAACACTGAGAACCAAAAAGCGGCCGCAAAGAGCCGCAAAAGGCCCCACCCCCACACAATTGGCTGCACAAAGGGTATTAACATTTTTATCAAATAACACTAAATTACAAACAAACACCCAATAAACAAGGGACTAACCTCTCACACTATGGGTCTGATTTATTAATCACTTCTGCCAGATAGTGCCACAATGGTGCAAATTAGAGTAATAAACTATTTTTTAAAATATTTTTTTTCATACTTGTGCATGTTGCTGTACCACAAGAAGCACATTTACTAAAACTTGCTGAAAATGTATAAATCATATTCAGCACTACCACTAATTTGCACTGAAATGGCATTGTCTGGCAGAAGTGCTTGATACATCAGGCCCTATGTCTATATACTTATGGCCATAGGTTATATCAAAATTGCCACACATCCATAAAAGAAAAAATATATAGAAAAATGCACATCAAAAACATTTACTAACAATAATCTCAAAAATTCTTACCAAAATCTTAAAGTGACTCAATAAAGTGCAAGTGCTTATCACAATGTAACTACAATTCATGAACAAGAAACATTAAAGTGGACCAACACCCAGGATTTTGACTATCCTGGTTATTGGTCCACTTCCCCCGGGGCACCCCGATCGGGGGTGCCCCGCTGTGTGAAACCCCCCAGAAAGCCCCAAAAAACTTACCTCACCGCCGACGGACAAGCTGATTGACAGCGACGGACAAGCAGCTTGCCCGTTGGCGCCTCCCGCGCGTCACTCTTGACGTGTGCGCGCCCGCTCCGGCCATTCAGAGACGGCCGGCGCGGGCGCGCGCACGTCTAGAGGAGCGCGAGTGAGGCGGCGGCGGCGGAAGCAGCGGCTGGAGAGGTAAGGTTTTTCGGGGGTTTTGGGGGGTTTACACCCCGCGGGACATCCCGATCTCGGATGTCCCGCGGTGTGTGAGGTGATCGGCCCGGGAATCTTATAGATTCCCGGGCCGATCACCTCAGGGTGTTGGTCCACTTTAATACAAGTATCTGATAATGCCAAATTATCAAAAAAGCAAAAAATTGTATATGTGGCAAGATAGCAGCAATACTTAGCAAGTTCTAAATGTGGTTTGCTTAGCAACTGGAGAAAATTTTGCATCATAATCTTCACCATATTTTTGTGAGTGTCCTTTGGCGAGTAATCTTGCCTTAAACCAGTACACTTTATCTTCAGAGTCATATTTGTTCTTGAAGGCCTATTTATATCCGATTGCTTTCTTGCCTTGTGGTAGCTCAGTAAGCTTGCAGGTCTGTAGCTGGTGAATAGACTCCATCTCTTGGACAGGTAGTTGTTGCATCTGCTGCCAAGACTGTGGCTCTGGTTAAGGAAGTGTGCTGACCATATATGAAAGGCACTTAGTTGGGATTCCTTTATTTGACCTCTCTGATCTCCTGACTGGAGGATGATTTGGTTCTTCTATTTCTTCCTTGGTAGTTTCAGAACTTATTCAGACGTCAGTGCTTTCATTTTCTCGAACATGTGACTTTTTGCTTAGGTTTAATTACTGGCAACTTCATAACTGGGTTAGCGCTCTATTAACTTTCAGCTGCCAACCACCCACACTCTTCCCCAAATAACCATCCGGACAACCATTTTTTGGGAATGAGAGAATTTAATCGGCCACAGCCTCAACAAAAATAATAATAAATCACAAGTGCAAACTAAGTCCCCCATTCCTAATCCGGGTCTGAGATTTCCACCACATTTGAGCTAGCAAAAGAGAGGGAGGGGAGACAGGCCAGAGAGCTCCGATACCTTCAGATCCAGAAAAAAGCAGAAGCCAATTATGAGCTCGGCCCTCAACTGGGCTAACTGCAAGGATCCAACTCCCCTCTTCAGTCCCCCCACAGCTCAGACACCTACCCTCCTGGTTGGTTTCAGCAGAAACAGCTGCTTACTTGAATCCTCCTGTTACCCATTTCCGTGCTATCTCAGACCTGAACTTGAAAAGGAGACCGCCCAACGGCCGTGACAATAAATAACGCACATACCTAAAAATCACAGTAACTAAACACGTAATAACAACATCCGCGATTCACGCGCATTGACAAATTCCAAAACATAAACATCCTTTTATACATAAATATATAACCTTTTTTTTATTGAAAAAGTTAACAAAAATACCTAACTGTCTATCCCCTGTGACCAATTAAACCACTCCATCACGCAGAGGGCGTGAGGGTGGGAAAACTCGTTCCAGGCAGAGATTGGGGGTCAAAGAGGAAGGGGAGGGGGCAACCGACCCCTTTATACTCCTTCTCCCCCCTGAGGTCACTTCCCCCGATCTCTCTCCCACCCCCATCACCATGGCTGGTCAGCTTCTTGAAATTTGAGTGATACAGAGTTCTCATCAATCACTACATCTCTGTTTTGTTTGTATCTATGCTTGGTAGTCTGTTTTGAAGATAGAATCGGGGGTGCCTCGCTGTGTGAAACCCCCCCCCCCCAGATTGCCGCAGCCAACTCACCTCTTCCCGGTCCCACGGTGCGTCTAAGAGCAGCGCCTCCGACGGCCGCATCCTCCTCTAGCAGGGAGCGTGCCGTCACCGGCCATTCACAAATGCCTGGCTCGGGCACACGCACTGCTAGAGGGAAGCGGAGGATGCGGCCGTCAGAGCCACTGCTCTTAGACGTGCCATGGGACTGAGAAGAGGTGAGTTGGCTGCGGCAATCTGGGGCGGGGGGGGGTTCACACAGCGAGGCCCCCGGGGAAAGGACCAAAATCCAGTATAGTCAAAATCCTGGGTTTTGGTCCACTTTAAACAGCTGCCAGCTACACTGTGTTTTAGAATCACCCGCTAATGGGTCACCTGGAAGAGGGTCACAGAACTGGAGGAAACTCTAGCTGAAGAGCACAATAGATAATTCCGAAAGCAAAAATATATGTTGTCATTGAGCTTTTTAAAGCAGAACAAAATCTGTGAATTTAACTTTCCCTGGTCTTGTTCCGTGCCCCCCGGGCATCCTAAATCGGGAAGCCCCGCTGTGGGAAACCCCCAGGAAGCTCAAAAGAATTCACCTTCCCACGCTCCAATGGTGGGAGGGCTCTTGTCCCATGATGGGCCGACTGCTGTGAATACATCATTTGGCAGGTGGCTCTCATTGACTTAAATGGGGAGCGTGCGCTTGACGCCAGGGATGCCGCGGATGCCGCGGGTGAGCTCCTCATTGTGAACAATGAGAGCCGTCTGCCGAATGATGTAGTCACAGTGTGCGTTTTAATGGGCGTTTTGGGGGGTTTCACACTGCAGGAAAAAAGCCTGCGGCTGGCCCTGGATTCCAGGCTGGCTGCTGGTGGGGTTTGTTCTGCTTTAAAGTCATCTAATACGCAGAAAGAAAGTTTATGCCGTCACCCCAGTCCAATGCCCCACAACAGCTTGTGTTTTTTATTTTGCTAAAGCCTTTGTCCAATATTCATAAAAACACTAACATGAAGCAGTGTAATGGCATGGCATATGCTAATGTTTCCAGTTACAACTAAATTGTCACATAATGGCAGTTAGGTTGAAGTGCTCCCCATTGCTGAGCTGTGTACTGTGAGCTGTGAGAACTTTAAGAAAGTTCTTAAAGTGGACCAAAACCCATAGACATCGGCCCGGGAAGCTATAAGATTCCAGGGCCGCTTGATTCCCCCCGCCTCTGGGGATTCCAAAATTGGGATGCCCTGCTGTGTGATAACCCTCAGGTCGCCCAGAAACTCACATTCTTTCCCAGGCCAATGGCGCTTGCATGAGCAACAGCCGCATCCCCGTTATCCCTTTTAGCACTGCGCGTGCCCCCACCAGGCATTTGTGTATGGTCAGTGCGGGCTCCCTGATAAAGGGTAGTGGGCAATGCGGCCACCAGCACGCTCAGATCCACTCGCCTTAGACAAGCTATTAGATGGGGTGCCGTAGGCCCGGGAAGAGGTGAGCTAATTCGGGCAACCTGGGGGGTTTCACACAGCGTCAAAATCATGGGTTTTGGTCCACTTTAAGAAAGTTTTTGAGTCTGGGGAGGTCCAGTATCTGCCCTACAGATGTATTCTGCTTTCAAGTACTCTGAAGAACATCTGAGCCAAACTTAATCTAAATCTTTAAAAGATAAAGGTCTAGAAAAAAATTACTGATAATATATATGTTATATATAAGATATAAATCCTGTTCTATAGAATGCCTGGGCGGCGTTGCTCCTGTACACAGAGCCGTCGGGATGTTTGGGGATTAAACACCATGAAGCAATTCTTCGACATTCCTGATTGGGAATCGCTTGTCAAGGAATAAAGGAGTCCTAGAATTACCTGTAATTTTTTAGATGCCGCCTGACGGAAAAGCACAATTTATGGCCCAGATCCCTTGTTGCTCAGCACGAGTGTGGTCTACATGATCCTCACAGGGAATTGGCTTGAATTAGCCAGGAATGTAAAGGTCAGGGAAAGGGGCACAGTTAGATGTTTCCTCACATGCCTCCAGGAGATCATTTTTAGAAACAAATGTAAGCTTGGAGGAGCTTTGGTACCTCTACAGCAACGAGCCTCCAGTTGGGGTATATTACATTTGGGCGTGTCTGGCACTGGTCATTTTTTATGAGGAGAGCGCAAGGGGCAAACACCCCCGGCGCCTCCACCACTTGCCCTGCAAAGAGGGCCTCCACCAATTTTTGGTTTATGGTCTGGTCCAGGAGGCTTTTCAGTCTCTGGTCTGGCAGGCGCGGGGCCAGCAACAAAGCTATCAGTGGCAGTGGGGCTACCCCGCGCCTGGGCAAGCCTTTTTTTGTTTTTGCAAACCTGCAGCCAAAGCCACCACAGGGCAGGACGGAGAGTCTAGAGCAGCAAAGCCGCCGCCAGCAACGCTACAGTGATGGGTGCGTGCAGAGCTGTCAATCGGAGGCCATTTACTGCACATAAGCCACCAAGCACAGCCGCTGGCAGGGAACTGTTTTCTGCTGGACCAGCCGGGCGACTACACTACCCCCCACCCAGAATGGCAAAGCAGGAGTTCCCGAGCAGCACGCACCCGCACAAGGGGGGCACAAGGGACTTGATCTGACTTTCCAGTAAGTAGGCGGGTGCCAGACAACCACCAATCAGTTACTTGGCTGGACTATTATTTTAAAGGAAAAAAATTACTGTATCTGGGGCCTCCACCAGATTTTGTGCCCAGGGGCCTCCATCACACTTAATCCGGTTCTGGCAGGGACTGTGAACCCCAATCGCAAGAATGAGGCAGCACTCGGCTCAACTGATTTCTGTTCCATTTACCACTCCATTTCCTGCAGTGCTGGGTAGAAGACGTAGCAGGGCTCCACATTTTGCTTTCCTTTCAGATTTATTCCTCCAGGACCATGCAAAAAAAAAGTGATCTGCCCATTGGTCCTTTCTGAGTGAGCAAGCACGGAAAGCCAGAGTGGTCCCACCGCTGTCTCTAACCACAGCAGCTCATGACTCATAAAGCTGCACCATGACACGCATAAGGTATTTACATATAATCAGAGAGGAGACTTCAGTTGGAAAACTTAAGGGGACACTGTAGGCAAAGTGCATAAACAATCTGGGGGACAGGGTGTATGTGTCACCATATTTGAAGAAGTCATGGAGGAATGAAAAGGAAGGGCAAACGTTAAAGACCTTCTACAGCATCTACGGAGTATAGAAGAAAGGCACATGGGACAGGCATTGCCTGGGACCATTGCCTGGACTGCCCCTTTAATCCATTACAGCACAAATACTTA
Source organism: Gastrophryne carolinensis (assembly GCA_027917425.1). Taxonomy (NCBI): domain Eukaryota; kingdom Metazoa; phylum Chordata; class Amphibia; order Anura; family Microhylidae; genus Gastrophryne; species Gastrophryne carolinensis. Next base: position 22,702,206 of record CM051238.1, read on the forward strand.
AAGAGGAACAACACACCTGATTTTCACTTTTGTTCACTGTTCACTGTTGTTCCTCTCAGTAGGGGCATCCCGAATTGGAATGCTCCGCTGTGTGTATATTCCTAGGTCACTCACCTTCCTGTCGCTCCCACGACATAGACTCAGGCGAGAACGAGCGAGATGATTGGCTGAACACTCGGCTCCCTTAGACTCTAAGGAGCCGAGCAGCACCGGGGGGGGGGGGGGGGGTAGGGGACAAGTGCGCCGACGGACGCATCCCCCACTCACCTCCTAGCCGTTGCATTCAGAAAGGAGTGGGTGTGCGCACTGCTAGAGGTGAGCCAGGAAGCAACCGTGGTGCACAGATGCGGCAAATGCTCCGGGACAAGGTGTGTGAGCCCTTGCCGTGTCTCTGTAGGGGATTTTACACAGTGGGGCATCCAAATTCAGGATGCCTCAAGGAGTGGAACTCGGATGGCCCTGGAGTCTTTTAGACCCCAGGGCCTCCAGTGTTCCACTTTAAAGGAATACAGAAGCCAAAGGCAATTGTTAGACCATTGTGTCGGGCTACGTTTGGCACTTTCCTAAATAGTTTTCTGTATATACATTGAAGAAGAAATGGCCAAGATATCGAGGTTTATGGTTTCACCATCTTGAAGCATGTTGGCGCGGCCATTGACTCTGTGATGCCGCATAATAATCAGCATAATGGGCTGAGGTCTGTAAGACAGGCATTCTCATCGCCCTGGCTGTTCTCCCTCTCACTCAGTGTCCACAGTTTGATGATGCTGAGCTTTAGCCCATCAGCTTAGCCCTATGATTGGTGGTCTATGACAAAGGAATTCAGGGGATGTGTCACTACTCTTTGCCTTGTTTCTGCTTTCAGAAGCATCTGTGTTCTGCCAGGAAGGGAGAGTGCCGCCATAATGAGGAGAGCTGCTGAATGACAGTTTATGCACTTAGACCACCAGCTTAGCCCTATGATTGGTGGTCTATGACAAAGGAATTCAGGGGGTGTGCCACTTCTCTTTGCCTTGTTTCTACTTTCAGAAGCAGCTTCGTACTGCCAGGAATGGAGAGCGCAGCCATGATGAGGTGAGCTGCTGAATGACAGTTTATGCACTTTGCCTATAGACCCATTTTAATGTATCTCCTTTTGTAGTTGCCACCATGTAAAACAGCCACATTGTGATTTCCATTATGCAATTATGCATTATACAGAATGGTGAGGTTCTCTTATATATCTTCCTTCCTTATTCTGGTTTGCACAATAATTACCTCATCTATCTTTATCTTTTTATAAAAAAAACGTCTGATGATGCAGAGCTTTAGACTACCAGCTGATCCCTATAATTGGTGGTCTATGGCAAAGGAATTCGGGGGGTGTACCATTACGTTTTGCTTCTACTTTAAGATGCATTTGTGTTCTTCCAGGAAGGGAGAGCGCAGCCATGATTAAGGGAGCTTCTGAATGACAGTTTATGCACTTAGACCACCAGCTTAGCCCTATGATTGGTGGTGTATGACAAAGGAATTCAGGAGGTGTGCCACTCCTCTTTGCCTTGTTTCTACTTTCAGAAGCAGGAAGGGAGAGGGCAGCAATGACAAGGAGAGCTGCTGAACGACAGTTTACACACTTTGCCTACAGTCCCTTTAAACTTATCTCCTTTTGAAGTTGCCACCTTCCATGTAAAACGGTCACATTGTGATTTCCATTATGCAACCTATAGAGAATGGTGAGGTTTTCTCACATCTCTTCCTTCCTTATTCTGGTTTGCACAATAATTACTTCATCTACTTTTTTTTAAAAAATGACATTACTAGACATTTTTACTTGCTGTTCCTCAACTAAAGCCAAACAAATAGCCCTAATTAGAGAGGATGGCTTAAAGATGCCTGACCGGCAAACAAAGCCTGTGCTGTCCCGGGAGGAAGAAGTCAAATTGTTATGAAAAAGGGCTGGAGGAAGAGAAATAAGAATAATTTTGATGGTTTGCAGACCCCCCGACATTTGATGCTTTCCCATCCCCTGAGACTAAATAACTGCAAATCACTGGCCGCTCTTTGAAAGAACACCTCAGCTTTTAATTGAGTGTTTACATTTCGGCATGCAGACATTAGCGTTATGCGGCACAATGGTGTGCACCACCCGGGCGGTAAAGGATGAAAGATTTGCATTCATTTATCTGCAATGTAGGAATTCAGATTGGACAAGGGTCCTGTAGATACCGGGCCCCTGTGTGGTCTTTCCAAGGTATGATCATTAAATATGACCTGCTTTAAAAACAAAAAACCCTTGTGTCTGAAGAGTTATGGAGATCTCCTCCTAGCACATGTAATATGCACATCTGCAGGTGCTCTATCCACAAATGTTGGGTCAAACCTCTCCATCCTGCCAACAATTTGCATCATATCCTGCAAAATTTATGTAGGGTCATTTGGGAAGTTTGTTTTAATTTGGTTTTACAAAATACGACTCTTTCCTGTTCTTTATCATCTCTGTTTTTTACATTTACGAGATATTTCTTTTTATAAGGAAAAATATCCCTTACAGATAGTGTTGAGCGAGCCCACAGAGGTTCTTGGCAAAACTATGAACAAATAGTTTGGTTCAGGTACGCAAACTCCATTGATATCATTGGGGACTCGAAATTGGTGACACAAAAATGGCTGTAAAATGGGGATCTTAAGTTGGACCAAAACCTATGACGTTCAGCCCGGGAATCTATAAGATTCTTGAGTCGATTAATTCCCCCCCCATGGCATCCAAAATCAGGATACCTCACAGTGTGAAACCCCCCAGGTCGCCCCATACACTAGTCCAAAGGCGCATGCGCAAACTGCGGATGCATCCCTGCTATCCCCCTAGCAGGGCACGTGCCAAGCATTTGTGAATAGCCAGCGTAGGCACACTCCCTGTTAGAGGGTAGCGAGGGATGCACCCGTCAGCATGCTCAGAGCCGCTCGCCTTAAACATGCTGACGTGAGCGGATCGAGTGGACGAGTGGTCGCGCATGTGCCATAGGACCAGGAAGAGGTGTGTTTGTTCGGCGACCTGCGGATTTCACGCAGCAGGGCACCCCCGATCGGGGTGCCCGGGGAACGAGGACCAAAACTCAGCATAGTCAAAATCCTGGATTTTGGTCCACTTTCCTCTGGATTTACCTTAGGGCATTCTTTACTCACCTTGCCAAGGGATCCATCTTCTATAGGCCCCCGATCCCGTGCCTGTGCAGTGCCCATGAATGGGATGGAATGGGGCAGCCAGAAATCCCACAAGACTTGGCTGATCGGCATGGGACTTTAAAGAGCATGGCTTTAGTTAACAACAGACGGCTAAGCCGGCAGGGGCGGGGAAGCGATCAGGCCCTGAAGCAGCCGGATGTTGCCGCAGCAGGCTGTGCGTGGCGATTAGGGGGGATCTGCCACATTCCCTCTATAAGACGCATAGGCATTTCCCCCCAGCTTTTGGGGAAAAATAAGTCATTCTTATAGGGCGAAAATAGTGTTATTTACTTTGAAAAAAGGTTTGGTGAATGCCGACAAACTGTCGTGGTGGATTTGCTGTAAAAAAAATCACAACGTCTTCCTAAAAACACACTTTTACAGCATGTGTCAGCATGGGGGGGCTCTCAGAATATATGTGAGGTGTCTGTGGAGTGTCTGGGTTGTTCGAAAAGCTTCAGAAAAAAAATTGAATTAAAATATTATTAATAATAATATAATAATTATAAGTAATAATATAATAAAATAATAATATATACTGTAAGTAATGTGAAAACAGTATCATTAGTTGTTTTTTTATACATAATTTTATCTGAACTCGAAAAATAAGTTAAAGATTCTCAAGAAACAATCTCCCGGAAAATATATTATTCTGGCTGCGAATTGCGGCGCAAACACGGCAAAATGGCTGCCAAAATTCAGTTGTCGCTAGTGTTCACCTCTTCGATTTGAGCTCCATTTGCCCCGGTTTCCCACTCTCCCCGCACACATGACAAACGCAGGGAAGGCAGAAGGCGTGAAACCGCGAACATCCTGAAATCTCTCCATCCTGCCAAAACTTATAGTCCTATCAAGTAATTGAAAATGTATATGAGGTCCTTTTGAAAGAGTTTGTTTTTATTTGGTTTTACATCATTGGACTCTTTTCTGTTCTTTGTCATCTCAAGTATTTAGAGAATTACGAGATATTTATTTAGGTATGATGTTTCCTTCTCACTCACTGTAGATCCAGCTAAGGCTAAGCCAACACTTTTTTTTGACCTTGAAGACCTTACTGTAGTATAACTTTAAACTTAATCATTACTTGATGTGTGAAATGCACTTCAGACCCTTCCAAAGATAGATTGCATTATGCTCCAAGTACTTCCTGGTACCATATGTTCAGATGTAATCTTCCAATTATGAAGATCTCTCTCCATTTTGCCAAAATCTATGGTCCTACCAAGTCCTTTAAAATGTACGTATGGTCATTTGGGAAGTTTGTTTCAATTTGGTTTTACTAAATATCACTCTTCCTTGTTAAACAATCTTTCTCAGCTCAGTTTTTAGAGATTTACAGGATCTTTCATTATTTTCGGATGGTATTTCCTTACTCACAGGAGATTCACATAAACTATCCCTAACCTAACACTTGGATTTTGACCTTGATGTAATGGATAATGCTATTTGCTTTAAAGAACACCTCAGCTTTTGAGTGTTAACATTTCAGCAGACATTAGTGGTATGCGACACAATGATGTGCACCACCCGGGCAGTAAAGAATGAAAGATTTGCATTAATTTATTTCCAAAGTAGGAATTTATATGGACAAGGGGCCTCCAGATCTGTGTGGACTTGACCATTCATATGGCCTGCCTCAAATGCAAAAACACCTTGTGTTTGAAGAGTTATGGAGATCTCCTCCTAACACATATTGTATAACTACACATCTGTAGGCCATCCTTCCAAAAACTAAGGTCCTATCAAGTCCTTCAAAATTTACACAGGATCATTTGAGGAGTTTTACTAAATATGACTCTTCCTGCTTTTTGTCATCTCACCATGTTTTTGGAGATGTATTTCCTATATACGGATGGAATTTCCTTACAGGAGGTCCAGTTAAGCTAGTCCTAACCTAACACCTACATATTTGACCTTGAAGACCTTGTAGCCATAGCCTTAATCATAACTTGATGTGTGAAATGCACTTCAGACCCTTCCAAAGACAGATTGCCCTAGGCTCCATGTACTTCCTGGTACCATTTGTTCAAGTGATTAATCTGAGATGTTGGGTCAAACCTGTCCATTTTGCGCAAACTTATGGTCATTGCAAGTCTTTCTTACTGATACTATTTGTTCAGAAGTAAACTTCAAGTTATGGAAACACATACAATATGAACATCTGAAGGTGCTTATTATCAAATGGAGGTCAAAAATCGCCATTCTAAATCCAGTAATTTTTGGTCAGTATATTCCATTTTAATACTTTGTGCTCTTTACCTTTTTAATAGAGAGTTTTTGAGTCTCTTTTGGGACGACTGTGTTGTAATGTCTCAAAACCCTCTGCAGCCAGCCCTGGCATCTGAAAGATGACAGGTCTGGCCGCTAGCCTATCCCATCCTATCCTATACCAGGATGCCCCACTGTGTGAAACCCCGTAGGTTGCAAGTAAACTCACCTTTACCAGTGGCTCTTATGATTTCTCTGGCGGCCGCATCACCAGCTTCACTGCAGCTGTGCGTTCTGCCGCACCTAGCTGTTTAGATAGGCCGGAGGCGTGGAAGTGTGCACTCCACAGGGAAACTGGGGATGCGTCCAGCCACGTCATCCGGCAGCCTTGGGATCAGCCAATCTCAAAACTGCCAAGACGGGGCTTTGGTTAAAAAAAAGGGTTTTGTTACACTTAAAACTCAGGGATTAAAAAAAGGTTTGCTTTAAGCCTAAAATGATAGGGTTGTCTTTATCACCTGATGTTAAGATGCCCTTCAGACCCTTACAAAGATACAGCAGATACCAAGCTCTGTGCTTCAAGTACTTGCTGGTATCATCAGGTATCATCTATTCATCCAGTATGGTGACCTTTAAGAGTTAGGATGTGGTACCAAACATTCATTAAAATGGACCTAAATCGAAAAAGATTTCAGCATACCTCCCAAGTGTCCCTGATTTGGAGGGACAGTCCCTCTTTTGAGTCCATGTCCCCCTGTCCCTCGTTGTTCTCCTTTGCCCCTCTTTGAGGTGTAACATGCAGATTTGTATCAATAAATGATTCATTTGCCTATTTAAAGAATTTATATTGTCGTAACTGGTACAACCAGACCATCTCCGATCCATCAATCAATGAGGAGGCATGGCTTACCTTAACAAATGTCCCTCTTTCCCACCCTGAAAATAAGGCATGGGCTAAGTGTATTCAGCAGACCTAAGGTCATTTTTCTGTGGGATGGCTCTGCTCCTCAGTGACCCTGAAAAAGTGGAATAAAACCCATCCGTCTATCCAGGGCAGGCTTTCTCCCTACCCCCGGGCATCATGAACTGTTATGTCCCCATTGTTTGAAACTCCCCAAGGTGCCTAATCTTCTTACTTTTCCGCCAAGCCCACAGCGCATGCATGGCCAGCGCCGGCATCACTCATCCCGCTTCTCAGGTGTCTAATACAACAATTGTCAGATTTTTGTTGTTCTCCTTTGTTTTTTTCCTGTTTTGGACTGTAAAATAAATGTGTGTTAGAATTGTGCCCCCAGAACTGTGATTTACTTATCAGCATGATGCTTCCAAGTTTCTTATATTCCTGCGGCTCTCTTGCTAAAGTGGGGGCAGCTTTCCTTGCCTTGACTAAAGCCCTTATTGTATAGCTTCTGAATACAAATCCCAGAATCCGTCCTTTGTAACAGGTGAGCTCATCAGCATGATCCCCTCATTTGAAGATGCTGAATTAAAGGAGTCTCTTCCAGGAACACCAAACACATCACTTTGCTGTACATTGCTACGGTAAACACATTGTTGCTCGAGAAAAATATTTTTTAAACAGAGTTGCTAACAGTTAAAAAAAAATAACAGATAAGCTCACCTTGAGCACATCATTTTGGCACACAATGAAGGAAACTTTTAAAAATGCCATCAGAAGTGGAATTACCCTTTAAAAATGGATTTAGAGGAGGAACCAGGAGACCAGCAGTGAGGATCCAAACATGGTGGAGAAGGACCAGACCTCTGGCGGTGATTACCGGCACCACCGGCCAAACTGCAACATGGCCCAGTGCAGGTGAAGTTTCATTCATACACTTTGAGGCCGATTCATTAATAGCGCCAGGTAGCAACAGATGAGCGACTGTAGCGTGATTTTTTCAGCGCCAGCCAGTATTCGCTGTGCTTGGCCGGCATTAGCTTGATGACAGCGACTCAGTCGGTGTGCGGTAATGTTGAATACGGGCTGGGGGGTCGCTGTTTCACAGGTCCAGCGTTGTATGTGAGCGCCTGACAACGAATGGCCAGAGCGAACGGCTAGCTTCATATTCATCAACAAATCACGCTCCGAATGTGCTGTCGCTGTCCATTCCTTGTTTAAACCCCAGAGCGCTGGCGGCGATGTGTATTAACTAGTTTTTAACCCCTAAACAACCATATTTTGTGAATGTAACATTATACATGTTTTTAGAATCATTTTGTAATATGAATACATTAATCTCAGACCTGTTAGATCAATTCTGCACATTTTTTTAATTTTTTTTTTTTACTTAAAAATTAATCCTAACATTGCAGAAGTGGTCTCCGATTTTTTGACATTAAAAAAAAAAAAAAAAAATAATACCAATTAATTATGAATAATTATAGATTGCTCCATTGAAATGCATTGGACATCGCCAGGGAGCGACAGCTCATACCTGGCGCTGTGAGGGAATTTGCAGCGGCGCTGTTCGGTCCAGGCGGCTTCATGATGAATGCCGCGCTAGCCGTCGCTCTCGCCGGCGCTAGCCTCATTTTGCTTGATAAATGCGTCATTGTGACCGCCGCCGGGCATACTTGAGTCGGTAGTCGCCATTAGCTGCCGCTACCTGGCGCTCGTCAGACACTACCTGGCGCTATCGCTTGATGAATAAGGGCATTTGACAGGTGCTGCTAAAAACTTCTATGGGCCACACTGCGTTTCTGCAGCACAGAAATGTTAAATCGCCCATTGATTCTGATGGACACAATTTTTATCCTGTATTTCATTGCGTCGGATTATTCCTCTGGTCACTCTGTGCAGCTCCCATGATGCTCCGGGGCTTCACAAAGCTACAACAGCTGGAGGTACACAGGACCTGTGACCTGCGCGACCTGAGAACAAGGTGGAAGCCATTTTTGCGAGCATTATTCTGATCGGTCGCTACTTTCAATTTACTTACTCCTTACACATGGCATTTCCCAGTAATTTTAAGGATTTTTTTTGCAGCGTTCCGGGTCTGAAAAGCATGCTGAGAAAACAAAAATGACAACCGGAATGAAATTGTGAAATGATAAGTTGTGTTTAATGATGATAAGTCAGTCGAAATGTTGCCACGTGCCCGAGGTAGGTTGTCAGTGGACTGGTGGATTGAGTCTCTGGGGGTTATTTAAGAAGAGATAGCGCCAGGTAGTACCTCATAGCAGAATTGTCATTACAGGTCTGGCGCTAAATTGTTAATGTCACAGTGTTAAAACAAAGTCATTCCATGTGTTTTCGCTTTGTTACTAGTGGATATGTGTTCAAAAACAGACTTTAATCACACAGCGTCTAGGGCTCTATGCTATAGCGACCAGATCCAGAGCGCCGAGCAGCGTTGCTGCAGCGCTGTACTGGTGTTAGAGCGCCCAACATACATCACATTCATCAATGCCGGCCAGGTTACTACAGCGACTGAGGCGCTCTGTTACAGCGCTCGATACATGTTTACAGTGTCTAGTAGCGGTCGCTCTAAGCGCCACTATACAGATGCTCATCTGCCGATATCTGGCGTTAGTAATGAATCGGCATCTCTCTATGCAATCATGACATTATTATTCCAGCAAAATGAATATAAGTCACCCATGCAGGGGCGTAGCTAAGGGGGTTCAGGGGGGCACGTGCCCCGGGTTCAGCAGGTCACGAGGTGCCAAAGGGGGCATGAAGACAGGTAGGGGGTGCCATTTAGAATCTTTGCCCTTGGTGGCAGAAAGCCTAGCTACTCCTCTGCACCCATGGAAGCTGTAGCGATAACCCTTATCGCCGGAGGGCTTCACCGCCCGAGACGTCCTTTTCCCAATGGTGAGAGGTGCTGCTGGAATTCCAGAGTCGTCTGAGGAAACAGGAACAGCCCTTACAAGGGCTAGTGAATTGTAATATAGCGTTTCCCCCAATAAGAGACAGAACTCAGTATTGAGGGTGAAGATGAAGTCTTTTTATTAATGCCACTCTAGGCCTTATATACACAAGTCTCCATGCAATGTGGACCTGATGGAGAACTGCATGAGACACACCGACCAATAGCAGCAGGGCACACAATCCCTCAACTCTGCCGGTGACGCAATCAGCAGAACAATAGCAGGCTGTAATACAATCAATCAGGACAATGCCATTGTTTGTGACGTAATCAATTAACACAATGGCAGTCTATAATACAATCCAAACTATAATGACATTGCCTGTAACAGTATCAAAATACAATGACATTGTCTGGAACCTAATTAAGAAAAGGCCAGTGAATGACCCGGTGGGCAACTGAATAGTGATGACATCCAAAAGACAGAGCGTCTGTCACAGAAGCCATCTAGCCGGCCTGTGCCGGGTCGACCGAGTCGCTCAGCCAATCAACATGCTCGGTTTCAGCATGGTGGGAATGAAAGAAAGGTGAGTGAACCAGGCAACCTGGGTAGTATACACACAGTGGGGATCCCAATTGAGGATGCAGCCGCAGAGAGGAACAACACCCCTAAAAGTGAGATTCCAATGTGTTGTTTCTCCCCTTTGTCCTCTGTTGAAAAAATGGTTACCTGATGAGTATTGGTTAGATAAGGAGATCACTCTGCCCCTACCCAGCATCCTTTGCTCCGCTGGAGTCCACAGTGTTCACTTTAGGGTTTATGTCGTTTCTAACTGTTACAGTGGACCAAAACCCACAAAGATTGGCCCAGAAATCTTATAGATTCCTGGCCATTGGAGCCCCTCCGCCCGGAGCATTCAAAATCGGGATGCCTCGCTGTGTGAACCCCCCCCAAGTCGCCCAAAAACTCACCTTCTTTCATGGTCCAGCGATGCATGCAGGGTGTGTGCTCGCGCCAGGCATTTGTGAATGGCTGGCTTGGCCACGTGCTCCCCCAGTGGAGGATGCGCCCAGCAGCGTGCTCAGATCCGCACGCGTTAGACGATGGCTTAGACGAGCAGACGTGAGCAGATCTGAGCTGCGCATGTGCCGTAGGACCGAGGAAGGGTGAGCGAGATCGGGCGACCTGAGGGGGGTTTGACACAACGGGTTATCCCCGATTGGGGTGCCCCTGGAGCAAGGACCAAAACCCAGGATAGTCAAAATCCTGGGTTTTAGTCCACTTTAACCCCACAACCTCCACGTTAGAAAATAAAAATTGGAGTGCGGCTTTGCATGGAAATTTTTTGTACATGTGAACCCAACAGAAGGCTTTTTGTCTTACTATGCAAATAAGCGCCTGTGCACAAAGCACCTTTGATATCATTGGCTGGCGCAGCATCCCATTAAAAGCTGCAGTAATATTGGAAAGTAAAGCTATTAAACAAACACGACATGAAACAATGTATCGCAATGGAAGATTAAAGGAGACAGAGAGACAGGGAACCCGAGAGAGTGGGAGGAAAGCAAATATTTGCAGGAAATGTAATGCGTTTTATCTGTCCCCGTTTATTTAACCACACGTCTTTCTATCTGGCGCTATACGAATCAATACGGCGTATTGACAGATGGATGGAATGCCACGATGCCACTCAGATTTCAAGACTTAAAAGGAAAGTCCACTTACCCTGATCATTTGCAAGGTTAACCCCATACCTCTCATCTTTTCAGGATGGGAAAGAGGGATAGCCGTTAAATTAAGCCACACCCCCTCATTGATTGATGGCTAGGGGATACATTTTTAAAGTTTCAACAATAGAGACACTATGAATAGGCAAATAAATAATTTATTGATGCAGATCTGCAAGTTACACCTCAAAGAGGGACAAATGAGAGCAATGAGGGACGGGGGGGACATGGACTCAAAAGAGGGATAGTCCCTCCAAGTCAGGGACACTTGGGAGGTATGGTTAACCCATTCCAGGAAGCCCTGTGGAGATTTAAATCCAAAACTCACATTTTTAATTAGCATCCCCTGAATTGCTCCCTCTATGAATAGTAACTTTTGCCTATGTTTACTGCTCTTGCGTCATTCTAATCCCATATAATGGCGCCTGTTTAGCTGTAAAGCTCCGCCTCCTCCATTCATTGCCACTGTTGTGTGTGGCAATGATGTTATTGCCACGCCTATGCAATCACTGATCCCCATCTTAAAGAGAGAGACAGCAAAAATAAAAGTGTTCCAGGATGATTCGAAAAACAAAAATGTCCATTTCTAGTTCTACACCCTAATAGTATTGGCAGCGGCTTTGGCCAAATGTATTTCTCACGTTCAGTGGGTTGTGATTCGCTTTAAAGCAGGCCTGCACCTAATACTACATGTAAAAGCGGGTCCCTAGCACCTTCCCAGACCCTGGTTTCTGTAGGCTGTCCTAAAAAAAAAAGTTATACTCACCTTACTCCATACGACATTCATACCTACCAACTTTTCAGGTAGAGAAAGAGGGGCATTTGTTAAGTTAGGCCACGCCCCCTCTTTGAGCGATGGATAGGAGATAGGGTGTAACAGTTAAAACAATATAAACACTTCAAATAGGCAAATTCATCATTTATTGATGCAGATCTGCATGTTACACCTCAGAGGGACAAATGACAACAACGAGGGACAGAGGGACATGGACTCAAAAGAGGGACTGTCCCTTCAAATCAGGGACACTTGGGAGGTATGCTATCCTGAACTTCTGTGCAACCCATCTAGCCTTAGTTTTTATCAGAAACTCTGCCAATGGCAACTTGGAATGGCTGTCTGGCAGGTGACTTCTGGAACAGTAAGACCTTCCCTTCCAACTCCTTAGGGTAGAAAAGAGGGACATTTGCTAAATTAAGCCACACCCCTCATTGGAGGTTGGATAGGAGATAGGGTGTAACAGTTACAACAATATAAACACTTTGAATAGGCAAATGGATCAATTATTGATGCAGATCTGCATGTTACAACTTAAAGAGGGACAAATTAGATCAACGAGGGACAGGGGTGTTGCAGAGGGTGAGTGCTGGGTGCAGTGGAGTTGTAATCCAGATAGACAATAGTGGTATAACAGGAACTGGCTTTACTCGAGCATGAATGCAGTAAGAGAATGTCACCTTACATGGTGGCTTAGAAAAAACAAAGACAGGAAGAGAAGAACTAGCAATGATAGAGATTACATCTCGATCTACAGGAAGTAACACCACAGCAGAAAAATACATAGAAACTCTACAGTTGCGCATTGGTCACAGCACCATCTAGTGTCACAACCTGCAATAGCTGCAAACTGCAATAAAAACCTAGCAAAAGTCACTCTAGCATAGACTAAAGGGGTTATTTACGAAGGGATAGCGCCAGGAAGTGCCTCATAGCGGCAGGAAACACCGTGCGCTATATGAGAAACCACATTTATGAAAGCAAATCTGGTGAGCGCCTCTAACAGCGGCATGTAGCGTCACATGTATTACTACAGGCGACTAGCTTCCAGAGCGCCAGGTGTTAACTTTCGCTCAGTGTCGCTCTCCCATACATTTCAATGGCCGTTCATTTGCTTGTGTATAAATAGCATGTTTGACTATTTTTTTTTGGCTCAAATCGTTGTGTGACCTCTCCTGGCTGCAAACAAAAACTTTTAGAAACTTTTTTGACTTTTTAAATTTTTATGCAGAATTGTATTTACAGATTGTCACAGTGTTTAAAGTGGACCAACACCCAGGGGGGATCGGCCCGGGAATCTATAAAATTCCCGGACCGATCAGATCCCTCCCCGCGGGGCATCCGAAATCGGGATGTCTTGCGGGGAGGAACCCCCCAGGAGGCCCACAAACCTTACCTCAGCCCCGTTCCATCGGCGCATGCGCGAGCCATGGCCACGTCTCTCGCTTCCCTCTAGCAGGGCACGCACCCGCGCCGGCCGTTTGTGAATGGACGGCGCAGGCGCGCTCCCTGTTAGAGGGAAGCGCGAGACGCGGCCTCCAGCGCTCAGAGCCGCTGAGCTGCTATGCGCGTCCAAGCAGCCTTGGACGCGCGCTGTGATTGGCTGGAGCGGTCACGTGGGAGCGGGGAGAGGTGAGTTTTTGGGGCGTTCTGGGGGGTTTCACACAGCGATCGGGGTGCCCCACCAAAGTGGACCAAAACCCAGGATAGTCAAAATCCTGGGTGTTGGTCCACTTTAAATAATGTCATTCCATGTGTTTTCGCTTTGTTACTGGTGGATATGTGTTCAAAATCAGACTTTGATCACACAGCGTCTGGCGCTCTATGCTACAGCGCCCAGCTTTAGAGCGCCGACGAAGTGTGTGTCTAGTGTTTTGTTAAGTATGGTGTGGAGTGCCGAGTGCCGAACGCACTGAGCTGGCGCTATCACTCGCTCGCTGCAGCATTGTACTGGTGTTAGAGCGCCCAACACACGTCATATTCATCAATGCGGGCCAGGTTGCTACAGCGAATGAGGCGCTCTGTCACCCGCTTACAGCGTCTATTAGCGGTCGCTCTAAGCGCCGCTATGCAGACGCTCATCTGGCAATACCTGCCGTTAGTAATGAATCAGCCTCTAAGCTCTGTTGTACAGTTTCTCCAACAAGGGGGACATGAACTCGAAAGAGGGGCAGTCCCTCCAAATCAGGGACATTTGGGAGGTATGGTAAGATCCCCAGCGTGGTAATCTTACCTTTTACCCAGGGCACTAACCAAGTGTCCAGTTCATCTATTCTCCATGCCATAAGCAATTCCTTTTATCTATGTAAGTGATGTAAATATTTGTGGAGCAATAAACATGCCGATCACAGGTTTCTTCCTGTGGGCATCCCACAGATATACAAGGCTTTAGGCACAGTGCCTACAGGTGCCTTATTGATAATCAAGCTATGGCTCTGCTTTAAATGGTTACAGAATAACATTATGTGACATTCACTTTCCTTTAAATCCCACAAGAAATATTTTATCTTCTAAACCATCAGTATGATCTATGCGAGCATTGGTTGTATGAGAACATTTCCCCGGCACCTTCATTTTCTCATAGTTTCGCTAATTCTGACTTCTTCCAACAACAGAAAAAAAAAAAAAAAATGAGCCCGAGGGTTAAATTGTGAATGGAAGAACAGTGACATGTGAGAAAAGACTGAAGGCGAGAGAGTGAGAGCGAGAGACAGGTGGAAACTCCAGGACCAGGTTTGCTAAACTCGGGGAGGCCGATTCATTAACAGCGGCAGGTAGCGACAGTTGAGCGACTGTAGCGGCATTTTCAGAGCGCCTGCTGTTAGCGACTCGGTTTGCCGTAATGTTGAATATTGGGTGAGGAGTCGCTATTTGACAGGTTCCCCGCTGTATGGGAGCGCATGATAGCGACTGGCCATAGCGATTGGCTCCCACCATATTCATTAACAAATCACACTCAAAAAATTCTCGCGCTGTAAAATGCATGTTTAAACCCCAGAGCGCTGGCGGCGTTTGCTTAAAAGTAGTTTTTTAACCCCCAAACAACCATATTTTTGGAAACCAAAAAAACAAGTTTTTTAAATAATTTTGTAATATGAATACATTAATATCAGACCTGTAATATCAATTCTGCACAATTTTTTTTTTTTTTTTTTACCTTAAATAAATTATCTAAAATGGCAGAAGTGGCAGAATTTTTCACATTTAAAAAAAAAAAAACATAACAATAAATTATGAATATTTAAAAATCGTTCCATTGAAATGCATTGGAGAGCGCCAGGTAGCGAGAGGTCATACCTGTCGCTGTTCAAGGTCGGACGCTGGCGCTGTGGGCTGAGGCTGGAATAATGATAAATGAGTGGCTATCTGGCGCTATCTCAGTCGCTAAGCAGGATTAGCTTGATAAATGTGTGATTGTGGTGGGGAGCCGGCGTTCTCGTGGCGGGGCCCGTCATTACCGGCCGCTCACCAGTCGCTACCTGTCGATATCCCTTGTTAAATAAGGGCCTTAGTTTTTAAAGCAAATTTTCCCAAGATGTTTGCATCTGTAAGGTGGGTCATGTGGGTTGTGACGCATCAGACATTCTACAGGCGGCTGAGGCCTTACCATAGACAATAGAGACAATGCAGTACAAGAACTCCTTGGTTTTATGTGATATCTAAAGTGGTCAATATAACCTTTTAACCAGTAGCATACAGTAGCTTTAGTTTTGAACATCTTTAAAGTTAACCAGAGTTGTAATAGCACACCTTGGACCCATCAGAGGAAATCATTCTTGGGGCTCACCAGTGCAAATCAATCTTAGGGGCCACCATAGGAAATCATTATTGTGTCCCACAAAAGGAAATAATTCTTGAGTTTAGTTTTGGACATCTATAAATTAACCACTGTTGGAATAGCGCACCTTGGACACACCAGTGGAAATCATCCTGAGGGGCCACCAGAGGAAATCATTCTTGAGGCTCACCAGTGCAAATCATCCTTAGGGACCACCAGAGGAAATCATTCTTGAGGCTCACCAGTGCAAATCATCCTTAGGGACCACCAGAGGAAATCATTCTTGAGGCTCACCAGGGCAAAACATTCTTAGAGGCCACCATAGGAAATCATTATTGTGTCCCACCTGAGGAAATCATTCTTGGGTTTAGTTTTGGACATCTTTAAATTAACCACTGTTGGAATAGCGCACCTTGGACACACCAGTGGAAATCATCCTGAGGGACCACCAGAGGAAATCATTCTTGAGGCTCACCAGGGCAAAACATTCTTAGAGGCCACCATAGGAAATCATTATTGTGTCCCACCTGAGGAAATCATTCTTGGGTTTAGTTTTGGACATCTATAAATTAACCACTGTTGGAATAGCGCACCTTGGACACACCAGTGGAAATCATTCTTGGGGCTCACCAGTGCAAATCATCCCTAGGGGCCATCAGAGGAAATCATTCTTGGGGTCACCAGGGCAAAACATTCTTAGGGGCCACCATAGGAAACCATTATTGTGTCCCACCTGAGGAAATCATTCTTGGGGCTCACCAGTGCAAATCAATCTTAGGGGCCACCATAGGAAATCATTATTGTGTCCCACAAAAGGAAATAATTCTTGAGTTTAGTTTTGGACATCTATAAATTAACCACTGTTGGAATAGCGCACCTTGGACACACCAGTGGAAATCATCCTGAGGGACCACCAGAGGAAATCATTCTTGAGGCTCACCAGGGCAAAACATTCTTAGAGGCCACTATAGGAAATCATTATTGTGTCCCACCTGAGGAAATCATTCTTGGGGCTCACCAGGGTCAAATGATTTTTAGGGGCCACCAAAGGAAATCATTATTGTGTTCCACTAGAGGAAATCATTCTTGGGGCCCAACAGAGGAAATCATTTTTGGGGTGGCAAGAGGGGTAGTTGTAGTGATAAGTGGAAGTCTTAAATTACTAGTTTGCACATAATCCTAATCTAAATATTTAATAAAAATAAAGACGTCCTAATATAGATCCTAACACAATTCATATTGCATGATATGTTTGGAATGTATCTGCTTATTAAACCTCTATTAGACAGCTAACCTGAATGAACTTAAAATGAATCCAAACCCAGCGCACACAGGCTGTTAGAATTGAGCTATTCCCCCCTGTAAAATGATGACGCTCCACCTAATAACTTGTTGCCACCAATTTTTTTCCTTCCAGTAAAAAAATAAGGTTGGCAGGATATTTTTTATGCAGAGTAACCCCTCTTTTTGGTATCTGACATATTTATACATATTTATCATGCCATATTTTGCAATAGAGCTCCTTTAAACCAGACCAAAAGTCAAAAGGGGACTATTGGTCCGGTTGATTGCAATTTGGGATGTTCCACAGTCAGAATCACTACAAAACCTCCACCCAAGCTGCACACTCTACTAGTTGCAATCCACCCCTATAGACCCATTAGGTGCCAGAGGTATGCAGGGTGCCATTGCCACTGGACAGCCTACTGGGGGGGGGGGGGCAGAGGTGGAGAAGGGGATGCCACTGCACCCACTTTTGGTGCCAAATTTGTCTACAGCAAAGGATCGCAGCTACATGACTGCGGCCTGGGTAGGGGGTTATATACAATAATTATTCCCAAACAGGAATGTCCCCTAGGCAGAGGAGTAGCTAGGCTATCTGGCACCCAGAACAAAGTTTTGAAATGGCGCCCCCCTTTGGCATCTCCCTGACCTGCTGCACCCGGGGCAAGTGCCCCCCTGTTCCCCCCTAGCTATGCCCCTGCCCTAGGAATCCAATTGACCAGACCAAAAGTCAGGAAGTTAGGAAAGATCTCCTGTAAGTCAGAGAATATCACCAGCAAGTAAGTGTCTCACAGAAGCTTTTTAAGGGCCTTTAATGATTCAACTCAATGTGCCAAAAGTGTCAGCACAACACGAGAATTGTGCTCAATTCCATAATCCTCAATTACAGCATAACAACGTATAAGAGGATCTGGGGGAATTGTCAGGTCTGGCAAAAATTCCCTGCTCTGGTTCTAATTTGGGCTTCACCAGTCTTGCTGAAAAAGCGCTGCACATAAAGGCTTGAAAAGGAACACACAAAGCAGGATGTGCCTCTGGGAAAACTGGCATCTTATGATCAAAGGAGAAAACCAGAAGAGCACTTTGGAGGACCAACAGAAAATTGGAAAGGAAACAAAAAGATGTCTAAGCCGTGTACACTGATCAGTCCTTCCGGATTCCTCCAGGGCCAGCCGTGGTAAAGGCCCCTGGGCAGAAAATCCGGTGGAGGCCCCTGATACGGTATTTTAGTTTCTTTAAAGAGGAACAACCCGGGAATTTCACTCTCTCGGGTATTGTTTCTCTCAGATGGGGCATCCTGATTTGAGATGCCCCGCTGTGTGTAACCCCCCAGTTCCTGCCATTCACATGGTACATGCGCAGCTGAAACAGAGCGTGCTGATTGGCAGAGAGGTCTGTGCAGCCAATTAGCTTGCTTGATTTTGCTGAGCTCCCTTTGGCTTTGTTGGCGGCTAAGCTGTCTGGGTCGCCTAAACAGCCGAAGGAAGCCGAGTGTGCCATCGGCCGCATCCCCACTTTCTCGACCCATTCAGAAAGGCCTGGCTCGGTTACTCGCACAGCTAAAGGTGAGTGGGGATAAATCTGCTGTGCAGAAATGCGGTGAGGGCTTTGGGAGCAGGTTAGTGGAACGGGCGACCTGGAGCGTTTCACACAGCGGGGCATCCCAATTCAGAATGCCCCAAGGAATGGGACTCAGGTGGACCTTTAAAGAGGACCAAACCCCACCTTGGAGTCTATGAGACTCCAGGGCAGGCATACTCGCTCCCCCTGGAGAACCCCAATTGGGGGTGCCCTGCTGTGTGAGGTCCCCCAGGTCTCCGAAAACTCACCTTTGTTCCCAGTCCAACGGCGCATGTGTGAGCAGCGGCCACATCCCCGCTATCCCTTTAGCAGGGCCCGTGCTCGGATCCGCTCGCATTAGAAGAGCGCCTGGACGAAGAGGCTCGAGCTGATCCAAGCATGTTGATTGGACGTGAAGAAGTGAGTTCGTTCAGGTGACCTGGGGGGTTTCACACACCGGGGCCCCCTGGGGGCAAGGACCAAAACCTAGGATAGTCAAAATCCTGGGCTTTGGTCCACTTTAAAATGATATTCCACTACAAACCACCTATTGACGCCTCTTCTGAACTCGCCTGCTGCTGGGTCACCTGCTATCTGTCACTCAGGAAATCCTGCTGCCCCAGCCGCAGAACTACTTCTTCTTCACCTGTTGGATTCGGGGATCGACCTCGACTACAATCCTTGACACCACTGCTTCCCTATTGTTGAAGAGATGCTAGTAGCTTGTTTCCCGTGCTTCCTCTATGGGAGCAGGAGGGAACAGCAATCAAAATTTTTCCATACCCCCCAACCATCCCAATTTCCCTGGGACAATCCCAATTTCGGCCAGTTGATCCCGGCATCCCGTGGTGTTTGCACTTATCCCGCGGCGTTGCTGCTCTTCGTTGCCCATTACTGACCAGAGGGTCGCCGCTGCCGGCCCCGAGTGTGAACGCTCAGTTGCACACTCGGGGTCGGTGGTGCCGGGCATTTGGGAGGCTGTTTATTTTTTCTTTAATCTCATTGGAGGTTCAGTGGGTGGGCGGGACTCCAGGAAGGAGCCTCGCTCAAGATCGCACAGGAGGGGGAAATCGACTGCATTGCGGTGAGTATGTCAGTATGTGTGTGTGTGTCTTTGCGTGTGTATCTGTGTGTTGCCCCAAACTGGCTGCAATGAGGGATGTCCTTCACTGGCTCTAAAGGGGGAGGCCCCTAACTGGCTGCAATGAGGGATGCCCCTAACTGGCTGTAATGATGGATGCGCCTCACTGACTGTAATGAGGGATGCCCCTCACTGTAATTAGGGATGTACCTCACTGGCTGCAATGAGGGATGCCCCTAACTGGCTGTAATGATGGATGTCCCTCACTGACTGCAATGAGGGATGCCCCACTGGCTGCAATGAGGGATGTCCCTCACTGGCTGCAATGAGGGATGTCCCTCACTGGCTGCAATGAGGGATGTCCCTCACTGGCTGCAATGAGGGATGTCCCTCACTGGCTGCAATGAGGGATGTCTCTCAATGGCTGCAATGAGGGATGTCCCTCACTGGCTGCAAAGAGGGATGTCCCTCACTGGCTGCAATGAGGGATGTCCCTCACTGGCTGCAATAAGGGATGCCCCTAACTGGCTGCAATGATGGATGTTCCTCACTGGCTGCAATGAGGGATGCCCCTAACTGGCTAGAATGGAGGGATGCCCCTCTCGCTACAGCCCCTAGCTGTAATGTGTTAAAGTGTTTGCGGATGCCATGCCTGTATTATTATTATTATTTATTTAATTCTTAGGTGGTGTTTCCCCCTTTAAGGGTGAGGCCGGGGCATGGTTTAAATGTTAAAAAATGTCATCTCGTGTCCCTCTTTACGGCTTTCAAAAGTTGGGTGGTATGTTTTTGTTCCACCCCAATGCACATTCCTGACCCCTTGCACACGCCTTGTGTGGACCACAGGCTAGAAAAGGCCTTGCCTGGACCCCATGGGCCCCACCCTCACTTATCCTGTCCCGCTATTGCTGTCTGGGCCGATGTTGCTGCTGTGCAGTGGTATCCGCTCCCGGGGCAGCAGGCATCCCGCCACTGGCATCTTTCCTGTCTCATTCTACCGATGACCACAATGAACAAGTGGGGAGGCCCCCTTGACAAAGAAAATGGGGCCCTGCCTATAATCTGGCCCTTCCCCTCTCCACCACAGCAATAGCTGGGCTGCGCCGACACCATTGTTAAATTTGGGGCTTCTATAAATCAGTTCCATAAAAAAAAAAAAGAAATCTGCTGGGGCTGATGTCATGGCGAAGAGGAAGTATGGAGAAATTGACATGAAGTCCTCCATTGTCATCTGGCCATTTGAGAGGCCTTCATGTGAACATCAGCTGCTTTTTAATGTTGTCAAAGGAATGCGAGGGATGTGACATGAGAAAAGCGGAGAACGCCGCAACTCATGACTTGCCGGATTCATCACTAACAAAAAGAACATTGAGGAGGAAATAATTCAGATATTTTTCCAACATGGCCGCGCACCTGTTCAAATTCGTAACACAGGCAGCTCGCCAATCAGCATCAGCTGGTGGGACTGTATCTTTTTATGTCTGTTATGTATCTATCACTGATATTTTACAGCTTTTTTGTCTTCCTTTTCCCCCCTTTACTTGGGCATGATGAGCGTTGCCCGCTCTGCTACATCACCTAACAGGTATATCCAGTGGCGGACTGGGGCCAAAAATCAGCCCTGGATTTTACCAGCCTCTGGCTGGCCCGAGACATTTCTGCTGCGCCCCCCCCAACCATTATGCCGGGGCTATAGTATTGGGGGCTGGGGTTCCTTGGCTTGTGGGTACAGTGGGGCTATAGCATTGGGGGCTGGGGTTCCTTGGCTTGTGGGTACAGTGGGGTTGGGTACAGGGGGCTGAGAGGGAAACTAAGGGGGCAGGGATTGAATGTGGGTGTTAAAAGCAGCAGCCCAACTGGCCCCAAAGCAGTGTGACACACGGGGTATTGTCCCGGGTCTCCCTATGGCCAATCCGTCCCTGGTTATTAGTGTAATACAGAGGATTTTAAGAGTGATCATTAACTGAAAGGTTTTTTGTCGCGTCTCGGAACCTAATGGCTGCCCAGTACGGTCATTGCCAGTATTCCTTGGCTTGTGGGTACAGTGTGGCTGGGTACAGAGGGCCGAAGGGGAGACTAAGGGGGCAGGAATTGAATGTGTGTGTCAAAAGTTGCAGCCCAACTGGCCCCAAAGTGTGGCCCACCGGGCATTGTCCCAGGTCTCCCTATGGCCAGTCCACCCTTGGGTATATCTCTCTCACTTTATGCCCCATCGTTACTTTTAAAGAGGAACAACACACAGGAATTCCACTTTCCCGTGTGTTGTTCCTCTCTGCGTTTGCATCCCGAATTTGGGAAGCCCAGCTGTGCGTACCGCCCCAGGTCACTCAGGTGTTTCGCTCACCTTCCTTCCGCTCCCAGGGCATAGACTTGGGCGAGAGCGAATGCGGTGATTGGCTGAGCGGCGACGCTGATGGCTAAGCCACCTGGACAGCTAAGCAGCTGAGCGGCAGTGCCAGCCACATCCCCCGCCCACCTCGCAGACGTGGTGTGCCCACATCGCCCATCGGGCGCTCGCACGGCTAGAGGTGAGCTGGGATGCGGCTGGAGCACACAGACACAGTGAGGGCTCCAGGAGAGGGTGAGTGTTCCGGAGGGTTCCTGGAGGTTTCACACAGTGGGGTATTTTAAATCCCAGGGCCTCCCATGTTCCTCTTTAAAGTTGAGTTTTTGATGTGCTACCTTATTGTTTTCCTCTTCTGGGATGTAAATGAAACATTTGTGTTAGGATTGTGCCCTCAGACCTGTGATTTACTTACCAGCATGATGTTTCCAAGTTTTCTATATTCCTTGGACTCTTGGACTCTGTCTTGGTAAAATAAGAGCGGCTTTCTTGCCACTAGTAAAGCTCTTAGTATCCTTTCATACTACAACTCCCAGAATTCTTCCATTGTAACAGGTGAGCTCATTGGGAGCTTTGGTTAAACAAAGTAGCAGCTGAGTACGCTAGCAGTAACCCTTTAGCTATTGGAACACAAGGCTGTTTTCCTCCTATCTGAAGAGGTTGAATTAGAGCAGAAGAAGTTAATACTCTTGCCTCTGCCTCAGCAAATCAGATGATTAGCAAGCTAGAGTCAGAAGTTCTCTTTCTGATACTACTTTGCTGTACGTTGCTAAGGTAAACACATTGTTGCTAGAGAAAACTATTTTCTTTTATAACACAAGGCTGCAAACAAATAGGCAACAAAGGATCATAGTCGAGGGACAGGCTGAGGTCGAAGGCAGGCAGCACGGGATCATACGAGCGCTATACGAGCCGCTGCGGACACGTGTGCATGCGCGCGCACTTGCTGGCGGCTGCAGATGAGGAAAGCTTAGGAGCAGACCTATGAAATACCAGCGCCCTCTGTTGGTGATGGGACAGAACAGACATCTCTGGGCTGAGGCACGCTTCAGCACCCAGCCATTCAGATAGGCTTAGGGCGGGAGCACACCTGAATCTGGGGATGCGCCCGCTACCACTCCCTTTTTCCAAGCGCAGAGACGTTTTCCGAGCATTAATATGCAACGGTAAATGGCTCTGATTGGACGAGTGTCCGCACATACACAGTTTGTTCAGGAAAAGGCACGTTTTAATGGCTGATTTCACATAGTGGGCATCCCAAATTGGGGTGTGCCCAGGGCAAGAAAACTTGGGATAGTGAAAATCCTGGGTTTTGTTCCACTTTACCTGAATACGGACAAAACTGGTCATTTTCCCACCATCTCACTCCCCTCCCCTCCCTAATAACATAATCTCTGTAAATAATATAACAATAATTGCAACGCCTTGGTTCCTGAGCGCCATTCTGGACACCTCTCACACACCTCACATTCACTTCCCAGCCACCTCCTGTCGTTTTCATACTTAAAAATATCTCCTGCATCTGTCCCTTCCTCTCACCTGGTACCACTAAAATGCTAGTGCACACCCTGGTCATATTCCGACTGGACTACTACAACACCAGCAAACAGACTGGCACCCCTTCAATCTATTCTTAACCTCCCTCCACTGGTTATCTGTTTCTCAGAAAGTTCCGTTCAAACTTCCAACACTAACCTACAAAGCTCTCTCCAGCCAGGACCCTCCCAACATTTCATCTCTGATCCAGCTTTACCAACCTGAACGCATCCTCTGCTCTGCCTCTGACATTCTCCTATCCTCCTCCCTGGTTGCCACCTCGCACTCGCCTTCAAGATTTCCCTCGTGATTCCCACTTCTCCAGAATGCACTCCCCCACTCAACCCCAGACTCTCCAACACTCCAAACTTTTAAAGCGGAAAAAAAAACACATTTTCTTTAAATTGGGCCACCGGTGAGTCAGAAGCATTGCACGAGGTGCTCCGGCAGGGGGGGGTTGGAGCGGAGAAATGTGTGTTTATGGGCGCCATGGGGGGGTTCATTTAGCCACAGGGGCATCCCGATTCCCCAGGAAGGGCAGCAGCTGGCCCTGGAATCTTTTGACCTGGGTGGGATTGTTCCGCTGGGTTTTGGGTTTTGTTCCACTTTAAGTTAAGTGTAGAGGTTAAGTGTAAAAAACAAATCATCGTTTGCTAGCTGCCATGCAGAGGATTCATCCCTGTGGGCTACTGAAAAAAAAAACCGTTGTTGTTGAAATTCAGTCCCTTTCCTGTAGCCCAGCCTGTGGATTTTTTTTAGCATTGAGAGGCACCGTTGGTACCATGCCACGGACTATGATGCCGCTTTATAAATAAACAATTATAATAGACCTATCTCCACCTCTCTTGCATCAGACTGTGTAAGCACAATGATGCCTGTGTGTGTGCAGAGGGAATAGCTATTCCCTACTTTATCCATCTGTCTTTTCCCTGCTTCTTTGTATATGTCCACCTTTCAGTGCTAAAAAAAGGTGGTCGCGAATAAATAAAATCCGGGGGCTGGGCTACAGAAAAGGGGCAACAACACTTATATTCAGCGGCTGGTCAGGATAATCCTTCTGCATGGTAGATACGCAAACAATTATTTGTTTTTACACTTAGCCTGGACATTCCATTTAAAGGGGTTAATCGATACAATGTGACTCCGCCTTATGTGCAAAACGGCATATACATTGTTTTCCGTCCTTACTGAGATAAATCAAGGCAACCAGATGTGCGATATTTCCTTGAAGGCATTTTGCTAGTGATCCAACTGATTTTCTTAACTCTGATTTCAAGAAGTTAAAGTAAGGCCAGTCTCATTGGTTTATTACAACAGTTGGTTTATTACTAGTGTTGGGCGAACCCCCCCAAGGTTCGGTAGAATTCTATGAGAGCTGCGCTTAGTATGTTTATGATCTGCGACCTGACCAGGTGGCCAAACTGTAGTTTACAAATTAGATAAGTGAACGTGAGAGGTAGATCAGGCAACAAAGGGTTAGTCACACTTTGTTGTCCCAATTCTTCTCACTACAGGTGCGCTAATTTGTTTGACAAAAAAAAAAAGGAAATCAGAATCAATTAGTGTGAATTTGTTTCCTTTCGTTTTCAGTATGTATTTAGGCTGCAGTCTTATAGTAGTGACAGAGCTGTGGCTAATACCCGTGTCAGATGGCTAAAAAGTTATTGTAAAGACACTTACCCAACTATAGTTCATCCAATATGTTAGTAATCCACCTGATGAACTATTGTGGTTGCTAAGTATAAGGACGATCCAGTTGTTTAATTACGTCTTCAAAGCTTCATTCCAGATATACCGTATATACTCGAGTATAGGCCGACCCGAATATAAGCCGAGGCCCCTAATTTTACCACAAAATAATGGGAAAAGTTATTGACTCGAGTATAAGCCGAGGCCCAAAAAGTGGGCTGAAAAACTTGGCTTATACTCGAGTATATACGGTATATATATATATATATATATATATATATACACATATGCACACACAATGTACACACACTGACCGTATGTACACATATATACACACACATAAATGATATACAGTACATACATATGCACACTATACACACAAATACACACAATGTACTCACACTGACCGTCTTGTCTATGTCCAGCTTGAGGCGCTTCTGGCTGATGCTCTTCTGCAGGCAGCAGGTCTGGCCGAGGAATGGCGCGGAGGGGGGCGGCGGCCCATCCCGGCTGTTCTCCGTGCTGAAGCCGTTCATGCCGCCTCTCTGTCACCCTCCAGCGGGCTCCAGACATGCCGGGCCTTACCCGGACACACTGCAGCAACCGAGGAATGGCGCGGAGGGGGGGCGGCGGCCCATCCCGGCTGTCCTCCTCCGTGCTGAAGCCGTTCATGGCCGCCTCTCCGTCACCCGCCAGCGCGCTCCGGACACACTGCAGCAACCGACCCTGACAACGGAAGTCCCGCCCCCAACCTGCTACACGTCCAGTGGCCGTCAAGTCAGGTGGGCGGGGTTCACCTGTGCTAAGGCGAGTGAGGATTGGCTGGCACTGGCGTCAGTCGCGATGGATGGAGTCACGCCTTTTCCAACAAGTTTGTGCAGCTCAGCTCCTCAGTTAGGTCACCGACATTAGTGATTGACTCGAGTATAAGCCGAGGCGGCTTTTTTCAGCCCAAAAAGTGGGCTGAAAAACTCGGCTTATACTCGAGTATATACGGTATATTAAAATGTATATCTCTTGAAGTCCAAAGGAGAAGTTCGCTCTTTTTGGGTTGTTTGCGGGTCTAATGATCACAATATGGCTGTCCGCTACAAGCACACTGCGCTTGTAGTGGGCAGCCATATTGGATACTAACATATTGGACACATTATAGGCAAGTCTGTTTGTGAAGAACCAGCACTCCAAAAAGTTCATGCAAAAGGTTGTATTCGCTACATCATATAGATATTACAGCGGTGGAAGTGAGTCGACGTTTCGGGGTGCACTGCGGCCCCCTTCATCAGGACCCACCACATGTACAAGAAGAGACATTATAGGCAGTGACAACAGCTCACAGTAGAGTTATTCAGGGGCCCAGGGTAGGTTTTGTACCTCCGGGCCAGGCAGGTAAGTGTCTTTACAATAACTTTTTAGCCATCTGACACTTGATTATTGGCCGCAGCTCTGTCACTACTATTAGACTATTAATACATACTGAAAATGAAAGGAAACAAATTCACATTGATTCTGATTTCCTTTTTTCCTTTTTACTGTCAAAAATATTAGCACGCCTGTAGTAAGAAGAATTGGGACAACAAAGTGTGACTAACCCTTTGTTGCCTGATCTACCTCTCACGTTCACTTATCTAATTTGTAACCCCCAAGGTTCGGGTTTGGCAAGTTCAGGCGAATTTTGAATTAAAGTTTGGTTCGGGGACCCGAACCTGGTCCCCATTGAAATAAATAGGTACATGAGCTATAGGGGGCCATCCTGCCCCACTCCTCACCCACCCGGGCAGAGGGGTAAGTGTCTGTCAAGAGGCAGAATCAAGGCTGTAAAAAATAAAATTCTGATGTCGGGCTGTCATGATGGGGATGTCGCAGAGTGTGCAGCAGGAAGCGGCTGTAGCTTTCCTGATTGGTTCCCTGGTCGGCAGTCAGTGTTCCGGCTGTCAATTGGGCTACGGCTGGGGCAATAGAAAGATGGCCGCCACTACCATGAGTGAGACCACTCCTAGTGCCAGGAAAAGTGTTAAATAAACCACGCCCCCTCATTGAGGTATGGATAGATCACTTTGAATAGGCAAATGAATCATTTATTGATGCAGATCTGTATGTTACACCTCAAAGAGGTACAAAGAAGAACAACGAGGGACAGGGGGACATGGACTCCGAAGAGGCACAGTCCCTCCAAATCAGGGACAGTTGGGAGGTGTGCTTCTAGCGCCAGCTGCCAGTGTCCTCACTTATGAGAGCGGCGGCCATCTTTCTGTAGCCCCACCCTTAGCCTATTTGACAGCTGGAACGCCAACCACCTACCAGAGACAGCTCTGCATAGGTAAGCTGGGTTGATCGGCTGCTCAGGGCTGACCTCAAACACAAACTTCTGCCTTAAAGCGGCCCAAAACCGGCTGAACTTGGGAAATACATTTGGCCAAAGCCCTTGCCGATACTCTTCTTAGGGTTTGGAACTAGAAATGGATATTTAGCTTATCAAATTGTCCTGGGACACTGATTTCTTTGCTCTCCCTCTCTGTAAGATGGCAGGCGGTCGGTTATTGCATAGATGTGGCAATGACATATGTGACACACACAACAGTGGAAATGAATGGGGGAGGCGGAGCTTTACAGCTAAAACAGGCGCCATTATCTGGGATTAGAGTGAAGCATGAGCAGTGAAAATTGGCAAAAGGTGCTCTTCATGGGGAGAGCAATTCAGGGGAGGCTAGTTTAAAATGTGGGTTTTGGTCCACTTTGCAGTTCAGGTGCACCCAACATTATTTATTGCAAAAAAATGTATACATAAGAACTGGAATAAAGTGAAGTGATGTCAGCGAATGATCCTCGCAGATCCGGCGAGCCCAGTGCGCATAATGGCAACCAGAGAATACGGCTGAAGACATCAAATGGATCCTTGTCCCGAATGAAACAAGCGGCTTTGTAAGGGAGGAAAGTGGGGCTCCAGCAAGTGTATAAGAAGGCAGGGAAGCAAGCCGCGAGTCTAAGCTCCCCCCCTCCATTCAGGAACAACAAGGCACGGCGGCTGCTCTACTTAATGGCAGAGGTTCTTTCTGCCGCAGACCCCAAAGATGCCATTTTTACCGCAGCCAATCTGGCTTCTTGCCAAACAAAAATAGGCTTAATAGGCACAACACCAACAGCTGTGCTCACCTTACCTTACCCCAAGCGCAGTCTGGATTGTGAATGTGGAGGCTAATTTAAGACTAGCGCTACGTATTGTCAGGTGAGCGCCTGTGAAGCAGCGCTTAGAGCAACCGCTATGTTGTAAGCGGGTGTCGGGCACTGTGACGTAGCTTAACGGGCGGACAAGTGGCGCTGTACTATCCTGTCCAGCAGTAATAAATGTAATGTGCGCTGGGCGCTGTAGAAGCTTCTCCCTGATTCACTGCAGAGCCAATGGAGAACGCTAGGTGGTGTCCTGTAGTCAAAGCGACCAAGACTCTACGCTACATCTAACAACAGGACAATGATGCAGCGAGTGTGAGGTGGCGCCAGTTAAGTGCGTCCGGCACTCGGTGGTGAAGCCCAAATTCAAGAAAAAACTACACACAACCAGCGTCGGCGCTCTAAAGCTGGGCGCTCTAGCATCGAGCACCAGACGCTATGTGATAAAAGTCTGTTTCTAAACACATAAACACCAGCACCAGAGAGAAACATATGGCATGACATTGTTATAACACTGACACCGCAAATTCCGCAATGGCCGACCTCTGCACATACAATTCTGCATTAAAAAAAAAACACAATATAAGTGTTTGGCTGTCGGGCAGGAGAGGCCATACATTGATTTGAACCAAAAAATTTACTTTAGCAACACGCTATTTAAACTCAACCAAATGAAACTCTATTGAAATGTATGGGAGAGCGACACTGGTACTACATGGCGCTGATGAACTGAGACTGACTTTCTTAAATGTGGTTTCACATACAGCGCCCAGCGTTCATCTGACGCCATGTGCCACTACCTGGCATTATCGTTTCTTAAATAACCCCCATAGTCAATGATGTGAGCAGAACTATGGCCAGAATGCTGCCCCTAGTGGCCCCCTAGCAGCTCCATACACAGGGAGCCAACGGCAAAACGCAATCTCTCTGCGGCTGGCCTTAGAAAAGTGCAGATGGCGAGGCCACACAGGGCGCCATCATCCTAGGGACACGGATTGGTCCCTGGACTTACTTTTTCCTTCCCTTTCACCATCTTTTTTTAACATTCCCCTTTTATTGGTCTTATTTCACATTGCCTCCTTCTTCCTCTCTTTTTCATGTTTCTCTTATCTTTCATTTTTTTAAAGACTTTCTTTTTTCACACCCCTCTTTCACTCTTTTCCACATTTCATCCTTCTTTCTCTCTTTTTCCCATTCCCTCTTTCTTTCTTTCTCTCTTTTTCACATCCCCTCCTTTTCTCTCTTTCTTTTCCACATTACATCCTTCTTTTTCTCCACATTCCCTCCTTCTTTCTCTCCACATTCCCTCCTTCCTTCTCTCCACATTCCCTCCTTCTCTCTCTTTCTTTTCCACATTACATCATTCTTTCTCTTCACATTCCCTCCTTCTTTCTCTCCACAATCCCTCATTTTTTTCTCTCCGCATTCCCTTCTTTATTCTCTCCACATTCCCTCCTTCCTTCTCTCCACATTCTCTCCTTCTCTCTCTCCACAATCCCTCCTTTTTTGTCTCCACATTCCTTCCTTCATTCTTTTCTTTTTCACATTCCCATAACTCCTCCCTCTCCCTCATTTCTGCATTTCCTTCATGCCTCCTCTTCCCCTTATTTCTCTTCATCTCTATCTTTTTAACATTCCTCTAATCTTTCTTTTTCACATTTCTTTCATTTTTTTCTTTTCTGACACCCCACCTGTGCATTTTTTTTACTTTCCCTGCTTTTTACACTCTTTCTCACATTCCCTCAATCTTTCTCTTGTTTACATTCCCTCAATCTTTCTCTCTTTTCCACTTTTTTTCACATTCATCCTCCTGTTCTTTTTCACATTCTCATAACTCCTCCCTCTCCCTCATTTCCGCACTTCCTTCAAATCTCCTCTTCCCCTTATTTCACTTCATCTGTATCTTTTTAACGTTCCTCTTATCTTTCTTTTTTGACGCCCCTCTTGTGCTATTTTTTTTTACATTCATTTCTCTCTTTCTCATATTTCCTCAGTCTTTCACTTTTTTCTTGATCCTCACCAGGGAAGAGGACGTGGAGGCTGATTCATTACTAACGCCGGGTATAGACAGATGAGCGTCTGTATAACGGCGCTTAGAGCGACCGCTAGTAGACGCTGTGAGAGGGTATCAGGCGCTGTAACAGAAGGACACACACACAGCGTGGGCGCTCTAAAGCTGGTCACTGTAGCATAGAGCGCTCAATGCTGTGTGATCAAAGTCTGTTTTTGAACACATAGCCACCAGTAACAAAGTGAAAACACATGGAATGACATTGTTTTAACACTGTGACAATAACACTTTAGTGCCAGACCTGTAATGACAATTCTACATAAAAATATAAAAAGTCAAAAAAGTTTCTAAAAGTGTTTGTTTGCAGCCAGGAGAGGTCACACAATGATTGAATGATTTAAACACAAGCAAATGAACGTCCATTGAAATGTATGGGAGAGCGACACTGAGCGAAAGGTAATACCTGGCACTCTGGAAGCTAGAGCGCCGGCGCTATATGCTGAGCCGCCTGTAATAATACATGTGACACTACATGACTCTGTCACCAGATTCACTTTCATAAATGTGGTTTCTCATACAGCGCCCGGTGTTTACCAGACGCTGCCTGCCACTACGAGGCACTACCTGGCGCTATCCCTTCTTAAATAACCCCCATAATAAAAAAAAGTCTGAGTAACTATGTATAGCGAAACAACCCAAACAGCAAGTCACAATTGCCCTTAAATGTCCTGAAAATGTCTGCCAGAGCTTCTGTTCAGTCTCAGTCTTGTGTAAGGTAAATGGCAGCCAGGCGGCGGCGACTCCAGCGTCCAGCCTCTCACTCCTCAGATGATCGGCCATTAGCGTTTGGAATCCGATGTGTACGTCTTGTTTCTTTAATCCAGAATGCGGTATACAGTAGCACGATGCCAAATTCAATCTCCCCCCCCCCCCCCCGTGGCCTGTGCCATGTGTGATTAGTCTCCCTCATAACAGGCTGCTTCATCCAAACATGCCTCAGACACTGGGCCTAGTGTGCGCCATGGCCGCCCTCAGCCCAACCTCGCTGTGCAAACAGCCTGTTCCAAAGTGTCCTCCAAAAAGCTTAATGTATATCTGTTCCAGGCCACGTATAGGCCGCTCAAAGCATTTTTCACATGTATTTATGCAAATGGCCATTACCTTAAAGCGGAAGTTGAGGTAAATATTAGAAAGTAGATGCAGACCGAGATGCAGGCCTATATTTCCGTCGCTCCCGTATCCCATGTGTGAATCCAGACTTTCCTCAGCTTACTCCGGGCTGTGACCACAGATGACCACGGAGCTTGCGGTTGACATCACAGTCCAAGCTGAGGTCTGGGTTGACCATAAGAGATGAGTGAACTTCATTAAAAAAAATGGTTCAGACGATTCACCGTATTTCTCAAACCATCGAACTAAAGGGGTGGGGGGCTTTGCTCAGCTTCCATGGCAGTTAGTACGGGAGCCTCTGGCCAGCTTCCAAGGTGTTGGGTGGGGGAGCCTCTGTCTGGCTTCCAAGGAGGTTGGTGGGCGTGGCTTTAGTTTGCTTCCCTGGCAGCTAGCGTGGGAATTTCCGGACAGCTTCCGAGGTGGAAGGTGAAGGGGACCTCTGGTTGGCTTGTAAGGCATCGAGTGGGGGGGGGGGCTCTGGCTGGCTGCTGAGATAGCGGGCAGGGTGGGCCTCTGGCCAGCTTCCAAGGTGTTGGGTGGAGGGGCCTCTGTCCGGCTTACAGGGTGGTTGTTGGTGGGCTTTGGTCAGCTTCCATGGCAGCTAGTGCAAGGGCTTCAGGTCAGCTTCCGAGGCGGCAGGTGGGGGGGCTTCTGAGGCATTGAGCGGAGGGCCTCTGGCCGGCTTCTGAGGCATTGAGCGGAGGGCCTCTGGCCGGCTTCTGAGGCGTTGAGTGGAGGGGCTCTAGCTGGTTTCTGAGATGATGGGTGGGGTGGGCCTCTGGCCAGGTTCCAAGGTGTTGGTTAGGGGGCCTCTATCTGGCTTCCAAGGTGGTTTGTGGGGGGGGGGGGGGGGGCTTTGGTCAGCTTTCGTGGCAGCTAGTACAGGAGATTCAGTCCAGCTTCCGAGGCGTTGAACGAAGGGGCTCTGGCTGGCTTCTGAAGCATTGAGTGGAGGGGCTCTGGCTGCCTTCTGAGGCAACGAGTGGGCCTCTGGCCAGCTTCCAAAGTGTTGGCTGGGGGGGCCTCTGTCCAGCTTCCAAGCTTCCAAGGTGGTTGGTGGGGGGGCTTTGGTCAGCTTCCGTGGCAGCTAGTGCAGGAGCTTCAGGCTAGCTTCCGAGGTGGCAGGTGGAAGCTGGCCACTAGACTCTAGGGCAGGGGTCCCCAACCTTTCCTAGGAGCCACATTCAGCAATGACAGATAGCTGGGAGCCACATTCAACATGAATGGATCATAAAGGCTACATACAATTCCTGGCATGCTCTGATGCTTCTGTGCAGCATGTAGAGCAGGGACGGTGTGTCCAAGCTGCTCATGTGTTGGATCTCAGGTCGAGAATACATTGAAACCAGGGGATTTCACATTGCAGATCTTCCTGAATTCCGAAGAATAATCTTCCAGGGGGGGGGGGGGTCGGGGGGAATTGGTCTGTTTAAAATTACTGTATAGGGGGGCTTTGAAAGACTTTCTGCCCAGAGGCCTTCACCCGACTTAATCCAGTTCTGCTTGGGGCTCAAAGAGCCTAGTCCTGGGCGCCATGTACCCCCAGTGTGCTAGGCCTCCACATGCTCAGGTCTACCAGACACCCGGCAAGCCATATGTGGCTCCTGAGCTACAGGTTGGGGACCCCTGCAAACCTTATGAAGAAACCCATGTTTGAAACAAAACTTCCTTCAGCGTCTATCTATGGGTCTACCTATGGGTTTGATGTGTTTTGCAGCTCTACAACTTTCTATCTTCAGTGACTAAACAAAAATTCAGGTGAGAGCTCACAAAAAATACCAAAAAGGACATAAAAGGAGCCCAATTTGTTACCCATCAAAGTTTTTTTCTGGAAGATTAAAATGAACATTACTGTCTGTTTCCCGGTCGTAAAGTCTTGTGTACACTGATCTGTCCCTCAAAACCCAAATCTCTGCCAAAATGACCATTATCTCCACTCTACCCACTTACCATTGCTTTGCAGGGCTGGATTATGAGGGGGGCGCAAGGGGCGTGCACTCCAGAGCCTCCACCACTTGCCCTGCAATAGGGGACCTCCACAAACCTTTGGGTTATGGTCTGGTCCAGGAGGCTTTTCAGTCTTTGGTCTGACGGTCCACGGGGCCAGCAATTAAGCTATCGGCAGCAGTGAGGGCGCGCCTGGGCAAGCCTAGTTTGTTTTTGCAATCCTGCAGCCAAATCCACCACGGAGAATCTAGAGCAGCAAAGCCGCCGTCACCAACGCTACAGTGATGGGTGCAGAGCTGTCACTGCACATAAGCCACCAAGCACAGCCGCTGGCAGCTCAGTGCAGGGAACTGTTTTCTGCTGGACCAGCCGGGCGACTACACTACCCCCCACCCAGAATGGCAAAGCAGGAGTTCTCGAGCAGCACGCACCCGCACAAGGGTGGCACAAGGGACTCCATCTGACGCTCCAGTAAGTAGGCGGGTGCCAGACAACCACCAATCAGTTACTTGGCTGGACTATTATTTTAAAGGAAACAAAAATACTGTATCTGAGGCCTCCACCAGATTTTGTGCCCAGGGGCCTCCACCACACTTAATCCGGCCCCGTTGCTCTGTATAATGCGCTTTGATGGTAGACCTCCATGACACAAATTGCCTCAATCAACCCTCTAATTTGCTTCCCATTCCACCTCCTCTAACTACTAATCAACCCTGAATATGTTTTTCTATGTAACAATTAAAACGCTGCCCAAATTGCTGCGGCGGCTAATTGATTTTGCAAGGCCTTGGAAATACGAAGCGTGATAAAGGGGCTTCGCTTTATCTACTGTATTGTGTAATGTCCTTATAAACAAATAAGTTATTCATGAAAAGCACCAGAAGAAACTCTTCCCCATACAAAACTTTTTTTTTGTGTTGTTGTTGGTTACTGTAATTACTGTAATGCGCATTTTTGTTTCCAGTTTCTGCATTTGTCTTTCCTAACATCAAGTTTCAACGCAAGTTTCTTTTTGGACTTGCAGTTTGTCATTTTTTTCACCTCTGTTTTTGGTGCCACTATTTTTTATTTTATTTTTTTTGTCCTATTGAACAGTTGGTTTGTAATCAATTGCAACCCTTGTCATTCAGGCCTCTGTGCAGCAGCTGGTCACAGGAGGCCTCCGTTTCATTGGTCACCGGCCAGTTCGCCCGTCCAGCTGTCTTTTTATGCGTCTCTAATTCTTAATGCTGTTTCTTCCACTTAAGAGTTCCTTTTTTTTTGTAAGGCTATTTTAAAGTTGCCTTTCTCAATGTAACTATTACGGCATGGCTCACCAGCAGACGGTTGTGAAAAAAAAAGGGGGGAGAAGGAGGCGTGATTGTAGGGGAGGGGGGTGATTATCAAAAGTTGTATTCATTGCAGAGCACTTTGGCATTAAGTATTTTTTTGTAATATTCAACATTATATTAGTTGATATAAAGCGTTGATATAAAGCCTGCTGACAGATCAAAGGTTTTGCTGGTAAAATGATATTTAAGGCTAAGGCATTAATAGCCATCAAGTTCCTTTTAGGATTTGCAAAATAGGGGGTCTGGGGGGTGGGGGGCCTCCCAAGAAAAACTAGCAGGAAGGTCTGGGAGTCTGCATTTTTCTAATGAAAAGGAAGCGAGTGAGGGCATAAGGGACCCAGAAAGAGGTAATGACCCACAAAATAGAGGGGGCTGTTCTGCACGCCGTTTCACTCCTTTAGATTACAGGGACGGGGTCCAGATTGTAAAATAAAAAAAAAAGGTCATAGTCTTCTGACTGTTGCGTCAAAGACAGTTAAGCCCTCCAGCTATTATTTTTAAACTAGAAGTATAATGTCAGAGGCTGAGACCGCTATACAAACTTACCAACATTTCAGGGTGGGAAAGAGGGACATTTGTTAAATTAGGCCACGCCCCCTCATTGAGGGATGGATAGGAGATAAGTTGTAACAGTACAACAATATAAACACTTTAAAAAGGCAAATGTATCATTTTTTGATGCAGATCTGCATGTTACACCTCAAAGAGGGACAAATAAGAACAATGAGGGGCAGGACATGGACTCAAAAAAGGGAAAGTCCCTCCAAATCAGGGACACTTAGGTGGTATGCACTATAGACCAATACACAAAGCATGAACGAAACTCTCATCCTCTTTAAAATGGAGCAAACCCCCTGCTCAGTTTGCCGCCCCCCCCATCTGAGCAGCTGAGCAATGCTGCCATCCCAGTGGTGGCCCAGTTTGTGTAAAAAACAGGGTTTCCACCCCCGAGGTCAGGTCCACCCAGCGCTGTTAAGATTGCCGATTGGATGGGTCGGGGGACATGCTGTATGAGGTGCTGGGTGACATGCACCAGCCCGCTGGCTGCAACCACGGCTTTTGATGCAGGGGATGCCATTTAGGAAGCCCGGGCGCACACAACTACAGGGAAGCCGTGGATGCGGCGGACGGAGATTGCAGCATCGCTGGAGCCGCCGATAAAGGTCAGTATACTGAGTGGGTTTCACGTAGAGGAGCATAGGATGCCCCAGGGGTAGGCTAGCAGCTGGCCCTAGAATCTTTAAGAATCCTTTAGACGGCATGCTCCCTGTAGCGGGGCACTCTCGGATCTGCTCCTGGACGAGGGGCTTGAGCAGATCCGAGCGCGCTGATTGGACAAGCGGCCAGGACTGGGAAGAGGTGAGTTTGTTCGGGCGACCTGGGGGGGTGCCCCAGGGGCAAGAACCAAAACCCAGGATATTCAAAATCCTGGGTTTTGGGCCACTTTAAAAATGTGAGTTTTGGTCCTCTTTAAGTTAATTTTCACCGGTAACCATTATGCAAGTCTTTGTACATGAATTACACATTTTGCTTTTTTTTAATATGTTGTTTAACCCCCCCCTCCCAAAAAAAAAAATATATATATATATAGAAGCATTGCACATAATTCTTTGCTTGGTACACTGGCAGCTGCCCAAAAGGGAACTCTGGGTCACATGACTTCTAAGTATTGTGTCGGTTACAAGCAGTTATTCTATGAATGGTGCATTGTGAAATGAAAGTTTCTTCTGCCTTTATAACACGCTCTGTGCAATTCCCTCTTGGATGTTAAAACTATTAATGATTTTATACTCTATGAAAGAGATTCTGTGTAATTTGTCATTCGCTCGAGTGAGAGTTGAGCTGCTTCCAGTCCGAGCTCCGGCCATGGAAAATAGAGTATGTAAGCTGGTAACTGTACTGTGTAGAGCCATAAGTGGTTGCGCCCCCCCCCCCCGAGCCTCAACGCAAAGGTTAACCAGGGCCTCATGGTATCTCCTCAGAATTGACGTACACACAAACAGGTTTGGACAAGGCTTATAGAGGGCTTCCACTGGTTTCAGCAATTCTGTAGCTTTCAGTTAAACATCCCATCTAGGGATGAGCGAATCGATTCGGACGAACCCGAATTCGTTCCGAATTTCATGAAAAATTTGATTCTGAACGAATCCGAATTTCCCCGCGATTCGATCGATCGAAGTTTTCCTTTAAACTCCATTTATTTCAATTACAGGCATTCTAAAATGGTGGATGAACATGTCCAGACATATCCCCTAGGGGCAAGTTATCATGGGAAGGTCACATGCAGCCTATCAGCAGCCAGGAAGCCCGGTGACGTCACCATGCTATATAAACGGCGGCTTCTTTCCTTTTGCGCATTTCAGCCTTGCATTCCAGAAACAGCGGTGGTTGCTGCAGACAGGGAGAGACTTAGAGATAGGCAGGGACAGTCGTTGAGACCCACAGAGAGGCAGACAGAACCAGGGAAAGATAGGAAAAAATCGGGAACGATTGGGAGCGATCCAGGCAGGGACAGTGAGAGGGAAAGCTTTTTTTTATTTTCATTTGCCAGATCAGTTTTCAATCAGTGTCCTTTGTGCTGTAAATATTCCTTGCCACTGTGCATCCCATCTTGGCAGTGGTATATTTAACCCTATCTGTTATACACAAGCATTTCTCATAACTGGATTAGTTTAAATTTCTTTTTGTCTGCTGTAAAAACCCCAGGCCACATGGCCATTCCATTTCAGCACATGTGACCCTATCTTTTATACTAAATCAGCTTGTTCAGCCTCAGGTTTATTAAGCTATTGCATTTTGATTTGGTTTTTGGCCTCCTGTAAAAACCCAAGCCCACATGGGCATCCCAAACCAGCACATGTGACCCTATCTTTTATACTAAATCAGCTTGTTCATCCTCAGCTTTATTAAGCTATTGCATTTTGATTTGGTTTTTGTCTGCTTTAAAAACACCAGCCCACATGGGCATCCCAAACCAGCACATGTGACCCTATCTTTTGTACTAAATCAGCTTGTTCGGCCTCAGCTTTATTAAGCTATTGCATTTTGAATTGGTTTTTGTCTGCTTTAAAAACACCAGCCCACATGGGCATCCCAAACCAGCACATGCCACCCTATCTGTTATACTTAGGCCCTTATTTAGCAAGGGATAGCGCCAGGTAGCGAATGGTGAGCGAACGGTAATGACGGTCACCGCCACGAGAACGCCGGCTCCCCTCCGCAATCACACATTTGTCAAGCCGATCCTGCTTAGCGACTGACAGAGCGCCAGATAGCGAATCATTCATCATTATTCCAGCCTCACCCCACAGCGCCAGCGAGCAACCTTGAACAGCGACAGGTATGACCTCTCGCTACCTGGCGCTCTCCAATGCATTTCAATGGAGCAATCTTTAAATATTCTTAATTAATTGCTATTAATGTTTTTTTTTTTTTTTTTTTTAATGGCAAAAATTCTGTGACCACTTCTGCCATGTTAGATATTTTTTTTAAGGTAAAAAAAAAAAAAAAAAAAAATTTGTGCAGAATTGATATTACAAGTCTGATATTAATGTATTCATATTACAAAATGTTTTTAAAAACTTGTTTTTTTTTTCAAAAATATGGTTGTTTGGAGGTTAAAAAACTACTTTTAACCCATCGCCACCAGCGCTCTGTGGTTTAAACAAGCATTTCACAGCGCGAGAATTTTTTGAGCGTGATTTGTTAATGAATATACTGGGAGCCGTTCGCTATGGCCATTCGCTGTCATGCGCTCCCATACAGCTCGGAACCTGTCAAACAGCGACTCCTAACCCCGTATTCAATATTACCGCACACCGACTGAGTCGCTGTCAACAACCGAACAACGGCCAAGCACAGCGAATACTAGCGGGCGCTGTGAAAATACCGCTACTGTCGCTCATCTGTCGCTACCTGACGCTATTAATGAATCGGCCTCTAAGTAAGCTTGTTCAGCCTCAGCTTTATTAAGCTATTGCATTTTGAATTGGTTTTTGTCCTGCTGTCAAAACACCAGGACGCAGGGTATCCCAAACCACCACGTTGCACCCTATCTTTTATACTAAATCAGCTTGTTCAGCCTCAGCTTTATTAAGCTATTGCATTTTGAATTGGTTTTAGTCCTGCTGTCAAAACACCAGGCCGCAGGGTACCCCAAACCACCATGTTGCAAACTATCTGTTATACTAAATAAGCTTGTTCATCCTCAGCTTTATTAAGCTATTGCATTTTGAATTGGTTTTTGTCCTGCTGCCAAAACACCAGGCCGCAGGGTATCCCAAACCACCATGTTGCAACCTATCTGTTATAATAAATAAGCTTGTTCATCCTCAGCTTTATTAAGCTATTGCATTTTGAATTGGGTTTTGTCTGCTTTAAAAACACCAGTCCACATGGGCATCCCAAACCAGCACATGCCACCCTATCTGTTATACTAAGTAAGCTTGTTCAGCCTCAGCTTTATTAAGCTATTGCATTTTGAATTGGTTTTTGTCCTGCTGTCAAAACACCAGGCCGCAGGGTATCCCAAACCACCACATTGCACCCTATCTGTTATACTAAAAATGCTTGTTCAGCCTCAGCTTTATTAAGCTATTGCATTTTGAATTGGTTTTTGTGCTGCTGTCAAAACACCAGGCCGCAGGGTATCCCAAACCACCACGTTGCACTCTATCTTTTATACTTAATCAGCTTGTTCAGCCTCAGCTTTATTAAGCTATTGCATTTTGAATTGGTTTCTGTCTGCTTTAAAAACACCAGCCCACATGGGCATCCCAAACCAGCACATGTGACCCTATCTTTTATACTAAATCAGCTTGTTCAGCCTCAGCTTTATTAAGCTATTGCATTTTGAATTGGTTTTTGTCCTGCTGTCAAAACACCAGGCCGCAGGGTATCCCAAACCACCACGTTGCACCCTATCTGTTATACTAAATAAGCTTGTTCATCCTCAGCTTTATTAAGCTATTGCATTTTGAATTGGTTTTTGTCCTGCTGTCAAAACACCAGGCCGCAGGGTATCCCAAACCACCACGTTGCACCCTGTTATACTAAATAAGCTTGTTCATCCTCAGCTTTATTAAGCTATTGCATTTTGAATTGGTTTTTGTCCTGCTGTCAAAAAAACAGGCTCTAGGGTATCCCAAACCTGCACGTTGCACCCTATCTGTTATACTAAATAAGCTTGTTCAGCCTCAGCTTTATTAAGCTATTGCATTTTGAATTGGTTTTTGTCCTGCTGTCAAAACACCAGGCCGCAGGGTATCCCATATTGCCAATTTTCATAGTATCTGGTGCAGAGAAGCAGTTCCTCACTTTATTTAGCTTCTGCTTTTTAAAGTAAACACATTTTTTAAAGTACCTATTGCGCATTTCAAATACATAAAAATGTCAGGCAGACAAGTGCCAGAATGTTCAAAGAGGAGTGGCAGAGGCAAAGATTCAGCAGGCAGAGGTCGCAGCAGACTAGGGGCGAGTGGCAGTAGGAGACAAGGTGAGAGACCTGATCTGCCAGTATCTGCTAGCGGTCGTGTCTCCACCAGTAACGCATCTGCCATGGTAGATTGGTTAACGCGGTCATCTACATCATCACAAGTTACATCTGAGACCCCCAGTCTAGGGTCGGTAGGTTCCTCTGACACAACCCTGAGTTGGCATGCCCCTAGAGCAGTCCCTGTCCTCCTATTGCCTCTGTCCTACGCCATTCCCTCCCCCAGCGACGTATCCTATGCTTTGGGTTCAGCTCCACTTTTTAGTGAGGAGGCCGATCAGATAGAGGACAGTCAGCAGCTACTGCCCAGCCAAGAAATGGAGGTGGCTTCCTTCGCTAGGCAGACAAATAGTGATGTGGAGGAAACCGAGAACATCAGTGACGTGCAGCCACAACTCGGTGATGATGATGATGAAGAAGCCGATCGCACTTGGGAGCCGGGTGCAGAAGGGGCTTCATCGTCATCATCAGGAGAAGAGGGGCGCAGGTTGCCCCGGAGTCAGCAGCTGAGGCAGCAAGGTGTTAGCAGCATGGTTGGCAGTCAGCATGGGGGCACAATTGTAAAGCCTGGAGCCAAACGGGGCCGGGGCCGGGGTAGAACACCTGCTGCACGGCAGGCTACCTTATCGGGAGGTAGTGGAGCAGGGGTTCCTGGAGTTGGCGACAGTAGCAGTGAATCAGTGCGTCCTGTTGGTGGGAAACGTAGCTACTCGGCAGTGTGGCAGTTTTTCCTGAAGCATCCGCAGGAGGGTAACATGGCCACATGCAAGATATGTAGGCAGAAGGTGAAGCGTGGCCAGGGCCCAAATGTTGGCACCACGGCCCTGCGTCAACATATGATGCGTCTCCGTAAAGCGGCCTGGGAGAACCGAGGCTCTGAAGAGGTGGTCCAGCCTGCCTCCTCACCAAGCGGCACGCCGCTCCCAATTTCTGCCAGCCAAGGCTCCAGCACCTCAGCCGAAGGCAGCTGTGCATCATACCCATCCTCTGTCGCTCCTCCTGATGCTCCTGCTCCTCCTCCTCCAAGTCATGCATCCCGCCAGCAATCCATCAGCGAACCCATGTCCAAGGGACAGCAGTATGCGCCCACTCATCCTACGGCGCAGAAGCTGAATGTGCTCCTGTCCA
This sequence comes from Gastrophryne carolinensis, assembly GCA_027917425.1. Taxonomy (NCBI): domain Eukaryota; kingdom Metazoa; phylum Chordata; class Amphibia; order Anura; family Microhylidae; genus Gastrophryne; species Gastrophryne carolinensis. The sequence continues at coordinate 22,743,448 of CM051238.1, forward strand.
AGTTGCTGGTGCTGCAGTTGCTCCCTTTTCAGGTGGTGGACTCTGCACCTTTCAGAGAACTGATGGCTTGTGACGAGCCGAGGTGGAGAGTCCCAAGCCGTCATTTCTTTGCCAAGAAGGCAGTACCAGTGCTGCACACTTTTGTTGAACGGAAGGTGGGCCAGTCCTTGAGCCTGTCGGTGTGTAGCAAAGTGCATGGCAGCGCCGACGTCTGGAGCTGTAACTACGGTCAGGGACAGTACATGTCGTTTACGGCCCACTGGGTGAATGTGGTCCCTTTGCAGCAGCAGCAGCAACTTGGACAGGTCACGCCGCTTCGGCCTCCGCGCTCCCTGGCCGTTGGGCCTGAGACACCATGTGACTCGGCCTCCTCATCCTCCGCCATCTCCTCACCCTCCACTGTAGGGTCAAGTCTCTGTGCCTCTCCAGTTTACCATGTGTGCAGGGCATGGAGGTGTCACGCTGTGCTTCACATGGCTTGTCTTGGCGAACGTAGTCACACAGGGGAGGAACTGCTTAAATTTATTCATCGAGAAATCCAAACATGGCTTACTCCAAGAAAAATGAAAATGGGAACCATGGTTACCGACAATGGGAAGAACATTTTGTCTGCGCTGCGCCAAGGAAGCCTGACCCATGCGCCCTGAATGGCTCATGTCTTCAATCTGGTTGTCAAGCGGTTTCTGAAGTGTTCCCCCGATCTGCAAGACATCCTAACAACTTCAAGGAAACTTTGCATGCACTTCAGTCACTCATACACTGCCAAACACACCCTTCTTGAGCTTCAGAACGGTAGCCCCCAACATAGTCTGATTTGCGATGTTTCCACCCGTTGGAATTCCACCCTTCACATGTTGGACCGATTATATGAACAGAGAAAAGCCATCACGGATTTACTGATGATCCAAGCGGATAGTGAGGACTCCCCTGTGTAACTTCAATGTCAACCGGTGGCAGCTCATACGTGACACCTGCCGTTTGCTCAGGCCCTTTGAGGAAGCCAATTAATTTGTCAGTCGGCAGGATTACGGGATGAACGATGTGATTCCACTGCTTCATGTACTACAGCACATGTTGGAAACCATGGCTGATCAGGGCACTGGAGACATGGCGTCTACATCTTACTACCACATGAACCCCGTTGGAGCTGAACTGGAGGAGGAGGAGGAAGAGGAGGAGGAGTGGCCCAGTGAAGCACAGTTTAGGCTTGGCAAAATGGCTGGTTTATCTAGTCAGTGGACAGGAGAGGAGGAGCAGGAGCAGCCAGAGGAGCTAGAGGGTTGTGAGGAGACGAGACAGAGGACCCAGACACACCGTGGCAGTATGCAGTGGAGATGGAGACAGGTAGTCCCTCCGAGTCACTTGCGCAAATGGCAGGAAGCATGCTCACGTGCTTGTGTAGTGACCCCAGAATTGTTTCCATTTGCCGGTGGGATGACTTCTGGCTCTCCACCTTATTGGACCCTCGCTTCCGGCACAAAATGGGGGCATTTTTTAAACCTGCCGAGAGGGAGGACAAACTGAACTACTACAAAGACATTCTACGTAGTCAGTTGGCCGATGCCTATCTGCGCCATGGTCCATACTCTTGCAGGTCTGACTCGGGGGGACCTCTGCGCTCACCTTCCACTGCCATGGCTGCTGGGGGGGTTGGCAGGAGCAGCAGCAGCAGCTCCATCAGCAGCAGCCTCAGTCTTCAGTCGCTAATGAGTAGCTAATGAGTAGCTTTCTACATCCATAGTGAGGCTACTCATGAGCAGCAGGAACACCTGGAGCCGGACCTGAACCAGCAGTTCATGTCATACCTTGACATGACCATGCCAACACACCTTGAGGATCCGCTGGACTTCTGGGCAGCCAAACTTGGCTTGTGGCCGCAACTAGCAGAGTTTGTCCTGGAAAAGCTGTCCTGCCCGGCAAGTAGCGTGCCATCTGAGCGGGTGTTTAGTGCGGCGGGGGCCATAGTTACGGCGAGGAGAACTCGTCTGTCAACTAAAAATGTGGAGAGACTCACCTTTGTGAAAATGAATCAGGGATGGATCAGCAAGGATTTCCACCCACCAATGGCTGATGCATGCGACTAGATTCAGCATGGTGCCACGTTTTACACTTTCCAAATGGTGCAAAACATATTTATGTCTTTAGGCCAATTTTGGGCTCCTGCTGATGCCAACTTCAGGGTTTGCCTTTCAGCCAATTTTGGGCCTCCTGCTGCTGCTGCTGCCAACTGCAGTGTGTCTTTCAAGCTATGTTTGGGCTCATGCTGCTGCTGCTTGCAACTCCAGGGTGTGATTCATCCAATTTTTGGCCTCCTGCTGCCAACTCCAGTGTCTCTTTCAAGCTATGTTTGGGCTCCTGCTGCTGCTGCTGCTGTTTGCAACTCCAGGGTGTGATTCATCCAATCTTTGGGCTCCTGCAGCCAACTCCAGTGTCTCTTTCAAGCTATGTTTGGGCTCCTGTTGCTGCTGCTGCTGCTTGCAACTCCAGGATGTGATTCATCCAATTTTTGGGCTCCTACAGCCAACTCCAGTGTCTCTTTCAAGCTATGTTTGGCCTCCTGCTGCTGCTTGCAACTCCAGGGTGTGATTCATCCAATTTTGGGGCTCCTGCAGCCAACTCCAGTGTCTCTTTCAAGCTATGTTTGGGCTCCTGCTGCTGCTGCTGCTGCTTGCAATGCCAGGGTGTGATTCAGCCATTTTTTGGGCTCCTGCAGCCAACTCCAGTGTCTCTTTCAAGCTATGCTTGGGCTCCTGCTGCTGCTGCTGCTTGCAACTCCAGGGTGTGATTCATCCAATTTATGGGCTCCTGAAGCCAACTCCAGTGTCTCTTTAAAGCAATGTTTGGGCTCCTGCTGCTGCTTGCAACGCCAGGGTGTGATTCAGCCATTTTTTGGGCTCCTGCAGCCAACTCCAGTGTCTCTTTCAAGCTATGCTTGGGCTCCTGTTGCTGCTGCTGCTTGCAACTCCAGTGTGTGATTCATCCACTTTTTGGGCTCCTGCAGCCAACTCCAGTGTCTCTTTCAAGCTATGTTTGGGCTCCTGCTGCTGCTGCTGCTTGCAACTCCAGGGTGTGATTCATCCAATTTTTGGGCTTCTGCAGCCAACTCCAGTGTCTCTTTCAAGCTATGTTTGGGCTCCTGCTGCTGCTTGCAACTCCAGGTTGTGATTCATCCAATTTTTGGGCTCCTGCAGCCAACTCCAGTGTCTCTTTAAAGCAATGTTTGGGCTCCTGCTGCTGCTGCTGCTTGCAACTCCAGGGTGTGATTCATCCAATTTTTGGGCTCCTGCAGCCAACTCCAGTGTCTCTTTCAAGCTATGTTTGGCCTCCTGCTGCTACTGCTTGCAACTCCAGGGTGTGATTCATCCAATTTTTGGGCTCCTGCAGCCAACTCCAGTGTCTCCTTCAAGCTATGTTTGGGCTCCTGATGCTGCTGCTGCTGCTTGCAACTCCAGGGTGTGATTCATCTAATTTTTGGGCTCCTGCAGCCAACTCCAGTGTCTCTTTAAAGCAATGTTTGGGCTCCTGCTGCTGCTTGCAACTCCAGGTTGTGATTCATCCAATTTTTGGGCTCCTGAAGCCAACTCCAGTGTCTCTTTCAAGCAATGTTTGGGCTCCTGCTGCTGCTTGCAACTCCAGGGTGGGATTCATCCAATTTTGGGGCTCCTACTGCCAACTCCAGTGTCTCCTTCAAGCTATGTTTGGGCTGCTGCTGCTCCTGCGGCTGCTTGCAACTCCAAGGTGTGATTCATACAATTTTTGGCCTCCTGCAGCCAACTCCAGTGTCTCTTTAAAGCAATGTTTGGGCTCCTGCTGCTGCTTGCAACTCCAGGGTGTGATTCATCCAATTTTTGGGCTCCTGAAGCCAACTCCAGTGTCTCTTTAAAGCAATGTTTGGGCTCCTGCTGCTGCTTGCAACTCCAGGGTGTAATTCATCCAATTTTTGGGCTCCTGCAGCCAACTCCAGTGTCTCTTTCAAGCTATGTTTGGGCTCCTGCTGCTGCTTGCAACTCCAGGGTGTGATTCATCCAATTTTTGGGCTCCTGCAGCCAACTCCAGTGTCTCTTTCAAGCTATGCTTGGGCTCCTGCTGCTGCTTGCAACTCCAGGGTGTGATTCATCCAATTTATGGGCTCCTGCTGCCAATTCCAGTATCTCTTTCAAGCTATGTTTGGGCTCCTGCTGCTGCTGCTGCTTGCAACTCCAGGGTGTGATTCAGCCAATTTTTGGGCTCCTGCAGCCAACCCAGTGTCTCTTTCAAGCTATGTTTGGGCTGCTGCTGCTGCTGCTTGCAACTCCAGGGTGTGATTCATCCAATTTTTGGGCTCCTGCAGCCAACTCCAGTCTCTCTTTAAAGCAATGTTTGGTCTCCTGCTGCTGCTTGCAACTCCAGGGTGTGATTCATCCAATTCTTGGCCTCCTGTTGCCAACTCCAATGTCTCTTTAAAGCAATGTTTGGGCTCCTGCTGCTGCTGCTTGCAACTCCAGGGTGTGATTCATCCAACTTTTGGGCTCCTGATGCCAACTCCAGTAACCAACTTTTGGGCTCCTGATGCCAACTCCAGCAACCAATGTTTGGGTGGCTGCTGCTGCTTGCAACTCCAGGGTGTGATTCATCCAATTTTTGGGCTTCTGCAGCCAACTCCAGTGTCTCTTTCAAGCTATGTTTGGGCTCCTGCTGCTGCTTGCAACTCCAGGTTGTGATTCATCCAATTTTTGGGCTCCTGCAGCCAACTCCAGTGTCTCTTTAAAGCAATGTTTGGGCTCCTGCTGCTGCTGCTGCTTGCAACTCCAGGGTGTGATTCATCCAATTTTTGGGCTCCTGCAGCCAACTCCAGTGTCTCTTTCAAGCTATGTTTGGCCTCCTGCTGCTACTGCTTGCAACTCCAGGGTGTGATTCATCCAATTTTTGGGCTCCTGCAGCCAACTCCAGTGTCTCCTTCAAGCTATGTTTGGGCTCCTGATGCTGCTGCTGCTGCTTGCAACTCCAGGGTGTGATTCATCTAATTTTTGGGCTCCTGCAGCCAACTCCAGTGTCTCTTTAAAGCAATGTTTGGGCTCCTGCTGCTGCTTGCAACTCCAGGTTGTGATTCATCCAATTTTTGGGCTCCTGAAGCCAACTCCAGTGTCTCTTTCAAGCAATGTTTGGGCTCCTGCTGCTGCTTGCAACTCCAGGGTGGGATTCATCCAATTTTGGGGCTCCTGCTGCCAACTCCAGTGTCTCCTTCAAGCTATGTTTGGGCTGCTGCTGCTCCTGCGGCTGCTTGCAACTCCAAGGTGTGATTCATACAATTTTTGGCCTCCTGCAGCCAACTCCAGTGTCTCTTTAAAGCAATGTTTGGGCTCCTGCTGCTGCTTGCAACTCCAGGGTGTGATTCATCCAATTTTTGGGCTCCTGAAGCCAACTCCAGTGTCTCTTTAAAGCAATGTTTGGGCTCCTGCTGCTGCTTGCAACTCCAGGGTGTGATTCATCCAATTTTTGGGCTCCTGCAGCCAACTCCAGTGTCTCTTTCAAGCTATGTTTGGGCTCCTGCTGCTGCTTGCAACTCCAGGGTATGATTCATCCAATTTTTGGGCTCCTGCAGCCAACTCCAGTGTCTCTTTCAAGCTATGCTTGGGCTCCTGCTGCTGCTTGCAACTCCAGGGTATGATTCATCCAATTTATGGGCTCCTGCTGCCAATTCCAGTATCTCTTTCAAGCTATGCTTGGGCTCCTGCTGCTGCTGCTTGCAACTCCAGGGTGTGATTCAGCCAATTTTTGGGCTCCTGCAGCCAACCCAGTGTCTCTTTCAAGCTATGTTTGGGCTGCTGCTGCTGCTGCTGCTGCTGCTGCTGCTTGCAACTCCAGGGTGTGATTCATCCAATTTTTGGGCTCCTGCAGCCAACTCCAGTCTCTCTTTAAAGCAATGTTTGGTCTCCTGCTGCTGCTTGCAACTCCAGGGTGTGATTCATCCAATTCTTGGCCTCCTGTTGCCAACTCCAATGTCTCTTTAAAGCAATGTTTGGGCTCCTGCTGCTGCTGCTTGCAACTCCAGGGTGTGATTCATCCAACTTTTGGGCTCCTGATGCCAACTCCAGTAACCAACTTTTGGGCTCCTGATGCCAACTCCAGCAACCAATGTTTGGGCGGCTGCTGCTGCTTGCAACTCCAGGGTGTGATTCATCCAACTTTTGGGCTCCTGATGCCAACTCCAGTAACCAACTTTTGGGCTCCTGATGCCAACTCCAGCAACCAATGTTTGGGCGGCTGCTGCTGCTTGCAACTCCGGGTTGTGATTCAGCTAATTTTTGGGCTTCTGCTGCTGCCAGCTCCATTGGATGTTGCAGGATGGGGGTTACTTAAGGGCTACTTAAATTAATGCTTCAGCGAGATGGCACCGTGGAAGCAAGGTGTTTAATGTGGTAAGGTGAGTAGGTCATTAATAAGCATGCAGCGGGATACATGCTTGTTAAACCACCCAAAAAGCAATTGCTGGGGTCCCCCCACCCCCATCGATCAAGCAGCGGTAGCATCCGTAAATCTTACCTGACACCTCGCTCCCTCAGGGAAATGCAGCCTGTAGCGGTCACATGTCCCGTTCTCAGCCGACAACCAGCCGGCCCGGGGACATGTGAGCGCCACCAATCGTGAAGCTGTATTTCCCCCGAGGGAGCAAGTTGTCAGGTAAGATTTACGGGCAATCTATCGTTGGGGGGACCCCGGCAATCAGATTGCTCCTGGAGTGCATTTGTTTAAAGTGCACCCCATACCCACCGCTATGGGCTAAAACTGGTTAATAGGCTTTAAACAAGCTTTTCCGGGTTCGGCCAAACACCAAACTTAAGCACAGACTTAGAAACACGAAAACGCAACGTTTGGTACGAATCCGAACTTTACAGTTAGGGTTCGCCCAACACTATGAATAAGCTATAAAGAATATGCAAAGCACTAGGTGCCATGGATGTTAGAGGTGGACGTTGGCTGCATAGGTGCATGAGGGCAGAACGATAGGCTACAGCGGAGCAGCTTACTTCCAAGAAACCAGGGCGCTGCCAGAAGCAGAAAAGGCTTCAATTTTCACTGCAACATCTCCCACAGGTTCCCCCTTCTTGTTCCTTGGCATCCCGCCAAGCTTATCCTGGCCCGCTGGGGCAGAAGGGCTTTTATATCACAAAAGAGAAGGCTATGAGGAATCCTCCCATGTGACTAATGACGTAACTAGAGGGAAGGGACATGGAGAGGTTACCAGGGAATACCTCACAAGGTCCCCAGCATCAAGAAGATCACAGCCCACCAGACCAGAGGCGAGTCCCAAACTCGGCGGACCTGCAGTCCATCTGGCGGGGGGGGGGGGGGGGGGGACAAATGGGGGAAGAAGCAGCAACAGTGAGTTCATTTTTTTTAATACTGTTTGTAAACTGGAAGGTGGTCCAAGGGTCCTCAATACCAGTTCACACATTGTGATGGCTGGAGCTTTTATATCCGTCATTGGGGAGCATCGAAAGCCGATATTGGGGAGGGCTTTCAAACCAGATTGTACCCGCTCCGGCCCATCTCTATTAGCTGTTATAAGTGGTGGACTGGGGTAAAAAATCAAAAGCCGATATTGGGGAGGGCTTTCAAACCAGATTGTACCCGCTCCGGCCCATCTCTATTAGCTGTTATAAGTGGTGGACTGGGGTAAAAAATCAGCTAGGATTATTATTGCTTCTGGCCAGCATGTGACATCCCGACTGTGCTTCCCAGCCAAGCCAATGAGTGTGCTCCAAGTCGGAAACTATAGCAGTGCAGGAACAGAAATGGTCAGGGATGGATATAGCCCCCCCCCCCCAAGGGCTTGCATGTGGACAGGTTTATAGGGGCCCTTGGGCAAGATAATCTTAGTGGGACCCAAAGTAGTGAGTCACATAATGTTACATTTCAGCTCTGCTGCCACATATGGGTCATCTGCTGCTGCTGATCACCATCCAGTCCTTGTCAGCTGTCACCTGGTTCTCACCACCTTCTGAGCTTCCATCAAATTCCCCTCCATTACATGCCACCCCTTTCCATTGTTGCTCATCATCCCCTGCTGCTGAGGCCAGCCATGAGCAGGGCTGCACACAGCATTCGGTGGTTCAGGTCCACTGTAAAATAATACCATGGCCAAGTGTGAGCCTGATTGCCCAGGTTTGCCCTGTGCTGGCATCAGCTCTGGATGTGACATTAGAAACAGACACCCAGCTAGCCCTAAAGCAGTGCAGCAAACCAGGAATTCTCCCAGGTTTCCTTATGGCCAGCCCTTCACTCGCTGCTGCTCATAATAATGGGACTCAAATATAGATATATATATATATATATATATATATATATATATATACTGTATATTTGTGTGTGTGTGTTTATTTAGATATATTGTATGCCTGTTAGTGCTTGCGCTTGGCTTGGGGCATTGCACAACCTTTTAATTACATGTACACTTCCGTTCTTCTCTTTTATACTTCTGTTGCCCGGCTCTGTATCATTCTTCCTGTGTAAATACAGGAACTGATTGTTCAGCTCAGGATACATTAATTTTTCAGTCCTGGATCAAAGGGTTTTAGTGTAAACATGGTCAAGGTTAAAAAGTCACCGGATTCACCCGAAGTAAAAGTGAAAGCATTCAGTGAAAGGAGACGATCGTGTGAAGGCGCTGCCGGGGAAACGAAAGGGAAAGGCATCTGTCCCTCCAAGGTCACGTCAATGAATAGTTCACAGGAGGGTGAAGAATGTGAAGTGACATACAAGGCTCGATTCATGGTCGTGCGTCTGTGCATTTGCGCATGTTTTTTTGTAGTGCTAAGTCGCGCTCTGGCTTCTGGTCATCAAAAATTGAAGCACATTTTTTAAGTGGATCAAATCCCAGGATTTTGGCTATCCTGGGATTTGGTCCTTTCCCTCCTTTCCCCCCTGCGTAAAACCCCCCAGATTGCTGAAGTTAACTCACCTCTTCCTGGTCCTACGGTGCATGCAGCCACTCATCCAATCAGCACACTCGTAGCCAGAGCCAGGCCAGCGTCTCCGAGCACGCTGGCGGGCGCAACCCCCGCTTTCTTCTAACAGGGAGTGTGCCCACGCCTGACATTCACAAATGCCTGGCGCGGGCATGCACCCTGCTAGAGGGATAGCGGGGGTGCGGCCGCGGCTCGTACATGCACCATTGATCCGGGAAGCAAAGTAACTGTATGGGGCGACCTGGGGGGTTTCACACAGCGGGGTATCTGATTTTGGATGTCCCGGGTGTAGGGAATCGATCGGCCCGGGAATCTTATAGATTCCTGGACTAATTGTGGTGGGTTTTGGTCCACTTTAACGCAGAAATTTGCACCAATGTGGAAACTTGTGTCTGAAATTCTCTGCAAGCTCAAATTTGGCGTCCAAAATTGGCGCCTGCGACTAATTTATGGATTGAGTGATGGAGTGATTTCCTCCAGCAAAAAGCTGGAGTAAAATGCCGACTTCACTGACTAACAGGCTTATTTCATTCCTAAAACACATGCCGACAGCGTCCGGCATTTTCTTTTTAGCAATGAAAGTGTCAGACGCAAGTTCTTTTTCTGTATTTTTACTTTTCGGTTTTGTGGAAAAAGAGAATTTGTTGTCAAGTTGCCAAAGTTGACGAAGGTAAATACAACAAAAAGGCGGACATTGGACCCAAAAAGATAATAAAATAAAACAAAAAGCACCAGTAGCTCAATTAATAAGCTCGAATTAGCAATTGCAAAACAGTAATGAATGGGGAGAAACATGAGGGGACATCGGTACCAGTTAAAAGATTAGGCAGCCAATGCGCATGGGGCGGGGCCATTTGCACTTCATAACAGCAGAATTTAATGCGGAAGGTGCCTGAAGAGGAATTTTACGCTTGCACCATGCACATGCCATTTGGTGCGAGGCGCACAAGCACCTGGCATGGGCATGTAGCCATAAATCAGATGTCTAATTGCACACAGAAGTGTTGCCGCTTGCTTTTGGGACACAACCATGAATCGAGCTTTTAGTGTCACAGAGAAGGCTAAAAGAACAAAAAATAATAGAAACATTTGTATCATAGTTGTATGTACTTTAATGTCACATGGGATTTTTGACACCAAGAAATACATATATACCATTTATTATTACTTATACTGTGTTTCCCTGAAAATAAGACATATTTTTGTTCCACCATATGCAATAGAGATTATTTTCACATCGGCGGCATCCCTGCAGTTAAGGTGCGCTCCCGTGTCCAGTCATTCAGATATGCAGAGCACAGGAGCAGGGAAATATAATGCTTTCAGCTGTGCATTAGCATGCACGTTGTAAAGCACTGATTGGACAAGAGCCGGTGCATGCATTCTGGGAATGGCAGAGAAGTGAGTTGTGTGAACATCTGGGGGGTTTCCTACAGCGAGGCATCCCATGTCGGGATGTCCCAGCCCAGGGACAAGAACCTATCACCAGGATTGTGAAAATCCTTGTGATAAGTCCACTTTAAAGCAGAACAAAACCATACCTGCAAACTGTCCTTTTGGAGGGGCTTGTCCCTCTTTTAAGCGCATGTTCCCCTCCCTCGTTTTTCTCATTTGTCCCTCTTTGAGGTGTAACATGCAGAGCTGCATCAAGAAATGATTAATTTGCCTATTTAAAGTGTTTCTATTGTTGTAACTGTTACACCCTGTCTCCTATTCATCCCTAAATGAGGAGAGTTGAAGGACTCCGCTTCCTCAGGGGATCGGTCTTTCGGCTATGACAGCGAGCCTGGTTCCTCCTCTGACGAGGATATGTGGCTCCCTGACGACACAGAAAAGTTGCTGTCTTCTGTGTTTGAGACTTTGCATATTGTCCCTCCTAGAGCAGCTAAGAGGAAGCAGAGTGATTTATTTCGGCCTGAGATACAGAGGCTTGTCTTCCGGAGCAGGCCCACTTTTCCAATATGGTGTTTAAGGAATGAGAAAGACCTAACAAATTACCATCGGTGCCTAAGGGCTGGACAGGTGGTATCCCTTCCCTGAGGAGCTGATCTGCCTCTGGTCCCGTCCCTCTGCTGTGGATGCCCCTGTGTCGGGGTTATCCAATACTACGGTTATGCCGTCACCCGATACTGCTTCCTTGCGCGACCTGCTGACAGGCGCATGGATCAGCTGGCTTGTCATGCGTTCACCCTTGTGGGTGCTGGGCTTCACCCTGTCTGTGCCGCGACCATTGTCTCTTTGACCATCAGGAAGAAGCTGAAATGCATTGTTGATTTTGCCAAGTCTCGCAAGCGGGCGGAGGAGTATAAAGACCTGAAAGCCTGTGTGGATTTTATTGCTTTTTTAGTCTCAGCCATGGACGACGGCTTGGCGACAGGGCTTCGGCCCTGCTTGTTGCGCTTTGTCGCTCACTAGTATCCCCTTCCTTGGGCTCAGGTTATGCGGCTTCACTTTCTGGTGGCCACAGATATTCCTGGGGACGAGGTAGGTCTTGTGGCCGACCCAATCCCTTCTGGGGAGCTAAATCCATACCCCCTGCCAAGCCCTCTCAGGCATGAGGGGACGCCCTCGCCCACCTGGGTGGGGGGACGGCTTCTGCTTTTTGCTCACATCTGGAGACAGCACGTCTCGTATCGGTGGATTCAGGAGGTGGTTTCCTCCTGGTACAAAATAGAGCTGGCAGTTTGGCCGCCCTCAATATTTCTTCGGTCGCGGATTTCCCAGAACACATTGACGGCGCAGGGCCTAAGAATGGCCGTGCAACGCCTTCTGCTATTAGGTGTGATTTGTCCCGTGCCTCGCCAGGAACTGGGTCGAGGGTTCTACTCCAATCTGTTCACGGTGCCCAAGAAGGACGGAACGCTGAGACCTATCCTGGATCTGAAGGGTCTCAACAAATTTGTCAGACATTTCCGCATGGAGACCTTACGGTCCACGGTGAGCTCGCTTCGGTCCAGCGACTTCATGTGTGACAGTGGACATCAAGGATGCTTATCTGCACATCCCGATTTTTCAGAGGCATCAGAAGTTCCTGAGGTTTGCGTTGAAGGATCAGCATTACCAGTTTGTGGCACTGCCGTCCGGAATATCCTCAGCCCCCGTGTGTTCACCAAGGTGCTGGTGGGCATCATGGCTATCCTGAGGAACCAGGGCAATCGTGTTCTTCCTTATCTGAACGATTTGCTGATTGCTGCTCAGTCCCTTCAGCAGGCTGAGAGCGACACCCGGACGGTGTTATCCACTCTCGAGGATTTCGGATGGGTAATCATTTACCCCAAGTCTTCTATCACTCCCTCAATGGTGAGGTCCTTTCTGGGCATGATGTTGGACACCTCTCAGGTCAAGGTATTCCTGCCCCAGCAAAAGGTGGTGGGCCTCCAGACGCAGGTGCAGGCCTTACTGTCTTGTCAGCGGCCATCGATCCGTCTGGGGATGAAACTGGTGGGCCTAATGGTGTCATGCTTCAAGGTAGTGCCCTTCGCTCAGTTCCTCATGAGACCTCTTCAATTGAATCTGTTGACCGGTTGGGACCGGACGCTGGAGTCCCTGGAACAGGAATTTTCACTGTCCCCCCTGGCCAGACAGCCCCTCTTGTGGTGGTTGGACCCCAGAAATCTGTTGGTGAGCAAGTCCTTTCTGCATCCCCGTTGGGAGATTGTCACCATGGGGAGGTTTTTGGCAAACGCTGAAATTCCAGGGCCAGTGGGGGCCGCAGGAGGCCCACTTGCCCATCAATCTCCTGGAGCTGAGAGCGATCCGGTTGGTGCGTCTTCACTTGACTCCCCATCTCAGGGGTCGTGCGATCCAGATCCGCTCGGACAATGAGACGGCAATTGCCTACGTAAATCACCAGGGCGGGACTCGGAGCAAGCGAGCCCTCCAGGAGGTGACCCAGATCCTGACTTGGGCAGAGGAGAATGTTCCCTGCATCTCAGCGGTTTACATCCCCGGGGTAGAGAACCAGGAGGCAGACTCCCTGAGCAGGGGGGGCCTCTCGTCTGGGGGAATGGTCTCTCAGCAACAAGAGCTTTCACGCTCTGTGTCTCCGCTGGGGCCTACCGGATGTGGACCTGTTTGCATCCAGACACAATCACAAGCTCCCAGGGCTTCTCACATAGGAGTTGCTGCGGCACCCCAATTTACAGACGCTGGCTTTGATTGCCTGGCTATTGAAACCTCAATCCTAAGGTTGTTCAGACCATGATTCAGGCGCAAAAAAAGTTTTCTTCCATGATTTACTACAGAGTTTGGCATGCCTACATTGCTTGGTGTGAATCCAAGAGTTTCCCTTGTTGCACATTCTCTTTTTTAGGATTTTGGAATTTTTACAACATGGCTTAGCATTGGGTCTACAGCTGGGCACCCTCAAGGGCCAGGTCTCGGCCTTGGCCGTCTTTTTCCAAAGATCCTTTGCCAATCATAGACTGCTTTGTTCTTTTTTCCAAGGAGTTACCCATGTACTTCCACCGCGTAAGCCTGTATTGGGATATGAATTAGGTGCTTTCTCTCTTTCATCTTAATGAGGAGGTTATTTTACCTTCTCTGTGTCCGGATCCATTAAGTACTACCTGGTTGCGACTGAATCCTTCAGGAAGTCAGATTCTCTTTTTGTCCTCTCTGAAGGTGTTAGGAAGGGTTTGTCTCCGGCTAAGTCCACTTTTAGTAGGTGGATTAGACAGGCGGTGGTGCAAGCCTACTCTGCCAAGGGGAAGGATCCCCCTTTTCGTGTTACCGCTCACTCTATTAGAGCTATTGGTGCTTCCTGGGCTTTTCAGCACCAGGCCTCTGTTGAACAAGTTTGTAAGGCCGCTACCTGATCTTCGGTCATACATTTACTAAGTTTTACAAGGTTGATGTTTTGGCATCAGCTGATGCTGCTTTTGGCCGAAAGGTGCTTCAGGCGGTATTGAAATGAACTACATGCTTTCCGCTCTGGGGATCCCGCCCTATTTTGGACACTGCTGTTGGATGTCCCACATGTAAAGAATAGAAATTAAGCAAGCCATGCTGTACACCTGGAAAAATACAATTCTTTGATTACTCACCTGTAGAATTGTTTTTACGGTGTACAGCACGGCTTGCTTCATCCCACCCTTGTTATCGTTGTTCTCTTTTGCCTTGTTATGGTGATTTTGTTGATAGAGTTCCTTTTTGTGGGCTGTGTTTTTACTAACATGGTCCTTGCCTCCCGGCTTCCTGCATTACTGCTTTCAAACACTGGGGTCTTCTGGGTAATTCTAGCCCTTATATGGGCCGGGAGGGGCCACAAGTCTTCCTGCAGTCGACTGCGCCACCTGCGGTGGATTACTCACATATAAAGAATAGAAATGAAGCAAGCCGTGCTGTACACCGTAAAAACAATTCTACAGGTGAGTAATCACAGAATTATATTTTTGTTTATTTATTGCCTGGTCAGTCACTTTAAAAAATTTGTACTGTACAGATTACATAGCAGGACTTATGTTTTCTAAAGGTAATTACTCTGTATATAATTAATCCAAGTCCAAGTGTTATGCATTAAAAAAGTTAAAAGACTATCAACATTTTTTGTAAAAATTAAAGTGGACCAAAACCCAGGATTTTAGGTCCTTGCCCCCAGAGTGCCCCCTGTGTGAAACCCCCCAGGTCGCCTGAACGAACTCACCTTTTCCCGGTCCTACTGCGCAGGCGCGGCCGCTCGTCCAATCAGCGCGCTCAGATCCGCTTGAGCTCCTTCATCCAGGAGCTCGTCTAATGCAAGTGAATCCAAGCACGCTGGTGGCCACATCCCCTGCTACCCTTTAACAGGGAGCATGCCCACACTGGCTATTCACAAATGCCTGTCATGCGCCCTTCTAAAGAGATTGCGGGGATGCGGGCGCTTCTCGCGCATGTGCTGTTGGCCCCGGGAACAAAGGTGAGTTTTCAGGCGACCAGGGGGTTTCACACAGTGGGGCATCCCCGATCGGAGTGCCCTGGGGGGAGAGAGTATGCCTGCCCTGGAGTCTCATAGACTCCAGGGTGGGTTTTGCCTCTCTTTAATAATGGATGAAATGAACTAAAATAAAACACAGAAATCAAATAACATTTTTTACTATATCAAGGCAATGACAAGATGCGTCTGTAGTGCCGCACTTAGAGCGACCGCTATTAGATGCTGTAAGCGGCTATCGGTCGTTGTAACTGAGCGCCTCAGTCGCTGTAGTACGCTCGCCGGTAATCATGAATGAGATGTTGGTCGCTGTAACACCAGTATTACGCTATAAGGAGCGAAAGGTAGCGACTGCTCAGCACAACTGACTCTCAGCGACTCACACCATCTTCATCAAAAAATCACCCTCACACAGCATCGGCGCTCAAAATTGGGTCTCTGTAGCCCAGAGCGCCAGAGGCTGTGTGATTTAAGTGATTTTTTGAACACATATCCACCAGTAACAAAGTGAAAACACATGGAATGACATTATTTTAACATTGTGACATTAACACTTTAGTGCCAGACCTGTAATGACAATTCTGCATAATATTTAAAGAACAAACTTTTCAAAAATGACTTTTTCGAGGCCATGAGATGTAACACAATTATTTGAGAATAAAATGAAAAAAAAAAACAAAATTTGGAATCAGGAAAGGGATTTGAAGAAACGTCCATTGAAATGTATGGGAGAGCGAACGGTAGCGACAGGTCTTACCTGGCGCTCTGGACGCTAGAGAGCCGGCAGTATACGCTGAGCCACCTGTAATGATGAATCATACGCTACATGGCGCTGTTCCAGTCGCTCACCAGATTCGCTTTGATAAATGTGGTATTACGTACAGCACCCAGCGTACACCAGCCACTGCCTGCCGCTACGAGTCACTAGCTGGCGCTAGACCTTGATGAATACACTCCAAAGATGCGTTAGCGCCCCAAATCTGCCTCACCAATAGAACAGTCATCTGCTCGGGTACAGTGTACTTGCAGGTGAAGACCCGTGAAGGAACTTTCTATGTTTTGGCTTCAACCTGCCTTGTCTCATGACCTGCAATATCACTGTTGTGAGCTGGCTGAAGCCAGTTCTGGAGGACGTTTTCCTTGTATTACCAGTTCCTCGTAGTTACCGTACATTCAGGCCAATGTCTCATTTTGCCCGCTGAACCAAAATTCCAGATCTAAAGAATACCT
Organism: Gastrophryne carolinensis; assembly: GCA_027917425.1. Classification (NCBI taxonomy): domain Eukaryota; kingdom Metazoa; phylum Chordata; class Amphibia; order Anura; family Microhylidae; genus Gastrophryne; species Gastrophryne carolinensis. Next base: position 22,759,537 of record CM051238.1, read on the forward strand.
ACTGTACAAGCAAAAGCCAAACTACAGTACCACCATCACAGGTCTCATCACTGTCTTGGCATTTGGGGCGAGCTACCTGTGCTACTGCACAGGGCCCAATCTCAAAACCTCTGTAATGGAGGGGCAAGAGTAAACTGACCAGACGTCCCACTTTAGATGGGACAGTCCCGCTTTGAGGTTTTGTCCCACTGCCCCCACGACAACTCTGGGGATACCTAAATGTCCCACTTTGCTGACATTATGAGGAAGACTGTATCGTGCGTAAGCAGGGCTACACCTGCTAACACAGGAGAGAAATTCTTCAAAAGCGTATAAATATGCTACTCCCTAAACTCCACCCCACCACGCCCAATGGCGAACTGGGGCCAAAAATCAGCCCGGGATTTTACCAGCCCTTCCTTACCAATGACCAGCCAGTGGCATCTCTGCTGCTTCCTGGCCAGTCAACCAGTGTGCTGCAAGGCTGAGGCTAAATCATTAGGGTGAGGACATGGGCTGGGGTAGTTTGGGGAAGGGGGTAGAGTGGGGAAGGGGATGGGGGGTTGGTTGGAGGCAGGGCTTGGATGGGAGTGTTAGTAAAGGTAGCAGCCCAGACTGCCCCAAAGCAGTGCGGCCCCCAGGAATTTGCCCGGGTCTCCCTATGGCCAGTCCGCCCCTGGCCATGCCCACCACCCACAAACTGGTTTAAAGTGGGCCTTCACTCTGAATAAGAGTCTATCTTATATGTTTCCCACACCCTGTACATACAGATTGCTCACATTAAAAATCATCCTACCTGCATCTACTACATGTTATGTTTAAACATCCAAGATGGCGGCTTATGGGAGCCGCCATCTTTTCAGGCAGCCTGCAAACAGGAAGTGCCTTCTGACTGTGCTGCTCTGCATTCTGGGACTGCTGACCTTTACCTGACCCCAGCTCTGCTCTGACTGAGCAAAGCACAGCTATAACCCGCCCCCCTGTACCTAATCCCACTCTCCTCTCCTCAGTAAGTGTGATGCTTCGGAGTCAAGATGGCGGCGCCCGTATCCTAAATTCCTGAATAGAGTTGCAGCCCATTGGGGGAAAGAATAATAAGTTAGTGACTAAAAACGTAAAATATATTAATTTTAGATGCTGGGGAACCGTTTTTTAAGAGTTTGGGCTTTTCATTAAATCACGCTGAAGGTCCGGTTTAAGCTTCAGTGGGGAAGAGTTAAGCAGAGGTAGGCAGATGTAAGCAGAGGTTAAGTGAGTACAGGTGAGGTGGGCGGAATGAGGCTTGGAATCTACATAGGCATCAGTACACACACCCAACACAAACACACTAGTAGCACATGTGTGTCACCCCCTCTACAGAGACGTTATTCAATGCCTCACTTGGGAATTTTCGACACACTACCTTCTAGCGGCCAGCCAGCTAGGAAAGCTCAGCTCTCTCATTCTGAAAGAGGAACATCGGACCTGAAATAAAAAGGGTCCGATTCCAACTCTATCGCCCCCTACTTACCTTTTGGATGTCGCCGATGCCTGCTGTGGAAACATCCAGCTGCTTCAGGGCTCTGCTCCCCCGCCAGCCTAGCCATCTGTAAATTACAGTACAGCTTTAGCTGTGCTTTTCAAAGTCCCGCGCAGCTCAGCAAATCTCACAGGATTTCGGGCAGCTCCACTGCCATTCATTCATCAGGGGCCGCCTGCAGTGCCTGATGGGATGCAAGATGGTGCCGCCCAGGGCCGGATTAAGCATGCTGGAGGCCCCTGGGCGCAAAATCTGGTGGAGGTATACAGATACAGTATTTTTTTTCCTTAGTCCAGCTAAGTAACTGATTGGTAGTTGACTGGCACCCGCCTACTTACTGGAACGTCTGATCGAGTCCCTTGTGACTCCCGCTTTGCCATTCTGGGTGGGGGGTAGTGTAGTCATCCAGCTGGTCCGGCAGAAAACAGTTCCCAGCATTGAGCTGCCAGCGGCTGTGGTTGGCGGTAACAGCTCTGCACGCACCCATCACTGTAGTGTTGCTGGCAGCGGCTTTTCTGCTGTAGACTCTCTGTCCTGCCCTGTGGTGGCTTTAACTGCAGGATTGCAAAAGCAAGAAAAAAGGTGGGCAGAGGACCCCCACTGCCGCCAATAGCTTTGTTGCCGGCCCCGTGTACCGTCAGACCAAAGACTGAAAAGCCTTCTGGACCAGACCATAACCCAAAGGTTGGTGGAGGCCCCCTTTGCAGGGCAAGTGGTGGAGGCCCCGGGGCTCGCGCCCCTTTCGCCCCTCTCATAATCCGACCCTGCTGCCGTCCATTGGAAGGTCGCCCGGAATTCGAGGGACCCCAAAGATGGATTCCCTGGCGAGGTGAGTAAATAGTGCCCAAAGGTAAAACCGGAGGGGGGGGGGGGGGTCAGCAGACCAGTGAAGTTTGGGAGAGGTTTTAAAGTGGACCAACACCCTTACCTTATCTTCGCGCCCCTCTAGGCGTGCGCGCGCCCGCATCAAGAGGGACGCGCGGGAGGCGGCGGCAGAGGAGCCGCTTGTCCGGGACTGTCAGATTCCTTGTCCGTTGGCGCTGGGAGCGGGGAGAGGTGAGTTTTTCGGGGGGTTCGGGGGGGTTTCACACAGCGGGGCACCCCGATCGGGGGTGCCCCACCGAAGTGGACCAAGACCCAGGATAGTCAAAATCCTGGGTGTTGGTCCACTTTAAGGGTAAAGTAGCCAGGGGCAAACATAGCCCTGATGGAGCCCCATAGTGAGGCCTCATCACAGACCCCCATCAGCAACCTTCCCTCGGCCAGTAAGGCACAGGGATGAGAATGTAGTATGGCCCGCTCCCTGATGCGATTGGTGAGGCCAGGAGAGACCAGCATGGAGGAAGGGTAAGTATCACCAGCAGGGCTGGATTATGAGGGGGGTGTAAGGGCCGCGCACCCCAGGACCTCCACCAGTTGCCCTGCAAAGGGGGCCTCCACCAAACTTTGGGTTATGGTCTGGTCCAGGAGGCTTTTCAGTCTTTGGTCTGACGTGAAGAGGCAGTGTAATTTTAATTTTTTTAATGCATAGATGGCCATTGTATGCTTGCGCACACATAGGATTCCGTTCTCCGCATTTAACCCATCCGTGCAGTGAGTGTACACATGCCCGGAGCGGTGGGCTGCCCTAATTACGGCGCCCGGGGACTTTTTATGTAGGGGACACTGCCAGGGGACAGTGTATGTAGCTTGCATGTGCCTGTGCTGCCTCTATGGTATATACGCCCCTGAGGATAGCCACAGCATGGCAATACAATAAAAACTGTAAAAAGGAAAGAAAAATAAGGAGAGGAGAAAGGGGAGGACAAGGGCAAAAAAGACATTTGCTTTTTCTCCCTTTTCTACCAGGGTGACCTCACTAGCTAAAAAATGAATGGGACACAAGCCGTTGATTGGCTGCACATGCACTGTGGGATCGCTGGAAAGTTACGTTTTGTGCATCCCTGGTCAACTAACGGCAATACACACATCGCAGCATCCCAAAACGGGAGAGGAACAACATCCAGGAGAGTGAGAAGTCCCGGGGTTTGTCTCTTTCTAATAGGTTCCCTATATATTAAAGTGGACCAAAACCTTTATTTAACCTGCTGTGTGAATTCCCAGTTCGCGACAGAAACTCTCCCATGGCGTATGCACAGACTCACGTCCTATTAATGCACAGCAAATGGCCCAGTAGAAGGAAGCAGGAGCACCTGCATCAGGGCCGGCTCCAGGATTATGTGGGACCTTGGGCGACATGGTCTCAGTGGGCCCCTTTGTGGCGAAGAGTTGCGTCACATCACTGATCTGGATGCCCCCTAAGGATCATGCTATTTGGACCAAAACTCTAGTTTTGGTCTACTTTGAAGCGCATCAAACCCCTTTAAACCGGACCTCGCAGTCTAAATGAATCTAGATTCTCCTGAGTTTGGATGCCCCTGTGTGTGACCCCCCCCCCCCTTTGTTCATTACTTTCCTGGAACTGGTGAATGCACTGTGGGATCGCCAGTTTGAGTTATCGGCCAAACCAGGGGGGTTATTTCACAAACAGGGGCATCCCAAATTGAGATACCCCTGTAAAGCGGACCAAAACCTAGGGTTTGAATTGTTTGCATAGTGGGTATGCCAGCGATCCCAGGGGGTATCACACAGTAGGGTGTCACAGATTGGGATGCTCCAGGGATAGGAAATCAGCTGGGGTGGGCAACTTAAAAGTAGAACAAAACCCAGCACTTCCTCCTCTGGAATCTAAATCGAAATGCCCCGTTGCATGGGACCCCGCCATTCGAGGAGATGTGAGCACCAGCTGTGCCGCTGCCCTCCTAGTCTGTAGCCAGTCAAGTGCCGTTGCACACCCCAAAGGCTGTCCCTGTCAGTGGGTCCCCGGCAGCTGCCCCACCTTGCCGGGTGCTGATGCTGGCCCTGACCTGCATTCCTGGTATTCCTGCAGCATGGAAGCCCTGGAATGCCTTTTTAGGATGCCCTGCTTCCATTTTTACCTTGCTCCTCACTTCCGCTGTGCATGCACGAGCCTAATGGCAAAAGCCCAGGCATGCGCAGCGGGATAGAGAGGTAAGACCTACCTCCCAAGTATCCCTGATCTGGAGGGACTGTTCCTCTTTTGGGTCCATGTCCCCCTACCCCTCGTTCTCATTTTTCCCTCTTTGAGGTGTAACATGCAGATCTGCATCAATAAATGATTCATTTGCCTATTCAAAGTGTTTCTATTGTTGTAACTATTACATCCTATCGCCTATCCATTCCTGAATGAGGGGTGTGGCCTAATTTACCAATTGTCTCTCTTTCCCACCCTGAAAAGTTCAAAGGTATGGTAAGATCGGGGCAGGCACCAGCACAGGGCAAACCTAGGCAATTGCAAGGCCCCTGGCATATTCAGGGGCCCACTCAAGCTCACACTTGGCCATTGTATTATTTTACAGTGCACCCGAACCACCGAATGCTGGGTGCTGTGTGTAGACCTGTTCATGGCTGTCCTCAGCAACAGGGGATGGTCTGCAACAATGGAGAAGGTGGCCTGGAAGGGAGGTGGTGAGAACCAGGTGACAACTGACAGCAATGATGGAGTCTTAGGGCTAAGGGCTAAAGGGTGCTTGGTGGCAGAAAAGAATGCAACAAGGACTAGAAGACAATTGGTGGCTATAGGGAAGGCAATAAGGACAGGAGGGCGATTGCAGGCTATAGGGAAGGCAATAAGGACTAGAGGACGATTGGTGGCTATAGGGAAGGCAATAAGGACTAGAGGATGATTGGTGGCTATAGGGAAGGCAATAAGGACAGGAGGGCGATTGCAGGCTATAGGGAAGGTAATAAGGACTGGAGGATGATTGGTGACTATAGGGAAGGCAATAAGGACTGGAGGGCGATTGGTGGCTATAGGGAAGGCAATAAGGACTGGAGGGTGATTGGTGGCTATAGGGAAGGCAATAAGGACTGGAGGGCGATTGGTGGCTATAGGGAAGGCAATAAGGACTAGAGGATGATTGGTGGCTATAGGGAAGGCACTAAGGACTGGAGGGCGATTGGTGGCTATAGGGAAGGCAATAAGGACAGGAGGGCGATTGCAGGCTATAGGGAAGGTAATAAGGACTGGAGGGTGATTGGTGGCTATAGGGAAGGTAATAAGGACTGGAGGATGATTGGTGGCTATAGGGAAGGCAATAAGGACAGGAGGGCGATTGCAGGCTATAGGGAAGGTAATAAGGACTGGAGGGTGATTGGTGGCTATAGGGAAGGTAATAAGGACTGGAGGATGATTGGTGGCTATAGGGAAGGCAATAAGGACAGGAGGGCGATTGCAGGCTATAGGGAAGGTAATAAGGACTGGAGGGTGATTGGTGGCTATAGGGAAGGTAATAAGGACTGGAGGGCGATTGGTGGCTATAGGGAAGGCAATAAGGACTAGAGGACGATGAGTGGCTATAGGGAAGGCAATAAGTACTAGAGGATGTTTGGTGGCTATAGGGAAGGCAATAAGGACTGGAGGGTGATTGGTGGCTATAGAGAAGGCAATAAGTACTAGAGGGTGATTGGTGGATATAGGGAAGGCAATAAGGACTGGAGGATGATTGGTGGCTATAGGGAAGGCAATAAGGACTAGAGGACGATTGGTGGCTATAGGGAAGGCAATAAGGACTGGAGGATGATTGGTGGCTATAGGGAAGGCAATAAGGACTGGAGGGCGATTGGTGGCTATAGGGAAGGCAATAAGGACTGGAGGATGATTGGTGGCTATAGGGAAGGCAATAAGGACTGGAGGGCGATTGGTGGCTATAGGGAAGGCAATAAGGACTGGAGGATGATTGGTGGCTATAGGGAAGGCAATAAGGACTGGAGGATGATTGGTGGCTATAGGGAAGGCAATAAGGACTGGAGGGCGATTGGTGGCTATAGGGAAGGCAATAAGGACTGGAGGATGATTGGTGGCTATAGGGAAGGCAATAAGGACTGGAGGATGATTGGTGGCTATAGGGAAGGCAATAAGGACTAGAGGACGATTGGTGGCTATAGGGAAGGCAATAAGGACTGGAGGATGATTGGTGGCTATAGGGAAGGCAATAAGGACTGGAGGGCGATTGGTGGCTATAGGGAAGGCAATAAGGACTGGAGGGCGATTGGTGGCTATAGGGAAGGCAATAAGGACTGGAGGTCGATTGGTGGCTATAGGGAAGGCAATAAGGACTGGAGGTCGATTGGTGGCTATAGGGAAGGTAATAAGGACTGGAGGATGATTGGTGGCTATAGAGAAGGCAATAAGGACTGGAGGTCGATTGGTGGCTATAGGGAAGGCAATAAGGACAGGAGGGCGATTGCAGGCTATAGGGAAGGTAATAAGGACGGGAGGATGATTGGTGGCTATAGGGAAGGCAATAAGGACTGGAGGGTAAACAGCCAATTTGTGACAGCGGAGCTGAAAGGTGACATTATGTGACTTACTACTTTGGGGCCCACTAAGATTCTCTTGCCCAAGGGCCCCACACAAACCTGGGGCTGGCCCTGGGTAAGACCATAGTAAGTTTTACAAAGTGTAACAACCCAGATTCAGATTCCCCTCAGCCATCTTTTGGACCCTTTTCGCCTTTAGACCCTCTTTAATTTGCTGTCGGAGATGCATAAATCCGGCTTCAGAACAATGTGCAGCACAGTCCAGCCTTAATTCCGGGTACATACCATAACCCTCTGCCTGTTCTCACTGTGGGAAATACCGAGGAGATCTCTGGTGTGTGTTATTTTTCAGCTGTCTGGAGATAGACAAAGAAGCCCCGGCCTTAAAGAGAACCTCGGAATCCACAATAAGCATTCATGACTCAAATCCACGGCTCGGTGCGGATCATTCGGAAGCATCTGCCACGTGTTTCTCTAATCGCTGGGCTATAACTCTGCTCAGGCACAGAGGAGATAGCGGGGAATGCTATAATGATATATGTGATATCCCGTTCGTTATATATGTTACATAAACGATACACATTACTTTATGTATGAGGCTTAAAGTGGAACAAAACACAGGATTTTGACTATCCTGGGCTTTGGTCCTTTCCCCCGGGGGTGCCCCTCTGTGTGAAACCCCCCAGATCGCCTGAAGAAACTCACCTCCTCCCAGTCCTATGGCACATGTGCGGCCGCTCGTCCAATCATCAAGCTCCGAGTCGCTGATGTCACTTCATCTAAGACGGCGTCTAAAGCCAGCAGTTCCGAGCGCGCTGGCGGGTGCATCCCCCGCTTCCCTCTAACAGGGAGCGTGCCCACACCGGCCATTCACAAATGCCCTGGCACGGCCCGCACATGTGCCATTGGACCGGGAAGCAAGGCAAGTGAATGGGGCCACTTAGGGGTTTTACACAGCGGGGGGAGGGAATCGATCTGCCCAGGAATCTATAAGATCAAGCTGGGTTTTGGTCCACTTTAAAGCAGACCTTTACCCTGAATAAGAGCCTATCTTGTATGTTCCCCCACCCTGTACATACAGATTGCTAACATTAAAAATCATCCTACCTGCATCTAGTGCGTTTTTTAAACCTTTTAACATCCAAGATGTTGGCCCATGGAGTCTCAGGCTGCTTGCAGACAGGAGTGTCTTGACTGCCGCTCAGTGCCGCTCTGCATTCTGGGGATTGCTATCCTTTTTCTGATCCCAGCTCTGCTCTGTCTATGCAAAGCACAGTCATAACCCCGCCCCTTGTACTTTCCCCACCTCTCCTTTACTCAATATGTGATGCTTCTGCGGCAAGATGGCAGCGCCGGTATCCTAGAGTCCTAAACAGAGTAGCTCAGTGGGTGAAAGAATATTAAGTAAAGCACTAAAACGTAAAATATATTAATTTTAGATGCTGGGGAATACATTTTTAAGGGCTTGGGCTTTTCATTATATGATGCTGAAGGTACGGTTTAAAGGAGATTGTCTGAAGATATAAGCATGGTGTATAGTGAGAGGAGGGGTCACCTATACACCCCAGCTGACAGGCTGGCTCAGGAGACAGATATTGGAATGTAGCAGCTCACCCCTCTAAAAGCAGAATGGTACGCTCCATAAAATTTCACCCAGGCATATTAGCCCAACCAATAGAAGAAAACCACAAGCTTGGTGGGATTTTTCTCAGCTGGCCTGCATATGAAGTGGCGCGGCACGTGCTATGTCCTGCGGCAGCTTGCTTCCCGCTCTAGGCTTCTCTGCTCTTCCCTCACAACTGCTGTGGCCTTGTCTTAGGAACCAGGAAGTCTGAGCACATGACCAGGCAGCTCAGCTTTTATACCTCCCAACAATAGTGACCCCTAGTGGCCTCTTTGTATATTACATAAGTAAGGGATTCACACATCAGGGCATCCCAGATCAGGATGCCCAACACAGAGGGAGGCCACCGACCCTAGAGTCTTATAGACTCTAGAATTTCACTTTCCCCGGTTTTGTTCTGTGTCCCTGGGGCAACCTACGGTATGCCCCGGGGGAATGGAACAAAACTCGGGGGCATGTGTAACTAAAACTCACCTTTCATTGCTTCAATGGTGCATGCGCGGGCTCTTGTCCAATCAGAGCCCTTTGCCTTGACTATGCCATTCAGCAAAGGGCTAACTGAAATGAATGAGGAGCACATGCTGCCACATCCCCCATATCCCCGGCCTCGTGCACGCCACTGGGGATGCAGGGGATGCAGCAGTGCATGCTCCCCAGTGTAAACAATCAGAGCTATCTTCAAAAGGCAAACAATTCTGGGTTAAAATCTATGCATGCACCGTTGGAGCGTGTGAGGTGAGTCTTTACAGGCGCCCTGGGGGGTTTCACCCAGCAGGACATCCTGATTTGGGATGCCCCAGGGAAAAAGCCAGCAGCCAGCTCGGAATCTGTTAGATTCCAGGCCGGCGGCTGGTGGGTTTTGTTTCACTTTAAGCTAGAGTGGCAAAATGCCGGGGCCAGGGAACAAAATAGGGAGTTGTTTAGCTCTTCTCTACACAGGAGAAAATGTTTTTGCCCATGGTTGGCCATGGACTTTTTTTTAATATTAAAGTGGATGGAAACCCAGAAATGAGTCCTCTACTAAATCTTTGGGGCCCCTGAAGGCGGACGCTGCATTTGGCTCAACGGTGGCTCAAAGTTTTTCACATCCGAGCCTGTTGCAGAGTGTGAGTGCTGGGTGCTGGGTACATCGGAGTCGTAATCCAGATAGACATTAGTGGTATAACAGGACCTGGCTTTACTGGAACATGAATAAAGTAATAGAAGTCACCTTACATGGTGGCTAACGCAGACAGGAAAAAGGACGTGCCAGAAAGCAACTGGAAGCGTAGGAAATAACAACACAGCAGTAAAATGCATAGACTCTACAGTTAAGCATTGGTCACAGCGCCATCTATTGTCATAACTTGCCATAGCTGTAAACTGCAGTAAATCTAAAGTTGCTAATCACATTTAAAGTGACCAAAACCGAGCATGATCGGCCCGATCGATTCCCTCCCCCCAGGGCATGCAAAATCGGGATGCCCCGCTCTGTGAAACCCCCCAGGTCGCCCCATACACTTACCTTGCTTCCCTTCCAACGCCGCATGCGCGAGCCACAGTCGCATCCCCGATATCCCTCTAGCAGTGCGCGTGCCTGCGCCAGCCATTTGTGAATGGCCGGTGCGGGCACGCTCCCTGTTAGTGGGGATGCAGCTGCCAGCGCGCTCGGAGCCACTGGCCTTAGATGACGCCTTAGACGGCGCGACATCAGCTGCTCTGAGCACGCTGATTGGACGAGCAGCTGCGCATGCACCGCAGAGGTGACTTGCGCTTTGCGATCTGGGGGGTTTCACACAGCGGGGCACCCCTGATCGTGATGCCCCGGGGGATCTGGGTGTTGGTTCACTTTAAGGACAAGCTGTAAGCTCTTGCAAAGTATTGTATCTCCAACAGAATCCACTCCCTGCGGCACTTTTTACGAGAGCCTATTGGCTCTCTCAGAAGTGCTGCTATGACAAGGTGCAGCCGGATGGCTGCATCCCTAGCTTGTTGTTCGGGCGTGCGCTTACTCCCATGCTTACTCAGAGAAGCCGAGGATTAGACCAGTGAAGACGTGTAGTGGGACCTTCTGAGATCAGTTAAGATCAGTTAAGATTACTGGCATCCCTTGGGGGTTTCACACAGAGGGGCATCTAGTGTAGGAGGGGCCGGGCCTGGATATTTATCTGGTTATTGTCCCATGTATGAATAACTGACCCTTGTTGTCTATTTGTTGGAGATACAACAGCCTTAACTTAGTATGTGATCTGCATCTATATTGCTAGGTTAATGCAATTTACATTTATGACAGTAGATGGCGCCGTTACATATGTATGTGTAGTCTCTGTTGAACATTCTGTACAACATGTTGTGTTTCCTGTACATTGAGGTGATCTCTATGACTTCTTTTTCCTGTCTATGTTATCCACCATGTAAGGTGACCATCTCTTACTGCATTCATGTTCCAGTAAAGCCAGTTCCTGTTACATCACTAATATCTATCTGGATTTGACTCCACTGAACCCTGCACTCACATTCTGCAACACTATTACCACCTATGAGTAAGAATAAATCCTGCAGTGCGGCACCAGTGCTGGGTAAGTACTCAGGTAAGGGAATTACCTCTAGATACATTGTTGCCTTTTAGTCGCTCCCCATTAAAGGCCCCCCAGAACTCATTTGGAACTCCATCCAAAACCCTTTAAGTATGCAGAAAATCCTTTCCCCGTAAAATCGTTTTCCCCGAGCCGCTTCCACGCAGAGCGTGGCGCATGATGTCACATTCTTTGCGGGGCGACAGGTGGAAAATGACTCATTATGTATTTATATGTAACAGCTTTTGCGATTTCTCCTCCATAAAACGGAGCATATGTCTGGCCCGGCCCCGCGGCTGCAGGGTTTTTCTTTCTGTAAATCTGGGAGCACGTAAAACCCGAACCGCCATTAGCAGCTCGTAACATTCTTCCCTGAATGGGAACTTAAAGTGACGGGGCTGAGGAGCGATGAAGCCCCGCCCTCTGTGACATCACACCTCTGTGTTTCCTGCATATGACTTCTCCAACCCACCCCACAATGGCACGCCGATGTTTCATGTGACACAGAGGGGATTTTCAGGTGTCCGTAGAGGTTATTTTCGGGTTTTTATGGAATGTTTACTCTCCCAGGAGAACAACGAGGGACAGGTGTACTCAACAGAGGGACAGTCCCATACCTCCCAACCTTTCAGGCTGGGAAAGAGGGACAATTATGAAAGCCACACCCCTGCATTTGATTGGTGTAGAGGTTATAACAGTGACAACAATATAAACACTTTGAATCGGCAAATGAATCATTTATTGCTGCAGATCTGCATGTTACACCTCAGAGGGACAAATGAAAGCAATGAGGGACAGGGGGGGCATGGACTCAAAAGAGGGACAGTTCTATACCTCCCAACTTTTCAGGCTGGGTAAGAGGGACAATTATGAAACCCACACCCCCGCATTGATTGATGGAGAGGTTGTAGCAGTTACAACAATTTAAACTCTTTGAATCAGCAAATGAATCATTTATTGATGCAGATCTGCATGTTACACCTTAAAGAGGCACAAATGAGAACAATGAGGGACAAGGAGTCATGGACTAAAAAGAGGGACAGTCCCATACCTCCCAACTTTTCAGGCTGGGAAAGAGGGACAATTATGAAACCCACACCCCCGCATTGATTGATGGAGAGGTTGTAGCAGTTACAACAATTTAAACTCTTTGAATCAGCAAATGAATCATTTATTGATGCAGATCTGCATGTTACACCTTAAAGAGGCACAAATGAGAACAATGAGGGACAAGGAGTCATGGACTAAAAAGAGGGACAGTCCCATACCTCCCAACTTTTCAGGCGGGGAAAGAGGGACAATTATGAAAGCCACACCCCTGCATTGATTGATGGATAGGTTGAAACAGTTACAGCAATATAAACACTTTGAATCGGCAAATTAATCATTTATTGATGCAGATCTGCACGTTACACCTCAAAGAGGGACAAATGAGAACAATGAGGGACAGGGGACATGGGCTCCAAAGAGGGACACTTTGGAGGTATGGTGAGTATTTGAACCCCCTTTCTGTTTTCCCTTCACTGTAATATACATAGAGGTGATTTCCCCTGTGAGGGTGGGGAAAGCCCTTGTTTCACATACTTTTGAGTAATTAGACTCCAGCAGCCCTGAAACTGGCTCCTGATGAGGTGAAGCTTGAATATTCCCAATCTGGGCCACGCTCGTTGAAACAGATAATAGCTGGGAGGAAACAGATGCCGGAATAGAGGACCCGCCATTTATTTTTAGATATACGATCTGCCTTTCCTCCAAACACCCCTAACCTGCAGCGTGAGCGCCGAGCACCGGCCCTGTGAAAACTACAACCTGGCTTGTGACCAATTGATTTGCCATTTATTCTCCATTTGTAATTTTTACGGAAGATTAACCCTTTAACCGCCAGCCTACCTTGAGATTTTGTCACCCTTTGTTGCCAGACCATTTTGCACTATTTTGCGCTCCCCTTGTTCAACTGTGATTTTTGAGGGGATTTCCAGGGATTTCCCAGGAAAATGATATATTGTTTTTTTCAGCATAGTCTGGGCTTTAACATGAAATGTCTTGTTTGTCATTTGTTAGGTGTATTCTTAATATTTTTGGGTGAAATATGTGCAAAAAAAAAAAAAAAAAAAAAATTTTTACATATTGTAGTTTTTTTTGGAATAAAAAATGTAAGTTTGTCAATAAAATCTTATTGCGTGTGAAATCCCAATTTCTCCCGGTTACAGCGGTACCACATATGTATAGGTAGACACCTTTTCCTGCCCAGGAGACTCCCCCAAACTGAAACAGCGCTTTAGGAGATTTTCAGATAAAATACAACTATGCTATGCAATATGCGCACCTTGCGGTTTTTCCAGAAAGACAACCCTTTACATTTAAAATACCCCCAACAAACTATATATTCTCTGGAAGTACACACCTCAGGCTTTCTAGGCGTACCAGGCTTGTGGATGTGGCCATAGTTTTCTGGAAGTAATCCCTCAACGTAATCTTTGGTTGCAAAGAGTTTCCCTAAAAAAAGGATAAAAAAGCAGAATCAAAGCCACATTTTCCTAAAAAAACTATATACAAACAAGAAAAATCAAGTTTAATCTGAAAAAGCAACATCTCCCGAACAGAACGATACCCAACATGCATAGGTTCTGTCAAGGGAAGAGTTGCCAAACACCCCAAAGTAAAGCATGTGCGTAACGGTAATTTTACTTGAAAATTTCAGCTCTGCAGACAAAGTGCGCACCTTGCGATTTTTCAACCAAAACAACCCTTTACATTTGGAATATCCCCCATAAACCATATATTCCCTGAAAGTACACACGTTAAGCTTTCTAAGGGTACCCAGCTTGCTGTAGTGGGCTCATCTTTCTGGAATTAATTCCTCAAAGAATTCTTTGGTTGCGCAGGGTTTCCCTAAAAAATTTATAAAAAAGCTGAATAAAAAACACCTTTTCCTAAAATATAAATATGCAAACCAGAAAAAACAAGCTAAGTCTGAAAGCGCAAGGTCCCCCGAACAGAACAATACCCAACATGCATAGGTACTATTAACCCTTTTAATTGCCAGCTTACTTGAGATTTTGTCACCCTCTGTTGACAGGCCATTTTTCCCCATTTTGCGTCATGTTTTGCGACATGTTTTGCGCCATTTTTGCTGGAACTTTCAGAAAAATTATATATTTTTTTTTTTGCAGCAGAGTTTAGACTTTAACATGAAATGTCTTGTTTGTAATTTTTTTTTTTTTTTTTTACAATATTATTAAGTGAAAAAAAAAATAAATAAATAAAATTTTTTTTTTAGAAAATTGACTCCTTTATTTTAAATAAAAAATGTATTTTATTAAGGAAAATCATATTGCATGTGAAAGCCCCATTTCTACCGATTAGAACGGTACCACATATTTATCGGTAGCCCCCCGTTCCTGCCCAGGAGACCCCCCCTAACTGAAACAAGTATTTTATAACATTCACAAAAAAAAACACAAAAACCATCCACACTACAAAGGGTTAAATCGAGAAAAAAAATGACATAGGGTCCCCCCTCCCAGGGGAGGGAGACCCCATTTTTTTTTTGATTTTTAAGGGTTAAAAACCCTTAAAAATCAAAAAAAAATGACGTGGGGTCCCCCTTACCCACAGTAACCAGCCCGGGACCAGCTATGGGGGCTTGTAGGCACAGAGTGGGGGGGCCAGCTTTTGTGGCCCCCCCACCCTGCAGCCTACGAGCCCACATAGCCCATGTGGGCCCGGGCTCTTCTGCCCCCCCCTGGCCTTTGGGGAGGCAGGTAATGGGGGTGCCGGGGGTTAATGGCAAGCCACCCGCTAGCGCAGGTGGCTTGCCATCCCCCCAGCCTTGTGAACTGGTATAGGGGTCATGGACCCCTTACCAGTTCACAAGAGGTTAAAAGTAAAAAATGACACAGACACACAAAAGAGAAAAAATATTTTATTAATTTTTTTTTTTTTTTTTTTTACACTGTACTCACCTCCCATCCATCCTGGAGCACTCTGTCCCTCGGCGATCACTGGCTTCTGCTCCCTTGCTAGAAGCCTTTTATAGCTGCTGGATGACAGAACACAAAGGGTTAATCAAAAAAAAAAAATGACATAGGGTCCCCCCTCCCAGGGGGGGTGGACCCCATTTTTTTTTTGATTTTTAAGGGTTAAAAACCCTTAAAAATCAAAAAAAAAATTGACGTGGGGTCCCCCTTACCCACAGTAACCAGCCCGGGACCAGCTATGGGGGCTTGTAGGCACAGAGTGGGGGGGCCAGCTTATGTGGCCCCCCCACCCTGCAGCCTACGAGCCCACATAGCCCATGTGGGCCCGGGCTCTTCTGCCCCCCCCTGG
Source organism: Gastrophryne carolinensis (assembly GCA_027917425.1). NCBI lineage: Eukaryota > Metazoa > Chordata > Amphibia > Anura > Microhylidae > Gastrophryne > Gastrophryne carolinensis. Next base: position 22,774,925 of record CM051238.1, read on the forward strand.
CCTTTGGGGAGGCAGGTAATGGGGGTGCCAGGGGTTAATGGCAAGCCACCCGCTAGCGCAGGTGGCTTGCCATCTCCCCAGCCTTGTGAACTGGTATAAGGGGTCACATGGACCCCTTACCAGTTCACAAAGGGTTAAATGGTAAAAAAAAAAAGACAAGACGTTTTTTTAAAAAAGTTTATTAAAAAAAAAAAAAAAACTTTTACTTTACTCACCTCCGATCTTCATCTTCTGTGTCCCGCGGCGATCTGCTGTCAGTGACAGCTGGGCAGAGAAGGGGGGAGGCAGGCGATCGGAGGATCGCCTACCTCCCTCCTTCCCCGCCCAGCCGTCACCGGCATCTGAGAAACGAACTGCCGGGTGCCCCGATGACACCCGGCGGTGACGTCATCTGGCCCCGCCCCGTGACGTCATCAAGATGGCGGCCGCCATCGGAAGGAAGCAAGGGAGGAGGGCTGTTATGCCCCCTCCAGAAGACAGAAGAGCGGGGGGGGGGATCGGAGCCCCCCCCCCCCCGTGAAGAGGAGAGCCTGCGGGAGCCGGCGGGGACAAAGGTAGGTGACTGTTTTTTTTTTTTTTGTTTTTTTTTTTAAAGTAAACCGGGCGGCTGCTGAAACGGGGGGGGGGTGCACCCTGTTCCGGGCCCTCCCCTGCAGCCGGAGGGGCCCCGATGGGCGATCGGAGCCCCTCTGGCTGAAGAGGAGACCCGACCGGATCGAACGAGGGGTCAGGTAAGTGTCTTTTATTTTTACTTTTTTTTTTTTACTGGGGAAAGTCAGGCACGTAAATTTTACGTGGCTGGCGTTTAACTGTTGGAGAGGCAGCCACGTAAAATTTACGTGGCTGGCGTTTAAAGGGTTAAAGGGTTTACGTCCCGAGGCGGAGGGGGAACTATTCATCTTGCGGCCAAATATGGTGTCAGCAGTCGCCATGCCCCAAAACTGACCTCCTTTCCCCTTTCGGGAAGACCACCCTCCGTGCTCCTCGCCCCCGCGTCAACTGGTTTACCTGTCTAAACTGTTATGGCGGCTCCGTGATGGGGTCTGGTGAGTGCTGACTGTTCAGATTAAACCCTTTGGTGTAAGCAGTGTGACGCAGAGCCAGGCCAAATCGCTGAGTGTTAAAGGGACATTCCAGGCAAAGGGTTAAAGTGAAACAAAACCCAGTGAGATCGGCCAGGGAATCTATAAGATTAACGAGCCGATCGATTCCCTCTCCCTGGAGCATCCAAAATTGGGATGCCCCGCTGTGTGAATCCCCCCAGGTCGCCCCGATCACTTACCTTGCTTCCCGGTCCAGTGGCGCATGCACAAGGCGCCCACATCCCAGCTATCGCTCTAGCAGGGCTAGTGCCTGGGCCAGGCATTCGTGAATGTCCGGCGCAGACACGTTCCCTGAGGGAGGCGGGGATGCGACCCGAACGCGCTTGGAGCCGCTGGCCTTAGACGGCGTGGCGTCAGCGACTCCGAGCGCGCTGATTGGACGAGCGCAGTAGGACCGGGAAGAGGTGAGTTGCACTCGGTGATCTGGGGGTTTTCACACAGTGGGGCACCCCCAATTGGGGGGAATGGACCAAAACCCAGGATAGTCACAATCCTGGGTTTTGGTCCACTTTGAAGAGGAACATCAGACCTAAAATTAAAAGGGGCCGATTCCCCTCCCCATCGTGGCTGCAGCAGGCAGCAGCGACATCTGGCTGCTTCAGGACCCTGATCCTCACCCCGCTGTCCACTTACCCGTCCCTAACTGACAAGCATGGCCTTAGCTGTGCTCGTGAGTCATCACTGTTCCTTGGTGATCTCGCAGCTCAGAGAAGTCTCATGGGATTTTGGGTGGCTCCATTGCATCCCATTGATGGGCACTGCACAGGCACGAAATCGGGGGCCGCATGCAGTGCCTGATGGGATGCAAGATGGTGCCACCCATCGGAAGGTCGTCCGGAAACCGAGGGACCCAGAAGATGGATCCCCTGGTGAGGTGAGTAAATAATGCCCAAAGATAAGATCGAAGGGGGGGCAGATCGGTGAGGCTTGGGGTAGGCTTTAACCTCCCCCGATGTTCCTTTTAAAATTAGCTGCTTTCTGCTTAGCTCTATGCTGGCTGTCAGGGGCTGCAGCTTCCATTCGCCAGCTCTTCTCATTTTCAGAGAGGCCTGTCTGCAACTTGCTCCCTTCTGCTGATTTTCTCAATCACTGTCACAGAGGCCCTGTAATGAGGCCAAATGAGGCAGCCACCTCAGGCAGCACCATCTGGAGAAGGGGTATCAAAATATGGCCGTGAGCTAAAAGTAAAAGATTTTGACCCACGAGCAAAAATATACAGCAGCAGAGGTTTTATGGGCCTGACCCACGCAACGCGTCGGTGTGACCAGACCTTGAGGGGATTGGGGCTCTGCATATTGGTGATGTAACTTCATATATCTTTCCATATATTGTATTCTCTGCGGGCTTTTGATCACTATTAGCAATTGTTTAGCACTTTGCGCTTTCTTTTTGGGGAGACTTATACAGCCTCCTGCACTTTTTGTACTGTCTGGTTGTAATCTTAAAGTGGATCCTCTGCATCATTTAATGAAAAGCCCAAACCCTTAAAAACTATTCCCCAGCATCTAAAATTAATAATACACACAAATTAAAGTGGATGGACTACCAGTATGGTCCACCAAACCTTGCCAAAAGAAAGTAGCCGCACTACATATAAGATTTTAAATTAGATATATTTCAATTTTATTATAGAAAGAAATTTACATAAGCATGATAACAGTAAGACGAAGACAAGTTAAAAACAATTAAAACATAGGAATGGGAATGAGAGAAATTGGGCCATAAAAGCTATATGCTCTAATTCATGAGTATATGAAAGAATTCAAGCAATCACTTGGTGGTGTTAACTCAACCCACTGGCACACAAATCTAAAGAGAAGAAAGTGAAGGTTTTTTTCCTGTCCAAAAGGACGTGAGAGCAGGTTCCCTATTTATTTTAGAAATATAAGAATGGAAATGGAAAGTGCATGTGCAAATGAGAAAAGTGCAAAAAATGCTGCAAAAAAGTGCAAAAGATAATATTCAAATAGTGTACCATTAATATGAGATACACCATCAAATGTCAGCACAAGCCAAGCCAATGTCAGCAGCAGGAGGATGTCAGTAGCGGGAGGATGAATTGGATCTAGCTCTCCATACTCGGTGATATACAATTTTTATTGGCTTGTATTGACATTTGTGGATTTGCCACCTTTGGACACATTTAATATTAATTATTCCTTTTCACCTATTGATTGAACACATTCCTAGCACTCAGAGATAATTAATTATATATATTGGTTAATATTTTATTGTAGCCCCTATAACTCCCATCCGGGTCGTGTCTTATTTGTTTGTAATTGTTTTTTTCGTGACCTTTTATGCTCAATAAATATGTATTGATGAATACTTACGTGTGAGCGGCACTTTTGTGGGGTTTCAGTGGACTGACCTGACAGACCACCCGTCTATTAGACTATAGTTTTATGGGCCACTTCTGGGCTTGTAAAATTCAGGGCCAATGTTTGGGAACAGTTCGCCACTGAGGATGCTTCGGTAGCATGAACAAGAAAAAAAGCTTGAACAAGTCGATGTCGGCAACGGAAGCAAGAATCAGCATCCAAAAAAACTCTTCAGGGTTGGTAGCCGAAGATGAGGGTTGGAGCAGGTCCAGATCAGAAGGTAAAAAAGTCAGACTAAACCGAAGACAGACTTCGAGGATCAAGTAGAGCCAAGAATGAGAAGCCAAAAAAAAAAGAGAGTATCATGCCAAATCTAATGTGGATGAGGAGCCACATCCTTATCAGGAATAAATGAGGGAGCTGCCAAATCAGCAATGGTGATAATAATTCCTAGATGCCTTTCATTTGTATTTGGTCACCGCCCATACACTGTGGACCACATGGTTCTACAAGTACATGTTCTCCTGTTTGCATGGTTGTTTGTTGTGGCTAAGCTTGCACATCTTGCCACAGTCCGGCAGTTCGGTGAGCATCTTGCTGGTGACCTTGTGCTGCTATTTATGTATGTCTAAGGGCAGGGCCAGGTCCAGGTTTGTGGGGGCCTTTGGGCAAGAGATTCTTAGTGGGCTCCAAATTAGTGAGTCACATGATGTGACCTTTTAGCTAAGCTGTCACAAATGGGTCATCTCCTGCGGCTGATCGCCCTTCAGTCCTTGTCAGCTGTCACCTGGTTCTCACCACCTTCTGAGCTTCCATTAATTGCCCTCCATTCCATGTCACCTTCTCCTTTGTTGCTGATCATCCCCTGTTGTTGAGGCCAGCCATGAGCAGGTATGCACACAACTACCGCATTCGGTGGTTCGGGTTCACTGTAAAATATCACCATGGCCAAGTGTGAGCCTGAGTGGGCCCCTGAAGATGCTAGGGGCCCTGGCAATTGCCCAGGTTTGCCCTGTGCTGGCACCGGCCCTACCTAAGGGCTATTCCAGGCTAAAACGCATTACACATGGTCACGTCAGTGTTATTGCGTTTTTTTTCTCCCTTCATCCCTCATGACGACCCACGGAGAGTGGCTCCACCCCCTGGGAGGAAACACAAGCTGAACAGAGGTTAAAACTCCACCCCTTCCTCCCCACCTCAGTTCTTTGTATTTTCTCCCCAAGGCACCACTGGACAGTTAGGCTGCAGCCAATTTTTTGAGCCTCGGACCACTTGTCTTTGGGTGTAGTTCACCCGAGGTCCGGAGGCGGCCAGGGTAGTCCCTCATAGCCTGACAGCACACTAGTTGTGCGTTGTCCCCTTTAAATCCTGGCTGGCAGCAGCAGTGCATTGCCTAAGAGAGCCTAAAAAGACTCACCGGAGCCTCCGGTCAGTGGCAGATAGTGTAGTCTCACTTGGTTTTCCTCGGTTTTCCTGGGCTACAGAGCAAGGAGGAGGGTGGTGGAGACTCATGGACGCTGACCAGGCTGCGCTCTGATGTCACTTCCGGGCGCCGCCTCTACACATGGGTGACCCGAAAGTGTAGAAAGCATTTGCTCCCCAGCCATGGAAGAGGATGGCATCACTCTGGTTCACATGGCTGGATTTTAACGTTTTAATAAAGAGGAGGAGCCTGATTAACCACTGCTACTGTTTATACTATGGGGCAGGCTAGTTAAAGCGAACCCTCATCCTGAATAAGAGCCTATCCTGTACGTTTCCCCCATCCGGTACATACAGATTGCCCACATTAATCCGGACCTTCACCCTGAATAAAAGTCTATCTTGTATGTTCCTGTACATACAGATTGCCCACATTAAAAATCATCCTACCTGCACCTATTGTGTGTTTTTAACTTTTTAACATCCAAGATGGTGGCCTGTGGAATCTGAGACTGCCTTCAGACAGGAAGTGCCTTTTGACTGTGCCGCTCTGCATTCTGGGATTGCTGTCCTTTTCCTGACCCCAGCTCTGCTCTGTAAAGCACAGCTATAACCCCGCCCCCTGCACTTTCCACCCTTCTCCTTTCCTCAATATGTGAGGCAAGATGGCGGCACCCGTATCCTGGAGTCCAGCAGGGGGAAAGAATAATAAGTAAGCAACAAAAAACTTCAAATATATTAATTTTAGATTCTGGGGAAACATTTTTTAAGAGTTTGTACTTTTCATTAAATGATGCTGAAGGTCCGGTTTAAGCCCCTGTCTCCGTGCTTCAAATTAGGTCAAGGTGAGCTGCTAGTTTGGACATTGTTTGCTGCTATTTAGCACAGTTACCAATACCACAGGACAAATGCATGGAGCTAAAGCTCCTATTCGTAAAATCAATATTAATAAGATAATGATAAAACAATGTAAATGTCCACAATCCAAAGTGCTTGCTTCACAGTTTGGCATACCTACCAACTTTTCAGGGTAGGAAAGAGGGACATTTGTTAAATTAAGCCATGCCCCTCATTGAGGGATGGATAGGAGATACATTGTAACAGTTACAACAATAGAAACACTCTGAATAGGCAAATTAATCATTTATTGCTGCAAAACCTCAAAGAGGGACAAATGAGAACAACGACGAACAGGGGGATGCAGACTCAAATGAGGGACAGTCCCGCCAAATCAGGGACACTTGGGAAGTATGGTTTGGTTCTGTGCTCCCTTTAAATCACTAATCGTTCTCCTCCACCATTTGTGCAAACTGCTTACTAGCTATAGACTGATAAAATGCTCATCAGACACTTTGTTCCTCAACAAAAATGTCATAAGCAGTTTTATAAAGCACACTTTAACCAAGCGCTTTGCAATGTGACAATATAACCTTCACTGCATACTCATTCCATGATAGCAAGAAAAATTAAACAGAATATACCCAATACCCATTTTGTATATGTGCTTTGGTCTGCTTTAAATGATCTCAGAATAAAGATTATTTCACTAAAATGTTCATAGAAACAGGGGTATCAAATGATGATGTTATGCCCTGCATCTGAGGTCCAAACTGTAACTAGGCCACTCCCCTGATTTGTTTTGATAAAGTGCCCCGCCTCTGAAGCCCAAACTGTAACTAGGCCACTCCCCTGAGTTGTTTTGATAAAGTGCCCCGCCTCTGAGGTCCAAACTGTGACTAGGCCACTCTCCTGATCTGTACTGATGAAATTCCCCGCCTCTGAAGTCCAAACTGTGACTAGGCCACTCCCCTGACCTGCATTGATGAAATACTTCGCCTCTGAGGTCCAAACTGTGACTAGGCCACTCCCCTGATCTGTATTGATAAATGACTCTGCCACTGAAGTCCAAACTGTGACCAGGCCACTCCCCTGATCTGAATTGATGAAATACCCCGCTTCTGAGGTCCAAATTGTGACTAGGCCACTCCCCTGATCTGTATTGATGAAATTCCCTGCCCCTGAGGTCCAAATTGTGACTAGGCCACTTCTCTGATCTGCATTGATGAAATTCCCCGTCTCTGAGGTCCAAACTGTGACTAGGCCACTCCCTTGATCTGCATAGATGAAATTCCCCGCCTCTGAGGTCCAAATTGTGACTAGGCCACTTCCCAGATCTGCATTGATGAAATACTCCGCCTCTGAGGTCCAAATTGTGACTAGGCCACTTCTCTAATCTGCATTGATGAAATACCCTGCCCCTGAGGTCCAAACTGTGACTAGGCCACTCCCCTGATCTGCATTGATGAAATGCCCCGCCTCTGAGGTCCAAATTGTGACTAGGCCACTCCCCTGATCTGTATTGATGAAATACCCTGCCCCTGAGGTCCAAATTGTGACTAGGCCACTTCTCTGATCTGCATTGATGAAATTCCCCGTCTCTGAGGTCCAAACTGTAACTAGGTCATTCCCTTGATCTGCATTGATGAAATACCCTGCCATTGAGGTCCAAACTGTGACTAGGCCACTCCCTTGATCTGCATTGATGAAATACTCCGCCTCTGAGGTCCAAACTGTGACTAGGCCATTCCCTTGATCTGCATAGATGAAATACCCTGCCTCTGAGGTCCAAACTGTGACTAGGCCACTCCCCTGATCTGCATAGATGAAATACCCCGCCTCTGAGGTCCAAACTGTGACTAGGCCACTCCCTTGATCTGCATAGATGAAATTCCCTGCCTCTGAGGTCCAAATTGTGACTAGGCCACTTCCCTGATCTGCATTGATGAAATACTCCACCTCTGAGGTCCAAACTGTGACTAGGCCACTCCCCTGATCTGCATAGATGAAATACCCCGCCTCTGAGGTCCAAACTGTGACTAGGCCACTCCCCTGATCTGCATAGATGAAATACCCCGCCTCTGAGGTCCAAATTGTGACTAGGCCACTCCCCTCATCTGCATAGATGAAATACCCCGCCTCTGAGGTCCAAATTGTGACTAGGCTACTTCTCTGATCTGTACTGATGAAATTATCCGCCTCTGAGTTCCAAACTGTGACTAGGCCACTCCCTTGATCAGCATAGATTAAATACCCCGCCTCTGAGGTCCAAATTGTGACTAGGCCACTTCTCTGATCTGCATTGATGAAATACTCTGCCTCTGAGGTCCAAATTGTGACTAGGCCACTTCTCTGATCTGTATTGATCAAATACCCTGCCCCTGAGGTCCAAACTGTGACTAGGCCACTCCCCTGATCTGCATTGATGAAATACCCTGGCATTCAGGTCCAAACTGTGACTAGGCCACTCCCCTGATCTGCATTGATGAAATGCCCCGCCTCTGAGGTCCAAACTGTGACTAGGCCACTCCCCTGATCTGCATTGATGAAATACCCTGGCATTGAGGTCCAAACTGTGACTAGGCCACTCCCTTAATCTGCATTGATGAAATACCCTGCCCCTGAGGTCCAAATTGTGACTAGGCCACTTCTCTGATCTGCATTGATGAAATACCTTGCCCCTGAGGTCCAAACTGTGACTAGGCCACTCCCCTGATCTGCATTGATGAAATACCCTGGCATTCAGGTCCAAACTGTGACTAGGCCACTCCCCTGATCTGCATTGATGAAATGCCCCGCCTCTGAGGTCCAAACTGTGACTAGGCCACTCCCCTGATCTGCATTGATGAAATACCCTGGCATTGAGGTCCAAACTGTGACTAGGCCACTCCCTTAATCTGCATTGATGAAATACCCTGCCATTGAGGTCCAAACTGTGACTAGGTCACTCCCTTGATCTGCACTGATGAAATAGCCTGCCATTGAGGTCCAAACTGTGACTAGGCCACTCCCTTGATCTGCATTGATTAAATACCCTGCCTCTGAGGTCCAAACTGTAACTAGGTCATTCCCTTGATCTGCATTGATGAAATACCCTGCCATTGAGGTCCAAACTGTGACTAGGCCACTCCCTTGATCTGCATTGATGAAATACTCCGCCTCTGAGGTCCAAACTGTGACTAGGCCATTCCCTTGATCTGCATAGATGAAATACCCCGCCTCTGAGGTCCAAATTGTGACTAGGCTACTTCTCTGATCTGTACTGATGAAATTCCCCGCCTTTGAGGTCCAAACTGTGACTAGGCCACGCCCCTGATCTGTATTGATGCAATGCCCTGCCTCTGAGGTCCAAACTGTGACTAGGCCACTCCCCTGATCTGCATAGATGAAATACCCCACCTCTGAGGTCCAAATTGTGACTAGGCCACTTCTCTGATCTGCATTGATGAAATACCTTGCCCCTGAGGTCCAAACTGTGACTAGGCCACTCCCCTGATCTGCATTGATGAAATACCCTGGCATTCAGGTCCAAACTGTGACTAGGCCACTCCCCTGATCTGCATTGATGAAATGCCCCGCCTCTGAGGTCCAAACTGTGACTAGGCCACTCCCCTGATCTGCATTGATGAAATACCCTGGCATTGAGGTCCAAACTGTGACTAGGCCACTCCCTTAATCTGCATTGATGAAATACCCTGGCATTGAGGTCCAAACTGTGACTAGGTCACTCCCTTGATCTGCATTGATGAAATAGCCTGCCATTGAGGTCCAAACTGTGACTAGGCCACTCCCTTGATCTGCATTGATGAAATACCCTGCCTCTGAGGTCCAAACTGTGACTAGGCCATTCCCTTGTTCTGCATTGATGAAATACCCCGCCTCTGAGGTCCAAATTGTGACTAGGCCACTTCTCTGATCTGCATTGATGAAATACTCTGCCTCTGAGGTCCAAATTGTGACTACGCCACTTCTCTGATCTGTATTGATCAAATACTCTGCCCCTGAGGTCCAAACTGTGACTAGGCCACTCCCCTGATCTGCATTGATGAAATACCCTGCCATTGATGTCCAAACTGTGACTAGGCCACTCCCTTGATCTGCATTGATTAAATACCCTGCCTCTGAGGTCCAAACTGTAACTAGGTCATTCCCTTGATCTGCATTGATGAAATACCCTGCCATTGAGGTCCAAACTGTGACTAGGCCATTCCCTTGATCTGCATTGATGAAATACTCCGCCTCTGAGGTCCAAACTGTGACTAGGCCATTCCCTTGATCTGCATAGATGAAATACCCCGCCTCTGAGGTCCAAATTGTGACTAGGCTACTTCTCTGATCTGTACTGATGAAATTCCCCACCTTTGAGGTCCAAACTGTGACTAGGCCACGCCCCTGATCTGTATTGATGAAATACCCCGCCTCTGAGGTCCAAATTGTGACTAGGCCACTTCTCTGATCTGCATTGATGAAATACCCTGCCCCTGAGGTCCAAACTGTGACTAGGCCACTCCCCTGATCTGCATTGATGAAATACCCTGGCATTGAGGTCCAAACTGTTACTAGGCCACTCACTTGATCTGCATTGATGAAATACCCTGGCATTGAGGTCCAAACTGTGACTAGGCCACTCCCTTGATCTGCATTGATGAAATAGCCTGCCATTGAGGTCCAAACTGTGACTAGGCCACTCCCTTGATCTGCATTGGTGAAATACCCTGCCTCTGAGGTCCATACTGTGACTAGGCCATTCCCTTGTTCTGCATTGATGAAATACCCTGCCATTGAGGTCCAAACTGTGACTAGGCCATTCCCTTGATCTGCATTGATGAAATACTCCGCCTCTGAGGTCCAAATTGTGACTATGCCATTCCCTTGATCTGCAATGATGAAATACTCCACCTCTGAGGTCCAAACTGTGACTAGGCCACTCCCCTAATCTGTATTGATAAAATACTCCGCCTCTGAGGTCCAAATTGTGACTAGGCCACTCCCCTGATCTGCATTGATGAAATGCCCCGCCTCTGAGGTCCAAACTGTGACTAGGTCACTACCTTGATCTGCATTGATGAAATACCCTGCCTCTGAGGTCCAAACTGTGACTAGGCCACTCCCCTGATCTGCATAGATGAAATACCCCGCCTCTGAGGTCCAAATTGTGACTAGGCCACTTCTCTGATCTGCATTGATGAAATACCCTGCCCCTGAGGTCCAAACTGTGACTAGGCCACTCCCCTGATCTGCATTGATGAAATAACCTGCCTCTGAGGTCCAAACTGTGACTAGGCCACTCCCCTGATCTGCATAGATGAAATACCCCGCCTCTGAGGTCCAAACTGTGACTAGGCCACTCCCCTGATCTGCATTGATGAAATACCCTGGCATTGAGGTCCAAACTGTGACTAGGCCACTCCCTTGATCTGCATTGATGAAATACCCTGCCTCTGAGGTCCAAACTGTGACTAGGCCATTCCCTTGTTCTGCATTGATGAAATACCCCGCCTCTGAGGTCCAAATTGTGACTAGGCCACTTCTCTGATCTGCATTGATGAAATACTCTGCCTCTGAGGTCCAAATTGTGACTAGGCCACTTCTCTGATCTGTATTGATCAAATACTCTGCCCCTGAGGTCCAAACTGTGACTAGGCCACTCCCCTGATCTGCATTGATGAAATACCCTGCCATTGATGTCCAAACTGTGACTAGGCCACTCCCTTGATCTGCATTGATTAAATACCCTGCCTCTGAGGTCCAAACTGTAACTAGGTCATTCCCTTGATCTGCATTGATGAAATACCCTGCCATTGAGGTCCAAACTGTGACTAGGCCATTCCCTTGATCTGCATTGATGAAATACTCCGCCTCTGAGGTCCAAACTGTGACTAGGCCATTCCCTTGATCTGCATAGATGAAATACCCCGCCTCTGAGGTCCAAATTGTGACTAGGCTACTTCTCTGATCTGTACTGATGAAATTCCCCACCTTTGAGGTCCAAATTGTGACTAGGCCACGCCCCTGATCTGTATTGATGAAATACCCCGCCTCTGAGGTCCAAATTGTGACTAGGCCACTTCTCTGATCTGCATTGATGAAATACCCTGCCCCTGAGGTCCAAACTGTGACTAGGCCACTCCCCTGATCTGCATTGATGAAATACCCTGGCATTGAGGTCCAAACTGTTACTAGGCCACTCACTTGATCTGCATTGATGAAATACCCTGGCATTGAGGTCCAAACTGTGACTAGGCCACTCCCTTGATCTGCATTGATGAAATAGCCTGCCATTGAGGTCCAAACTGTGACTAGGCCACTCCCTTGATCTGCATTGGTGAAATACCCTGCCTCTGAGGTCCATACTGTGACTAGGCCATTCCCTTGTTCTGCATTGATGAAATACCCTGCCATTGAGGTCCAAACTGTGACTAGGCCATTCCCTTGATCTGCATTGATGAAATACTCCGCCTCTGAGGTCCAAATTGTGACTATGCCATTCCCTTGATCTGCAATGATGAAATACTCCACCTCTGAGGTCCAAACTGTGACTAGGCCACTCCCCTAATCTGTATTGATAAAATACTCCGCCTCTGAGGTCCAAATTGTGACTAGGCCACTCCCCTGATCTGCATTGATGAAATGCCCCGCCTCTGAGGTCCAAACTGTGACTAGGTCACTACCTTGATCTGCATTGATGAAATAACCTGCCTCTGAGGTCCAAACTGTGACTAGGCCACTCCCCTGATCTGCATAGATGAAATACCCCGCCTCTGAGGTCCAAATTGTGACTAGGCCACTTCTCTGATCTGCATTGATGAAATACCCTGCCCCTGAGGTCCAAACTGTGACTAGGCCACTCCCCTGATCTGCATTGATGAAATACCCTGGCATTGAGGTCCAAACTGTGACTAGGCCACTCCCCTGATCTGCATTGATGAAATGCCTCGCCTCTGAGGTCCAAACTGTGACTAGGCCACTCCCCTGATCTGCATTGATGAAATACCCTGGCATTGAGGTCCAAACTGTGACTAGGCCACTCCCTTAATCTGCATTGATGAAATACCCTGCCATTGAGGTCCAAACTGTGACTAGGCCACTCCCTTGATCTGCATAGATGAAATAGCCTGCCATTGAGGTCCAAACTGTGACTAGGCCACTCCCTTGATCTGCATTGATGAAATAGCCTGCCATTGAGGTCCAAACTGTGACTAGGCCACTCCCTTGATCTGCATTGATGAAATAGCCTGCCATTGAGGTCCAAACTGTGACTAGGCCACTCCCTTGATCTGCATTGGTGAAATACCCTGCCTCTGAGGTCCATACTGTGACTAGGCCATTCCCTTGTTCTGCATTGATGAAATACCCTGCCATTGCGGTCCAAACTGTGACTAGGCCATTCCCTTGATCTGCATTGATGAAATACTCCGCCTCTGAGGTCCAAATTGTGACTATGCCATTCACTTGATCTGCATTGATGAAATACTCCACCTCTGAGGTCCAAACTGTGACTAGGCCACTCCCCTAATCTGTATTGATAAAATACTCCGCCTCTGAGGTCCAAATTGTGACTAGGCCACTCCCCTGATCTGCATTGATGAAATGCCCCGCCTCTGAGGTCCAAACTGTGACTAGGTCACTACCTTGATCTGCATTAATGAAATAACCTGCCATTGCGGTCCAAACTGTGACTAGGCCACTCCCTTGATCTGCATTGATGAAATACCCTGCCTCTGAGGTCCAAACTGTAACTAAGCCACTTCTCTGAACTGTATTAACTGGAATTAAAGTAACTAAGAATGGTGATTATTGAGTTAACTGCCAACCAAATAAAATAAAGGCTGAAAATATTAGGAATATTATGTTCCATGGGAGCAATCTGTTTTTAATGGCACGCAGCTAATTATGAACTATAATCTAAATATTTTACCTAAGTGAGTGTTTTAGCCCGAGGTTTTTCAAATACAATAAATTAAACTAGCTGCCTATGATTTTAATGCCTTTTGCAAATACAGACGAAGAGGTGTTAGGCTGCAGCAGGTGTCCGGTACGGCGCCCCCCTACCCTGCGCTCCCCCGCAGCTCCCCCTGCAAGCCGCACACTGTTTTGCCTTATTGTACCGGAGGATGGTTTGGTGACTTTAATAGCTTTCTTTTTTTAACCCGGGTCACATTGTGGTGCCTTTATTTTATAGCATCATCAGGCAAAAAAAAAATACAGCATCAGTAGGTGCAAAGAGATTTGATTATTTTAATATTTAATTATTATCTTTATTATATATTTTATTATCTTATGTTGGCTGCACACACACTGCACACTCAGATTGTATAGCCTTCATACAGGCTCAGATCCAGCCAAGAAGCATTTGAAGGGATCCATCAGCTTCAGGCCAGGGCAGAGTAGTCTAGAAAAAAGATCCCATTCCCCAGTAGCAATAAAACAAATGTAAATTATCATAAATTAAATTTTCATACAAAACATCAACTTCACAAGTTGTCACTAACACATTATACCTAGAATCAGGGCAGGCGTCAGCACTGGGTGTACCTCGGCAGGTTCCGGGGCCCCTGCACCTTGGAAGGGCCCACCTCATTACCTCTACCCTGGGCAGCCCCTATGCAGGACTCAGGGTCATGCAGTAACTAGGACTAAGGACTGTAAGCCTGGGGCATATTGGCCATTGGTACAGCCTTTCTTTTTTCTGTCCCTTCTAATTTTTTTCTTTCGTTCTTTCTATCTATCATTTTTGAGAGATTGGTGATTATAGTGGCTTTTTGTGTTTGTTTTGTTTCTATGTTTTTATTTTTAAATGTATTTTAGTAAAAAGAGACTACTTTTAGTAAAAGGTGACATCCTTTAATTATTTAAAGTGGACCAACACCCACGGGTGATCGGCCCGGGAATCTATAAGATTCCCGGGCCGATCACCCCCCACCCCGCGGGACATCCGAGATCGGGATGTCCCGCGGGGTGAAACCCCCCCAAACACCCCAAACTCCTTACCTTATCTTCGGCGGCGGCCGGCCGCCGCCGCCTCCCTCGCGCTCCTCTAGGCATGCGCGTGCCCGCGCCGGCCGTCTGCGAATGGCCGGCGGGGGCGCGCGCCCGCCGAAAGTGACGCGAGGGAGGCGGCGGCGGCGGCTGCCGCTTAGACGTTCTTGTACGTCGGCGCTGGGAGCGGGGAGAGGTGAGTTTTTCGGGGGGTTAGGGGGGGTTTCACACAGCGGGGCACCCCGATCGGGGGTGCCCCACCGAAGTGGACCAAGACCCAGGATAGTCAAAATCCTGGGTGTTGGTCCACTTTAAAGCGAAGGCAAGTCAAAAGTTAAAAAAAAAATATCACTATCTTACCTTACCTTGGGTTCCTTCAGCGCTCTCCTTCCTGCTACGTTGGCCCAGGTAATTGTTAATCCAGGAAATCAGAGTAACCATGGCACAGTAGAGAACCAGGTAAATTCTGGCAATGATCCAAGGCTCATAGCTTCGTTATAAAGGTCCCAGGATCGTCTGATTGGCTCTCCCCCTCAGCTGACAGAGATCACTTGTGAGCCAAAGCACCTTTAATTAAAGGCCTACGCAGGGTTGGACTGGAGTATCATTCCCCGGGCTCATCATTCAGCTCCAGCCTAACACCACCCCCCTTCGGACCAAAATTGGATAAGAAAATGTCTTACCTACCTGGCGCCTGGGGCATTATATCCCAATGTTCATTGGCTGCTGCAAGAGACTGACTGCTTAGCCGGCCAATCACTGCAAAACTTATGTGCTGCTACTGCACTGATTGTCTTGACTACTTAGTCAGTCATAGTGGGCCGCAGAAGCGCTGCTCCTGGTGGAGAAAAGGTGGGTAAGCCATATAGTTTTTATATTCTGTATCCCAGAGCTGGACGGATGGCAGGGGGGCTCATGTTAGGCCTGACTTGCATTTTACCTCATTCAAAATCAACCTTAATCACCCCCCAGCAATTAAAAGTGACAACCACCTTTTGCCCCAGCAATAGTGACAGCCACCTCCCCCAGCAATAAATAG
Source organism: Gastrophryne carolinensis (assembly GCA_027917425.1). Taxonomy (NCBI): domain Eukaryota; kingdom Metazoa; phylum Chordata; class Amphibia; order Anura; family Microhylidae; genus Gastrophryne; species Gastrophryne carolinensis. The sequence goes on from CM051238.1 coordinate 22,790,626, forward strand.
TGACAGCCACCTTCTGCCCCAGCAATAGTAACAGCCACCTCCCCCAGCAATAAATAGTGATAGCCACCTCCCCCAGCAATAAATAGTGTCAGCCACCTTCTCCCCAGCAATAAATAGTGACAGCCACCTTCTTCCCCAAGCAATAAATTGTGACAGCCACCATCTTCCCCCAGCAATAAATAGTGACAGCCACCTTCTTCCACCAGCTATAAATAGTGACAGGCACCTTCTTCCCCCAGCAATAGTGACAGCCACCTTCTTCCCATCAATAAATAGTGACAGCCACCAACTTCCCCCAGCAATAAATAGTGACAGCCACCTTCTTCCCCCAGCAATAAATAGTGACAGCCACCTTCTTCCCCCAGCAATAAATAGTGACAGCCACCTTCTCCCCCCAGCAATAAATAGTGACAGCCACCTTCTTCCCCCAGCAATAAATAGTGATAGCCACCTTCTCCCCAGGTATAAATAGTGACAGCCACCTTCTTCCCCCAGCAATAAAAAGTGACAGCCACCTTCTCCCCAGCAATAAATAGTGGCAGCCACCTTCTTTCCCGAGCAAAAAATAGTGACAGCCACCTTCGTCCAGCAATAAATAGTGACAGCCACCTTCCTCCCCCAGCAATAAATAGTGACAGCCACCTTCTTCCCCCAGCAATAAATAGTGACAGCCACCTTCGTCCAGCAATAAATAGTGACAGCCACCTTCCTCCCCCAGCAATAAATAGTGACAACAACCTTCTTCCCCAGCAATAAATAGTGACAGCCACCTTCTCCCCCCGGCAATAAATAGTGACAGCCACCTTCTCCCCCAGCAATAAATAGTGACAGCCAGCTTCTCCCCCAGCAATAAATAGTGACAGCCACCTTCTCCCCAGCAATGAATTGTAACAGCCACCTTCTCCCCAGCAATAACTAGTGACAGCCACCTTCTCCCCACCAATAAATAGTGACAGCCACCTTCTCCCCAGCAATAAATAGTGACAGCCACCTTCTTCCCCCAGCAATAATTAGTGACAGCCACCTTCTCCCCCCAGCAATAAATAGTGACAGCCACCTTCTCCCCAGCAATAAATAGTGACAGCCACCTTCTCCCCAGCAATAAATAGTGACAGCCACCTTCTTCCCCCAGCAATAAATAGTGACAGCCACCTACTTATCAGCAATAAATAGTGACAGCCACCTTCTCCCCTAGCAATAAATAATGACAGCCACCTTCTTCCCCCAGCAATAAATAGTGACAGCCACCTTCTCCCCAGCAATAAATAGTGACAGCCACCTTCTACCCAGCAATAAATAGTGACAGCCACCTTCTCCCCAGCAATAAATAGTGATGGCCACCTTCGCCCAGCAATAAATAGTCATAGCCACATTCTTCCCCCAGCAATAAATAGTGACAGCCACCTTCTGCCCCAGCAATAAATAGTGACAGCCACCTTCTTACCATCAATAAATTGTGACAGCCACCTTCTGCCCCAGCAATAGTGACAGCCACCTCCCCCAGCAATAAATAGTGACAGCCACCTTCTGCCCCAGCAATAGTGACAGCCACCTCCCCCAGCAATAAATAGTGACAGCCACCTTCTTCCCCAGCAATAGTGACAGCCACCTCCCCCAGCAATAAATAGTGACAGCCACCTTCTTCCCCAGCAATAAATAGTGATAGCCACCTTCTCCCCCAGCAATAAATTGTGACAGCCACCTTCTCCCCCAGCAATAAATAGTGACAGCCACCTTCTCCTCGGCAATAAATAGTGACAGCCACCTTCTTCCCCAGGCAATAAATTGTGACAGCCACCTTCCCCCCAGAAATAAATAGTGACAGCTACCTTCTTCCCCCAGCAATAAATAGTGACAGCCACCTTCCCCCAAGCAATAAATAGTGACAACCACCTTCTCCCCAGCAATAAATAGTGTCAGCCACCTTCTCCCCCAGCAATATATAGTGACAGCCACTTTCCCCCCAGAAATAAATATTGACAGCCACCTTCTCCCCAGCAATAAATAGTGACAGCCACCTTCCCCCCTGGCAATAAATAGCGACAGCCAACTTCTTCCCAGCAATAAAAAGTGACAGCCACCTTCTTCCCCCAGCAATAATTAGTGACAGCCACCTTCTCCCCCCAGCAATAAATAGTGACAGCCACCTTCTCCCCAGCAATAAAAAGTGACAGCCACCTTCTTCCCCCAGCAATAATTAGTGACAGCCACCTTCTCCCCCCAGCAATAAATAGTGACAGCCACCTTCTCCCCAGCAATAAATAGTGACAGCCACCTTCTCCCCAGCAAAAAATAGTGACAGCCACCCTCTCCCCAGCAATAAATAATGATGACCACGTTCTCCCTTAGCAATAAATAGTGACAACCACCTACTCCTCAGCAATAAATAGTGACAGCCACCTACTCCCCAGCAATAAATAGTGACAGCTACCTTCTTCCCCAAGCAATAAATAGTGACAGCCACCTTCTGCCCCAGCAATAGTGACAGCCACCTCCCCCAGAAATAGATATTGACAGCCACCTTCTGCCCCAGCAATAGTGACAGCCACCTCCCCCAGCAATAAATAGTGACAGCCACCTTCTCCCCCAGCAATAACTAGTGACAGCCACCTTCCCTCCAGCAATAAATAGTGACAGCCACCCTCTTCCCCCAGCAATAACTAGTGACAGCCACCTCCCCCAGCAATAGATATTGACAGCCACCTTCTGCCCCAGCAATAACTAGTGACAGCCACCTCCCCCAGCAATAGATATTGACAGCCACCTTCTGCCCCAGCAATAAATAGTGACAGCCACCTTCTTCCCCCAGCAATAAATAGTGACAGCCACCTACTTATCAGCAATAAATAGTGACAGCCACCTACTTATCAGCAATAAATAGTGACAGCCACCTTCTCCCCTAGCAATAAATAATGACAGCCACCTTCTTCCCCCAGCAATAAATAGTGACAGCCACCTTCTCCCCAGCAATAAATAGTGACAGCCACCTTCTCCCCAGCAAAAAATAGTGACAGCCACCTTCTCCCCAGCAATAAATAGTGACAGCCACCTTCTCCCCAGCAATAAATAGTGACAGCCACCTTCTACCCAGCAATAAATAGTGACAGCCACCTTCTCCCCAGCAATAAATAGTGATGGCCACCTTCGCCCAGCAATAAATAGTCATAGCCACATTCTTCCCCCAGCAATAAATAGTGACAGCCACCTACTTCCCCCAGCAATAAATAGTGACAGCCACCTTCTTACCATCAATAAATTGTGACAGCCACCTTCTGCCCCAGCAATAGTGACAGCCACCTCCCCCAGCAATAAATAGTGACAGCCACCTTCTGCCCCAGCAACAGTGACAGCCACCTCCCCCAGCAATAAATAGTGACAGCCACCTTCTTCCCCAGCAATAGTGACAGCCACCTCCCCCAGCAATAAATAGTGACAGCCACCTTCTTCCCCAGCAATAAATAGTGATAGCCACCTTCTCCCCCAGCAATAAATTGTGACAGCCACCTTCTCCCCCAGCAATAAATAGTGACAGCCACCTTCTCCTCGGCAATAAATAGTGACAGCCACCTTCTTCCCCAGGCAATAAATTGTGACAGCCACCTTCCCCCCAGAAATAAATAGTGACAGCTACCTTCTTCCCCCAGCAATAAATAGTGACAGCCACCTTCCCCCCAGCAATAAATAGTGACAACCACCTTCTCCCCAGCAATAAATAGTGTCAGCCACCTTCTCCCCCAGCAATAAATAGTGACAGCCACTTTCCCCCCAGAAATAAATATTGACAGCCACCTTCTCCCCAGCAATAAATAGTGACAGCCACCTTCCCCCCTGGCAATAAATAGCGACAGCCAACTTCTTCCCCCAGCAATAAATAGTGACAGCCACCTTCTCCCCAGCAATAAAAAGTGACAGCCACCTTCTTCCCCCAGCAATAATTAGTGACAGCCACCTTCTCCCCCCAGCAATAAATAGTGACAGCCACCTTCTCCCCAGCAATAAATAGTGACAGCCACCTTCTCCCCAGCAAAAAATAGTGACAGCCACCCTCTCCCCAGCAATAAATAATGATGGCCACGTTCTCCCTTAGCAATAAATAGTGACAACCACCTACTCCTCAGCAATAAATAGTGACAGCCACCTTCTCCCCTAGCAATAAATAGTGACAGCTACCTTCTTCCCCAAGCAATAAATAGTGACAGCCACCTTCTGCCCCAGCAATAGTGACAGCCACCTCCCCCAGCAATAAATAGTGACAGCCACCTTCTCCCCCAGCAATAACTAGTGACAGCCACCTTCCCTCCAGCAATAAATAGTGACAGCCACCCTCTTCCTCCAGCAATAAATAGTGACAGCCACCCTCTTCCCCCAGCAATAAATTGTGACAGCCACCTTCCCCCCAGCAATAAATAGTGACAGCCACCTTCTTTCCCCAGCAATAAATAGTGACAGCCACCTTCCCCCCAGCAATAAATAGTGACAGCCACCTTCTTCCCCCAGCAATAAATAGTGACAGCCACCTTCTCCCCAGCAATAAATAGTGACAGCCACCTTCTTCCCCCACCAATAAATAGTGACAGCAACCTTCTTCCCCAGCAATAAATAGTGACAGCCACCTTCTCCCCAGCAATAAAAAGTGACAGCCACCTTCTTCCCCCAGCAATAAATAGTGACAGCCACCTTCTCCCCAGCAATAAATAGTGACAGCCACCTTCTCCCCAGCAAAAAATATTGACAGCCACCCTCTCCCCAGCAATAAATAGTGATGGCCACCTTCTCCCCTAGCAATAAATAGTGACAGCCACCTTTTTCCCCCAGCAATAAATAGTGACAGCCACCTACTCCTCAGCAATAAATAGTGACAGCCACCTTCTCCCCAGCAATAAATAGTGACAGCCACCTTCTCCCCAGCAAGAAATAGTGCCAGCCACCTTCTTACCATCAATAAATACTGACAGCCACCTTTTGCCCCAGCAATAGTGACAGCCAACTTCTTCCCCCAGCAGTAAATAGTGACAGCCTCCTTTTTACCATCAATAAATAGTGACAGCCACCTTCTGCCCCAGCAGTAGTGACAGCCACCTTTTCCCCCAGCAATAAATAGTGACAGCCACCTTCTGCCCCAGCAATAGTGACAGCCACCTTTCCCCCAGCAATAAATAGTGACAGCCACCTTCTGCCCCAGCAATAGTGACAGCCACCTTTCCCCCAGCAATAAATAGTGACAGCCACCTTCTGCCCCAGCAATAGTGACAGCCACCTTCTACCCCAGCAATAAATAGTGACAGCCACCTTCTTCCCCAGCAATAAATAGTGACAGCCACCTTCTCCCCCAGCAATAAATAGTGACAGCCACCTTCTACCCCAGCAATAAATAGTGACAGCCACCTTCTTCCCCAGCAATAAATAGTGACAGCCACCTTCTTCCCCAGCAATAAATAGTGACAGCCACCTTCTCCCCAGCAATAAATAGTGACAGCCACCTTCTCCCCAGCAATAAATAGTGACAGCCACCATCTCCCCCAAGCAATAAATTGTGACAGCCACCTTCCCCCCAGCAATAAATAGTGACAGCCACCTTCTTCCCCCAGCAATAAATAGTGACAGCCACCTTCTCCCCAACAATAAAGACTGACAGCCACCTTCTCCCCCAGCAATAAATAGTGACAGCCACCTTCCTCCCAGCAATAAATAGTGACAGCCACCTTCTTCCCCCAGCAATAAATTGTGACAGCCACCTTTCCCCAACCAATAAATAGTGACAGCAACCTTCTTGCCCAGCAATAAATAATGACAGCCACCTTCTCCCCCAGCAATAAATAGTGACAGCCACCTTCTCCCCCAGCAATAAATAGTGTCAGCCACCTTCTCCCCCAGCAATAAATAGTGACAGCCACCATCTCCCCCAAGCAATAAATTGTGACAGCCACCTTCTCCCCAGCAATAAATAGTGACAGCCACCTTCTCCCCCAGCAATAAATAGTGACAGCCACCTTCTCCCCCAGCAATAAATAGTGACAGCCACCATCTCCCCCAAGCAATAAATTGTGACAGTCACCTTCCCCCCAGCAATAAATAGTGACAGCCACCTTCTTCCCCAGCAATAAATAGTGACAGCCACCTTCTCCCCAGCAATGAATTGTAACAGCCACCTTCTCCCCAGCAATAAAGAATGACAGCCACCTCCCCCCCCCCCCCAGCAATAAATAGTGACAGCCACCTTCTTCCCCCAGCAATAAATAGTGTCAGACACCTTCTCCCCAGCAATAAATTGTAACAGCCACCTTCTCCCCAGCAATAAATAGTGACAGTCCCCTTCTTCCCCCAGCAATAAATTGTGACAGCCACCTTCCCCCGCAATAAATAGTGACAGCAACCTTCTTCCCCAGCAATAAATAGTGACAGCCACCTTCTCCCCAGCAATGAATTGTAACAGCCACCTTCTCCCCAGCAATAAAGAATGACAGCCACCTCCCCCCCCCCAGCAATAAATAGTGACAGCCACCTTCTTCCCCCAGCAATAAATAGTGACAGACACCTTCTCCCCAGCAATAAATTGTAACAGCCACCTTCTCCCCAGCAATAAAGACTGACAGCCACCTTTCCCTCCAGCAATAAATAGTGACAGTCCCCTTCTTCCCCCAGCAATAAATTGTGACAGCCACCTTCCCCCGCAATAAATAGTGACAGCAACCTTCTTCCCCAGCAATAAATAGTGACAGCCACCTTCTCCCAGCAATAAATAGTGACAGCCACCTTCTCCTCAGCAATAAATAGTGACAGAAACCTTCTTCCCCCAGCAATAAATAGTGACAGCCATCTTCTGCCCCAGCACTAAATAATGACATCCACCTTTTACCCCAACAATAAATAGTGACAGCCACTTTCTCGCTAGCAATAAAAAGTGACAGCCACCTTAGCCACCCAGCAATAAATAGCGACAGCCATCTTCTCCCCAGCAATAAATAGTGATAGCCACCTCCCCCCCCAGGATTAAATAGTGACAACCACCTTCCCCCTAGCAATAAATAGTGATAGCCACCTCCCCCCAGCAACAAATGGTGATTCCCACCTTCCCCCCAGCAATAAATAGCGACAGCCACCTTCTCCCCCAGCAATAAATAGTGACAGCCACCTTCTCCCCATTCAATAAATAGTGTCAAGTTGTCAACCACCATTTCCACCCAGCAATAAATAGTGACAGCCACCTTCTTCCCGGCAATAAAAAGTGACAGCCACCTTCTCCCCCAGCAATAAATAGTGACAGCCATCTCTCCCCCAGCAAAAATAGTGACAGCCAACTTCTCCCCAAGCAACAAATTGTGGCAGCCACATTCTCCCCAGCAATAAATAGTGACAGCCACCTTCTCCCCAGCAAAAAATAGTGACAGCCACCCTCTCCCCAGCAATAAATAGTGACAGCCACCTTTTTCCCCCAGCAATAAATAGTGACAGCCACCTACTCCTCAGCAATAAATAGTGACAGCCACCTTCTCCCCAGCAATAAATAGTGACAACCACCTTCTCCCCAGCAATAAATAGTGACAGCCACCTTCTCCCCAGCAATAAATAGTGACCGCCACCTTCTCCCCAGCAATAAATAGTGACAGCCACCTTCTTCCCCCAGCAATAAATAGTGACAGCTACCTTCTTACCATCAATAAATAGTGACAGCCACCTTCTACCCCAGCAATAGTGACTGCCAACTTCTTCCCCCAGCAATACATAGTGACAGCCACCTTCTTACCATCAATAAATAGTGACAGCCACCTTCTGCCCCAGCAATAGTGACAGCCACCTTCTTCCCCCAGCAATAAATAGTGACAGCCACCTTCTGCCCCAGCAATAGTGACAGCCACCTCCCCCAGCAATAAATATTGAAAGCCACCTTCTGCCCCAGCAATAGTGACAGCCACCTCCCCCAGCAATAAATAGTGACAGCCACCTTCCCCCCAGCAATAAATAGTGACAGCCACCCTCTTCCCCAAGCAATAAATTGTGACAGCCACCTTTCCCCCACCAATAAATAGTGACAGCCACCTTCTCCCCCAGCAATAAAGACTGACAGCCACCTTCTCCCCCAGCAATAAATAGTGTCAGCCACCTTCTCCCCCAGCAATAAAGACTGACAGCCACCTTCTCCCCCAGCAATAAATAGTGACAGCCACCTTCCCCCCAGCAATAAATAGTGACAGCCACCTTCTACCCAGCAATAAATAGTGACAGCCACCTTCTCCCCAGCAATAAATTGTGACAGCCACCTTTCCCCCATCAATAAATAGTGACAGCCACCTTCTCCCCCAGCAATAAATAGTGACAGACACCTTCTCCCCCAGCAATAAAGTGTCAGCCACCTTCTCCCCCAGCAATAAATAGTGACAGCCACCTTCTTCCCCCAGCAATAAATAGTGACAGCCATCTTCTCCCCAGCAATGAATTGTAACAGCCACCTTCTCCCCAGCAATAAAGAATGACAGCCACCTTCCCCCCAGCAATAAATAGTGACAGCCACCTTCTTCCCCCAGCAATAAATAGTGACAGCCACCTTCTCCCCAGCAATGAATTGTAACAGCCACCCTCTCCCCAGCAATAAAGAGTGACAGCCACCTTTCCCTCCAGCAATAAATAGTGACAGTCACCTTCTTCCCCAGCAATAAATAGTGACATCCACCTTCTGCCCCAGCACAAAATAATGACATCCACCTTTTACCCCAGCAATAAATATTGACAGCCACTTTCTCACCAGCAATAAAAAGTGACAGCCACCTTAGCCACCCAGCAATAAATAGCGACAGCCATCTTCTCCCCAGCAATAAATAGTGATAGCCACCTCCCCCCCAGGATTAAATAGTGACAACCACCTTCCCCCTAGCAATAAATAGTGATAGCCACCTCCCCCCAGCAACAAATGGTGATTCCCACCTTCCCCCCAGCAATAAATAGCGACAGCCACCTTCTCCCCCAGCAATAAATAGTGACAGCCACCTTCTCCCCATTCAATAAATAGTGTCAAGTTGTCAACCACCATTTCCACCCAGCAATAAATAGTGACAGCCACCTTCTTCCCGGCAATAAAAAGTGACAGCCACCTTCTCCCCCAGCAATAAATAGTGACAGCCATCTCTCCCCCAGCAAAAATAGTGACAGCCACCTTCTCCCCCAGCAATAAATAGTGACAGCCACCTTCTCCCCATTCAATAAATAGTGTCAAGTTGTCAACCACCATTTTCACCCAGCAATAAATAGTGACAGCCACCTTCTTCCCGGCAATAAAAAGTGACAGCCACCTTCTCCCCCAGCAATAAATAGTGACAGCCATCTCTCCCCAAGCAACAAATTGTGGCAGCCACCTTCTCCCCAGCAATAAATAGTGACAGCCACCTTCTCCCCAGCAAAAAATAGTGACAGCCACCCTCTCCCCAAGCAACAAATTGTGGCAGCCACCTTCTCCCCAGCAATAAATAGTGACAGCCACCTTCTCCCCAGCAAAAAATAGTGACAGCCACCCTCTCCCCAGCAATAAATAGTGACAGCCATCTTTTTCCCCCAGCAATAAATAGTGACAGCCACCTACTCCTCAGCAATCAATAGTGACAGCCACCTACTCCTCAGCAATAAATAGTGACAGCCACCTTCTTCCCCCAGCAATATATAGTGACAGCCACCTTCTCCCCAGCAATAAATAGTGACAACCACCTTCTCCCCAGCAATAAATAGTGACAGCCACCTTCTCCCCAGCAATAAATAGTGACAGCCACCTTCTTCCCCCCACCAATAAATAGTGACAGCCACCTTCTCCCCCAGCAATAAATAATGACAGCCACCTTCCCCCCAGCAATAAATAGTGACAGCCACCCTCTTCCCCCAGCAATAAATTGTGACAGCCACCTTTCCCCCACCAATAAATAGTGACAGCAACCTTCTTCGCCAGCAATAAATAGTGTCAGCCACCTTCTCCCCCAGCAATAAATAGTGACAGCCACCATCTCCCCCAAGCAATAAATTGTGACAGCCACCTTCCCCCCAGCAATAAATAGTGACAGCCACCTTCTTCCCCCAGCAATAAATAGTGACAGCCACCTTCTCCCCCAGCAATAAAGACTGACAGCCACCTTCTCCCCCAGCAATAAATAGTGACAGCCACCTTCCCCCCAGCAATAAATAGTGACAGCCACCTTCTTCCCCCAGCAATAAATTGTGACAGCCACCTTTCCCCCATCAATAAATAGTGACAGCCACCTTCTCCCCCAGCAATAAATAGTGACAGCCACCTTCTCCCCCAGCAATAAATAGTGACAGCCACCATCTCCCCCAAGCAATAAATTGTGACAGCCACCTTCCCCCCAGCAATAAATAGTGACAGCCACTTTCTTCCCCCAGCAATAAATTGTGACAGCCACCTTCTTCCCCCAGCAATAAATAGTGACAGCCACCTTCTCCCCAGCAATGAATTGTAACAGCCACCCTCTCCCCAGCAATAAAGAGTGACAGCCACCTTCCCCCAGCAATAAAGACTGACAGCCACCTTTCCCTCTAGCAATAAATAGTGACAGTCACCTTCTTCCCCCAGCAATAAATTGTGACAGCCACCTTCTTCCCCAGCAATAAATAGTGACAGCCACCTTCTCCCAGCAATAAATAGTGACAGCCACCTTCTGCCCCACCACTAAATAATGACATCCACCTTTTACCCCAGCAATAAATAGTGACAGCCACTTTCTCGCCAGCAATAAAAAGTGACAGCCACCTTAGCCACCCAGCAATAAATAGCGACAGCCATCTTCTCCCCAGCAATAAATAGTGATAGCCACCTCCCCCCCAGGATTAAATAGTGACAACCCCCTCCCCCCTAGCAATAAATAGTGATAGCCACCTCCTCCCAGCAACAAATGGTGATTCCCACCTTCCCCCCAGCAATAAATAGCGACAGCCACCTTCTCCCCCAGCAATAAATAGTGACAGCCACCTTCTCCCCATTCAATAAATAGTGTCAAGTTGTCAACCACCATTTCCACCCAGCAATAAATAGTGACAGCCACCTTCTTCCCGGCAATAAAAAGTGACAGCCACCTTCTCCCCCAGCAATAAATAGTGACAGCCATCTCTCCCCCAGCAAAAATAGTGACAGCCAACTTCTACCCAAGCAACAAATTGTGGCAGCCACCTTCTCTCCAGCAATAAATAGTGACAGCCACCTTCTCCCCAGCAAAAAATAGTGACAGCCACCCTCTCCCCAGCAATAAATAGTGACAGCCACCTTTTTCCCCCAGCAATAAATAGTGACAGCCACCTACTCCTCAGCAATAAATAGTGACAGCCACCTTCTTCCCCCAGCAATATATAGTGACAGCCACCTTCTCCCCAGCAATAAATAGTGACAACCACCTTCTCCCCAGCAATAAATAGTGACAGCCACCTTCTCCCCAGCAATAAATAGTGACCGCCACCTTCTCCCCAGCAATAAATAGTGACAGCCACCTTCTTCCCCCAGCAATAAATAGTGACAGCTACCTTCTTACCATCAATAAATAGTGACAGCCACCTTCTGCCCCAGCAATAGTGACAGCCACCTTCTGCCCCAGCAATAGTGACAGCCACCTCCCCCAGCAATAAATATTGAAAGCCACCTTCTGCCCCAGCAATAGTGACAGCCACCTTCTCCCCCAGCAATAAATAGTGACAGCCACCTTCCCCCCAGCAATAAATAGTGACAGCCACCCTCTTCCCCCAGCAATAAATTGTGACAGCCACCTTTCCTCACCAATAAATAGTGACAGCAACCTTCTTCCCCAGCAATAAATTGTGACAGCCACCTTCCCCCCAGCAATAAATAGTGACAGCCACCTTCTTCCCCCAGCAATAAATAGTGACAGCCACCTTCTCCCCCAGCAATAAAGACTGACAGCCACCTTCTCCCCCAGCAATAAATAGTGACAGCCACCTTCCCCCCAGCAATGAATAGTGACAGCCACCTTCTTCCCCAGCAATAAATTGTGACAGCCACCTTTCCCCCATCAATAAATAGTGACAGCCACCTTCTCCCCCAGCAATAAATAGTGACAGCCACCTTCTCCCCCAGCAATAAATAGTGACAGCCACCATCTCCCCCAAGCAATAAATTGTGACAGCCACCTTCCCCCCAGCAATAAATAGTGACAGCCACCTTCTCCCCAGCAATGAATTGTAACAGCCACCTTCTCCCCAGCAATAAAGAATGACAGCCACCTTCCCCCCAGCAATAAATAGTGACAGCCACCTTCTTCCCCCAGCAATAAATAGTGACAGCCACCTTCTCCCCAGCAATGAATTGTAACAGCCACCCTCTCCCCAGCAATAAAGAGTGACAGCCACCTTCCCCCAGCAATAAAGACTGACAGCCACCTTTCCCTCCAGCAATAAATAGTGACAGTCACCTTCTTCCCCCAGCAATAAATTGTGACAGCCACCTTCTTCCCCAGCAATAAATAGTGACAGCCACCTTCTCCCAGCAATAAATAGTGACAGCCACCTTCTCCCCCCAGCAATAATTAGTGGCAGCCACCTTCTCCTCAGCAATAAATAGTGACAGCCACCTTCTTCCCCAGCAATAAATAGTGACAGCCACCTTCTCCCCCTGGCAATAAATAGTGACAGCCACCTTCTTCCCCAGCAATAATTAGTGGCAGCCACCTTCTCCTCAGCAATAAATTGTGACAGCCACCTTCTTCCCCAGCAATAAATAGTGACAGCCACCTTCTTCCCCCAGCAATAAATAGTGACAGCCACCTTTTACCCCAGCAATAAATAGTGACAACAACTTTCTTGCAAGCAATAAAAAGTGACAGCCACCTTAGCCACCCAGCAATAAATAGCGACAGCCATCTTCTGCCCAGCAATAAATAGTGATAGCCTCCTCCCCCCCCCCCAGGATTAAATAGTGACAACCACCTTCCCCCTAGCAATGAATAGTGATAGCCACCTTCTCCCCATTCAATAAATAGTGTCCACCACCATTTCCACCCAGCAATAAATAGTGACAGCCAACTTCTCCCCAAGCAACAAATTGTGGCAGCCACCTTCTCCCCAGCAATAAATAGTGACAGCCACCTTCTTCCCAGCAATTTAAAGTGACAGCCAACTTCTGCCCCAGCAATAAATATTGACGGCCACCTTCTCCCCAGCAATAAATAGTGACAGCCACCTTCTCCCCAGCAATAAAAAGAGACTTCAACCTTATCCACCCATCAATAAATAGTGACAGCCACCTACTCCCCCAGCAATAAATAGTGACAGCCACCTTCCCCCCAGCAATACATAGAAATATCCACCTCCCCCCAGCAATAAGTAGTCACAGCCACCTTCCCCCCAGCAAAAAATAGTGATAGCCACCTCATCCCTAAGCAGGAAATAGTGACAGCCACCTTCTCCCCCGGCAATAGTGACAGCCACCTTCTCCTTACCAAAAAATAGTGACAGCCACCTTCTCCCCAGCAATAAATAGTGATGGTCACCTTCTTCCCCAGCAATAAATAGTGACAGCCACCTTCTACCCCAGCAATAAATAGTGACAGCCACCTTCTGCCCCAGCAATAAATAGCGACAGCCACCTTCTACCCCAGCAATAAATAGTGACAGCCACCTTCCACCCCAGCAATAAATAGTGATAGCCACTTTCTCCCCAGCAATAAATAGTGACAGCCACCTTCTGCCCCAGCAATAAATAGTGACAGCCACCTTCTACCCCAGCAATAAATAGTGACAGCCACCTTCTACCCCAGCAATAAATAGTGACAGCCACCTTCCACCCCAGCAATAAATAGTGATAGCCACTTTCTCCCCAGCAATAAATAGTGACAGCCACCTTCTGCCCCAGCAATAAATAGTGACAGCCACCTTCTACCCCAGCAATAAATAGTGACAGCCACCTTCCACCCCAGCAATAAATAGTGATAGCCACTTTCTCCCCAGCAATAAATAGTGACAGCCACCTTCTGCCCCAGCAATAAATAGTGACAGCCACCTTCTACCCCAGCAATAAATAGTGACAACCACCTTCTGCCCCAGCAATAAATAGTGACAGCCACCTTCTACCCCAGCAATAAATAGTGACAGCCACCTTCTACCCCAGCAATAAATAGTGACAGCCACCTTCCACCCCAGCAATAAATAGTGATAGCCACTTTCTCCCCAGCAATAAATAGTGACAGCCACCTTCTGCCCCAGCAATAAATAGTGACAGCCACCTTCTACCCCAGCAATAAATAGTGACAGCCACCTTCCACCCCAGAAATAAATAGTGATAGCCACTTTCTCCCCAGCAATAAATAGTGACAGCCACCTTCTCCCCAGCAATAAATAGTGATAGCCACCTCCCCCAGCAATAAATAGTGACAGCCACCTTCTCCCCCAGCAATAAATAGTGATAGCCACCTCCCCCCAGCAATAAATAGTGACAGCCACCTTCTCCCCCAGCAATAAATAGTGACAGCCACCTTCTTCCCAGCAATAAATAGTGACAGCCACCTTCTTCCCAGCAATAAATAGTGACAGCCACCTCCCCCCAGCAATAAATAGTGACAGCCACCTTCTCCCCCAGCAATAAAAAGTGACAGCCACCTTCTCCCCCAGCAATAAAAAGTGACAGCCACCTTCTCACCCAGCAATAAATAGTGACAGCCACCTTCTCCCCCAGCAATAAAAAGTGACAGCCACCTTCTCACCCAGCAATAAATAATGATGGCCACCTTCTCACCCAGCAATAAATAGTGATGTGCCCTGGCGCAGGCATGCACCCTGCTAGAGAGATAGCGGGGATATGGTCGTGGCTCACACATGCGCCGTTTGAAAACCGCTGGCCTTAGACGAAGGCTTAGACGACGTGAAGTCAGCGGCTCTGAGCGCGTGATTGGACGAGCGGCCTAGGACCAGGAAGAGAGGAGTTGGCATCGGCGATCTGGGGGGTTTCACGCAGCGGGGCATCTCAGATCAGGGTGCTCTGGTGGAAAGGACCAAAACCAGTGTTTTGGTCCACTTTAAGCTCCTCATATCAAAGCTGCTTCTAAGCTCAGAACAGGTGATTGGTGGGCATACCAATGACACAACCTTTACGCTCCTCATTTCAAGGAGGGGTTTTCCAGGCAAAGTCTAAAACCCTCTCTGATGAGTGATACAAGCTATCAGTCTATTATGACTGCACAGTCTTGCTGACTGGAGATGAGGTAAGAGCTGAAAGAAATAAGATGTTCGACAACCGCACTTCTCTAGGTTTCACAAAGTATGTGGCTGTTATGTAACGAAGCACCAGGCCAAGATGAGTGTCGAAATTACAATTAAAGGAGACAATGCTGAATATCTGCTATTTAGAATTCGGATTATTGAATATGATTAGTATTTGGCTCTTGAATGTTTTGTCGGGGATAATTGTCAGCTGTCAGGAGAGGAAACACATTGGATCTACACAGGGCAAAGCTTCAGTGGTTGCATTGGCAGTACTCAGGGGCGGACCTAAGGATTTTACTGGGCCCTGGCCCGCCCATGAGCTGCTGAACCCCGCCCTCCAAATGGATGAGTGCATTCACCCACAGATCATGGGATACTGCCATTCCTTAAAGAGGAACATCATACCTTGTCTGATGTTCCTCTCTAAATATCCCTCCCTTGCTCTCCTCTCTAAACATTCATCACTGCCTTTTGGATGTCGGCATTATCTAAAACACCTACATCCAGTAGGATTCCTGGCCCCTTTGCACCCCCCCTTCCCCTTTAGCCATCGCTGAGTGAAGGATGCAAGCCTTAGCGGTACTCGCCCTTCGCAGCCCCTCTTCAAATGTCTCAGACATTTGCGCCCCAAGTGTCATTGCAGCCTATGCAGTTAGGCTTTAATCTGTTCATTCTGCCATTTTTTTTTTCTTCCTTCTCTTTCTATTATTTTTTCTGTCATTTCCCCTATTCATTTGTCCTTTATTTTTTTCGTCATTCCTTCTTTTTCGTCTATACTTCTATTATTTTTATCTATATTTTTTCCTTTCTTTAGCAGTACTCATCATACATACAACTTTATCACCATGTATGGAGTATCATACCACACCAGAAGGGGCCCATTGAGACTCTAGGGCCTTCATAAACCTGGAACCTGCTCTGCCATGAGCTGTTGAGCTATGCCCCCCATGTGCTTCCCAGCCATTCAAGGAGTGTATTGCTCAGCTGAGGTTTTAGCATTGCAAGGGCAAATCATAGTTATTGTAGGGGCAGATCATGGGCAGTGGTGAGAACAGCAACTGGAGGGTGGGTGTTAAACAAAGAATTAGTAAATTCTGACACAGGCTCCCAGTGAGGTGGGCTGCGTGGTGGTGGTGGTTAAGAGTAGCCCAGTTGGTCCTAATGCAGTGTGTCCCTTTGAGAATTCTCCCTGTGGCAGTGCTGGTAGTACAAGTTCGGAAGGCAGGGTATGAAATAGTATCTTCAACAATAAACTCGGCCTGGCATTTTACTGTCCCTGGCCAACCCATGAGCTGCTGAACCCCACCCCCAATGTGCCTCCCAGCCAATGTCTTCCTCAGCTGAAGCTTTAACATTGCAGGGACAGATGGGGGCAGGGCTGGATACTGCCACTACTGAAGCGATGGCACAGAAGCAGGCCTGGCTCCAGATTTATGTAGGCCCTTGGGCAATAGAATCTTAATGGGCCCCTTGGGGTGTCATGTGATACTCCATAAAGTTGTATGTATGGTGAATACTGCCAAACAATAGGAAGAAAAAAATAATAGAAGGAACGACAACGTATAGAATGACAAAAAGAAAGCAAAGGGGTGACAAAAAAGAATGGAAGGAATGACTTAAAAAAAAGAAAGCACAAAAGAGAAAAGGAATAACCAAAGAAATGAAGAATAGATGGAAAGAAATAAGGATACATATAAATGGAAATAAACGGGGAGGCCGATTCAGTAATAGCGCCAGTAGCGTGATTTTCACAGCGCCCGCTGGTATTCGCTGTGCTTGGCCGTTGTTCGCTTGTTGACAGCAACTCATTCGGTGTGCAGTAATGTTGAATACAGGGTTAGGAGTCGCTGTTTCACAGGTTCCGCGCTGTATGGGTGCGCCTGACAGCGAATGGCCAGAGCGAACGGCTCCCAGCATATTCATTAACAAATCACGCTCAAAAAATTCTTGCGCTGTGAAATGCTTGTTTAAACCCCAGAGCGCTGGCGGCGATGGCTTAACCCCCAAACATCCATATTTTTTGATTAAAAAATTAAACAAGTTTTTCAAAACATTTTGTAATATGAATACATTAATATCAGACCTGTAATATCAATTCTGCACAAATGTTTTATTTTTTTTTTTTTTACCTTAAAAAAAATATATAACATTGCAGAAGTGGTCACAGAATTTTTGACAGTTAAAAAAACCAAAAAAAACAATCATATCAATTAATTATGAATATTTAAAGATTGCTCCATTGAAATGCATTGGAGAGCGCCAGGTAGCGAGAGGTCATACCTGGCGCTGTGATGGGATTAGCAGCGGCGCTGTTCGTTGCAGTCCGCTACATGATGAATCCCGCGCTAGGTGCCGCTCTCACCGGCGCTAGCCTCATTTAGCGTGATAAATGCGTGAATGTGTCCGCCGCCTGGCGTTCTGGAGTCGGTAGCCGCCGATAGCTGGCGCTACCTGGCGCTAGTGAGACACTACCTGGCGCTATCCCTTGATAAATAAGGCCGAAAGTAAGAAACAAAAGCATAGAATGAATTACAGAAAAAGAAAGAATGATTGAATGACAGAAACAAAGAAAGAACAAAAGCATAGAATGAATAACAGAAACAAAGAAAGAATGAATGAATGACAGAAACAAAGAGAGATTAAAGGAAATGGCAAAAACAAAGAAATAATAAAAGGAATGACATAAACAAAGAGAGAATGGATGAATGACAGAAACAAACAACGAACAAAAGCATAGAATGAATGACAGAAACAAAGAAAAAATAAAAGGAATGACAGAAATAACTGGAAACAGCTAGAGAAGGAATAGGAGAAAAAAAGGGGCTGCTCAGGTTAGGAGATGCAAGGGCCCCGGCACCTGTCCAGGTAAGCCCAATGCTGATGCCTGTCCTGCCCAGAAGCTTTAGTAATCCAAAAAAAAAACACACACACATAGGATTCAAAGAAATTTGGGCACTCCACCAGGCTTATATAAAAAGCAAATCTACTTTATTATTATGTGTCACCATCTAAAACAACATATAAACATACATGCACAAGACATCTAAAAACCAAATTAATGACCTATGGAGATTATAGAGAATATTATAAAACTATAAGCATAGGTACATTCAATATAAATCTTGTAATATATGATTAATATAGTACTCAATGGTAATACTGGCGGTAAACAAAAAAAAAAACAAAAAAAACAAAAAAAAAAACAATATATATATATATATATATGTATATATATATATATATCAGGTTATAAGTAGATCTTAATCAAGAATAACAAGGTCAGCAAGCTAACCTACATAATGCTGCCCCTTTAAGAGAACAATCCCAACACCAAGAAGATAATAGGTAGTGATCCAAGAGCTTTATCAGCCCCAGAATTATAATGTGCAAAACTACAAAACTTTTTTTGGATGACTTGTGGATTGTCTAGGGTTCAAGGTGCACCCACCCAGGAAGTATACTACTTAATATTATTTGAAAGTGGTGCCCTTACAGTTAAGTTTCAATACAGAAGCTTTAGTAATGTAGGGGCAGATAATGCGGCAGGGGTAGATATGACCCCCATTATATATTGTGCTGAGGCCGTAGCATTGCGTGGGTTGTGTGTCTTGGCTGTGGGACAGCAGAAGGGTTTATGAATTCTGGCACAGGCTACAGTTGAGCTTAGTTAAGTCCCTAGCTTAGCCAACCCTAAAACAGTGCTGCCCATCAGCAATCCCCCCAGTGTTGGTAGTACAAGTATGGTGTAGGTAAGATGAGGTGTTGTCAATGTATATTATTTGCTATTTGCTTTAACTTTGTGATCTTCTACTTTGCTTTTAGTCTTTCCACCAGCTGACATTGAGCAAATAGTCCGGTCGGCGGCACCACTGTGCTCGGGGTGGTGATCATACATCCTACGGCCATGTTTTTTTTTCTTTGGTGGAAACACCAGGGGAGGGCTGTATCGGGGGAACCCTTCCTGGGAATAGGGGTTGACTATTGAGTGAGAAAACGTACTCCTTTTTTAGGAGAGAATCAGAGCCTGGAGAAAATGTATATCCGGTTGGTGAATCAGCCCCAAGGTAGACAATTAAAGTGAATTACAGTTTTCTCTCCTAAAAAAGGATTGCGTTATCTCACCTGGCTCTGAAACTATCCCATAGTCAGATAATCTGTGATTGGTATTAGTTACCCCCTAATTTCTTTTCCTGGCTTCTCTCCCCTTCCGCATGGTCGGGCCGGAGCATGACGAATACCACTTTAAGTCTTGGCGTTTCCAGCATGCCATGATGGTCTCATTCCCAATGCTGCTGTGTCCTTGTATTAATAGACCACCGGTTAGATATTCTTTTGTAATGTCTTGCCAAAGACCTCAGCCTGCAGCATTCCATCTTCGGGGTCTCCCCCCCCCCCCCAGCCATGGCTGGCACACAGTGAAGTTAGCAAGCGCGTTATTGTTTGGATCTGCTGCGGATCCATCTCTTGGCTTGATTTGTCATAATTTCATGTTGACACAGGGGGTCGCATTGCAGCTGCTTTCTTGAAGGAATTTTGGCTCGAAAAGGGGGAAATCAAAGGACCTTCCTTCCCTCTGGAGATGGCTTTCATCTGGAAAAGCGCCGGCAGCCTATCGGGGGTGACCCCTTCCGACCCACCTCCGAAGCTGGCAGATGCCGCCCTGTCACTCAGGCTCTTTGTTTCATAATTCCAGTATACATAATAGAGGGGCCGGCTTGTATATTTTTATGGAGCCGGGATCCCGGTGAAAAGGTTTTTCCGCTTATCACAGTAGAAGGAAATGATCTCATCTTGAAGGAATCTGACCTCTGGGGTGCCCTCCTCCTGACTTAAGCCAGCCATCGCCTCCTGTGCCCCCGACTTCTCCCCGGGTGAAAAAAAAACTCACAATTGTCTTTTAAGATTCAAGAGTGGAAACTGCTTTCAGACAGCGAAGGAAATGAACCCATGGAGACTTTTCACTTTTAAAATATGAGCGGCCGCGTTGCGTCCCATAAATATATAACGCCTTTCAGAGGCAGACAGGCTGACACAATCATACGGAACAGATTTTCAGGGTGGAACTACGCAGAAGGCTTGCACAGGGACAGTAGCGGACTGGGGCAAAAAATCAGCCCTGGATTTTACCAGCCCCTGGCCGGCCCGAGACATCCCTGCTGTGGCCCCCTAACCATGATGCTGGGGCATTAGCATTGGGAGTTGGGGTTCCTTGGCTTGTGGGTACTGTGGTACAGGGGTAGAGGAAGACTAAGGGGGCAGAGATTAAATGTGGGTGTTAAAAGCAGCAGCCCAACTGGCCCCAAAGCAGTGAGGCCCTCCGGGCATTGTCCCGGGTCTCCCTATGGGAAATTCACACTCCCAAACCAATTGCATTCTCTGGATATACCAAGATAAGAGGAGGGGGCAACTAACCAAAATCATGAAGTATCTGCCTATTTACAGCATTACAATTATAAAGAAACATATGTGTATGGTGTCTAATGACAGAGGAGCAGCCAAGGTCTGGACCCCCCAGACCCCGTGAGGTATAGCACTGCTATGGCTGCCTTTTGTGCCACTGTTTGCCCTGGCAATGAGCAGCCAGGTCATGACTATGTAATGAGTGAGAGCAGCACTCAAAGCACAAAGCACAGGGACACCAGAGCCTCAAGTTCACAGAGCTTAGGACTCGGTGGAACAGTGGAAACAGTGGGCAGCCAGGAAATGACTATGTAACTAGTGAGATCAGAACTCAAAGCAAAGCAGGGATGGAGAAGGAGAGGCGGGAGAGGATACACAGGGGCTGCAAGGTCATGGAGCTCAGGAATTATCTCAGGAGGAGGAGCGGTCACAGTTTAGGAAGTGCAAGGAGCGAGCGAGTGGAACAGTGGAAAGGGAAAAATACAGCACCACTCACAGCACAGGTCAAACTAACCAAAATCATGGAGTATCCACCTATTTACAGCATTACAGTTATATAGAAACATATCTGTAGGGTTTCTAGTGACAGGGGAGCACTCAATGGGGGGGGGGGTCCAAGGGTCTGGACCTTTCTCCAGACCTGGTAGAGCACAGAACTGCCGCAGCTGCCTTTTGTGGCACTACTATTTGCCATAGCAGATGCCATGCCAAGTGGCAATAAGCAGCCAAGCAATGACTATAGTGAGAGCAGCACTCAAAGCACCAGGCACAGGGACACAGATTTGAGCCCTTTTTTGCCCCTTTCGCTTTGGACCACTGTGCACCAGACACAAAGTTTGGTATTAGCAAGTCCATATTTCCCATTAGGCTACCCCAAGCACCAAGTCCATATTTCCCATTAGGCTACCCCAAGCACCAAGTCCATATTTCCCATTAGGCTACCCCAAGCACCAAGTCCATATTTCCCATTAGGCTACCCCACGTGTAAGGGCGGAAGACCATCTGGGAGGGTTGCTAGTGTTACTGCTATAGTAAAAACTCTACAAATTCAATTTGGGATGCTAAACGGGGGCCTGAGTATGACTAGGGCTTAGGCGACACCTGACCCTAGGCATAACAGGACTTATGCCCAGAGGAATACTGGCCACCTGTACAGAGGCGTAGCTAGGGGGGAGCAGAGGGGGCAGCAGGTCAGGGGGGCGCCAAAGGGGGGCCTGAGAACAGGTTGGGGCGCCATTTTGGATTTTTGCCCCAGGTGCCAGAAAACCTAGCTACTCCTCTGACCTGGAAATTCTCAGTGGATCTCAGCGCCACATGTCTGCTATGTTCCCCTCTGTACCCTGGAAGTGCCGCAAAGAGGGATGCCAACATGTTGAAGAAACATGAGACACCCATTTGCCTGTAGCTGCCACATGCACGTTGAAAATGGAAACAAACAGTGGAAAGGGAAGAAATACAGCAAGGCCACAGTACAGTAAAATACTGGGGTGATTTTAGCCCCCCAAGTATATCCCTGAATATACTTTCTGGCACAAGTCCATTGCTCCTCCAGGTGCTCTTCTGGCGCCTATTGGCATGAGCCTGGTGTTCTTTCTGGGCATTAAACTTTAAAAAAATAAATAAACCTGGATATTGCCCCTATCCAGGCAAACAAAAGTTTATTTTATTAGGAAGCAAATTATAGATGGAACAAGGAGTGCACATGTAGTGATGCCACGTGAGGCAGCCGTCTCAGGCGGCGCTCCAAGGGGGGCAGCCATTGTTGAAGCTATTTTGTTTTTTCTTCATTTATCTCAGTAGTGGTTTCAGCGGAGATCGGGGCATCTGCAGCATGCTTTTATAGGCAGGCGGAGCAGTGCACTGCTTATTTGAGGGGGGTTTCTATAGTTTGCCTCAGGCAGCAGAGCAGACGGGGAGGCCGATTCATTAATAGCGCCAGGTAGCGACAGATGAGCGCCAGTAGCGTGATTTTCACAGCGCCAGCTAGTATTCGCTGTGCTTGGCCGGGGTTTGCTTGTTGACAGCGACTCAGTCGGTGTGCGGTAATGTTGAATACGGGGTTAGGAGTCGCTGTTTCACAGGTTCCGCGTTGTATGGGTGCGCCTGACAGCGAATGGCCAGAGCGAACGGCTTGCTGCAGATTCATTAACAAATCACGCTCAAAAATTTCTCGCGCTGTGAATTCCTTGTTTAAACACCAGAGCGCTGGCGGCGATGTGTGTAAAGTAGTTTTTAACCCCCAAACAACCTTTTTTTTTTATATGTAAAAATTATACAAGTTTTTCTAAACATTTTGTAATATGAATACATGAATATCTGACCTGTAATATCAATTCTGCACATTTTTTTTTTTTTCTTTTACTTTAAAAAAAACCTAACATTGCCGAAGTGGTCACAGAATTTTTGACATTAAAAAAAAAGCAATTAATTATGATTATTTAAAGATTGCTCCATTGAAATGCATTGGACCACGCCAGGGAGCGCCAGGTCATACCTGTCGCTGTGATGGGATTAGCAGCGGCGCTGTTCGTTGCAGTCGGCTACATGATGAATCCCGCGCTAGCTGACGCTCTCGCCGGCGCTAGCCTCATTTAGCGTGATAAATGCGTCATTGTGACCGCCGCCGGGCGTACTTGATTCGGTAGCCGCCGATAGCTGGCGGTACCTGGCGCTCGTCAGACACTACCTGGCGCTAGCCCTTGATAAATAAGGGCCTAAAAGATTCCAGGGCCGGCCACTAGCCTTCCCCTGATCGGGATGCCCCTGCTGTGTGAAGCCCCCCAGGGTCGTCACCTCTTCCTGTAAACAAGGGTGGTCACGGTCATTCAGATAAGCGGGGAACGGGAGCAGGTGTGCTGCAGGGGATGAGGACGTTCTCAATCCCATTGTCAGGCTCTGTGTGTAAACAGAGCACATTTGCTGAGCAATTAATATATATGGTGAATGGCTCTGACTGGACGAGAGCCTGCATATGTGCCATTAGACCAGGAAGAGGTGAGTTTAAAAGGGCGATCTGGGGGGTTTCACACATGGGGGCACGCTGACTCAGAATGTCCTGAGGGCACAGAACAAAACTTGGGAAAGTCAAAATGCTGCTTTATATGCTCAATAAACTCCTAAACTTATAGCAGATCAAAACCCATCTTTTTGACTAATCTCCTTACATTTTGCATGGTTTTGCCATCTTGTCCTTTCCCACCAATAAATTCAGCAATTTCCCCAAAGCTCCATATCGCCAGAGGGTTTGATTGCCAGGACCTGTGATTGCAGGAAAGCACCATTTCCCAGCACCTGGAATTTGAACAAGTCATTACAATTTTGAGGTTCTGGGTCCTCTTTCATTATCTACGAAATACCGGCCCCGGGATGACAATATGCCCAGGGATAATAAAAATTAAAGGAACAATAATAAAAACAAAATATAAAAAAAGCCATAGAGGCTGCCCCTGGGGCCAATATATGCCCATGGATAACAAAAATTAAAAGAACAAAAACAAACACGGGGAGGCTGATTCATCATTAGCGGCAGGTAGCGACAGATGAGCGTCTGTAGCAGGCATTTTCAGAGCGCCCGCTAGTAGTCGCAGTGCTCGGCCATGAGTCGCTACTTTATAGCGACTCAGTCGCTGTTCAGTAATGGTAAATACATTGTGAGTCGATATTTGACCAGTACAGTGCTGTATGGAAGTGCATGTTAGTGACTGCTCATAGCGACCGACTCACACCATATTCAGCAAAAAAACAGCCTCACAAATCTCTGGCGCTGAAAAATACTTGTTTGAAGCCCAGAGCGCAGGAGGCGGTGTGTTTAACGTCTGTTTTCCAGCATCTATCCACTAGTAACAAAGTGAAAACATGGAATTACATTGTAACAACATTGTAACATGAACACTTTAATGCCAGACCTGTAATGACATTTCTGAGGAAATAAATAAATAAAAAATGAAAAAATTATGAATAAACAGCTATTTCAATGCGAGAAGAGGTCACAGAATTATTTGTAATTTAAAAAAAAAAAAAAAAACCTGTTTAAAGAAGAAGAAAAGTATCGTCCATTGAAATGTATGGGAGAGCGTCAGGTAGTGAGAGGTCATACCTGGCGCTGTGCAAGGCTGAACGCTGGCGCTGTTCGCTGAGGCTGTAAAAATGATGAGACGCTACATGGCGCTATCCCAGTCGCTAAACAGATTCTGCTTGATAAATGTGTAATTGCGTGCCGTGTCCGGCGTTCACCAGTCGCTACCTGTCGCTACCTCTCATTAACCAGCCACTACCTGACGCTATCCCTTCTTAAATAAGGGCCTAAGTATAAAAAAGTTGATAACATCAGAGTTCTGGGTTTTCCGCTTGTCATGAGTCCTGACTGTAATGCGCTGATGGTGGCCCTGTCCTCCATGGGGTTTGATGAGTATAGGGCCCTTTCTCTTTTAAGAAGAGCCCCTAATAGGGTCACCAATATATTCCTGTGCAGTTTTGGATTCGGGAGAAACATTTGCCAGGCGTTCAGCTTTAAATAAGACTGGAAGAACTGTAAATCTGATCTATAGGCAGTGAAGCAATGGCCTCCCGAGTATTACACAGAAAGCCAGCAATGAGGACTTTATTCTTGTAAAAACATTACAAGGAGCAATCAGCCTCGCTCCTCCAGACCTCTGATAGCTCTCCCAGCTTGACACGGTTGCACAGGAAATCTGTGGGTGCGTGGAAGAGACAGGCTCGGGAATGGAACATTTATGGAGACGGAGAAACATTCGGGAAAGGGTAACAGAACACTAAAGAGGGGGAGATTTACTACTAAAAGTCCAGTTGTTTTTCAGCCACCCAAAAAATGTAAGTTACAGGGTATACTACAGGCATGATTCAACATGGGGTGTTAAAGTGGACCAAAACCCACGCCGATCGGCTCCGGAATCTATAAGATTCCCAGGCCGATTGATTCCCTTCCCCCAGGGCATCCAAAATTGTGATGCCCCACTGTGTGAAACCTCCAGTTCGTCCCATACACTTACCTTGTTTCCCGGTCCAACGGCGCATGGGCGACCTGAAGCCACATCCCTGCTATCCCTTTAGCAGGGCACGTGACCGCGCCAGGCATTTCTGAATGCCAGGTGCGGGCACGCTGCCTGTTAGAGGGTAGCGGGGGATGCGGCCACCAGCGCGTTCGGAGCCGCTGGCCTTAGACAAAGGCTTAGACGATGTGACGCCAGTGGCTCCGAGCGAGCTAAGTGGACGAGTGGCCGTGCATGCGCCCAAGGACCAAGAAGGCGTGAGTTGGCCTCGGCGATCTGGGGGGTTTCACACAGCGGGGCATGGGCTAAAACCCAGAATAGTCAAAATCTTCAATGGGATGCCCGCGGGCGAATCCCTGTCCATTGGGCATCCCTGTTTGGGATCTTCTGCTGTGAACATCCCTACCAGTCTCCAGGGAAATAGTACCTTTCTGTCAATCCCTGGGCCACCGGCAACATCTCCTGCACACCTTTAGCTGCTGCGCGCACCCATGACAGGCATATCTGAATATTTACCTACCAACTTTTAAGGGTGGGAAACAGGAACATTTGTTAAATTGGGCCAAACCTCCTCATTGAGGAATGGATAGGAGATAGGAAGTAGTAATAGTAAGTATCTAAAACAATATAAACACTTTGAATAGGCAAATGAGTAATTTATTGCTGCAGATTGTTACACCTCAAAGAGGGACAAATGGGAACAACGAGGGGCAGGGGGACATGGGCTCAAAAGAGGGACAGTCCCTCCAAATCAGGGACACTTGAGAGGTATGTGAATGGCGGGTACCCACAGCCGCAAGGGATACTTGCCACATCCATTAATTCAGCGCTCTTTGCAGTTCATTAAAGTGGACCAACACCCAGGGGGGATCGGCCCGGGGATCTATAAGATTCCCGGGCCGATCAGATCCCTCCCCGCGGGGTATCCGAAATCGGGATGTCCCGCGGGGAGGAACCCCCCAGGAAGCCCACAATCCTACCTTTTCCACGTTCCAGCGGCGCATGCGCGGTGCGCTCCCTGTAAGAGGGACGCGTGGGAGACGGCGGTGGACGCGCTCTGCCTGTCCGGCGCTGCCTCTCGCTTGTCCAGCGGCGGGGATTGGCTGCAGCGGTCACGTGGGAGCGGGGTGAGGTGAGTTTTCGGGGCTTTCTGGAGGGTTTCACACAGCGGGGCACCCCCGATCGGAGTGCCCCACCGAAGTGGACCAAAACCCAGGATAGTCAAAATCCTGGGTGTTGGTCCACTTTAATATGCATGGCAAAGAAAGCGGATTGAAGAAGATCCTGCTCATGTGCTGTGACATAAGAAACACCAAACATTTGGGATGCCCCAGGGAGGACAGGGACCACAAAATGCAGACAATGATTCCTTAGGATTCTTCTACTCCCCAAGGCTAACAGCCAATCACACAAGGCATGGGGACGGGATTCCCAGGGTTCAAAGGCTGAATGGCCGACCTCCAGCAATGCTGGCATAGCAGCCCTATGCTCTTCAAAATCAAAGATTCCAGGGCTCCCCTGAGGCATCTCAAATCATGCTTTCTAATGCTTACTGGTCACAGTGGTGATAGGTCCACTTTAAAATGGACCAAAAACAGGATTTTGACTATCCTGGGTTTTGGTCCTCGCCCCCGGGGCACCCCCTATCGGGGGTGTCCCGCTGTGTGGAAACCCTCAGATCCTGGACTCCTATTGATTATGGTGATATGAATTCCTTGACTATGCCCTATTATTATTATTGTTATTTCACACAGTATGGTTTAGTCTTATGACTGTATTGCATTAATTTATTTTACACTTTGTTTGCACTGTATTTATTCTTTTGCACATTGCATTGTTTGCACATTTCTTAGGTAAGCACTTTTTTTGCGCATTGGCCAGTTAGTGGCAGTCAACGTTGGTAGCGCAGGTTTTATTGCACTATTCTCAAACTAGTTTTTCCTGAGATCACTAGTTCATGGGTTGTATATATACATTCTTTTTGATTTTATTATGTATCCATTAAGTATGCAATTATGTAGTGATACCGCTGTTATATATTGATTTGGGCATAGTGCAATATATATATCTTTTAAAGAGAGTCACTTTGGGTCAGCTTCTTTCAGGGCCTTGTCATATATGTTTTTAAACTAGTCCCTGTGTGTGTTTAGTATATGTCCTTGTTATTGTGTTATTGTGGATTGGTAAATTTCTAAAATTAAAGCTATAATTAATTTTTTTACTCTTGGCTTGTGCGGCCTTCTTGTTTGGTGGGGTCCATTTGGAGTTAATGCTGGTAACTCATTGTGCATAGATTGTATTATATTGACACACTTTGTGGTAAGGTCCCCCTTAGGCCAGCACCCAATCAATTATATTGTAGCAGTGTGAAACTTTCTTGTGTGTAATTTTGTTGTCCGAAACCCTCAGATCGCCGAGCGCAACTCACCTCTTCCCGGTCCTATGGTTCATGCGCAGCCACTCGTCCGATCAGCGCGCTCTGAGCCGCTGATATCACGTCTTGTAAGCCCTTGTCTAGAGCCAGCGGCTCCAAGAGTGCTGGCGGCCGCTTCTCCCACTTCCCTCTAACAGGGAGCGTGCCCGGGCCAGCGATTTATAAATGCCTGGCGCAGACACACGTCCTGCTAGAGGGATATCGGGGATGCGGGTGTGGCTCTCGCACCGTTGGACTAGGAAAGAAGGTAAGTGTATGGGGCGACCTTGGGGGTTTCACACAGTGGGGCATCCTGACTGTGGATACCCTGGGGGGGTGGGAATCGATGGCCGTGGGTTTTGGTCCATTTTAAGGAAAGGTTTCTGAATCGTGACCATTGTCAGTGAAACACAAGGGCTGTTAAACTTCGCCCTCCCTGGACACTAAACCCGAATATCACATTGTTCTTTGTGTACAGATACGTATCAATCATAGGAAACAATTCTCTCCAGCCGCTCAGGTCCATAAAGTATATTGCAAATATATTCCGCTTTACTGGTGACTTATTCCTTTGATGGGTCGCCTGTTATCTTTTTATATTTGTGTGATTTTACTGCTGACGGATATTACTATTACTATTTTATGACCCTGTAATAAGGAACAATGAGCATTGCGTTACACGTTTTTGTCTTCCTGGTTTGAGATGGGCCGGCGTGCTGATCTTAATCAATTTCTCAATTACTGAAAAGTGTCAATTCCTCTTTATGAATCATTATATTACTGATTGCAGCTGAACATCAGAGGGGCGGACCCAATCTGACAGCCGTGTATGTGCCGTGTTGTGCTTGCCGCGGAGGCTGATTCATTACTAGCGCCAGGTATCGCTAGATGAGCGTCTGTATAGCAGCGCTGAAACATAGCGCCTCAGTCGCTGTAGTAACCTTTGGCATTGATGAATTTGATGTATGTTGGGCGCTCTAACACCAGTACAGCACTGCAGGGAGCGAAAGGTAGCGTCTTCTCAGTGCGACCGACTCTCAGCACTCCACACCATATTTATCAAAAAAGGACACACACATAGCGTCGGCGCTCTGGATCTGGGCGCTGTAGCATAGAACGCCAGACGCTGTGTGATTAAAGTGGGCCAACACCCAGGGGTTGATCGGCCCGGGAATCTGTAAGATTCCCGGGCCGATCACCTCACACACCGCGGGATATCCGAGATCGGGATGTCCCGCAGGGTGTAACCCCCCCAAAACCCCCGAAAAACCTTACCTCTCCAGCCGCTGCTTCCGCCGCCGCCGCCGCCTCACTCGCGCTCCTTTAGACGTGCGCGCACCTGCGCCGGACGTCTCTGAATGGCCGGCGCGGGCGCACACACGTCAAAAGTGACGCGCGGGAGGCGGCGGCGGGCGCGATCCCTTGTCCGTCGACGGACGTCACTTGTCCGTTGGCGGGCATTGGACAGCGCAGTCACGTGGGAGCGTGGAGAGGTTAGTTTTCGGGGTGTTTGGGGGGGTTTCAGGCAGCCGGGGAAGTGGACCAATACCCAGGATAGTCAAAATCCTGGGTGTTGGTCCACTTTAAAGACTGTTTTTGAACACATATCCACCCAGTAACAAAGCGAAAACACATGGAATGACATTGTTGTAACATTGTGACATTAACACTTTAGTGCCAGACCTGTAATGTCAATTCTGCATAAAAATATAAAATGTCCAAGAAATTTATAAAAAGTGTTTGTTTGCAGCCAGGAGAGGTCACACAATGATTGGAGCAAAAAAAAATAAATAAAAAAATAAAAAATGTCAAACACTGTTTAAACACAAACAAATAAACGGCCATTGAAATGTATGGGAGAGCGACACTGAGCGAAAGGTAATACCTGGCGCTCTGGAAGCTAGAGTGCCGGCGCTATGTAATAATACATGTGACGCTACATGGCGCTGTTAGAGTCGCTCACCAGATTCGCTTTCATAAATGTGGTTTTGTGTACAGCCCCTGACATTCACCAGACGCTGCCTGCCGCTACGAGGCGCTATGAGCCACTATCCCTTCTTAAATAACCCCCATATTGTCTAGCCTTCAGTGATTGCTATTGTCAGTATTTAGCCACTCTTCACACCAACTTTGATTCACACCATAGCAAAATCATGACCCAGGGGTGCTCCTTTAATGAGGCCATGTGAGGCAGCCACCTCGGGCGGCACTGCAGCAATTGCTGGAGCTGTTTCTTATTATTATTATGCTTTTTACTATTTCATTAGTAGTTCAATGGGGAATGGGGGCACTGCTGCACACTGCCATGTTTTTAAGCCAATCATTAAGGGCTCAATGGCCTCAGTGGCCGCCCCTTGCCCCCCCTCCCCATTTGTTCTATTGAGGAGTGGAGTTGCATGTCCTGGGGGGGGGGAACCTGTTCTATCATTCACCTCAGGCAGCACAGAGGTTCACCCCTGCCCTTCCCACACTCCAACTAGCAGGCTTTGAGGCCGATTTATTAATAGCGCCAGGTAGCGACAGATGAGCGACAGTAGCGTGATTTTCACAGCGCCGGCTAGTATTCGCTGTGCTTGGCCGTTGTTCGGTTGTTGACAGCGACTCAGTCGGTGTGCGGTAATGTTGAATACGGGGTTAGGAGTCGCTGTTTGACAGGTTCCGCGCTGTATGGGAGCGCATGACAGCGAATGGCCATAGCGAACGGCTCCCAGCATATTCATTAACAAATCACGCTCAAAGAATTATTGCGCTGTAAAATGCATGTTTAAACCCCAGAGCGCTGGCGGCGATGGGTTAAAAGTAGTTTTTTAACCCCCAACCTTATTTTTGGAAAAAAATAATAAACAAGTTTTTATAAACATTTTGTAATATGAATACATTAATATCAGACCTGTAATATCAATTCTGCACAAATTTTTTTTTTTTTTTTGACCTTAAAAAAAAAAAAATATAACATTGCAGAAGTGGTCACCGAATTTTTGACATTTAAAAAAAAAAAAAAAACATTAATATCAATTAATTATGAATATTTAAAGATTGCTCCATTGAAATGCATTGGAGAGCGCCAGGTAGCGAGAGGTCATACCTGGCGCTGTGATGGGATTAGCAGCGGCGCTGTTCGCTGAAGTCTGCAACATGATGAATCCCGCGCTAGCCGACGCTCTCGACGGCGCTAGCCTCATTCAGCGTGATAAATGCGTGATTGTGTTCGCAGCCTGGCGTTCTGGAGTCGGTAGCCGCCGATAGCTGGCGCTACCTGGCGCTAGTGAGACACTACCTGGCGCTATCCCTTGATAAATAAGGGCCTTTGTCTCCCATACTAAACAGGACGATGGAATCACTGTTGCCACTGTTAAACCGGACCTTCCCCCTGAATAAGAGCCTATCTTATATGTTCCCTCCCATCCTGTACATACAGATTGCTCACATTAAAAATCATATTACCTGCACCTACTGCATGTTATAAGCCTTTAAACATCCAAAATGACGGTCCATGAAATCTCAGGCTGCCTGCAAACAGGAAGTGTCTTCTGACTGTGGCGCTCTGCCTTCTGGTATTGCTGACCTTTTCCTGACCCCGGCTCTGCTCTGTCTGTGCAAAGCACAGCTATAACCCTGCCCCCTGCACTTTTGACCCCTCTCCTCAGTGGTGTGATGCTACTGAGCCAAGATGGTGGCATCCGTATCCTTGAGTGCTGAACAGAGTTGCAGGCCAGTCGGGGAGAGAATAAAAACTAAGTGACTAAAATTGTTAAATATATTAATGCTGGGGAATAGTTTTTTAAGGGTTTGAGCTTTTCATTAAATTATACTGAAGGTCCGCTTTAAGTTTATTTGGGAGAGTTGTGAGGAACCTTTGTGTCCCACTAGTTAATTAGAAAAGCTAATTTGCAGAAGGAATTGGGCTGCAGTAAGGGGACTTGGAAACTAGGTGTCACCCTTGCTACAGAAAAGTGGTAGGGCCCGGAGCAGGGGAAACCAGTCAGTACTGAGGGGTTGGTTCCAGTCCTTCATATATAAGGCTGGACATGTCAGAGAGAGAAAGAGAGAAGGTGTGTAGTCATGCCTCATAATTGTCCCTGATTTGAAGGCACTGTCCCTCTTTTGAGTCCATGACCCTGTGTCCTTCGTTGTTCTCATTTGTTCCTCTTTGAGGTGTAACATGCAGATCTGCATCAATAAATGATTCATTTGCCTTTTCAAAGTGTTTCTATTGTTGTAACAGTTACACCCTATCTCCTATCCATCCCTCAATGAGGGGGCGTGGTTTAATTTAACAATTGTCCCTCTTTCTCACCCTGAAAAGCTGGAGGGTATGGTGTAGTTTACCTCAGAAGCAGGAGAGAATCCCCTCCAGGAATAGGACAGGTAGATGGACTGATTGACAACAATTAAATTGTTGCACAATAGAAAGTGCAATGTTTGTTAAAGCACATTTTCAGGCAAAAGGTTAAAAAAATAAACAGCAGCTTACCTTGCCAAACATTCCTCCCGCGCCGTGCCTCCTCTCTGTTTGGCGCCCTTAATGAGGAAATATTCTTTATCTGCCCCTCCAGCGCCACCCTGCCGATGTGGGCCACCAATACTAGCTTGAGAAGCTAGTCCAGACCACACCCCCTCTGTATTTGATGGCTTGAATTGAACTCACAAAGCTGCCAATCAACTCCAGCAAACCCCTCCCCCTTTCCTCCCCATCAAGCCTCCTTGCAAGTGCTCACACTCCCAGCACCACCCCGCCCATTATGCTGATTCATATGCAGCATCACAGCTCCAAGGGCCACCCCCACATGTTTCAGAATACAAATATTGTGGTAAAACTGTAAACTTTTTTATCTCGACCGTTTCTTCTTCCATTTAAAAATGGAAAACAGTTTAGGGCAGTGCCCGACACAATGGTCTAAGAATTAGCCTGAAACATCACTTCAACCTTATAAAGTAGGAAAAAACTTACTGAATGAATAGTTCACATAACACTCCAAGCAAACTAAACACTGCTAGTGTTGGACCTCCTTACTATCCTAATGGTGGATTGGGGCCCACCAGGAGATCTTCAGGGCTCTGATGAGCAAGTCTGACATTGCTTAGGACCTCCATAAAAGAAGCGACAAGCCACTTAGGGAGAGAGCCATGTTAGGATAAAAACAGACCAAACCCCTCTAAACCCCCCATGCCCCTACCCTTTCCTCACCTAAGTAATTGGGGCGACACTGCTGGCTCTGTGGCATGCACTTTTTATAAAAGAAACAAACGCTTTTTACGCCAACCCGGCTGATTTGAGATCACTGATTGGGTGATCTAAAAGTGCCGGCTAATGTGGCAATCCCACTGGCTGCATCTGTAGTTTTGTCTCTAGAGATGTGGCTGCGGGCATCAAAAATGCCATGGGAGCTGGGCTGTTTCTAGGGGAGGCTGAGCAGGGCGATTATCCTGGACAACAAGGCCTCAGGAGGCTTTTTACCCTGTTTTCTGCAGATGAGTGAGGGCCACTATTAGTGGTGCAGGCTATAAGACAGGCCCCTCATCTCCACACAAGGCCGGCGTCAGCACCCGGCAAGCCCGGTCAGTTGCTGAGGGCCCCCACCCCCAGGGGGGCCCACTGACACCTGGCACAATGTGGTTAACCTTTCTAGTGCCAGCATTGTGAGTCTCACTAGTCTCACTTGGAGGGCAAGCAGCCCTTCTTAGTTTTGGCCATGGAATTTATAGTCCCCTGACCCGCAAGTCTCCACAAAGGGGCCCACTGAGACCATGCTGCCCAAGGGCCCACATAAACCTGGAGTCGGCCCTGTCTCCACATCTTGTGCTCAGACATTACTAATACACACACTAAGACACACTAATACTGCCTACTGCTTTGGTAAGAGGAATAGTTAGACTTTATGGCACGTGTGGCAAACATTTGAAATGGCGCCCCCACCTGTGCTCAGGCCCCCCTTTGGCGCCCCCCTGACCTGCTGCACCCGGGGCCCCCTGCTCCCTCCTAGATATACCCCTGCTTTGGTAGAGGCACAGCATGTCCTGTATTGGATGGTAGCAACACCATAGGACGGGTGGGAAGAGGGCAGAATTTTTTCTCTGTTCTATTAGACGCAAGCTAACAGCAATGTCAGCCTTTCCCATACACCCAATGCTTATCCATCGTCGTAATTTACTCCTACACAAATCAGAAGTTTTTCATTCCTAAACCGACTGATCAACTTTTTTTTTCAACTACTGTACAGAGAAAGGAAACAGGAAAAGGGAGAGCAAACCAGGAAGATGGGGTCAGAAGAGGAACATACGGAAAGAATTATTGAATTCAGGATTACACCGTTTATATGCTGACAACATGACTACTTATTTCGGTCTTACAGGAACCTGTGGCGAGTGATGAAAATCTGCCGCAAGACTGAGGCTAGATGCTCATATTATGCTGAGAATAACAATGCTGGGGTTCCACAAATCTCTCTTTTCTGCACAAAGGCTAATCGCCGCTCAATTCATTTGTACTGGAAATGTGACTGAATGTGACTGATTCATAAACCACATCCATGGACTAGACTCTGCTCAAGTCAATGGAATCTGCTGCATCACATGCTGGGGGACTTTTCCAACGTCCAAGCTAGCGTCACACTTGCTGAACTTTCCTTGACTTTACACTTTTATGCCCAAGCCAAAAGAACAACTTCAGGATACTGGGAACTGTTTCCGGATAAGAGACGCTGCATTGGAGAACCCCTTTAAAGGAGAGTTATGCTGTTTAGATATCTCAACTTTCAGGATTTTTGGAGATATATTGTGGGAGCTTGGCAGTGGTTTCACAATAAAGACTCAAATACATTAGTAGCCAAATCACCTTCAATTTTTTTGGGTTTGTCCAAAAACTTGAATGTAGTTTTCCCCAACCCCCTCCTCGAGAGCCACCAACAGGTCATGTTTTGCAGATCTTCACGTAGCCGACTCTTTTTGCATCTGTGTGGAGATCTGTAAAATCTGACCTGTTGGTGACTCTTGAGGAAAGGGCTGGGAAACACTGTTTTAAAGCAGAACAAAACCTGGAATTTGATTATCCCCGGTTTTGTTTCATGCCCTGGATTGAGAAGACCTGCTGTGTGAAACCCACCAAGTACCCAGTACCCCCAGTACAACTCAATGCTGCACCCAGCACTCACACTCAGCAACCGAATAAAGCACCAGAGACTGGATAAACCCCAGTGACCAAAGCAAAGCCCTGAGCGGGAGACAGGGCGACCGACGAGAAGGTCAACATAAAGAAGCTTCCACAGAGACATCTCCTGTATACAAGTACGACTGTTCTAGGGAAAATGGCCAGCAGCTCCGAGCTTAAACTCTCAGTGGCAAGTGACAATTATAAGCTATTGAAGTTTAAAGTGGTAATGCTATTATCCAGAGATGAATTGTGGGAGGTTATCTTTACAGAGAGGCCAATGAACAATAATCAGGACTGGGACAGGGAAAACAGACAGGCACGGGCCACAATAAGCTTACTAGTAGAAGAAGATCAGCTTATTCACATATGCAGTGAGAATACGGTGAAAGGCATGCTTTCTGCACAAGGGATATTTGCAAAATGAGGCTTAACAGAGAGCAGGACATACAGGAGCATATAATTGTCATGCTGGAAGTGATCACACAACTCAGATCAGTTGGTGAGAATATAACAGACAATCACGCCACAGCCATGTTGTTGTGCAGCTTACCAGATACATATACAGCACTTATCAATGAGCTGGAGACAATGCCTGAGGCAGATCTGACACTAGTATTTGTAAAGGTTCTCAGATGAGCATCAGCGAAGAAAAAAGCTGACACCAGAACAACTCTTAAAGCTACAGACACAAGGTTACATAGGAAGGAAACTAGGGTGTGCTTTATATGCCACAAACAGAAACACATAAAGAGAGGCTGTACTATATGAACAGCAGAGCAAATTAGACAGCATCCCTTGCAATTTCTGTGTGAAGGGAACTGGAATGCCACATTTAAAGTGACAAGCAACCATACATTTCAAGGTTGATGCACTGACTTGGGAGCAATCAAGTAACATGACAAGTGATAGAAGCTTCTTCACAGAACTTGATCTAAATAACAAGGAGACTATTTACCTTGCAGAATACGTGCAGAGGGATATGGGCATGGAACCCTTGTATGCCCCAATGATGCAGGACACAATTTAGCCATACCAGTAAAAGATGTGCTTTATGTTCCTGATCTAGAAGGGGGGCTCTTATCTGTGAAGTGTCTGACAGCCAAAGGACTCACTGCAAAATTTTGACAGCCAAAGGACTCACTGTAAAATTCCAAGGTGATAAGTGTTTTATCCTAGATAGCAAGTAGACAATAGCAAGTGCCAAGCTGGATGAGCATCTCTATTACCTCAACACGGTGAAGTAAAAAGTGAGACTATGCACCCATAAACCCGACTGTATACCCATGTGGAACAGGCATTTAGGTCACAGGCACCCAGATTGCATACAAAAAATACAAAAGAGGAATCTGACAAAGGTTTTAACAGTATCCCCTTGTCCAGTTACTGTTAAGTATAAATGTTGTATCAATCCGAAGCTACAAGAGCAACACTTCCTAAAGTCGGTCAGAATAGAGCTTCAAGACCACTTGACCTAGTTCAGAGTGATGTACTCAGGGGCGGACTGTCCATAGGGAGACCCGGGACAGTTCCCAGTAGGCTTCACTGCTTTGGGGCCAGTTGGGCTGCTGCTTTTAACACCCGCATTCAGTCCCTGTCCCTTAGCCCCTTGTAGCCATCTTGAGGGAGAAGAAATGGTAGTTTTTTTCTGAACCAAAAGCACAAAATACAAGAAATAGTTGATATTTTGGGAAAAATGCTCAAAATGGCTACGGCGGGGCTTCCAAAACATTGCCGCCCCCATGAGTGAGGACACTGGCAGATGGCACTAGAAGTGCTGCTTGCTACTGCCAGTATCCTCACTCATGGGGCGGCCATCTTTTTGAAGCCCTGGCATAGCTGTTTTGAGCGAGTTAAGAGCGCAGACAGGATCTCGAGGCTCAGGTAAGTGTCACTACCTGCTGCTGCTCTGCATTAGTTCAAGCTGGTTGATGGGCTGCTTGGGCTGAATGCAGGCCATCTGAAATGGGCTGAATGCTGAACTTGTTTAAGTACGTGTTTGGGTACGAACCCAAACTTTGCAGTTCGGGTTTACCCGACACTACTTTCATATCACTTTGAGTAGCAAAGAGACAAATTGTAAATAGGGAATTTGCATAGACTGCCTGCACCCTAAGAATAATGGGTAATCCTGTTATACTTGGTCTGTATTTACTGTACTGTATGTACTGTACTGTACTGTAAATACTTCCTGAGAAAGTCGCTCTTTTTCTTATAGTCTTGAAAAGGGAGCTTTTCGCCATTACACTGGTCTCTCTCTAAGGTGGCTTGCTGCTTAGTCATGACAATAATAAATAAAAACCTCCCAAGTGGTGGATATTTTTTTATAGGCGCTGTAGGTATGCACAGACACAAGTGCAATAGCCCGTAGCAATCTCTCATCCATCATTGCTCTGTTTGTTCTTACTTAGGGAAGATAAATGCGATTGGCTGCTCGGGGTGGCTGCACTTTACATCTCATCAGCGCCTGCAGCTTCTCGGTAAATACTCAATGATACGCAGTCATATAGGAAATGTGAAACTCAGATCCAGGATGTAACATGCTCAGATTAGTTGGGTTTGTATTTACTTAACAGTCAATGAAATGGAACGTTCACAGCTTTGGGCATCCCGGCATCGCTTCTGGATCCCAAAAAATCCTGTTGCTGATTTTTCGCGGCATTCTGCCGCCGGGTCATTTCCTTTCATGACATTGCCAGTTGATTGCACTGAGCAGAGGCGGTGTTATGGCTAAATCACAGGCACGCTGCGTTGTTTGTTTGATACAAAGTTGAGAACCAGACGGCTCTCGGCTTCGTCACAGCGACCGCAAAGCATCGTCATGTGTTACAATTCACAGTTGTTTTTCCAAAAATAAATGCGGAGTATGGAAACAGCCAGCTCCCATGTTATGGCTACTCTCATGGTCAGAGATAGGAGAGGTTAGGTAGGCTTGACCTTCGATGAAACATTCCGCCATTCCATTCATTCTTCACAAGATCGCTAACATTCCAACTCTAGAAAACATTTGTGTTTCATTTTTGTAAGAGTTAGCACCACTTTAAAGGCTAAGTGTAAAAACTAATCATTGAATCATTGTTTGCTTACTTGCTATGTAGAGGATTCTTCCTGGTGTGCTCCTGAATAAAGCTGTGGTTGTTGAGATGTAGGCCCTTTCCTGTAGCTCAGGCCTTGGTTTTTATTCATTCATGACCACCTTTTTTAGCATTAAGAGGTGGACCTATCTCCGCCCCTTTTGCATCGGGACTGTGCAGGACACATCGATGCGTGTGTGTGTGCAGGGGAGAGTAGCTGCACCCAGGGGAGTACATAGCCCTGATGGGGCCCCATAGCAGGTTTAATGCTATAGCCTCAGCATCTTGGGTCAGGGGCCACCCCACCCCTACTATAGTATCTTCCCCTACAATACTAAAGCTTCACTACCATCACATGACATATCTCCCTCTTCCCATGAACTGTTCCTGCAATGCTATAGCTTCACCTGATCAGCGTACGCATTTATCATCTGAGAGGTTCCTTGGGGGTGTGGCTAAGCAGCTCATGGGCTGGTGGTTTGCTGGTGAGGGCCTATGGAATCCCAGGTTGATATCTGGCCCCTGGAAACAATGAATTGTTATGGGGAATACGTTGGCCATTAACAGTAAATGCACAGCAGTGTACAAAACAGGGTCGATTCTAGGGGCAGACGAGCAGGGCATCCATCCTGGGTGCCGGGTTTTTTTGTGCTCATGGGGGCAACTTTATCCCAGCCATCCTCATGGTCAGGGCTACTGTAAGTGGTGCCAGCCATACGCCAAGCCGATCATGCCCCAATATATGGCTCACTCACGGGAAGGCACTGACTGCTGCTAAGGAAGAGGACAGCATGGCAGGTAACAACATGGGACAGATGGGCGAGGAGGAAGGAAAAAAAATTTCCTCTCCACACTGAGAGCGATTTAGTCCATAAACTGCCCAGGTTCAAATCTACATAGGGAAGGTGGTGGGGTCTGGAGAGAGGATATTGTACACATACAAGATATAGGGTCAAAAAGTTGGCTGGGCAATGTGGCGTGCAGCGTGCTACAGGTCCTCTTTTTTAATCATGCAGTGATTGTGAGACCTAGTTAGTTGACAAGTAGTAGAGATCAATGATGAATGACTGCCAGGACCCTAATGGTCTGGCTTCAGGATGGAGACATCAAATATGGAGAGGGAGATTCGGGTGGTTGGCTGCAGTAGGGGCTCAGGTCTGAAGGGCTTCTATGACCCGGCCCTAATGACTGCCCTCCCTCAAATACAAATAAATACGCCTCACTCAGCGCATTATGTGCTGCCGTCATTCTGCACCGGTATTTCCCCACCTGTGGACATCTCACAGAGCCCAGCTCAGTGTGATTCATTAACTGACAACCCTGGGAGGAAATCCATTTCTATCTCAAAAATTGCTGAAGTCTGAAAACATTTCCAGTTGTCACAACAGAAAGAGGAGGTTTCCTCTGCCGACCACATGCGTGAAAAAAAAATCATAATGGCTTTTAGTTCTGGTTTCCCATATTGCATGCTGACATTCCAGATGAAGACCTGTCAAGTGTTAGGCAATGTCATGTTGCTGTAGAGGGGTTTAAACAATTTAGACAGCGCTTAGACAGGGTGAGTATTTGGTTAGGTTAGGGTTAGGCATACCTCCCAACTGTCCCTCATTTGGAGGGCCCATGTTCCCCTGCCCCTTGTTGTTCTCATTTGTCCCTCTTTGAGGTATAACATGCAGATCTGCACCAATAAATGATGAATTTACCTATTCAAAGTGTTTATATAAAGTGTTCATATCTATCCCTCAATCTATCCCAAATGAGGGGGTGTGGCTTAATTTAACATTTCTTACCCACCCTGAAATGTTGGAAGGTTTGAGTTAGGCACAGTATGTACATACCTGTTGCTGAAGTAGAACCTGTGAATTTGCCTGGTACCTTCATTCTACAAGTTAAGAATTGCTCTGTATGTAGATAGTGTTTCCCCACCTGGTTGTCTGTCTATAGATACTATTGCTGGATGGGAAACTATGCACAAGGCTATTTTTAGGGGTGGGCAAACCATCTTAATCCTAGGCCACCCTTGTGAGGAATCTGTACCCCATGGCCTTGACTGACGCCACTGCGACCAAGATCACGCTGTACAGTCCCTTGATACAAGCCTTCTAGACCCTGACATGCTTTGGTGCCCTTTCTCTTGAACCAGTGAACGGAGCCCTGACAACCCAGTAAGAATACCACAGGCTTTGTTTGATTAACCCCGGTCAGGTAACGGGATCATCAGTCCAGAAGTCAGCCCGAGAAGCACGGATGAGTAAGAGTTGATGGAGAAAACCGAGCAGCCCAAGATTAAAGGATCAATATCGCGAAATCTGTGAAATAACTCAGATTTTAATCAAAATTTACTGTATGAATAGTAATGAGGAGATAATTCATTGTGACAAAAAAGCTACATGTAACCGTTTTTTTAATATAAAGATTTATAATTGCGCTGGGTGACAGGTCATGTCTCCTAGGGAGAAACCATTTCATCAACGGGGGAAAACCCTCTGCTACTTCACTGTGAGGTGAGCGCCTATATACGGGCGCGCTCACCACGTCAACCTCGCAGCGCGTGCGTGCAGCCGAGGAGTAGCTTTTACCATGGCAAGGCGAACCTCCCCTCGCCTCTCTGATACCGGGATACAGTGCATGCTTGTGGAGAGGCACTGGCTAGGCTGTATGCATATACTGTTTTTGTTAGGAGACCATCGGGCTTGCACATCCGCCGGCTCTAGCATATATGGGGGAAAGATGACACTGCTCCTCTACACTCATTTATTGTTAGAAGACCAACATGCCCACGTCTCTTACTATTCAGGCTTAGAAGCTCCCTCAGCAACGCACTGATGCGCACAGATTTGGCTGGTGTGTGATTAGATAGGAAAAGATCAGGAAGCATCTAAGTGAACTCCCCCGTGCAAGAAATGGATGCATTGAGCTAGAATCACTTGTTTTAAGAGCACTCTAGACAAACTACATGCATACAATGAATAGATACATACTGTATAGAGGTCAGCAGGGCAAATGCAAGTGGGTAAGTTACAATCAAAATTAGCAGATGAAACGTGTGTCCCTTACCGTAAGTTGCTGATCCTTACTGCTGGGAAGCAAACTGCTATAGGGGGCATGTAGAGCTTGCTAAATCCTGGTCTTCCCGGACACATGATTTGGCGAGTCATGAACCCCCCCTCTCCCCCTTCAGGCGAAAGACACAGAGTCTTGGTTCTTCAGATCTTTATACACAGTGAAAGATCCTAGAGAGGAGACCCTTCTGCCAATGAACCCAGACAGGCGCTGCATTAGGCTACCAACCACTGCAGTTCTATATAGCTCCTAACCTCCAGAATTCGGCCCATGTTTGTCCAGGTATGAAAGGAAACACAAGTGTGCATGTGTTATGATCTCCAGATTCTAATAATGTGCTCAGTTCATGATTAATGTGTGCAGTGGCTTCTGTATGTTTATGAACCCCTGGCTCCAGCATGTTTGGACTTATACTTTGAGGTTATGTTGCCAGAGCAGGCTCACAACCAGGGGTCTGTCCAGTTACAGACCTTCTGTCTCCGTTCCTGCTTAGGTTTGACTCTTATCAGTAGAAAGGCCTTTGAAGCCAGTTTTAAGAAAGGTCTTTTGTTTCTGTCCGGACATGAGGACATGAAAAGTCCAGAGATGTAATATTATATTTTCATCATATTCCTTACAATTCTGTTTTCCGCAGACAGGGCAGAACCACTGATTGTGGTGCCAACCATACACCAGGACG
This sequence comes from Gastrophryne carolinensis, assembly GCA_027917425.1. Classification (NCBI taxonomy): domain Eukaryota; kingdom Metazoa; phylum Chordata; class Amphibia; order Anura; family Microhylidae; genus Gastrophryne; species Gastrophryne carolinensis. The sequence goes on from CM051238.1 coordinate 22,832,606, forward strand.
CTCATTCCCCCCACAGTGGGTGGCTGCCTGCTGCTGAGGATGAGGATCAACATGGATCACATGGGACTGCAGCACCATAGGGTGGATGAGGAGGGGGTAGAATATATTAGAACAGCACACGGCACCATATTTGCACTGTCGTCATTGTTTAATAACAGAGGCTGAAGCCCCAAGCCTAGATTAAAGGCTGGCCTGTCTTCTGGCATGAGGGGCCTCTTTGCATTGCTACATGGGAGATCCCCCATGACATTGATAAGTTGATTGCGATTGTAACTGGCAGGAGTTATAAAAGTTCCACATCTATTACTGCGGGCTGAAGTATTAATGACATCACTTACAGCAAATGCCTTTTCAAGCTGAAGTATGTGGGAAAGATTCTTCTGGGAAGCTAATGGAGGGTTATCTATCACTTTGTGTCATCCCGCAGTCCAGGGTGTTTATAACAGCCTCACCTTAGCATGAGGAAAGTCCTGCTGAAATAGCATGGCGGTTCTTTTTTTAGGCCTGTATTAACCTATGCGTTCTATAAGCGTAAAACATTAGCCAAACCGCATTTAAGCGCCATTCATCACCCATAAGTCTCTGGTGACAAGCTGGGTCAGACTGTTATCTTAAGAAGAGCTGCTGGGACAAATAGCTATTTGAAGAGCACCCGTTGCCCACACACAGCGGTGGCAGAGGCCATGTTAGGTGGTGGATCTGGTTGGCTGTTACAAGATGGCTATAAAAGCTTGTGTGTAACCCTGCGTGTCTGCTGGATCATTTGTTGTGTGTCTGTTCCTGAGCTTCCCTTTGCTTTTCACATATGCATAGCCAGCACGCACACAGTATTGGGCCTAAGGCCTTTAGCATGCCGTAGTAGGCCCTCCATCAAGCCTCCCGTGCCTTGGGTAGTCGGACCACTTGGTGGCACAAACTAGTTGTCTTTTTAACTTTTTGGCTAATTTCTGGGACCAACCAGCCCAGTGGCACATGGACCCTTATATTATCAGTGGATTATCACCTTGGGCCCCGCTATATGTTCTTTCACTCCACAGGACACCTACCTTGGACACATGGTCACATTAGGAGATCCTGACCTTTCTGTGGCACCCTCCATATGCACCTATCTGAATAAGGGGGGTTTGCTCAAACATTTCAAAGCATTTATACAAATTATTTTGTGCCTGGGCTGGGCACAGCTGGACTGCTGTATTTACTATTAGATAGTAAATTATCTGCTGAATTTGTGCTTCTAAAATACACACCAGCAAACATGTTACCTAGTTCATGCCATTTTAGGTTTTTCATTCTTTCCTCTTTCAATCATGTAATGCATTTGATCACAGTCATACCCACTTTATGCCCACAGGGTCTCCTTTCATTCTTAAAGAAAACCTTTCCTGTTCCCAGGCCATGGCTCTGACTGCCAGTCCTGGCCTCTGCTTCTTTCTAGTTTGTGTTTCTATACTGTGATTGTTTCCAGGTCAGTTTTGTTCCCTGTTGGTGGCTCAGCTCCAGTCTGTGTATTCTATGTAACCTATGACTGACCATAGCCATGACCTCTGTCTATGGGAAGGACTTAAACCGGACCTTCACCATAATTTATTGAAAAGCCCAAACCCTTAAAAAAAGATTCCCCAGCATCTAAAATTAATATATTTTAAGTTTTTAGTCACTTACTTATTATTCTTTCCCCCACTGGGCTGCAACTCTGTTCAGGACTTTAGGATATGGGCGCCGCCATCTTGACTCTGAAGCATCCCACTTACTGAGGAGAGGAGAGTGGGATAAAGTACAGGGGGCGGGTTATAGCTGTGCTTTGCTCAGACAGAGCAGAGCTGGGGTCAGGAGAAGGTCAGCAATCCCAGAATGCAGAGCAGCACAGTCAGAAGGCACTTCCTGTTTGCAGGCTGCCTGTTGTTCCATAATCCGCCATCTTGGATGTTTAAAGGCTCATAACATGCAGTAGATGCAGATAGGATGATTTTTAATGTGAGCAATCTGTATGTACAGGGTGTGGGAAACATATAAGATAGGCTCTGATTCAGGGTGAAGGTCCGCTTTAAGGTTGTCTTTGTTTCCCCTTTTACAATTCAAAGATTCCTCAACTCTTCTAAGTGCCCGGTGATTTCCCACACCTGGGTCTAACTCCCCTTTCTACCAATCAGAGGGTTGAATGGCAAAGCCAGTAGCCTGGTAGAAGGCTTGCAGGGGTTGGAAGAAACTGGCATGAAGATAAGATAGATTTTTAGTTTTCTTGCCTTTTATTAGTACATTAGACCAATAGTGGCTGGGCTGGATTAACAGGGACATGAACCAGGGCCTCCACAATTTGTTGACAAGAGCAGTGATTAATCTAAAGTTCCTTACTAGACTTTTACTAGACTTCCTGCCCAGAGGCCTTCACCACACTTATTCTGGTCATAAACAGTGGTACCGGCCTTGGGGCAATTGCCACCCTGCCACCAAGTATTTTCGTGTAGTGGAAGCCTCCTGTATTCATTACCAACACAGGTGATTTTTAAATCTTAGATCATCATCAAATGATGGAATGGCACAGTGGCCTGGTGGAAGGACATGCACATAGGCTGGGACAAACAGACACAAAGGCAAGTTGAAGTGGTCCTTGTGTCTGACCAGTCCCTCATACCAGCACTGTTACCAATAGTGATGAGCCAGAGCGGGATCTAGGATTCGGAAGCCCTCCAGCCGGAGAGTCGGCTACTCTTGACTGGTACTCTTGAATGAGGGGAGGGACATGGAGCGGATTTCCAGAGAAATCTTTCTCCATGCCCCTCCCCTCCATTGATATCCTTAGTCACATGGGGGGATTCCACAGAGACTCCCCATCTGGCGTATAAAAGGTTCCATCCTCGGCGGCCTGGCATTCGATTGGCGGGCCACCAATTGAGAAGGATGGGGGACCTGTGTCCTGCCTCACTACAGATCCCCAGGTTTAGAAGGCCAGCGCCTGCTGGACCAGGAAGGAGTCCTGGCAGAGCTGAAGAGAGGACGCCACCCAGGTTAGGAGGAGAAACATGCAGTTCACATGTAGTGGTGGCCGGCATGCCACCTGTCAGCATCAATGGGTGGCATGCCAGATGATTTGACCCGGGTCTTACCAGTATCTAAGATGTGGCGAATCGGCAAGATCTGGGTCGCATCTAGCTTTGGCCTGGATCTGAAGACCATCACTAGTTACCAGCTTTGGGGTAACTGCCTCCCTGTCTGCCAGCCCAGTTTGCCCCTACCTGTAGTTGAAGCCCCATATCATTTTTACAGTGCCCTCCAACAGAGGTGAACTGTTTTTCATTTAAATTGGAGACTTTCTATGAATGTATATTTAATTAATCCGGTCGCATCCATTTTGTTCTGCTGTGTAGCACTATTGTGGTTTAGTCTGGCTGTCATAATTCTCAAAAAGAATATAACAAGTGTTGGTTATTATGAAAAGATTTGCTGTCCTTAATTCCGAGTGATTCATCGGTTTCATTCTACTGGCACGTGTCATTTTTTCCTATGTTAAACGCTAGAAATATGCTGAGACAGGACGGGCTATTAGTAAGCAGTTTGTACCGCTGTATGCAGGGGCGTAATTATAGGACGAACAGACATTACTGTCAGAGCTCGCTCCACACTGAGCCAGGGGAAGGGGCACAATTTTGCTTCATTTAGGATAGGGATTGCTGAAAAAGATGGTGTGTCTGATGGCTGTGGGGGCCAAGTCCAGGATCCTGCCCATTACTCAGAGGCCGATTCATTAATAGCGCCAGGTAGCGACAGTTGAGCGACTGTAGCAGTATTTTCACAGCGCCCGCTAGTAGTCGCTGTGCTTGGCCATTGTTCGGTTGTTGATAGCGACTGAGTCGGTGTGCAGTAATGTTGAATACGGGGTGACGAGTCGCTATTTGACAGGTTCCGCAATGTATGGGTGCGCATGATAGCGACTGGTCAGAGCGACCGGCTCCCACCACATTCATCAAAAAACCACGCTCAAAAAATTCTCGCGCTGTGAAATGCATGTTTAAACCCCAGAGCGCTGGCGGCGATGGGTTAAAAGTAGTTTTTTAACCCCCAAACCACCATATTTTTGGGAACCAAAAAAAAAAAAAATTATAAAGAATTTAGTAATATGAATACAATAATATCAGACCTGTAATATCAATTCTGCACAAATTTTTTTTTTACCTTAAAAAAATTATCTAACATGGCAGAAGTGGTCACAGACTTTTGCACATTTAAAAAAAAAAAAAAAAAAAAAACATTAATAACAATTATGAATATTTAAAGATTGCTCCATTGAAATGCATTGGAGAGCGCCAGGTAGCGAGAGGTCATACCTGTCGCTGTTCAAGGTCGGACGCTGGCGCTGTGGGCTGAGGCTGAAATAATGATGAATGAGTCGCTATATGGCGCTATCTCAGTCGCTAAGCAGGATCGGCTTGATAAATGTGTGATTGTGGTGGGGAGCCGGCGTTCTCGTGGCGGGGCCCATCATTACCGGCCGCTCACCAGTCGCTACCTGTCGCTATTCCTTCATAAATAAGGGCCTCAGTGTCATGCGTTCATTATCTCTCTGGTCATGTTTGATGGCTGTCTCTCTATTAGGGCAAGTACTGTACCACTATATTACAGTCGATTCATTGCCGGGTTGCAAAACAATCAGTTGGAGAGCATTGATTCCGCATGCTGCATGCGCATGCCGGGCGCATGTGTAAAGCGCATCAAATGGCAAGTGCACAAGAGAAGTGCGAATAGTGTCTTCTTGCACCAGTTTGTGCCTTCCGCAAGGAAAATCAGCTGTTTTGAAGCGCAATTGGCCTAAGCTTCGCATTTTGCCAGCTAAATGTTTAACTGCTCCCGATGGTCGACCATGTTTCTCCCCTTTTCTATACCATTTCTCCATAGCGAGTTGATCTCTCCAGCTTCTGTGAGGCCGATTTATTAATAGCGACATGTAGCGACAGTTGAGCGACTGTAGCGGTATTTTCACAGCGCCCGCTAGTAGTCGCTGTGCTTGGCCGTTGTTCGGTTGTTGACAGCGACTCAGTCGGTGTGTCGTAATGTTGAATACAAGGTTACGAGTCGCTATTTGACAGGTTCCGCGATGTATGGGTGCGCATGATAGCGACTGGTCAGAGCGACCGGCTCCCACCACATTCATCAAAAAATCACGCTCAAAAAATTAAAGCGCTGTGAAATGCATGTTTAAACCCCAGAGCGCTGGAGGCGATGTGTTAAAAGTAGTTTTTTAACCCCCAAACCACCATATTTTTGGAAAACAAAAAAAAAAAGTATTTTAAATAATTTAGTAATATGAATACATTAATTACAGACATGTAATATCAATTCTGTACAATTTTTTTTTTTTTTTTTTCCCTTAAAAAAATTATCTAAAATGGCAGAAGTGGTCACAGAATTTTTCACATTTAAAAAAAAAAAAACCTTAATAACAATTAATTATTAATATTTAAAGATTGTTCCATTGAAATGCATTGGAGAGCGCCAGGTAGCGAGAGATCATACCTGTCGCTGTTCAAGGTCGGACGCTGGCGCTGTGGGCTGAGGCTGGAATAATGATGAATGAGTCGCTATATGGCGCTATCTCAGTCGCTAAGCAGGATTGGCTTGATAAATGTGTGATTGTGGTGGGGAGCCGGCGTTCTCGTGGCGGGGCCCGTCATTACCGGCCGCTCACCAGTCGCAACCTGTCGCTATCCCTTCATAAATAAGGGCCTGTGTTTTCTGCAAAGCTCTATTAGTTATTTTGGAGTGTATTCTCTGGAGAACCTGTGTTCTCCATTTTTTGGGGAGATATTCTGATTCCAGGTAACCCTTAACGTTTTTTGGCCAAATGTTTTGTCCCAGGTGTTCTCTTTAACCCTCCCTCCCCTGTTTGGTTTGCATATTAATGCTTAATAATTTAAATATTTGAGGCCCAATATCCACATTTTTGTTGTTTTGAACTTAATTTTTGACAACTTTTTATCATTTTTTTCAACAAAAACAGGATAGGGGGTTGAGTTAAAGTCCTTGTCCAGGCACACGCTACCATTCTCTCACCTCATCCCTCTTGAGAACAGTGTAAAAATGAGCCATTTCAAAACATCTCAAAATCTCTGATTATATGTATATACCTTATGTATTCTTACGTTTCTGAGTCTTGGCTGAGCTGGAACAGGTTTGTAATGGCGCAACTTTGAGGCCGATTCATTAATAGCGCCAGGTAGCGACAGATGAGCGCCAGTAGCGTGATTTTCACAGCGCCAGCTAGTATTCGCTGTGCTTGGCCGGGGTTTGCTTGTTGACAGCGACTCAGCCGGTGTGCGGTAATGTTCAATACGGGGTTAGGGGTCGCTGTTTCACAGGTTCCGCGTTGTATGGGTGCGCATGACAGCGAATGGCCAGAGCGAACGGCTTGCTGCAGATTCATTAACAAATCACGCTCAAAAATTTCTCGCGCTGTGAATTCCTTGTTTAAACCCCAGAGCGCTGGCGGCGATGTGTGTAAAGTAGTTTTTAACCCCCAAACAACCTTTTTTTTTTATGTAAAAATTATACAAGTTTTTCTAAACATTTTGTAATATGAATACATGAATATCAGACCTGTAATATCAATTCTGCACAATTTTTATTATTTTTTTTTTTTAACTTAAAAAAAAATCCTAACATTGCAGAAGTGGTCACAGAATTTTTGACATTAAAAAAAAAAAAAAACATTAATAGCAATTAATTATGATTATTTAAAGATTGCTCCATTGAAATGCATTGGACAACGCCAGGGAGCGCCAGGTCATACCTGTCGCTGTGATGGGATTAGCAGCGGCGCTGTTCGTTGCAGTCGGCTACATGATGAATCCCGCGCTAGCTGGCGCTCTCGCCGGTGCTAGCCTCATTTAGCGCGATAAATGCGTCATTGTGACCGCCGCCGGGCGTACTTGATTCGGTAGCCGCCGTTAGCTGGCGGTTCCTGGCGCTCGTCAGACACTACCTGGCGCTAGCCCTTGATAAATAAGGCCGTTTATGAGTCTTGAGCATGTTCTTAGTTGCTTGCCGTGCTCCCTCACGCTGAGAGCTCCAAGGGAGAGAGCATGGAGGAAACCTGGGGGGGGGGGCACTTAAAGGTCCACTTTAAGATTTGTTTTACAACACAATAGGGTCACATGCTCATGCGTAGTGGTCATAAGGTGCAGACATGTCTGTGGTTCTCAAAGATAAATTTGGACTGCCCCATATCTTAGAAGTCGGCATAGGCAGAGGTCGGTTTTTCTATACTAGGCATAATTCTCACGCTTGATCGTTGCATGCGATCATTTCACATGGGAAATGCTGCGCCCAAAATTCACACCGCCAAGAACAAACCGTGCCAAATATGAAAGGCCAAAAAGATGAAAAATGGCGGGTTTTGGAGCTGAAGCCCATCCATCTCCTAAGCTGAGGACAGGAATCTTTGTTGGCCTGATAGCATGGCATGTGGTCATCTTGATGTAATGGCCTGTTCTTTTAGAGCATGGTTAAAAGCAATTTAATGGAACGCCAGATGATTTTTAAAGGAAATGATGAATGTTTTGGATTCGTGAATGTCCCATTATGATAAAATGCGCTGAAAATAGACATCCTTCCTTCCTAAAAATAGGACACACAAGTCATCCACATACACATTAGACTATTATATCCATTTGACATAGTGCTGGGGGCCATGGCCGCCAAGTTTATATAGGTCCTTGGGCGATAGAGTCTTAAAGTGGATCAAAACCCACGCCAATCGGCCTGGGAATCTATAAGATTCCTGGGCCAATCGATTCCCTCCCCCCGGGGTATCCCAAATCAGGATGCCCCTCTGTGTAAAACCCCCCAGGCCGCCCTATATACTTACCTTGTTTCCCGGCCACATCCCGCTATCCCTCTAGCAGGGCGCGTGCCCTCGGCAGACACTTGTGAATGGCAGGCGCGGGCACTCTCCATTAGCAGGGGCTCCGAGCGCGCTGATTGGACGAGCAGCTGAGCATGTGTCATAGGACCGGGAAGAGGTGAGTTGGCATCTGCGATCTGGGGCGTTTCACACAGCGGGGCATCCCTGATCGGGGTGCCCCGGGGGAAAGGACCATAACCGAAGATAGTCAAAATCATGGGTTTTGGTTCACTTTATTGGGCTCCTTTCGGTGTGGTGTGATACTCCATAGATTGTGATAAAGTTGCATGTATGCTGAATACTGCTACAGAATAGAAAGAAAAAAAGAATAGAAGGAAGTATAGAAGGAGTAACAGAATGAGAAATAAAGACTAAAAAAAAGAAAGCAGGAAAGAGAGAAAAGAAATAACAAAAAAAAGATGGAGTAGTTGCAAATAAATAAAGAAATATAAAAAAATAAATGAAAAGAAAGAAAGAAAGAACAAAAGTCTACAATGAATGACAGAAACGGGGAGGCTGATTCATTAATAGCGCCAGGTAGCGACAGATGAGCGACAGTAGCGTTATTTTCACAGCGCCCGCTAGTATTCGCTGTGCTTGGCTGTTGTTCGGCTGTTGACAGCGACTCAGTCGGTGTGCGGTAATGTTGAATACGGGGTTAGGAGTCGCTGTTTGACAGGTTCCGCGCTGTATGGGAGCGCATGACAGCGAACGGCCATAGCGAACGGCTCCCAGCATATTCATTAACAAATCACGCTCCAAAAAATCTCGCGCAGTGAAATGCTTGTTTAAACCCCAGAGCGCTGGCGGCGATGGGTTAAAAGTAGTTTTTTAACCCCCAAACAACCATATTTTTAGTAAAAAAAAAACATGTTTTTCAAAACATTTTGTAATATGAATACATTAATATCAGACCTGTAATATCAATTCTGCACAAATTTATTTATTTTTTCTTTACCTTAAAAAAAAAATCTAACATTGCAGAAGTGGCCACAGAATTTATGACATTTAAAAAAAAAAAAAAAAAAAAAAATAATAGCAATTAATTATGAATATTTAAAGATTGCTCCATTGAAATGCATTGGAGAGCGCCAGGTAGCGAGAGGTCATACCTGTCGCTGTTCAAGCCCGCTCGCTGGGCTGAGGCTGGAATAATGATGAATGATTCGCTATCTGGCGCTCTGTCAGTCGCTAAGCAGGATCGGCTTGATAAATGTGTGATTGCGGAGGGGAGCCGGCGTTCTCGTGGCGGGGAGCGTCATTACCGTTCGCTCACCATTCGCTACCTGGCGCTATCCCTTGTTAAATAAGGGCCTAAGAAAGAGAATGAATGAATGACAGAAACAAAGGAGGAATAAAGGGACAGAAAAAGCAGGAAAGAGAAAGAAGGAATGGGAAGAAAAAGAAGAGCTGAAGGAAAGAAAGAATAGAAGACTGATAGAAAAAAAGAAAGAGAAGGAATGACAGAAAAAAAAAATATTAGAAGGAAAGCAAGAAAAGGAATGGTGGAACAAACAGATGCACAAGAAAGTAACAAAGAAAAGTTGGAAAGAAAGAAAAAGACTAGAAGAAAAAAGGATAGAAGGAAAGAAACAAAGCATAGGATGACTGACAGAAATATTAGAAGAAAGAAAGAAAGATAGAAGAAAGAAAGAAAGAAAGAAAGAAAGAAAGAAAGAAAGAAAGAAAGAAAGAAAGAAAGAAAGAAAATGGGTGGCAGAAAGAACAAATGAAAGAAAAAAGCAAAGAATAAATGGAAAGAAAGAAAGAGAAAAGAATAGATTAAAAGAAACAGGGAATAGAAGGACTAACAGAAAGAAAGGCTCCCAGCGGCCAGTCTTACCCTGTTTGATGGTCTTTAGTTCTGGTGGGCCCTCCCAAGGTGCAGGGGCCCCAACACCTGCCCAGGTACGCCCAGTGCTGACGCTTCCTTTAACTCCTTTAGATCATCTGTATGAAAAGCTAGAGGTTTCCTTTAACAGGTAATATAAAGCTAGATCTCCCGTTAAAAAAAATAAACAATACCCAAATGACCTATTTTTAACTTGAAACTTTAGTAACCATCCCCTTATTTAACCATCAAAGGCTTCTTCTCTTTGTGGATACAATTCTAACACCTAAAGTGATTCGGCAAGTCAAAAGTAGCTTACTTTTCATTGAGTGTATCCAGCAGGGCGGATTATGAGGGGGGCACAAGGGGCGCATGTCCCGGGGCCTCCACCACTTGCCCTGCAAAGGAGCCTCCACCAACCTTTGGATTATGTTCTGGTGCAGGAGACTTTTCAGTTTTTGGTCTGATGGGCCGCGGGCTGGCAACAAAGCTATCGGTAGCAGTGGGGCCCCCTGCGTCTGGCTTTTTTTGTTTTTGCAAACCTGCAGCCAAATCCACCACAGGGCAGGATGGAGAGTCTAGAGCAGCAAAGCCGCCGCCAGCAACGCTACAGTGATGGGTGCAGAGCTGTCACTGCACATAAGCCACCAAGCACAGCCGCTGGCAGCTCAATGCAGGGAACCAGCCGGGCGACTACACTACCCCCCACCCAGAATGGCAAAGCAGGAGTTCCCGAGCAGCACGCACCCGCACAAGGGGGGCACAAGGGACTCAATCTGACCTTCCAGTAAGTAGGCGGGTGGCAGACAACCACCAATCAGTTACTTGGCTGGACTATTATTTTATACTGTATCCGGGGCCTCCACCACACTTAACCCGTCCCTGGTCTCCAGCTCGCTCCTTCCTGCTATGTCAGTCTTCTTAGTGAGGAAATCATTTCCTCATTCAGCTTTATGTCCCCACCCTACCCTCTGGATACCTTGATACCTCTGACTCCCCGGTTTTGACCCCTCAGCTGTCCTCAACCATCCATCCTTGATGCCTGTAGCACTGATACCCCATGAATGACCCCGGATTCCTGACCATTCCCTCTGAATGCCCTTGGTTCATTCGCCTTCAACTGTGAGTTGGCATTCTTTGCGTTACACCTGGGGGCAACCGCGTCCGGTGAGGCGTTTCCAGTGTCGCGGCAAACAAGGGCAGAGTGGGAGGAGCTGGCCAGGATAGAGGTGAGGAAGAAGGTCAACGGCCCCACAAATCCAAATCCTACTAAATTCTATGGGGCGGGGGAGAATTTTGGTGTATTTGGCCAAGTCTGACCTGATCCAGCCTTCCAATCAGATGCCTGAACACATCCAAAACATTCGTGACCTCCTGACATGACCTGGCAGCTGCTAAGTTGGGTAAAAGATTTTGGCAAAGGTCACAGGTGGGCCAAATGAGCCGGATTCTGGACGAATTACCCCGCAACCTGAACCCAGAGATAAGTCAAAGGGAATGGGCAGGCTGATTCATCATTAGCGGCAGGTAGCGACAGATGAGCGTCTGTAGAAGGCATTTTCAGAGCGCCCGCTAGTAGTCGCAGTGCTCGGCCGTGGGTCGCTGTGCAGTAATATTAAATACATTGTCAGGAGTCGCATGTTAGCGACTGCTCATAGCGACCGACTCACACAATATTCAGGAAAAAAACAGCCTCACAAATCTCTGGCGCTGAAAAATACTTGTTTGAAGCCCAGAGCGCAGGAGGCGGTGTGATTAAAGTCTGTTTTCCAGCATCTATCCACTAGTAACAAAGCGAAAACATATGGAATTACATTGTAGCAACATTGTAACATGAACACTATAATGGCAGACCTGTAATGTCATTTCTGAGGAAATATATAAAGAATTGTGAAAAAACTGCTTATTTAAGGCCAGAAGAGGTCATAGAATTATTAGTGATTTTTGGAAAAAAAAAAAAACCCCGTTTAAAGAGAAGAAAATTTTCGTCCATTGAAATGTATGGGAGAGCATCAGGTAGCGAGAGGTCATACCTGGCGCTGTGCAAGGCTGAACGCCGGTACTGTTCGCTGAGGCTGTGAAAATGATGAATCTGACGCTACATGGCGCTATCCCAGTCGCTAAACAGATTCTGCTTGATAAATGTGTAATTGCGTGCCGTGTCCGGCGTTCACCTGTCGCTACCTCTCATTAACCAGTCGCTACCTGACGCTATCCCTTCCTAAATAAGGGCCCAAATAACAAAGGATTTAACCGTTCCCTGTATTGAAAACTATGACAATGATTAGATTGGCGTTATGCTTGAGGTCTGTGGAGTAGCCTGTAGAACCTTTTGACAATTTTGAAGACGGTGAAGTTGAAATTAGTAAACTAAAGTTTTGTAACCACATTTTTTCTCTTAGATAGGTCCCCAAGAAAAATGATGAAAAAGGGGACACCTTGCTTCACAAAGATGGAGTCATGCAGAAGCCAGAACGTGGTCAGCACAGACTTCTCCTGGTGAGTTGGGATCGTCTTTTATGTTTCCCAAAGCCAATGTACTTTGTGTTTCTTATATATGGTCTGTAGCTGTGCTATGGAAGAGGCCATGTGTTACTTGTGGAGCAGAGGATTTATGTGATTTGCTTTGTTTGTTAGATCAATCGAAAACGACACTGCATGACCAAAAGTATATGGACAGGGACTCACTAAGGCAGCCATAGGGTCAGCACAGGCCGGCCTATTGGGTGTGCAGATGGCGCAGCACCCTCACAGAGCGCCTCATTCTAAGGGCACTAGATTTGCTGCTCTTTATTGAGCAAAACATTCTTTCCTTTTTTTCACATTCCATCCATCATTCTCTCCTTTTCATATACCCTTTATTAATCTGCCTCTTTTACATCTCTTCCAAACATTCTGTCTATTTCGCATTCCTTCTATCATTATTTGTTTTTCACATCCCCTCCACCATTCTGTCTTTTTCATAGTTTCTCCTTTATTCTCACTTTCTCACATTCCCTTCATCATACTCTCATTTTATCATTCCCTCCATCATTCTCTCATTTTATCATTCCCTCCATCATTCTCTCATTTTATCATTCCATCCATCATTCTCTCCTTTTCATATTAATCTGTCTTTTTTATAGTTTCTCCATCATTCTTACTTTCTCACATTCTCTTCATCATACTCTCATTTTATCATTCCCTCCATCGTTCTCTCATTTTATCATTCCCTCCATCATTCTTTCATTTTATCATTCCCTCCATCATTCTTTCATTTTATCATTCCCTCCATCATTCTCTCATTTTATCATTCCCTCCATCATTCTCTCATTTTATCATTCCCTCCATCATTCTTTCATTTTATCATTCCCTCCATCATTCTTTCATTTTATCATTCCCTCCATCATTCTCTCATTTTATCATTCCCTCCATCATTCTCTCATTTTATCATTCCCTCCATCATTCTTTCATTTTATCATTCCCTCCATCATTCTTTCATTTTATCATTCCCTCCATCATTCTTTCATTTTATCATTCCCTCCATCATTCTCTCATTTTTATCATTCCCTCCATCATTCTCTCATTTTATCATTCCCTCCATCATTCTCTCATTTTATCATTCCCTCCATCGTTCTCTCATTTTTATCATTCCCTCCATCATTCTCTCATTTTATCATTCCCTCCATCATTCTCTCATTTTTATCATTCCCTCCATCATTCTTTCATTTTATCATTCCCTCCATCATTCTCTCATTTTATCATTCCCTCCATCATTCTTTCATTTTATCATTCCCTCCATCGTTCTCTCATTTTTATCATTCCCTCCATCATTCTCTCATTTTATCATTCCCTCCATCATTCTCATTTTTATCATTCCCTCCATCATTCTCTCATTTTATCATTCCCTCCATCATTCTCATTTTTATCATTCCCTCCATCATTCTCTCATTTTATCATTCCCTCCATCATTCTCATTTTTATCATTCCCTCCATCATTCTCTCATTTTATCATTCCCTCCATCATTCTCTCATTTTATCATTCCCTCCATCATTCTCTCATTTTATCATTCCCTCCATCGTTCTCTCATTTTTATCATTCCCTCCATCATTCTTTCATTTTATCATTCCCTCCATCGTTCTCTCATTTTTAACATTCCCTCCATCGTTCTCTCATTTTTTATCATTCCCTCCATCGTTCTCTCATTTTTATCATTCCCTCCATCATTCTCTCATTTTATCATTCCCTCCATCATTCTCTCATTTTTATCATTCCCTCCATCGTTCTCTCATTTTTATCATTCCCTCCATCATTCTTTCATTTTATCATTCCCTCCATCATTCTCTCATTTTTATCATTCCCTCCATCATTCTTTCATTTTATCATTCCCTCCATCGTTCTCTCATTTTTATCATTCCCTCCATCATTCTCTCATTTTTATCATTCCCTCCATCGTTCTCTCATTTTTATCATTCCCTCCATCATTCTTTCATTTTATCATTCCCTCCATCATTCTTTCATTTTATCATTCCCTCCATCATTCTCTCATTTTTATCATTCCCTCCATCATTCTTTCATTTTATCATTCCCTCCATCGTTCTCTCATTTTTATCATTCCCTCCATCGTTCTCTCATTTTTATCATTCCCTCCATCATTCTTTCATTTTATCATTCCCTCCATCATTCTTTCATTTTATCATTCCCTCCATCATTCTCTCATTTTTATCATTCCCTCCATCATTCTTTCATTTTATCATTCCCTCCATCGTTCTCTCATTTTTATCATTCCCTCCATCGTTCTCTCATTTTTAACATTCCCTCCATCGTTCTCTCATTTTTATCATTCCCTCCATCATTCTCTCATTTTATCATTCCCTCCATCGTTCTCTCATTTTTAACATTCCCTCCATCGTTCTCTCATTTTTATCATTCCCTCCATCATTCTCTCATTTTATCATTCCCTCCATCGTTCTCTCATTTTATCATTCCCTCCATCATTCTCTCATTTTATCATTCCCTCCATCGTTCTCTCATTTTTAACATTCCCTCCATCGTTCTCTCATTTTATCATTCCCTCCATCATTCTCTCTTTTTTACATTCCCTCCATCATTCTCTATTCTTCACATCCCCTCCATCATTCTCTCTTTTTCACATCCCCTCCATTATTCTCTCTTTTTCACATTCCCTCCATCATTCTCTATTTTTCACATTCCCTCCATCATTCTCTATTTTTCACATTCCCTCCATCATTCTCTATTTTTTCACATCCCTTCCATCATTCTCTCTTTTTTTAACATTCCCTCCATCATTCTCTATTTTTAACATCCCCTCCATTATTCTCTCTTTTTCACATTCCCTCCATCATTATCTTTTTTCACATCCCCTCCATCATTCTCTATTTTTCACATTCCCTCCATTATTCTCTATTTTCACATCCCCTCCATTATTCTCTCTTTTTCACATTCCCTCCATCATTCTCTATTTTTCACATCCCTTCCATCATTCTCTCTTTTTTACATTCCCTCCATCATTCTCTATTTTTTCACATCCCTTCCATCATTCTCTATTTTTCATGTTCCCTCCATCATTCTCTTTCTCGCATTCCCTCCATCATTCTCTATTTTTCACATTCCCTCCATCCTTCTCTCTTTTTCACATTCCCTCCATCATTCTCTATTTTTCACATCCCCTCCATTATTCTCTATTTTCACATCCCCTCCATCATTCTCTTTTTCACATTCCCTCCATCATTTACTCCTTTTCATATTTCTCACATCGTTTTCTCCCCCTTACATTTCCTCTTGCATTTTTTACACATTTCTCTCTTCTTCACATGTCATCGCACCTCCGGTAACTGATTGGCCGCTGTAGCCATGTGCAGCCAGGAATGGCGTCATGCTAATTATTTGGTGAAGCCATTTGCACTTTTGGTGTGACTTGTAAATGCAACCTACATCTCGGTGAGCTTTTTAACTTTAACAGACTTAAACAAAACCCAGAGCAGCTGGCCCTGCAATCCAAAAGATTCCAGGGCTGGTCGTTGGCCTTCTCCAGGGGCATACCAAATCTGGATGCCCCACTGCATGAAAGCCCCCAGATCGCCCTGTAAAGCTCACCTCTTCCTAGTCCTATAGTTCATGCGTGGCTCTCATCCAATTAGAGCCATTTACTGTGTATACATCATTCGGGCACCGCCTCTGCCCTTCTGCAATGGGGAGGGGAAGCAGGCGCATTCCCAGCACCGCACATGCGCCCATCCCAGCCTATATGAATGGACAGCCCAAAGACGCGGGGATGGGGCCACTCCCCATCGCAGAATGCCAGAGCCACTTGCCTTAATGATGTATGCACAGCAAATGGCTCTGATTGGACGAGAGGAGGACAAGAGGAGTGGTGGAGAAAGTGAAAGAGTGAAATAAGAGCTAGAAAAAGAGAGGAAAAAATGAGGAATGCAGAGAAAGTCAGAAAGATAGAAAAAAAAAAAAGAAAGAAAGAAAGAAGAGAAACTGGGAAAGAAAGAAAGAAAGAAGAGAAACTGGGAAAGAAAGAACGAGAGAAACTGGGAAAGAGAGATGGAGGGAGGGTAGAGGTGGGAAAAAATGAAAAAAGAGGCAGATGGGAGGAAGGTGACAAGATAAAGATGGAGGGAATGTGGAAACGACGTGGAAAATGGATGGGAGAGGGAAAATGGAGGGATAATGAAATTAAAGATAAAGAAGGATAAAGGGAAATTCAAGATAAAGGAAAAAGGTGAAAGAGAATTGTAAAGAATTATGAAAAAAGTAAGAAAGGAGATGGGGTATTTTGGGGCCTGCTGGTCCAGTTGGGAGCTCCTGGCGCCCCCTCGGGAGGTTGGGATGGCGCCCTGTGCAAACGCACGCCTGACACACCCCAAAGGGCGGCCATGGCCGTGACGCATTCATCTCTATAGTAACAGCTGTTCTACTGCAAATGACAAGTGCCAAGCCGTGTGCTGGACTCTATGCTCCTGCGGGTAATCAGTGGCTGCTAATCAGCAAACCACATTCATTAAGCCGGCCATATATTTTGGGTCATGTATTGTATTTTTACATTCTTTAGTTGGCTGGTATTGGACTTGAAATATCATTTTACAACAAAATTGACTTTGGTTCGGATTCTGATTTGGGATGCCCTACATGACCCCCGTCCAAGCCGCACACTCGTCTAGTCGTGATGAGCCCCAATCTGCCTCTATTCTGCTCTGGTGCTGTCCTGCCAATAGTTTTCTACGTTTTTGTTCTGCATCACCCAAACCTCAATCCCATTAAAGAGGAGCAAAAGCCTCGCGGCACGGGCCTGGGTTTCGCCAAGTGGCTCTGATTGTTTCCAATAGGGAGCATGTGCTTCTGCATCCCCTGCAACCCCGGTGGAGTGCGTGCACTCCTGCGCCAGCTATTCATTTAGTCTGGGACAGGAATACACGTGTCGCCAGGGAACCGGGGGATGCCGCAGTGCACGCTCCCTATTGATTTGAATCAGTGCCCTTTGCAAAAGGACATAGTCAAGGCAAAGGGCTCTGACTGGGCGAGAGCATGCTGGAGCGAGGAACATACAAGAAACCCAATCAAATTCCCAGGTTTTGAGTAATAGCATTTTAGAGTGGAAGGAATTCTCTTTTATTTTAGTACAACATCTGTATATAAAGCTAGAGCTCTCTACAAATAACCGCTACTAGATTTAGAAGCCGTGTATCGCCATGTGAGCGCCTGTGTATCGGCGCTTAGAGCAACCGCTAGTAGACGCTGTAAGCAGGTGTTGGGCGCTATAACCTAGCTTAGTGGGCGGACAAGTGATGCTGTAATATCCTGTCCAGCAGTGATAAATGTGACCTCTGGAGGGCGCTGATTCACTGCAAAGCCATTCGAGAACACTAGGTGGTGTCCCAAGGTCAGAGCACCCAAGACCACGCTACATCTAACAAGAGGACAACGCTGCAGCGAGCGATAGGTAGCGCCAGTTAAGTGAATCCCAACACTCAGCGCTGAAGCCCATATTTAAGAAACAACAATACACACCCAGCATTAGACTCTAGCATAGACCGCCAGACGCTATGTGATAAAAGTCACACATAAACACCAGCACCAGAGTGAAAACACATGGAATGACATTGTTTCAGCACTGTGACACTGACTCTGCAATGGCCGACCTGCACATACAATTCCGCATATAAAAAAAAATAAATAAATAAATCGTGTTTGGTTGCCGGGCAGGACAGGCCACACGATGATTTGAGCCAAAAATGTAAAAAAATTACTTTAGCAACATGCTATTTATACACAGTTAAATGAAACACCATTGAAATGTATGGGAGAGCGATACCTAGAGCGCCGGCGCTATACACTGAGCCACCGCTAGTAATACATGTGACGCTACATGACGCTATTAAAGGCGCTCACCAGATTGTCTTTCTTATATGTGGTTTTCACATATTGGGCCCAGCGTTCACCTGACGCTACGTGGCACTACCTGGCGTTACTGTTTCTTAAATTACCCCCTTAGCTTAAAAAGGAGTAAACATTAGTATAGAAATGTAACAGTTGCTGATACATGTATATCCTTGGCTTTATTTGGCAATGCTATACCGTAAAGAAAAGGGAAATTCTTCCACTCTAAAATGACACATCTGGTGCTTAATGTATCTACAGTGGTGGTTGGCAGGCAGGTGAGGGTGCGGCTCAGACGGGGGGGGGGGGGGGGGGGGTATTTAGAGATTCCGGCTCCCACAATCCAGACCATCAGTTTTGGTTTTTGGTCTATTTTTTCCCTGAACCGGGGTTGACCATGTGACTTTACTTATTTACTGAACTTCTGCATGTTTAAAAGCTCATCTCAGGGACGTGCATAGGTTTCACAGGGCTACGTAGCAAAAGTCATGGTGGGGCCCATAAAGGTCTGATGTGCTGGCATGCTGTGGAGCACACACAATCTGATGCCCCCAGGGAGTGCAAAAGCCATAGGTTCCTCAGGGGCAGGACTAAAATGTCACATCTAGTCTCCCAATCGCTCTCTATACAGGGGTGCACCTGTAAAGAGGCCAGGTGAGGCGGCTGCCTCAGGCACCACCATCTAGAGGAAAGTAGGGGGCAGCAATCACTGGACCCATTTTTTCTTCCGCTAGGTGGTGGTTTCACATCAAACTTTAAAGTGGAACATTGGAGGCCCTGGAGTCTAAAGCACCACCATCTAGAGGAAAGTAGGGGGCAGCGATCACTGGACCCATTTTTTCTTCCGCTAGGTGGTGGTTTCACATCAAACTTTAAAGTGGAACATTGGAGGCCCTGGAATCTAAAAGAAACCGAGGCCTTTCAAGTTCCAGTCCTTGGTGCATCCCAAATTGGGATGCTCTGCTGTGTGAAACCCCCTGGAACACTCATCTTCTCCCGGAGCCCTTGCCATGTCTCTGCATTGCGGCTGCATCTTCGCTCACCTCTAGCCGTGTGCGTGCCTGACCTTTCTGAATGGGTGGCGCTGGCATGCCACGGCTAGGAGGTTAGCGTGGTATGTCGCTGGTCATCGCAGCTGAAGGGAGCTGAGTGAAAGCAAGTGCGCTGAGTGGGCCGCTCAGCCAATCAGCGCGCTCGCTCTCAGCTCGAGCATGCACCGTGGGAGGGACTGGGAGGTGAGTGGATCGGGGGACCTGATGGAATACACACAGAGGAGCATCCCATTTCAGAATGCCCCCGCAATGAGGAACACCACCCCAAAATGCTAAAATCAGGTGTGTTGTTCCTCCTTAATATGCACAATCATTGGTGACTCAGCGACCCCGCCCATCTTATTTCCCAAGTTCTCTATACAGGGGGCACCTGCAATGAGACCAGGTCAGATGGCCACCTTGGGCAGCACTATTTAGAAAGCAGCAATCACTGGACCCGTTCTGGACAGAGGTGCACCTGGGACACAGGTTAGGCGGCGGCCTCACATAGCGCCATCTAGAGAAAAGCTGGGGTCAGCAATCTGGGACAGAGGTGCAACTGGGGCACAGGTGAGGCGCCCGCCTCAGATAGCGCTATCTAGAGAAAAGCTGGGGTCAGCAATCTGGGACAAAGGTGCACCTGGGACACAGGTTAGGCGGCAGCCTCAGATAGCGCTATCTAGAGAAAAGCTGGGGTCAGCAATCTGGGACAGAGGTGCACCTGGGACACAGGTTAGGCGGCAGCCTCAGATAGCGCCATCTAGAGAAAATCTGGGGGCAGCAATCACTGGACCCGTTCTGGACAGAGGTGCAACTGGGGCACAGGTGAGGAGCCTGCCTCAGATAGCGCCATCTAGAGAAAAGCTGGGGTCAGCAATCTGGGACAGAGGTGCACCTGGGACACAGGTTAGGCGGCAGCCTCAGATAGCGCCATCTAAAGAAAATCTGGGGGCAGCAATCACTGGACCCGTTCTGGACAGAGGTGCACCTGGGGCACAGGTGAGGAGCCCGCCTCAGATAGCGCCATCTAGAGAAAAGCTTCGGTTAGCAATCACTGGAGTCGTTCTGGACAGAGGTGCACCTGGGGCACAGGTGATGCGCCCGCCTCAGATAGCGCCATCTAGAGAAAAGCTGGGGGCAGCAATCACTGGACCCGTTCTGGACAGAGGTGCACCTGGGGCACAGGTGAGGCGCCCGCCTCAGATAGCGCCATCTAGAGAAAAGCTGGGGTCAGCAATCACTGGAGTCGTTCTGGACAGAGGTGCACCTGGGGCACAGGTTAGGCGCCCGCCTCAGATAGCGCCATCTAGAGAAAAGCTGGGGTCAGCAATCACTGGAGTCGTTCTGGACAGAGGTGCACCTGGGGCACAGGTGAGGCGCCCGCCTCAGATAGCGCCATCTAGAGAAAAGCTGGGGTCAGCAATCACTGGAGTCGTTCTGGACAGAGGTGCACCTGGGGCACAGGTTAGGCAGCCGTCTCAGATAGCGCCATCTAGAGAAAATCTGGGGTCAGCAATCTGGGACAGAGGTGCACCTGGGGCACAGGTGAGGCGCCCGCCTCAGATAGCGCCATCTAGAGAAAAGCTGGGGTCAGCAATCACTGGATCTGTTCTGGACAGAGGTGCACCTGGGGCACAGGTGAGGCGCCCGCCTCAGATAGCGCCATCTAGAGAAAAGCAGGGGTCAGCAATCACTGGATCCGTTCTGGACAGAGGTGCACCTGGGGCACAGGTGAGGCGCCTGCCTCAGATAGCGCCATCTAGAGAAAAGCTGGGGTCAGCAATCACTGGAGCCGTTCTGGACAGAGGTGCACCTGGGGCACAGGTGAGGTGCCCGCCTCAGATAGCGCCATCTAGAGAAATGCTGGGGTCAGCAATCTGGGACAGAGGTGCAACTGGGGCACAGGTTAGGCGGCCGCCTCAGATAGCGCCATCTAGAGAAAAGCTGGGGTCAGCAATCACTGGACCCATTCTGGACAGAGATGCACCTGGGGCACAGGTGAGGCGCCCGCCTCAGGTAGCGCCATCTAGAGAAATGCTGGGGTCAGCAATCACTGGAGCCGTTCTGGACAGAGGTGCAACTGGGGCACAGGTGAGGCGCCCGCCTCAGATAGCGCCATCTAGAGATAAGCTGGGGTCAGCAATCACTGGAGCCGTTCTGGACAGAGGTGCAACTGGGGCACAGGTGAGGCGCCCGCCTCAGATAGCGCCATCTAGAGAAAAGCTGGGGTCAGCAATCACTGGACCCGTTCTGGACAGAGGTGCACCTGGGGCACAGGTTAGGCAGCGGCCTCAGATAGCGCCATCTAGAGAAAAGCTGGGGTCAGCAATCACTGGATTCATTCTGGACAGAGATGCACCTGGGGCACAGGTGAGGCGCCCGCCTCAGATAGCGCCATCTAGAGAAAAGCTGGGGTCAGCAATCACTGGAGCCGTTCTGGACAGAGGTGCAACTGGGGCACAGGTGAGGCGCCCGCCTCAGATAGCGCCATCTAGAGAAAAGCTGGGGTCAGCAATCACTGGACCCGTTCTGGACAGAGGTGCACCTGGGGCACAGGTTAGGCAGCGGCCTCAGATAGCGCCATCTAGAGAAAAGCTGGGGTCAGCAATCACTGGATTCATTCTGGACAGAGATGCACCTGGGGCACAGGTGAGGCGCCCGCCTCAGATAGCGCCATCTAGAGAAAAGCTGGGGTCAGCAATCACTGGACCCGTTCTGGACAGAGGTGCACCTGGGGCACAGGTTAGGCAGCCATCTCAGATAGCGCCATCTAGAGAAAAGCTGGGGTCAGCAATCACTGGATCCGTTCTGGACAGAGGTGCACCTGGGGCACAGGTTAGGCAGCTGCCTCAGATAGCGCCATCTAGAAAAAAACTGGGGTCACTGGATTAGTTTTTCATTTTACAAGGTGGTGCTTCAGCCGCAGCCATCATTTTGTTTTCTTTAATGCCTTCAATCATTGGTGGCTCAGTGGCCCCTCCCCTGCACCAATCATATCTGATACACAGGTTGTCTACTATTTGATAGGTCAGGGAGGGGGCGCCTTTCTTTAGTTCGCCTCAAGCAGCAGAGAGGCAAGCTTCACCCCTGGTCTGGAGGAAACAGTGCTCTGGCATTTTAGTTCCGCCCCATGGAACCTGCAGGACTCCTTGGCAGCCAGCGCACTGAGCAGCCAACACTGGCAATGCTACAGGTGCTGCAAGGCATTAGGAGGCAGCTCGCCCCGGGCCCCCTACTACCACTGGCCCCGCAGCACCTGCCTCTATTGTATGCACACCCCTGGTTTATGTCTTGGTGAATGATCACTATGCTGACAGTCACTGAATGGCTTTGGATGTTATTGTCTGTCGTGTAACTCTGGTTTGTGATTAGACGTTGTGGCATTTCCGCGTTGCAGTGAGGTCGCTGTATCTCGCTATGATGCTTGTTGTGTCTCCCGTGGGATATTATGTGACTTTTTCTTGCCCGCCGTGATGTTTCCCTGTCGCGGAATTGATGGAATGTTGTGTCTTATAACCTGGCGTGGAATAGCAAATAATTGTGTATCAATTTGATTTCTGTGTAATTGTGAAGCTGCTGCTTTTCAATGATCAAGCTGTGTACCAGGGGCTGAACGTACCCGCTATGCTCTGCCCGCCGGTGGCCTAAACCAAAAGATTTCAGCCTACAGTAGAGAGACAGATTTTTGGAGGGGTTATTAAACAAGACAAGGCAAAAAGTGGATGTGGCTTACCAAGGGTGGGGGGGGGGGGGGAAATGGACTTGCACTATACCCTATACATACATTATAAAGGTGCCACTCCCAAAGCTACATAGGCTCAAATCAGAAATAAAAGATACAGGGAGGCACTCTCAACTAAAAAACAATCAAAAAAATGTTTTATTTAATTACACATGTATAATCACTACACATAATCACTAAATATATTAAAACCACTTAAAAAACACATAAATCAGACAGTAACAAACAAGATAGACCAACATAAAAGGTGTATAGGCGATGGGGAGAGTATCACCACAATTATTGCCACTAGATACATATATATATATACACTTCATCATTGAAAAAAGTAATCTAACAGTGCAAACTACCATGTGTAAATCCTGCCTATGATCCGAATCCTAAAAATATACCCTATAAAGTGCAAGTGCTAAACAATCAATCAATCAATCAATCAATCAATAAGAATTTATGATCAAAAGCGAAATCTAACATAATTACTTACCACATCAATCTACCCATTGCTCCAACTCAAAACCATACAAAAATATCAACATCCCATAATAAATCCAAATTAATCACCCAAAAGTATCCACTAATATAGATGCAAATCCTATAATATCGTCACAAACTAAAACACAACGGCGCTGGGGACCCACCCTCCCCAGAAAACCCAGACCCCCAAAACCCAGTGGCACTACTCAATGTTTCAATACAG
This sequence comes from Gastrophryne carolinensis, assembly GCA_027917425.1. Classification (NCBI taxonomy): domain Eukaryota; kingdom Metazoa; phylum Chordata; class Amphibia; order Anura; family Microhylidae; genus Gastrophryne; species Gastrophryne carolinensis. The sequence goes on from CM051238.1 coordinate 22,856,187, forward strand.
CATATCCAAACTTTATTCTCAATTCATATATATACAAAAGCGACAAAAGACTAATTAAAACCAATTAAAAAACACACAGACACAATGAATAATCAGAGGAAGGGCAAAGAGAGGGAATATATGGGAGGGAACAATTTGATGGAACCTATAGTGCTGTATAGTATCTTTTAAAATTACAAATATATAATTAATCAGTGCCTAAAAAGTGCCATATTAATTAATATAATTCTTTATACACATGTGAAGCTATCCAAAACAACACATATCCTAAATATATATACCCAGCTGAATAAAGTGCAAAAACGTGCTAATCCAAAAAACCTTTCATGATAACAACAAATGAGCTACATAAAATGCATAATACTACTCTAAATCACATATAATAATGACCTAAACTCAATTAAGTGAATGCTATTCAACTGACATTCTTTAATATCCAAAGGACCAGCCGGGTGACGGACAAACAAACACACCACATATAACAAAAAGGTCTCACAGATCCACAATGTACAGACAGCACAGTCCCTCACCTCCCTCTCCAGCCCGCCTCCACGCCGACGCGTTGCGTGACATCACCGCGTCACTTCTTCAGGGCGTTCATCGTCACAAACTACATCACAAAATGAGGCCAAGATATCATAGATGTAACATATGGCATGTCTCCCCACCGCCTACCACACCAGGAGCCACGCGTTCCGCGGGCGCGTCACCCACTTCCTCAGGCTGGAAGGGGTGTCCATAGCTTTAACAGGGCTCCATAGCAGTCAGTCATCCCAGTTCAAAATGTAGAGCGCTTTATCAGCAAGCTGAGACCCGCACCCACAGGCATACACATTGCCCAGAGACCACTTTTCAAGAGATACTTCTGACCTGGCTGTTGTAAGGGGGTCTCCCAGCCAAGAGGTCGATGTACATGGTGATACATTTAAACTCTTGGTGATTAATTTTCTGTATCTGTATATGGTATATTATAGCTTAAATATTGTGCGGGCACCCAAATGGGGCAGGAGTGTACTATAGAATGAGGGAGTATCAAATTTGGTCTAGGGGGTGTATTGAGAGGGCAGTTATTTGTCTTTGCTTTTGAATACCAGATGTTGGTATTCTCAATGAAGTAGAAGCTATAAACAATAAACACTTGTTTGCAATCTTGTCCTTACATAACACTTTGGATGTATAAAACAGTCCTTGATTAGTCACCACCCTTGGAGCGAGACGTGCATGTTGCCCGGGACTGTATCTCAAGGCGTTCTGTATTTGAATGTTGTTAAATTAAAACTCGGTGATGAAGTCTCTTGCATAAATATATATTGTTTAAGCAATTAGCTAATTGTTTAATTGGTTATTTAGATTACTTAATGAATGAGTTAATTAAATGAATATGCATTGGGCAATTGTTTAACAAAACAATACACGTTAATAAAAACATTATAATTGTTTATATCTATATATCCAGATTGAATTATCAATTCAGAGGTGTATTACAGATTGACAGAGTAATCATTTGGCCTGGGGGAGTTATATTGATTAATGGGGTATATATGTGTGCTGGGGGGGTTTTATTGATTGATGGGGAATTAAATTGTGCTGGAGGTGTTTTATTGATTGAGGGGCAATTAATTTGTGCTGGGGGAGGGGGGGTTATTGATTGATGGGGTATTCATTTCTCCTGGGAGTGTATTATTGGTTGATGGGTTATTCAATTGAGCTGGGGGGTTATTTATTGATTGATGGGGTATTCATTTGTGCTGGGGGGGGGGGTTTATGATGAATTATTTATTAGTGCTGGGGTGTTTTATTGGTTGAGGTGGAATTATTTTGTGTTGGGGGTGTATTATTGATTGATTGGATATTCATTTGTATTGGGGGTGTTTCATTTATTGATAGGTTAATTTCTTGTGCTTGGGATGCTTTATTGATTCATGGCGTATTCGTGTGTGCTGCTTTTTATTGATAGAGGGGGTGTTCATTTGTGCTGGGGGGGTTTCAGTCATTTAGGGGAAATTCATTTGGGCTGGTCATTTGAGCTGGGGTGGTTTATTGATTGATTAGGTATTCTTTTGTGCTGGGTGTTTCATTGGTTGATGGGTTATTTGTGCTTATGGTGTTGGGGGGGGGGGGGGGTTATTGATTATTGATAGAGGGGATATTCATTTTTTGCAGGGGGGGGGTTGGGGAAGGGGGGTTAATAATTTGGGGAATTCATTTGGGATGTTTTTTTTTTTACTGATTGAGGGGTGTTAATTTGTTCTATGGGTCTTTCATTAATCGAGAGGGTATTTATTTGAGCTGGGTTGTTTTTTTGATTGATGGGTTATTAATTTGTGCTGGGGGTTATTGATTGATGTTTTTGTGCTGGGGTATTATTGATTGATGGCTTATTAATTTGTGCTGGGGGTTATTGATTGATGTTTTTGTGCTGGGGTATTATTGATTGATGGCTTATTAATTTGTGCTGGGGGTTATTGATTGATGTTTTTGTGCTGGGGTATTATTGATTGATGGCTTATTAATTTGTGCTGGGGTTTATTGATGGCTTATTCATTTGTGCTGGGGGGTTATTGATTGATGGCTTATTCATTTGTGCTGGGGTATTATTGATTGATGGCTTATTCATTCGTGCTGGGGGCTTATTGATTGATGGGTTATTAATTTGTGCTGGGGGGTTTATTGATTGATGGCTTATTCATCTGTGCTGGGGGGTTATTGATTGATGGGTTATTCATTTGTGCTGGGGGGTGTATTGATAGCTCATTCATTTGTGCTGGGGTATTATTGTATGATAGATAATTAATTTGTGCTGGGGGGTTTATTGATTGATGGCTTATTCATTTGTGCTGGGGGGTTATTGATTGATGGCTTATTCATTTGTGCTGGGGTATTATTGATTGATGGCTTATTCATTTGTGCTGGGGGTTTATTGGTGGCTTATTCATTCGTGCTGGGGGCTTATTGATTGATGGGTTATTAATTTGTGCTGGGGGGTTATTGATTGATGGGTTATTCATTTGTGCTGGGGGGTGTATTGATAGCTCATTCATTTGTGCTGGGGTATTATTGTTTGATAGATAATTAATTTGTGCTGGGGGGTTTGATTGATGGCTTATTCATTTGTGCTGGGGGGGTTTATTGATTGGCAGTTTTTTGTGCTGGGGGTTTATTGGTTGATGTTTTTTTGTGCTGGGGTATTATTGATTGATGGCTCATTAATTTGTGCTGGGGGGGTTTATTGACTGACAGGCTATTCATTTGTGCTGTGGGGTTTATTGATTGATGTCTTATTCATTTGAGCTGGGTTGTTTTATTGATTTATAGTTTTTTTTTTTGTGCTGAGGGGTTTATTGATGACTTATTAATTTGTGCTGGGGGGGGTTTATTGATTGATGGGTTTTTCATTTGTGCTGGGGGTTTATTGATTGATGGCTTATTCATTTGTGCTGGGGGGTTTATTGATTTATGGGTTATTTATTTGTGCTGCGGGGTTTATTGATTGATGTCTTATTCATTTGAGCTGGGTTGTTTTATTGATTTATAGTTTTTTTGTGCTTGGGGTTTATTGATGGCTTATTCATTTGTGCTGGGGGTTTACTGATTGATGGGTTATTCATTTGTGCTGGGGGGTTTATTAATTGATATCTTATTTATTCGTGCTGGGGGTTTATTGATTGATGGCTTGTTAATTTGTGCTGGGGGGTTTATTGATTGATAGGTTATTCATTTGTGCTGGGGAGTTTTTGATTGATGTATTATTCATTTGTGCTGGGGGTTTATTGATTGATGTATTATTCATTTGTGCTGAGGGTTTATTGAATGATGGCTTATTCATTTGTGCTGGGGGTTTATTGATGGGTTATTCATTTGTGCTGGGTTGTTTTATTGATTGATTTATTATTCATTTGTGCTGGGTTGTTTTATTGATTGATGGGTTATTCATGTGTGCTGGGGGATTTATTGATCGTTTTTTCAATTGTGCTGGGATGATTTATTGGTTGATGGGTTATTCATTTGTGCCTGGGGTTTATTGATCGATGGGTTATTCATTTGTGCTGGGAAGTTTTATTGATTGATGTGTTATTAATTTGTGCTGGGGGTGTTATTGATTGATGAATTATTCATTTGTGCTGGGGGTTTATTGATTGATGAATTATTCATTTGTGCTGGGGGTTTATTGATTGCGAGGATATTCATTCGTGCTGTGTTTTTATTTATTATGATCGAGACAGTATTCATTTAAGCCTTGGGTGTTTTATTGATTAATGGGGTATTCATTTGGACTGGGCGGGTGATTGATTAGGGAATTCTTCATGTGTGCAGGGGGTTTGTTAAAGAATGAAGGAGTCTTCATTTGTGCTGGGAATGTTTTATAAATTGAGGGGGGATTTTTTTAATTGTAATCGATTTAATGTTTTCATTTAGTCGGTGGGAAGTGATTGATTGATTGAGGGGGTATTGATTTGTGCAGAGGGTGTTAATAGATTGAACAATACCAACCCTAGCACAATAGTCTTTACCTCGTTATCAACCAAACAAGCTGCAGGTCGGGATTTCGGCGTCTATTAGCATTAGCAAACCTTTCACTTCCTCTCGTGACCCCTCCATTGCCGGGCAAGGTAAGCGCTGAGCCCTGTGGGAGGCTCGGGCAGTTTTCCGGGGTTCCATACAGATTCCCCTATGTATATGATTTAGAGCATGGATGGGCCGGTTTCACATTCTGCTGAGGTTTCTTGCGAGTTAGATGAAGCGCGTCGTGCTCTGTGACATCATCGCAATGGATTCCCCTGCGCATTCTCTTGTTGATCTGTTGCTGCGCTATGTCAGGCTGCTGCAGATACATAGGCGGGCTGTCAATGTAAATGCGTGCTTTGTACATTCCGCCGTTAACCCTTCTGCTCCTCCGCAACAACCACTTCACACTGTTTTGGTTGTCTCTATTACACAACATCTCAGGAAGGTTTTTAAACACACACATCTGTAGGCGGGGTCAGACAGGCCCACCAGAGGACCTGCCGGTCCTCTGGTGGGCCAGTCCGACCCTGCCTACATGGCCTGCTTCTTGAGATGTTGTGGATTCTCTGGTGAGCCCCAGGCAGTGGCAGACTTGAGCCCAGACCAAGAAGGTAGTTGTTTGAGGAGTAGAGGATACACTGGATCAAGGAAAGGTGAGTATAGTTTTTTATTCTTTATTTGCCCATAGTTTGCCAGGGCCTCGCCGACGGTGCGCTTTTGGTTTTAGCGATAAAGTGGACCAAAACCCACCATGTAGTATATGAGACTCCAGGGTAGGCATACTCGCTCCCCCCCGGGGCATCCAGATTCGGGATGCCCTGCTATGTAAAACATCAGAGGTCGTCCTAAAACTCACCTTCTTTCCAGGTCCAACGGCGCATGCGCAAACAGCGGCCGCATCACTGCTATCCCTTCAGCAGGGTGCGTGCCCTCGCCAGGCATTTGTGAATGGCCGGCGCGGGCACGCTCCCTGTTAAGGGGTAGCAGACAAGCTCTTGGATGAAGGGGCGGGAGCAAATCCGAGCACATTGATTGGACGAGAGGCTGCACATGCACGGTAGGACCGGGAAAGAGGTGAGTGAGATAAGGCGATCTGGGGTATTTCCCACAGCGGGGCATCCACGATCAGGATGCTCCTGGGTAAAGACCAAAACCCAGGATAGTCAAAATCCTGGGTTTTGGACTACTTTAAAAGGGACCAAAACCTAGGATTTTGACTATCCTGGGTATTGGTCCTTGCCCCCGGGGCACCCCGATCGAGTGTGCCCTGCTGCGTGAAACCTCCCAGATCGCCAAAGTTAACTCACCTCTTCCTGGTCCTATGGCGCATGCACAGCCGCTTGTCCAATCAGCACGCTCGGAGCCGCTGACGTCACATCAACTAAGCCTTTGTCTAATGCCAGCGGCTCCGAGCGTGCTGATGGCCGCATCCCCCGCCTCCCTCTAACACGGAGCGTGTCCGTGCCCGCCATTCACAAATGCCTGTCACGGGCACGTGCCCTGCTAGAGAGATAGCAGGGATGTGGCTCGGGATTGCGCCTGTGTATGGGGCTTCCTGGGGGGTTTCACACAGCGAGGCATCCCGATTTTGGATGCCCCGGTGGGAGGGAATCGATCGACCCGGGAATCTTATAGATTCCCGAGCAGATTGCGGTGGGTTTTGGTCCACTTTAAGAAATGTATTGCCAGTAATGCTGCTGATGATAATGGCAGAGATCCCCTTTAGCCAACTAGTGTCAGTTTAGAGTGAAAAAGATGCTTACCATGGTAAAACATCTTTAGATAATGCTTAAAGTGGACCAACACCCAGGATTTTGACTATCCTGGGTTTTGGTCCACTTCGGCGGGGCACCCCGATCGGGGGTGCCCCGCTGTGTGAAACCCCCCAGAAACCTCAAAAAACTCACCTCTCCCCGCTCCCACGTGAACGCCGCAGCCAATCCCCGCCAACGTCCAGGCGGGGATCAGGAACGTCCAAGCCGCTTCCGCCGCCGCCGCCTCCCGCGCGTCACTCTCGGCGCGCGCGCGCGCCCCGCCGGCCATTCACAGAGGGCCGGCGCGCGCACGTCTGGAGGGGCGCGCGGGAGGCGGCGGCGGCGGAAGCGGCGGCGGATCAGGTAAGCTGTTTTGGGGGTTTCTGGGGGGTTTCACCCCGCGGGACATCCCGATCTCGGATGTCCCGCGGGGTGGGAGGTGATCGGCCCGGGAATCTTATAGATTTCCGGGCCGATCACCCCTGGGTGTTGGTCCTCTTTAAGTCTTTAAATGCCCCCAAGCACCCCCTATTGCAGGTGAAATACCAAATTGGGATGCCCCGCTGTGTAAAACTCCCTGAATCCTCAGTAAAACCTGATTTCTGTTCCATCGGCACATCTGCAGGCCACGCTATGCTAAACCTCTAGCCAGGCACACACCCGTGCCAGACATTTGTGGATGACCCGCGGGGACTTGTCCCCTTCTTGAGGGAATCTGGCCGTCGTGAGATCAGCTGCATTCGGCTATATTCGCCCCTTAGGTGATCCTTGGCCAAAAATGGAGCTAAGCCCCCGCGCATGCACTGTAGGACCAGGGAAAGGTGAGTTTTAATGGGCGACCTGGGGGTTTTCACAGTGGGGCATCCCAAAGCAGGTTGCCCCAGGGAGGAGGAGCAATACCCGGTATAGTAAAATTTTGACTATCCTGGGATTTGGTCCTTGCCCTTGGGCTACCCCGATCGGGGATGTCCCGCTGTGCGAAACCCTCCAGGTCGCCCAATGTTACTCACCCTTCTCCGTCCCACTGCGCATGTGCAGCCCTCTCGTCCATTCAGCATGCTCGGATCTGATCCCGCCCCTTCATCTAATAGCCGTTTTAAGGCAAGCAGATCCGAGCACGCTGGCAGCCGCATCCCCCTCTATTCTCTAACAGGGAGCGTGCCTGGCACAAAAGGATATCGGGGATGCGGCCGTAGCTTGCGCATGCGCTGCTGGACAAGGAAAGAAGGTGAGTTTCCCGGCGACACTGGGGGGTTTCACACAGCGGGGCATCCCAATTCTGGATGCCTGGGGGGAGCAAATTCAGCGAATCTTATAGATTTCCGGGCTGTTGGGCAGTGAGTTTCGAGCCACTTTAAGATAAGCCTGGCGCAGGAGCGTTCAGCAGCTGGAGGCTTTCCAGGGATACCGCCGCGGCCCAGGCATGTAACGTGGGATTGCTGGTGAGGTTAGAGTGTCCCTATCCTGGGGATCTCACACGGTGGGGCATGCCAAGTCGGGATATGTCACAGGGACATACAATCGGCCTCCCTGGAGTCTTTTAGATTTTGACTACCCCGGGTTTTGTTCTGTGTCCTTGGAGCATCCTGATATGGGATGCCCTGCTGTGTGAGGACTATAAGATTCTCAAGGCGATCGATTCCCCCCTGGGGCATCCAAATTTGGGATGCCCGCTGTGTGAAACCCCCCAGGTCGCCCCATTCACTTACCTTGTTTCCCAGTCCAACGGCGCATGTGCGAGCCGCGGCCACATCCCTGCTATCCCTTTAGCGGGGCCCGTGCCAGACACGCTCCCTGTTAGAGGGAAGCAGGGGATGCCGCCGTCAGCGCGCTCGGAGCCGCTGCTCTTAGACAAAGGCTTAGACGATGTGACACCGGCGGCTCCGAGCGCACTGATTGGACGAGCGGCCGCACATGCACCGTTGGACCGGGAAGAGGTAAGTTGCCTTAGGCCATCTGGGGGGTTTCACGCAGCGGGGTGCCCCCAATTGGGGTGCCCCGGGGGAAAGGATTGTCAAAATCCTGGATTCACTTTAAGGTCAGAGCAGCAAGGAAATCTGCCGCCGGGATCCCCGCTCACCTTCAGCTGTGGGCGTGCCCGTGCCAGCCATTCAGAAAGGCCAGGTGCGCACGCAGCAATAGGTGAGCGCGGATGGGGTTGTGGCGATGGCTCCGGGATCAGGTGAGTGGATCTGGGGGTCGGGGTATCACACAGCGGGGCATCTCAATTTGGGATGCCCCAATGAGTGGAACTCGGACGGCCCTGGAGTCTTTTAGACCTTTTTAACCAGTATTCTTCCTTTAGTCTAGAAGACATTATTTTAGAGGAGATCTTTTGCATATTATACAGATGTTGGATAGTATTCCACTCGGGCAGGCTGATTCATTACTAGCGCCAGGTAACGGCAGATGAGCGTCTGTACAGCAGCGCTAAGAGCGACCGCTAGTGGTCGCTTTGATCGGTCGTGAGTTGCTCTTACAGAGCGCCTCAGTCGCTGGCCGGCATTGATGATTTTGATGTGTGAGTCGCTATAACACCAGTACAGCGCTATATGGGAGCAAACGTTAGCGACTGGTCAGTGTGAGCGACTCAAACCATATATATCAAAAAACAGCCTCACACAGCGCCGGCGCTCAAAATGGCGTAGCTGTAGCACAGAGCGCCAGACGCTGTGTGATTAAAGTCTGTTTTTGAAAACATATTCACTAGTAACAAAGCAAAAACACATGGAATGACATTGTTATTACATTGCGCCATTAACACTTAATACTAGACCTGTAATGACAATTCTGCATAAAAATATAAAAAATCAAAAAAATGAGCAAAAATGTATTTAAATCGGCCAGGAGAGGTGACACAATGATTTGATACAAAACAAAAAAGAATTATAGAAAAACCCTGTTTAAAGAGAAGAAATGTAACGTCCATTGAAATGTATGGGAGAGCGACAGGTAGCGACAGGTAATACCAGGCGCTCTGAAAGCCAGAGCAGCCCCGGGGATCCGCTGAGCCGTCTGTGATGATGAATCGGTCGCTACGTGACGCTGTAAGATGCGTTTACCAGAATCGCCTTCATAAATGTGGTATTGCGTGCCGCGGCCTGCGTTCACCTGCTGCTACCTGACGCTTACAAGGCACTACCTGTCGCTATCCCTTGATGAATAAGCCCCTAAATTATTCAGCTACAGGACATCAGATCTCATGTTATTATTCCGCCACCATGAATCTTCTTTAATGAATCTTTAGCTGGATTAACGTGTGTTCTCTTCTACCTCTGCCTCGAGTTCCTCTTTAAAGTGGACCAACACCCAGGATTTTGACTATCCTGGGTTTTGGTCCACTTCGGTGGGGCACCCCGATCGGGGGTGTGAAACCCCCCAGAACGCCCGTAAACACTCACCTCTCCACGCTCCTGCGCGGGCACTCGTCCAATCAGAGCGCTCAGAGCCGCTGTGGTATGCACGTACAAGTGGCGTCCAACCAAAGCGGCTCTGAGCGCTGGAGGCCGCGTCTCGCGCTTCCTTCTAACAGGGAGCGTGCCCGCGCCGGCCATTCACAAACGGCTGGCGTGGGTGCGCGCCCTGCTAGAGGGAAGCTCGAGACGTGGCCGCGGCCGCGCATGCGCCGTTGGAATGGGGTTAAGGTAAGGTTTGTGGGCGTCCTGGGGGGTTTCACCCCGCGGGACATCCCGATTTCGAATGCCCCACGGGGAGGGATCTGATCGGCCCGAGAATCTTATAGATTCCCGGGCCGATCCCCCCTGGGTGTTGGTCCACTTTAAATCTCCAGGAGACTAGCGCCCCTAGTGGCCATGATGTTGTTGCAGTAAACTCATTGGAAAGCTGTTTGTTCACCAGTAAATGCCCCACTGTGTGAAACCCCCCAAGTCACCGTAACAAACTCACTTCTTCCGGGTCCTACGGCGCATGCGCTGCCCCTCGTCCAATCAGCCCGATCTGCTTCCGTCCATTCGTCTAAGCCTTTGTCTAAGGCAAGTGGATCCGAGTGCGCTGGCAGCCGCATCCCTCGCTTCCCTCCAACAGGTCCGCGTCGGCCACTCACAAATGCCTGGTGTGGGCACGCACCCTGCTAAAGCGGGGATGCGGCCGCTGCCTGCTTATTCGCCGCTGGACCGGGAAAGAAGGTGAGGTTATGGCCGACCTGAGGGGCATACATATATATATATATATATATATATATATATATATATATCCGCCACAGCGGGGCATCCCAAATCAAGGTTCCCCCAACTCCCGAAGGGAAAGGGAATATGGAAATGAATCTGCAATCTGTAAGACTCCAGGGCTGCCCCTGATGGGTTTTGGTCCACCTTAAAGGATATCTACAAGCCAGTATTCACATCTTCATGTCTATTTAAAGAGGAGGTCCAAGCTTTTTACAACCCCCCACAGCCACCACTTCCTCCCCTGATGCCGGCAGGGGGCGGGACACAGCCATAGACAGTTGGACAGACCAGTACATTAACACTGCTGCACAGGATTGGTTGACTGACCTGTCACTTAAAATCCCAGCTTCAGCTTATGTGCAGATTACCCCCCACCATGAGTTGCTTACGTCATTGCTCTAATTGGCTTTAGCGCAGGAAGTGGTAGGGCTATTCTAGCCAGCCGCTGTGTGAAACCCATGGAACTCCTTTCATTCTTTCTTTCTCTCCCTCACCTCCCTTCTTACTTTCTTTCATTCTCGGAAATCCTATTCAACTCTCTCTCTCTTTCCTTTTTTTTCTTTCTCTCTCTAATTCTATTTCTTTTCTCTTTCTTTCGTTCTTTCTTTCTCTCTCTCTCCTCTCCCTTCTTTCTTTCTCTCTCATCTCCCTTCCTTCTTTCTCTCATTCTCTTTCTTTTCGCTTACTTTCTTTCATTCTTTCTCTCTCTCACCTCCCTTCTTTCTCTCTCTCTCATTCTCTTTCTTTCTTTCTTTCTCTCTCTCTCTCTCTCTCTCTTTCTTTCTTTCTTTCTGTTTCCGTTGTTTATGTTATTGCCCTAATTGGGTTTAGCGCAGGAAGAGCTAGGGCTATCCTAGCAAACCGCTGGCCTTCCGCTGTGTGAAACCCATGGAACCCTTTCTTTCTTTCATTGTTTTTTTCTCTCCCTCGCATCCCTTCTTTCTTTCTTTCTTTCTTTCATTCTCAGAAATCCTATTCAACTCTCTCTCTTTCCTTTTTTTTTTTCTTTCTCTTTCTTTCTTTCTCTCCCTCATCTCCCTTCTTTCTTTCTTTCTTTCTTTCTCTCTTTCTTTCTTTCCCTTATTCTCTTTTTTTCTCTTACTTTCTTTCATTCTTTCTGTCTGTCTCTCTCTCTCACCTCCCTTCTTTCTTTCTTTTTTTCTCAGCAAATTCAACTCTCTCGCTTTCTTTCTCTCTCACCTCCCTTCTTTCTTTCTTTCTTTCTTTCTTTCTTTCTTTCTTTCTTTTTTCTCTCACCTCATTTCTTTCTTTCTTTCCTTCTTCCTTCCTTCCTTTCTTTCTTTCTTTCTCCTTCTTTCTTTCTTTCTCTCTCTCATTCTCTTTCTTTCTTTCTTTCTCTCTCTCACCTCCCTTCTTTCTTTCATGCTCAGCCACCCTCTCGCTTTCTCTTTCTTTCTTTCTCTCTCCCTTTTTCTTTCTTTCTTTCTTTCTTCCTTTCTTTCTTTCTTTCTTCCTTTCTTTCTTTCCTTTTTTCATCTTTTTTCTGTCTTTCTCTATCGTGCCTTTTTCTGTATTTCCTGTTACTTGCTGTCCCTTTTCTTTGTGTGTCTCTAGGGGGCGCCATCCTGAGATCTTGCCTGGGGTGTCAATTATCCTAAGTCCGGCCCTGCCCATGCGTGTGCCGCGGGAACATGGATGGAGGTAAGCCATCAGGCCATCATGGGGGTTTCCCACACATGGGGCATGCCCCTGTAAAGCAGACCAACACCCAGGTGAATGAGAATCCTGGGTTTGGATCCGCTTTAATGTGACAGAAGCATCATTGTTGCGTCTCTACCTGAATGGATTGCCTGTTGGGAGCAGGTCAGGCAGACAGGGGTCATGACTCCTATAGAAGAGAATGTTCTGGCAGCCGCGCGGCCCCGTCACATATGTGGCCCACAAGAGCCAGGCGTGTAAAATAAAATACATTTGTTCTCTCTTTGTGCCAAACGCCTTCTCGCCTGTAACATGAATTTACACGTCGCTGGAGATCACTGGACTCATGGGGGGGGGGGCGCGGAGGAAACCCTGCAACATGGCCGACAGCCTATAGGAATAAAAGCTGTTCTCATTTTATTACCCTGCTTATAGAAGAGGCAGTTAAAGTGGATCTGAAGTCAAAAATTACTTTGAGCCTCACTATCCCGGGTTTTGTATACCTCCCAACTTTTCAGGGTGGGAAAGAGGGACGATTTTTAAATTAGACCACGCCCCCTCATTAATTGATAGGAGATAGGATGTAACAGTTACAATAGAAACACTTGGAATAGGCAAATGAATCATTTATTGATGCAGATCTGCATGTTACACCCCAAAGACGGAATATATGTAAATGAAGCCACGCCCCCTCATTGAGGTATGTATGAAGCCACGCCTCCTCATTGAGGAATGCATGAAGCCACGCCCCCTCATTGAGGAATGCATGAAGCCACGTCTCCTCATTGAGGGATGAATAGGAGATACATTGGCCCTTATTTAACAAGGGATAGCGCCGAACGGTAATGACGCTCACCACCACGAGAACGCCGGCTCCCCTCCGCAATCACACATTTATCAAGCCGATCCTGCTTAGCGACTGACAGAGCGCCAGATAGCGAATCATTCATCATTATTCCAGCCTCACCCCACAGCGCCAGCGAGCGACCTTGAACAGCAACAGGTATGACCTCTCGCTACCTGGCGCTCTCCAATGCATTTCAATGGAGCAATCTTTAAATATTCTTAATTAATTGCTATTAATGTTTTTTTTTTGTTTTTTTAAATGGCAAAAATTCTGTGACCACTTCTGCAATGTTAGATAATTTTTTTAAGGTAAAAAAAAACAAAATTGTGCAGAATTGATATTACAGGTCTGATATTAATGTATTCATATTACAAAATGTTTGTAAAAACATGTTTTTTTTTTTTCCAAAAATATGGTTGTTTGGGGGTTAAAAAACTACTTTTAACCCATCGCCGCCAGCGCTCTGGGGTTTAAACAAGCATTTCACAGCGCAAGAATTTTTTGAGCGTGATTTGTTAATGAATATGCTGGGAGCCGTTCGCTATGGCCGTTCGCTGTCATGCGCTCCCATACAGCGCGGAACCTGTCAAACAGCGACTCCTAACCCCGTATTCAACATTACCGCACACCGACTGAGTCGCTGTCAACAGCCGAACAACGGCCAAGCACAGCGAATACTAGCGTACGCTGTGAAAATAACGCTACTGGCGCTCATCTGTCGCTACCTGGCGCTATTAATGAATCGGCCTCATTGTACAGCAATAGAAACACTTTAAATAGGCAAATGAATAATTTATTGCTGCAGACCTGCATGTTACACCTCAAAGAGGGACAATATGAAAATGAAGATAAGCTCACTTATTGTAGAATGCATGAAGCCACGCCCCCTCATTGAGGGATGTATGAAGCCACGCCCCTTCATTGAGGGATGTATGAAGCCACGCCCCTTCATTGAGGGATGAATAGGAGATACATTGTAACAGTTACAATAATATAAACACTGTGAATAGGCAAAAAAATCATTTATTGCTGCAGATCTGCATGTTACACTCCAAAGAGGGACAATATGTAAATTAAGCTACACCCCCTCACTGAGGGATGTATGAAGCCACGTCCCCTCACTGAGGGATGTCTGAAGCCATGCCCCCTCATTGAGGAATGAATAGGAGATACATTGTAACAGTTACAACATTACAAACACTTTAAATAGGCAAATGAATAATTTATTGATGCAGATCTGCATGTTACACCTCAAAGAGGGACAAATGAGAACAACGAGGGACATGGGCTCAAAAGAGGGACAGTCCCTCCAAATCAGGGACCTTTGGAAGGTATGGTTTTGGTCTGTCCCCCTGGGGCACCACAATTTGGGATTTCCCGCTGTGCCAAAACCCGCCGTTCGCCCAGGAGACTTACCTGTCCTCAGTCGGTAGTTGTGATTGATCCGGATCAATTGGTAGTTAGTCATTTGTATTATTTGTGGGCTCACTGTGAGCGGTTATTGAATGATCTTTGCATTATACCATCTGCCTCCCTGTTTTGGCTCTGTGCACGTCCTGTGTGATAAGTGTTTTTATAATCGTTTTTAAAGTGGACCAAAACCCAGGATTTTGGCTATCCTGGGTTTTGGTCGTCTCCCTCCGCGGCTCCCCCTTATTGGGGATGCCCTGCTGTCTGAAACCCCCCAGATTGCCGAGCACAACTCACCTCTTCCTGGTCCTACAGTACATGCACGGACGCTCATCCAATCAGCATGCACCGAGCCGCTGACGTCACATCGTCTAAGCTTTTGTCTAAGGCGAGTGGCTCAGAGAGTGCTGACAGCCGCATCCCCCGCTTCCCTCTAACAGGGAACGTGCCGCCCATTCATAAATGCCTGGCGCGGGCATGCACCCTGCTAGAGGGATATCCGGGATGCGGCGGCAGCTCACGCATGCGTCATTGGACCGGGAACGAAGGTAAGTGAATGGGGCGACCTGGGGGGTTTCACACAGTGGGGCATCCCGATTTTGGATGCCCAAGGGGGGAATCGAATCTTATAAATTCCCGAGCCGATTGGCGTGGGTTTTGGTCCACTTTAAACCGAACCTTCAGCATAGCCCAAGCCCAAACCCTTAAAAAACTATTCCCCAGCATCTAAAATGAATATATTTTACATTTTTGATCACTTATTATTCTTTCCCCCACTGGGCTACAACTCTGTTCAGGACTCTAGTATACGGGCGCCGCCATCTTGCCTCAGAAGCATCACATACTGAGGAGAGTGGGATAAAGTACAGGGGGTGGGGTTATAGCTGAGCTTTGCACAGACAGAGCAGGGCTGGGGTCAGGAAAAGGTCAGCAATCCCAGAATGCAGAGCGACACAGTCAGAATACACTTCCTGTTTGCAGGCAGCCTGAAACTTCATGGGCCGTCATCTTGAATGTTTAAAGGCTCAGGAAATGCAGTAGATGCAGGTAGGATGATTTTTTTTAATGTGGGCAATCTGTATGTACAGGGTGGGGGAACATACAAGATAGGCTCTTATTCAGGGTGAAGGTCTGGATTAATGTGGGCAATCTGTATGTACAGGGGGGAAACATATAAGATAGGCTCTTATTCAGGGTGAAGGTCCGGATTAATGTGAGCAATCTGTATGTACAGGGTGTGGGAAACATATAAGATAAGCTCTTATTCAGGGTGAAGGTCTGGTTTAGGCATGGAAGAAAAGTGGAGCAGTGTGGATGACAGCTCAGCACAGAAAGAAAGAGGTGACAGTGAAGAGGCAACGATGACAGCATGGCCCCGGGGATGTGCCGCTGGCCATGTCACAGGGAGCCGTTGCGCCAGCGCGGTGACGCTGCAGGAAGCGCTGCAGCATTCCTTAGCAGGGCAGCTCAGTGCCAGCAGGGGAGCGGAAAGGTGAAGCGAGTCTTATGTAGCACAGCAAGCTGTTGCCAGAAGCTATTAGGGTGTAGGTCCGCTTTAAGTCAAGGAAGTTCTTCAAAAGCTGTTGACAGTTTTGACAATAAAAATAAATGAGCTCCTTTTGTTTTGTCTCTTTGGGTTAAGCGGCGCATAGTCAGCATATTTGTTTTGCGTCATATCACATTGGCTTCACAGGCCTCCCCTCCCTGGCTGCAGAATTCTGCCAGTCAACACAACTCAGGGCAACAAAACCGGTGCGGATGGCTCGCCGCCTGACGCCTACTTCAGCATTTCATTAGATACATTTTTGGTTGGCAAGTCAAGTGCATCTAGCAGGTGTAAAACCATAAAATCAACACTTATATAATAGCGGCGTGGCTCAAAGCGCACAACAAAAGAACTAAAATGGTATATTTAAAATGTTTTTTTTTCTTCCTTCCTGTATTATCCTATTTACTATAAGTCATGTGATGTCACCACATCAGAGGTATAGAAACTGCCTGTTGCCAAAAGCAGCCTAGTGGTTACAGCATATATATATATATATATATATATATATATATATATATATATGCTTATATATACTTATTTATTATATATACTAATATATATATATGTATACAGAGAGAGAAAATGCTATATATATATATATATATATATATATATATATATATATATATATTACACACTATATATATATATATATATATATATATATATATATATATATATATATAAATAAGACACCCAATGTCCAAAGCATTATACAAAAAAGTATATTCTAAGTATGTCACACACCCCGCTTCAAGATATTCATTACCTATGGGTTATACTGACCTGAAGAGGGCGAATCTGCAGAGATGATAGGAAAAAAGGAAGCCCCTCCCAGTCCTATAAATTCCTGGGACCTCCCACTCATTACCCAGTCTTCATCTCTGCAGACGGCGAGCAAGTCAGAAGATGATGTCTCCTCCTTGCATGGGGGAGCTTCAGGTAGCCGGGTGAACTCCCGGCCAGTTATTTATCTATTCCCGTCAGACCCTTTTATTTATAAGATAATTGCCTCCTACAGCTGTGGCTTCTGGTCTAGACGAGGGTATTTCAGCACCTTTGGTGCCCAGGAGCAAGGCTCCTCCGTGAGACCCTGTACAGAGGGTAGACGGCATACCGGGTTGGTGACCCCGGTTTGGGATGCCCTGTCCCTTCGTTTTAACGCAAGGGTGGCCACTTTAAATTCTCCTTTCTTTATTGGGGATGGGCTGTGAGACTTTCTCCTTATTTCTTTATCTCTCTTTTATTCACTCTAATTAACGTTGAGTGTTTTACTGCGTTGCCCCTTAATAATATTCTGTGTTTGTTTTTCAAGCGCCGCGGCCGGTATAGCTCTGGCCACGGCGCGGGGTTATGGCGGCTCAAATTCCCTAAAACTGTGAGGTGTTTAATTTACCTCACGCGCTGGAGTTGATGGGGGGCGGGGCCGGACTTCGGCGCGAGGCCGAGACCCGCCCCTCATTGCTTTTGCGGCCGGAGGTGAAGGTACAGGGGGCAGGCGTTGTGTTGTGTATTACAGCGCCGTGGTCACTTATTCACCGCGGCGCTGACTTTTGGCGCACTTTTTTCCTGAGGGAATCTGTTCCCTCATGATACTCAAAGGGGGGGGGCGGGGCCGCTGTTACGGCGCGTCGCCGCGGCCCGCCCCCTTCTATCTCTGGCGCCGCTGAGGAGCCTCGTCTCCTCTGGCCAGGGGTGATTGACGTTGCGCGCGCGGTCCGCGCTGACCACGCCCCCTTCTCCTCACACATCTTTCTTCTCACGGTGCGAGCTGTTGCGTTCTCTGGCGGTTCCGTGAGTGGCCTGTTGGCTCCCTCGCCTTCATTCTTTCTTTATTTATCAAGCTGTTTGTGATACTCATGGTTCTTCTGTGTCTTTCAGGCGGACCCACAGTGGCAATTAGGGGGTCTTTTCCTAGTTCTATAGTCCCTGGGTCATTTAGGTTTTCAATTTTAAAATCCTTCCACTTGGGACATTAAAAGGGCATCCCGGGTCGCTTATTAGCGTAATTCCCTTGGGCATAGCGAATTGCTACAAGTTCACCGTATGGAGGCATCCCAGGATACCGGGCTCCCCTCGGGACAATCCTGGAAGTGCATGGGCTGTGGGGTACCTCAGGCTTCTGGTTCAGCGCCGCCGCCTTCTTCCCCGCCCCCTCCCATTTTCACTCGTGCCCCATGTGACGTTTTCATGGGTGGGCAGTTACAATCTGATGTGTGTGCCAGATTGGCCAGTATTGAAAAATGTATTTCTACCACGGTTGCCAAGAAGGCACCGGCTAAGCGAAAGCATCTGTCACTCCGGCATTTGAATATGATGCGGGGGATGGTCTGGATTGGTCAGATTACTCTCCACCAGAGGATGGGGAGTTGTTTGAGGATTCAGATCATTCAGATGATCAGCAATTTGTGGACGCTGATTACGAGCGGGGGTCAGGGAGTTCTTCTGATACTCCCAACGTCCTGACTCAGATGTTTGAGGTCCTGGCTATTTCCACTCCGGAGGGTACTCCTCATCAACAGGGGGAGTTTTATGAAGAATCCAAGCCGCGTTTGGAATTTCCTAATCAGAAGCATTTTGATAAAATTATTTCTAAGGAATGGGAAAGGCCGGCTCGGCTCCCAGGCATTCCTCAGAGTTGGGATAAAAGATATCCTTTTCCCGCGGACACGGTTAAGCGTTGGGCGTCTCCTCCCGAGGTGGACGCACCAATTTCAGGTTTATCTAACTCAGCCGTCTTGAATAATCCTGATTGTTCCTCTCTTAAAGATGGCGAGGATAAACGCATTGACCAGATGGCTTGTCATGGTTTTGCCAGTATTGGGGCAGCCATACGGCCTGTTTGTGCCTCATCGCTGTTGGCAGTGGCTGCTAGGAAGGTGGTCAAGGACTTGTTATCCTCCTCCGGTTTGAATCCGGACAGTAAGGAATTTCTTGGACTCAAACGATGTGAATTGTTTTTGTCCTTCATGGTAGCCGCCTTGGATGATTCCTTGATGATGAGTAGCAGAGCTTCTGCTCTGATGGTGACTATTAGGCGTTCGGTTTGGCTGCGTCAGTGGGCGGCTGACTTTGGGTCAAAAAAGTCGCTGACGTCTCTCCCTTTCATGGGGCTAAGACTTTTTGGAGAAAAATTGGATTCGATAGCCAAGGGCGGTAAGTTGCCTCAACGTAAGAAGCAACGACGTCCTTTTCGTGGAGCGGCCTCTTTCACTCCCTCCTTTCGAGGTTCTAGAGCGGGAAGAGGATTCGCCTTTCCTACTACAAGAGGAGATTACTGGAACAGGGGCAGAGGTCGGGCCCGTTCAGGATTCAATTGGGGCTCTAAGCCCAAGCCCGCGGCCAAGCCTGCCCAGCAATGAGGGGGCGCCCTCACCCGTGCGGGTGGGGGGACGGCTGAGACACTTTTCCCCGATCTGGGATCGGGAGGTCTCGGACAAATGGATCCGGGAAGTGGTGTCTTCCGGCTACAAGCTGGAGTTCGAGTCCCGCCCCCCTCCGCGTTTCTTCAGGTCTCGGATGCCCCCGGACGCACTGGCGCACAGGGGCTCCGGGCGGCGGTTTCAAGTCTTCTGGAAATGATGGTCATTTCTCCAGTGCCCCCATCAGACCGGGGTCGGGATTTTTACTCAAACCTGTTCACGGTCCCCAAAAAGGATGGCTCTATCCGGCCCATCCTGGATCTGAATATTCTCAACAGGTTTATCAGGCTGCGAAAATTTCGCATGGAAACGCTGCGTTCAGCTATCCAATCTCTTCATCAAGGGGACTTCATGACGTCTATAGACATCAAGGACGCTTACCTTCATGTCCCAATTTTTCCTGCGCACCAGAGATTTCTCAGGTTCGTGGTGGAGGATCGGCATTTTCAGTTCGTAGCTCTTCCTTTTGGTCTCACCACAGCTCCAAGGGTTTTCACCAAAGTGCTTGCTGGGGTGATGGCTCTCCTCAGAGCGCAGGGAATTCGCATTGTGCCATATCTGGATGATCTCCTCATCATGGCGTCGTCATTCAGTCAAGCGGAATTGGACACCAGGACGGTAATATCCACTCTGGAAAGGTTCGGCTGGGTAATTAATTACCCCAAGTCCTCCCTTTACCCGTCCAGGATGATATCCTTTCTGGGAATGTCTCTGGATACGGAACAGGCCAGAGTGTTCCTTCCTCAATCCAAGGTTCTTTTGATTCAGGAGCTGATTCGGTCGCTCTTGTCCCTTCCTCAGCCGACCATCCGCCTAGGGATGAGACTGGTGGGATTGATGGTGGCTTCCTTCGAAGCAGTTCCTTTTGCTCAGTTTCTCACAAGGACGCTACAGCTCCATCTGTTGGCTGTCTGGGACAGGGCTCCTCAGTCGCTGGATCATCCTTTTCTGATGTCTTCCCGAGTTCGCCGCTCGCTCCGGTGGTGGCTGAACTCAGCCAATCTTGTGAAGGGCAGATCTTTTCAGACTCCTCAATGGGAGGTGGTCACCACAGATGCCAGCCTTTCAGGATGGGGGGGCTTCTGGAAGGACCTGCAATTTCAGGGTTTGTGGGGGCCCCTGGAAGCCCACGAACCTATCAATGTTCTGGAATTGAGAGCCATCAGAATGGTTCTCTCTCATTTGACTCATCAACTGCAGGGTGTGCCGGTTCAGGTCCGGTCGGACAATCGGACGGCGGTAGCCTACATCAATCACCAGGGAGGGACTCGCAGCAGGAGTGCCCTCAGGGAGGTGTGTCTGATTCTGGACTGGGCGGAGAGTCACGTTCCGTGCATCTCGGCGGTCTACATTCCGGGAGTGGAAAACACGGAGGCGGACTCTCTGAGCAGGTTGTCAGCCCGCAAGGGGGAATGGTCTCTCAGTCCCAAGGTTTTTCACTCAATCTGTCTCAAGTGGGGGTCACCGGGAGTGGATCTCTTTGCCTCCCGTCACAATTGCAAACTTCCGGCGTTTGTGTCTCTGGACCCTCTGGCCCTTGCAACGGATGCCATGTCCCTGAACTGGAGGGATCTGGGGTTTCTGTACCTGTTCCCTCCGTTTCCCATGGTGGCCAGAGTGGTGCGCAAGCTGACTCTGGAAGGAGTGTCAGCAATTCTGGTGGTCCCAAGGTGGCCAAGACAGGTTTGGTTCGCAGACGTGGTAAGGTTGGCAGAAGATCAGTTCGTTCTGCCCCTGCTGCCAGATCTGCTCACACAGAGTCATCTACGTTACCCCAATTTACCAACGCTGGCTTTGACGGCGTGGCTGCTGAAACCTCCATCTTAAAGGAGGAAGGTCTTTCTGATGCTGTTATTCGGACTCTTATTAGTGCTAGGAAGAAGTCCTCTTCTTCTGTTTACTATAGGACTTGGAGGTCTTATATTGATTGGTGTGAGACTAGGGCTTTCCCTTGTAGGGAATTCTCTATTTCTAGAATTTTGGATTTCCTGCAGCACGGTTTGGATCTAGGGCTCCAACTCAGTACTCTGAAGGGGCAGGTGTCTGCCCTGGCTGTGTTTTTCCAAAGATCTTTTGCGCTCAATCCGCTGGTTAAAACTTTTCCAGGGGGTTTCGCATGTGCGGCCTCCTAGGAAGCCTCTAATTCCGGTTTGGGATTTGAATTTGGTTCTGTCTGCTCTTCAGGACCCTCCTTTCGAGCCTTTGCATGATATTGCTTTATCTTCCCTTACACAGAAGGTGGCTTTCTTGGTAGCTATCACCTCTGTTCGGCGTGTCTCTGAGTTGGCGGCCCTGTCCATTCAAGCTCCGTATTTTGAAAGACATCAAGACAAGGTGGTTTTCCGTTTCAAGACGGATTTTCATCCTAAGGTGGTCTCTGCTTTTCATTTGAATCAGGATATTGTTCTGCCCTCTCTGTGTCCTAATCCCAGCAATGACAAAGAGAGGGCTCTGCATTCCTTGGATGTAGTTCGCGTGGTGAAGTACTATTTGGTGGTAACGTCTGCTTTTCGCAAGACTGACGCTTTCTTTGTGGTGCCATCTGGGCCCAACAAGGGTTTGGCGCCCGCCAAATCTTCCATCAGTAAGTGGATTCGTCAGGCCATTGTTGGGGCCTATTCTGCCAAGGGGAGGAATCCCCCTTTTCGTGTTACTGCTCATTCTACTCGTGCGGTTGGGGCTTCCTGGGCTTTCCAGCACCAGGCCTCCGTTGAGCAAGTTTGTAAGGCTGCTACTTGGTCTTCTGTTCACACTTTTTCGAAGTTTTACAAGGTTGATGTTAGGGCCTCAGCGGATGCTGTTTTTGGCCGTAAAGTTCTGCAGGCTGCAGTGGTTTAAGTTGTGAGTTATGCCTTGTTTCGGATCCCCGCCCTTTTTTGGACACTGCTATTTGATGTCCCATAGGTAATGAATATCTTGAAGCGGGGTGTGTGACATACTTAGAATAATACCATTTTGTGAATACTCACCTTGTAAAATGGGTATTATAAGTATGTCACACACCCCGCTTCACCCCGCCCCTTTTTTGTATTCTGGATCCTTCATATTGTGAACTGATATTTGGCTCTTCCTGGTCCCTTACCTTACTGCTCTCTTGATACTGGGTAATGAGTGGGAGGTCCCAGGTATTTATAGGACTGGGAGGGGCTTCCTTTTTTCCTATCATGTCTGCAGATTCGCCCTCTTCAGGTCAGTATAACCCATAGGTAATGAATATCTTGAAGCGGGGTGTGTGACATACTTATAATACCCATTTTACAAGGTGAGTATTCACAAAATGGTATTTTTGTAAAATATACAATTTATCCTCTATATGCACCTGCACTCCTATTGAGCTACATTAAAGTTATTCTATACGCAGGACAGAAGTTTATGTCTGTTGTTATCCCTTCTATCCCTAGCCCAGTGCCCCAATCATCAGAGGTATAGAAACTACGCTATGATTCCTCTCTACTGCCAACAGCGGCCTAATGCATATGTAAATATAAATAAATATATATTAATATATATATATATATATATATATATATATATATATAATTCGAAAGGAATATAATATATATATTGGTATATGTAATAATATATATATATATATATATATTTATGTGGAGGCTGATTCACTACTAGCGGCACGTATTGTCAGATGAGCTTCTGTATAGCGGCACTTAGAGCGGCTGCTAGTAAACACTGTTAAAGGGTATCGGGCGCTGTAACCTAGCGTCTCGGTTGCTGTAGAAACCTGGCCGGCATTGATGAATGTGATGTGTTTCGGGCGCTCTAACAACATTACAGCGCTGCAGCTAGCGAGAGGTAGCACCAGCTCCACACCATATTTAACAAAACACTACACACACACAGCATCGGCGCTTTAAAGCTGGGTGCTGTAGCATAGAACGCCAGATGCTGTGTGATCAAAGTCAGTTTCTGAACACATTTACACCTGTAACAAAGTGAAAACACATGGAATGACATTGTTTTAACACCGGGAAAATAACACTTTAGTGCCAGACCTGTAATGACAATTCTGCATAAAAATATTTAAAAAAATGTATAAAAGTGTTTGTTTGCAGCCACAATGATTTGAGCAAAAAAAAAAAAAAATTGGCAAACGCGCTATTTATACGCATCTAATGAAAGCCCATTGAAATGTATGGGAGAGCGACACTGAGCGGCAGGAGCTACATGGCGCTCCTGAGCCTAGATCGCCGGCGCTATATGCTGAGCTGCCTGTATCAATACATGTGATGCTACATGGCGCTGTTAGAGGCGCTCACTAGATTTGCTTTCTCAAATGTGGTTTTGCGTACAGCGCACAGCGTTTACCAGGCGCTATCTGCCGCTACGAGGCGCTACCTGGCGCTATCCCTTCTTAAATAACCCCCTAATGTAAGCTTGCAAGTGCAGGTCACTCTTTCCTATTGTCTCCTGTGCTCACAACATGGTTTAAACCTCGTGGCAACTAGTTTGTATTGTTCCCTGTACTATATGTTTTACCTTGTCTGTAATGAAACCTTGTAAAGAGCTACGGAAGATGATGGCGCTATATAAATAAACAATAATAATATAAAGATATATATATATATATATATATATATATATATATATATATATATATATATATAGTGGTATATATAATATATACACATGAGATATATATATATATATATATATATATATATATATATATATTAGATATATATATATATATATATAGAGAGAGAGAGAGTTTATCCTCTATATGCACCTACACTCATATTTAGCTCCATTAAATAGAACCTATACCCACAAAGGAAATTTATTTCATCACCTTCTATTCCCAGCCCAGTGCCCCAAAACAGCCTGTTTCTTTTTTTTACTAAAGCCTTTGCCCAATATTCATAAAAATACTAACAGGATATAGTATGATGTACAAACAGCCTCGTGTGTTAGCAGCACCAAAGGAGGGAGAATAAGCAGCTTTTGTTAGAAGCGCAGGGCAATCTAAAGTCAACCTAAAGCCTTCACCTTTTATTGATAAAATAGTAAACGTTTCACTTTCCACAGTACACTACTTTCACTACTTCACTACAGTACACTTAAGTTATTTCACTGTTACAATGAAATAAGTTTAGAGTAACAATGAATTACTCCAACATGTGGAGGACGTAACTAAATGTGATTGGGCTTTGGTGCAGACATTGAAAGGGGTGCATGGGGCAGCGGGCGCGCGGCAAACCAGTAAGCTAAGTGAGCAGGTGGTGGGCGTGTTGGAGCGTCAAGTGTGCCGCGCACCCCTGACCATGGTGGCCAATTCGCACACCACAAAGGCCAATCCTTTGTCCCCAATCCCTGGTTCTCCCATACAGGTTGCAGCTACTACTCACCACCAGCCTGAGGGCTATGATACAAGCTGCAGGAAAACTGACCACAAGCCCTAGTGTTCCCATGTGGGGAGCACCAGCCTGACCTTTGATCACCAGCCTGAGCACACAGAACCTTAATGGACTTTGGTGTATTGGACGCCACCAGCACATCATGTTTCTGGAAAGTCTCTAGGTAAGCTAACAGTCCTGAGCTAGAACCTAGAAAGCTAGTTAGTTCCATCAGGATGCAGGGGTAAGAGAACAAAACTATGTATATTATACACGTTCTGAAGCTACATCATTCCAATTCACCCTGATGTTTCCTTGGAAATATCTCAACTGTGACCCTGCAGTTCGACATGTCTTAGACCACCCATCGCCTTGACATCTTTGCGGTTGGAATAAATAATCCACAGTGGAGCAGCATTCGGTGTCAGGAGGGCTCTGCGTGGCTGTACCAGCAGGGTCTTGTCCTCAGGAGAATGAACAATCTGGTGATTTAGGGGTTATGTAAAGAATGCTTAGAAGAAGCCTGAGTGACACCTCATGAGGTGGAACTGGAATGTCCTACCAGAGTCTGCTTCTGGAAAATGACTCTGCCCTCCCTCCGGGCCATCAATCTTGTCATCCGATGGAGGCTGCTGATGGCTTCCTTCTAATATCTGTGTATTTAGCATGGACACATTATAAGCCTTGGTGTATCTCTTGCAGATGTCAAGTCGATTCATGGTTGTGTTCTCAATAGATTGTATAAGGTCTATTGACCAAGATGATTTCCTCATCTTCCTTCCTTGGATATACAGAGGCCGGGCAGGCGTCAGCACTAGACACACCCGGGCAGATGCCGGGGCCCCTTCACCTTGAGATGGCCCAGCCAACCTCTTTACCTTTACCCTGTACAGCCTCTAAGCAGAATGCAAGGCCATGCAGTAACCAGGAGTAAAGGGCTGTCAGCCAGGGGCAGATTGGCTATTGGGAGATCTTTTTTTCTTTCTATCAGTCCTTCTATTCTTTGTTTTTTTCCTTCTAATCTTCCTAGTCTTTTTCATTCTTTCTTTTTTCCATCTATTTTTTATTTCTTTCTTTCATCTGTTCGTTCTGCTATTCCTTTTATTTCATTGTTCCTTTTTTTCTTGTTTGTTTCTTTCCTTTTTTCTCCCATTCCGTCTCTCTGTCTTTCCTGTTTTTTTTCTGTCATGCCTTTTATTCTTTCTTTGTTGCTGCCATCCATTCATTAGGGTTGATTCAGAGCCTCTTTCTCATCATTTTTATGGAGGCCTTGCTACCAAACGAAAAATCATGCAAAAATGAAAGCTATATCGAAGTAATGCCCACCATCCAGATGCCCTTGCATTGCAATGTGGGGCATGAAGTGGGCCACGTAGAGAGATTCGGCTTTGAGTGGTGTTACGGGCAGGATGTAATCCAAGTGTCGGACAGGAAGTAAGCCACGTCAAAGTAATGGGGTAATGGGCTGCCCACCATCCATATTTTCTTGAGTGGTGTTACGGGACAAGAAGTAATCCACGTGTCAAACAAGAAGTAAGCCACATCAAAGTAATGGGCTGCCCACCATCCAGGTGTTCTTGAATTGCATTATGGCAGGAAGTGAGCCACATAGAGAGGGGTCAGGGGCCAATGGGCCAGGGGTGGACTGGCCATGAGAAGAGACCACTGGGAAAATTCCCAGTGGGCCGCACTGCGTTGGGACAAGTTGGGCTGCTGCTTTTTACCCCCCCCCCCAACAATTCCTTCCTCCAGCACACCTGTACCGGGCCCCACCGCACCATCCTATACAATAAATCCACCATACCCTACCCTACAATATCTGCCACCACAATCCTAAAACTTCAGTGTTAGCGAGTTGGCCATATCAACCTCCATGACTTGTCTCTCCAAATGCTATAGTCTCATCTAGAAGGGCACTTAAGCTCAGCACGGGGGTTATGAGCAAATTTTTGCCCACCATCCAGATGTCCTTAAGTGGTGTTACGGGACAGGAAGTAATCTACGTGTCAGACAGGAAGTAAACCACCTCAAAGTAATGAGGTAATAGGCTGCCCACTATCCACATGTCCTTGAATAGCATTATGGGGCACAAAGTGGGCCACGTAGAGAGAATGTGCTAAAGGTCTATCCAGCACCCATATGTCCATGAGTGATATTACAGGACAGGAAGTAAGCCACTTCGAAGTAATGGGGTAATGAGCCGCCCCCAACCATATGTTTTTGAGTGGTGTTACGGGACAGGAAGTATTGTCAGACAGGAAGTAAGCCATACCTCCCAAGTGTCCCTGATTTGGAGGGACTGTCCCTATTTTGAGTTGATGCCCCCCCCCCCCCGTCCCTTATTGGTCTCCTTTGTCCCTCTTTGAGGTGTAACATGCAGATCTATATCAATACATGATCCATTTGCCTATTCAAAGTGTTTATAATGTTGTAACTGTTACAACCTATACCCTATACATCCCTCAATGAGGGGGTGTGGCCTAATTTAACAACTGTCCCTCTTTCTCACCCTGAAAAGTTGGGAGGTATGAGTAAGCCATGTCGAGGTAATGCTCTGACCACTCCAGAAGTCCTTTAGTGGTGTTACAGAACAGGAAGTTATCTACGTGTCAGAAAGGAAGTAAACCACATCAAAGTAATGGGGTAATGGGCTGCTCACCATACAGATGTCATTGAATTGCATTATGGGGCAGGAAGTGGGGGCTATGTGGAGAGAACGGGCTGAAGGGCTGACCCCCAGCCATAAGTCCTTGAGTGATGTTACGGGACAGGAAGTAATCTACGTTGGAAAAATGGGTGACATAAACCAAATGGTAACAAACACCCCACTACTCTTGACACATTTTAGGAGTTTTAGGTGATTTTTCACTAATAATAGAACATCTTCCCGGATATGAATGTGTGCGATTTATTTTTATCAGCCCCCAACTCATTTTCACTTTTTATTAGCCGAACATTTATACCCCACCAGCTTTTCTGTTCTGGTTTGAAAGTCAGCCCTAAAATGTGGGAGTAAGGTAAGCTACTAATTTAGAAAAATCCACCTGCACGCGGTTTCCAGTGTTTCTTTTTGGCTTGAGGTTTCTGCTGATGGTTTCCTCCAAGCTTCAGGCATAAAAGGAGCTCTTTGATCAGAACCTATTCTCATCATTTTGGGGCGGGGGGGGGGTGAAGGTAGTGCAGCCAGCACCAAGCAACTGTTGAAGCCATTGGGGGTTTAACGGCCTTGGTACGATAAGAACAATGCATGCAGCTGGGTGGGCAGATGTTTCGTTGGGGGCTTTGAATTTTTGCTCCAGATATCAGTTGGAAGGCACCTTGCAGTTACATGTTCTGCAGCATTGCTCCGTCTCTGGAATGCCGCGCTACATTTTACTCTGCAAAGAATGTCTGACGGAAGGCCTGCTGAAAATATTCTGTATAATAAAGCATTAACCTACCTGGTCCATGGAGTGCAGGGGAGGACTGGCCCAAGGTCATAGGGGCATTTGTCCATTGGGCTGCTGCTCCTTTAGACTGTAAGCTCACATGGGCAGGGCTCACTTTCCTGTTGTCTCCTGTGCTCACAACACGGGGAGGCCGATTCATTAATAGCGCCAGGTAGCGACAGATGAGCGACTGTAGCGTGATTTTTTCAGCGCCAGCCAGTATTCGCTGTGCTTGGCCGGCATTAGCTTGATGACAGCGACTCAGTCGGTGTGCGGTAATGTTGAATACGGGCTGGGGGGTCGCTGTTTCACAGGTCCAGCGTTGTATGTGAGCGCCTGACAACGAATGGCCAGAGCGAACGGCTAGCTTCATATTCATCAACAAATCACGCTCCGAATGTGCTGTCGCTGTCCATTCCTTGTTTAAACCCCAGAGCGCTGGCGGCGATCTGTATTAACTAGTTTTTAACCCCTAAACAACCATATTTTTTGAATGTAACATTATACATGTTTTTAGAATCATTTTGTAATATGAATACATTAATCTCAGACCTGTTAGATCAATTCTGCACATTTTTTTTTTAATTTTTTTTTATACTTAAAAATAAATCCTAACATTGCAGAAGTGGTCTCCGATTTTTTGACATTAAAAAAAAAAAAAAAAAAAATAATACCAATTAATTATGAATAATTATAGATTGCTCCATTGAAATGCATTGGACATCGCCAGGGAGCGACAGCTCATACCTGGCGCTGTGAGGGAATTTGCAGCGGCGCTGTTCGGTCCAGGCGGCTTCATGATGAATGCCGCGCTAGCCGTCGCTCTCGCCGGCGCTAGCCTCATTTTGCTTGATAAATGCGTCATTGTGACCGCCGCCGGGCGTACTTGAGTCGGTAGTCGCCGTTAGCTGCCGCTACCTGGCGCTCGTCAGACACTACCTGGCGCTATCGCTTGATGAATAAGGGCCTTGGTTTAAACCTCGTGGCATCTAGTTTGTATTGTTCCCTGTACTATATGTTTTACCTTGTCTATAATCACAACTTGTAAAGCGCTACGGAAGATGATGGTGCTATATAAATAAAAATTATTATTATTAATAATAATACTGTCAAAGAATGTTGGTCAGTGTAAAATGAACCATCTAAACTGTCTCCGGCATTAAAAAAAAATTCCAGCGATTGGCCACCTTGATCATGAGGTTTCCGATACCAGATACCCGAAAGAAGCCTGTGGACCACGTGACCGCTGCGGCCAATCACAGTGCTTAATTCAGATGGGGGGCCGAGGAGAAAGGTTACATTTCTCCTGTTTAAAGTGGACCAAAACCGACAGCGATCGGCCCAGGAATCTATAAGATTCCTGGGCCGATTGATTGCCTCCCTTACCAGATTTTGGATGCCCCACTGTGTGAAACCCCGCAGGTCATCCATAAACTCACCTTCTTTCCTGGTCCAACAGCGCAAGTGCGAGCCGCGATCGCATCCCTGCTATCCACCTAGCAAGGCCCGTGCCCACGCCAGGCATTTGTGAATGGCTGGCGAGGGCACGCTCCCTGTTAGAGAGAAGCAGGCGCGGGCTCACTCACCTTAGATAAAGTGGTGGGAGCGGATCTGAGCGTGCAGATTGGACGAGGGATTGCTCATGCGCCATAGGGCCGGGAAGAGGTGAGTTTCTTCAAGTGACCTGGGGGATTTCACATAGCGGGGCACCCCCTATCAGGGTACCCCGGGGGCAAGGACCAAAACCCAGGATAGTCAAAATCCTGGGTTTTGGTCCACTTTAATGGGGTTAATGCACCGGCAATCAGAATACCCTGCTGTGCTATTAACACCACCCATTTTGGGTAAGCTTGCCCTAGGGGCACCCTGATTTGGGATATCCTGGCGTGTAACAGTTGTGCTTGCTCAAGCATACTTACCATTGCACCTAGCGACATCCTCACTCCAGACCAGGGATGGCCACAATGTGGCTTAAAGTGGACATCCTAATTTGGCTTGATCTTTGAATCTGAAAGACTCCAGGACCGGCTGAATTCCTCTCCCAGGGGGATCCTGATAAAGGAAGCCCTGCTGCGTAAAACCCCCCAGATCTCCCCCAAGAAACTCACCTCTTCCTGATCCTACGGACGCTCGTCCAATCAGCGCACTCAGATGCCCCGCATGAACCCGTTGATCCCACGGCACATGCACAGGGCGTAGCCGTATTCCCGCTATACCTTTAGCTAGGCACGTACCCATGCTAGGCATTTGTGAATGTCCGGCACGGGCATGCTCCCAACCAAGGGCGAGCGCGGATGCGGCCTGCTGCGCGCTCAGACTCTTCTGCATTGAAGAGAAGCCGACCACACTCATACCTACCAACTTTTCAGGGTGGAAAAGAGGGACAATGAAGTGAAGCCTCATCTGTCTTTTATGTTTGAAAAAATGTTCCAGCTTTTACTGAAAAAGTCAGAGTGGCCTTTATTTTTGAAGAAACAGAGGAGGGGTGGCAGCCGCTCAGACCATTTTATAACTAACCTGGGAGGTGCACGTGAGCAGGGCAATTAGGATACAAAAGTCTTAAAGGAGCCACAGCACTCAACCCTGTTAGCTTGCAGCCAAACCTAAAATCTGTCTTTAAATCTGGTTAAAAACAGAGGCTCGGTCACACACATCTGCAGACGTAGCTGAAGCTGCACCACCAAGCGCCAAGGTGCCTCTGTGAGGTGCAGCCATAACTCTAATCTCTGAGAGCCCCCTTTGGGACATACAATGCAATAGATAAATTGGGAGCAGGCTTACCTTAGGTTGCCCTATAACCTCGAGTGCAGCCCATGGGGTGGAAGGGTCAAAGACCTCACAGTACAGCCTAGACCCCACACCCCATGTGCTTGTACAAATTCAGAAGAAACAAGGGAGGGATGGTAGCCACTCAGAGCGGCTGCCATCCCTCCTTTGCTTCATTTGATAAATTAGACCACGCCCCCTCATTGAGGGATGGATAGGAGATAGATTGTAACAGTTACAACAATATAAACACTTTAAATGGGCAAATGGATCATTTATTGCTGCAGATCTGCATGTTACACCTCAAATCGGGACAGATGAGAACAACGAGGGACAGGGGGACATGGACTCAAAACAGGGACAGTCCCTCCAAATCAGGGACACTTGGGAGGTATGCACAATAATTGGCCATTCGTCCACCTGGTTCTCTTCCATGGGAACTCTGAAAGAGTGAGTTTTACCGGCGATCAATGTGTATACACACAGCGGGGAATCCCAAATTGGAATGTTGATCCACTTTACGATCGAGGTGAATATATGGCCATTCCATATGGCCATACGGTGAATATCTGGTAATTCCATATGGCGGTACGGTGAATATATGACCATTCCATATGGCCATATGGTGAATATCTGGTAATTCCATATGGCGGTACGGTGAATATATGGCCATTCCATATGGGGGTTCGGTGAATATATAGCCATTCCATATGGCGGTACGGTGAATATATGGCCATTCCATATGGCGTTACGGTGAATATATGGCCATTCCATATGGCCATACGGTGAATATATGGCCATTCCATATGGCGGTACGGTGAATATATGGCCATTCCATATGGCCATACGGTGAATATATGGCCATTCCGGGGGGATGTCACACAGTAGGGCATCTCAAGTTGTTTTTAAACTACCGTCTATGTTTTCCAGGACCCTAACACATGAGAGCAGGTTTCCCCTATAAGCGGCTTATGTCCCTCTCTTGGCCCGAGTCCAGCCTGTGTTTGACGTGCCCCCCTCCCTCTGGGCCATAGACGAGGAAACTCCCTGTGCAAGAATAGAACCTCAGGAGTTATCACCAGCGGCCACATAGTGCGCTATCAGGGCAAGACCCTGACAAACAATCTGCGGGAGACAGGTCCCTGAGGGCGACGCTTCACAGAATAACACAGGCCCCATTCTCCAAACAAGCAGCATTTTGTCTGCGCTCGCTGGTGCAACCGCACATGATAACACAATCTCCGTTGTTAGGCCCTAGGCCCGGCTGCTCGCTTTAGATGAGTGGGGAAGATCTGTCAGGGGGGCGGCCGGCCCAGCCAGGGGTCAGGGGGGCCACCTATTCATCTAAGGGTACGTGACTGGGGGCTTAACTAAAAACATACCTTCCAAGTGTCCCTGATTTGGACACAGCAGGTCACCCTGATTTTAGATTCTATGGACTGTCAGCTTGAGTTTTGTTCTGCTTTAAGTTAAGTACCTATTTCCTATCAAGTAGCTCTATCTAAATTAAAGTGGACCAACACCCTGAGGTGATCGGCCTGGGAATCTATAAGATTCCGAGATCGGGATGTCCCGCGGGGTGTAAACCCCCCAAAACCCCCGAAAAACCTTACCTCTCCAGCCGTTGCTTCCGCCGCCGCCGCCTCCCTCGCGCTCCTCTAGACGTGCACACGCCCTCACCGGCCGTCTCTGAATGGCCGGCGCGGGCGCGCACACGTCAAGAGTGACGCGCGGGAGGCGCCGACGGGCAAGCTGCTTGTCCGTCGCTGTCAATCAGCTTGTCCGTCGGCGCCGATTGGACGGCGCGGCCACGTGGGAGCGGGGAGAGGTGAGTTTTGGGGGCTTTCTGGGGGGGTTTCACACAGCGGGGCACCCCCGATCGGGGTGCCCCGGGGAAGTGGACCAATACCCAGGATAGTCAAAATCCTGGGTGTTGGTCCACTTTAAGCATATCTCACAAGTGTCCCTGATTTGGAGGGACTGTCCCTCTATTGAGTCCATGTCCCTTGTTGGTCTCATTTGTCCCTCTTTAGGTGTAACATGCAGATCTGCAGCAATAAAAGATTCATTTGCCTATTCAAAGTGTTTCTATTGTTGTAACTGTTACAATGTATCTCCTATTCATCCCTCTATGAGGAGTGTGGCCTAATTTAACAATTGTCCCTCTTTCCCACCCTGAAAAGTTGGAAGGTATGCTAAAGAGGGTAAGGAGGTGGCAACCACATCGGGGCCCATGAGGCCAGGGGGCTCCTTGCCCCTTGCTGGGTAGAAAAGGGCCACTTAAATTAATGAACTACCTAATTAAATGTTGCTGGATGGGGAAGGGCTCCCTGAAACTGGACCAACACCAGTTATTACTTTAACGGCTGTTGGCCCCTCTCTCTGCAGATAGCAAGAACCAAAACGTTGGAGCCCCCTCGCACCTAACTGAACAGATCGCGCAGAATACTCACCTTCATTACAAGCCAGCACTGGGAAAGGACACCTGCGATTGGCCGCCGGGGGGTCACGTGGGCCATAGTAGCGTCCTCTGTGCCGGCCGCCAGCAGGACCTGCCCATCTGACCGCCCGGCGACCAATCACGGGGCTCCTTTCCCGGCTCTGGCTCATAATGAAGGTGAGTATCTGCGCGATCTGTTCAGTTAGGTGCGAGGGGGCTCCAGCGTTCTGGACGCTCCCCCCCCCCTATCTGCAGAGAGAGGGACCAACACCTGTTAAAGAAATAACGGGTGTTCGTCCAGTTTAATTTCATACCTACCAACTTTTCAGGGTGGGAAAGAGGGACAATTGTTAAATTAAGCCACGCCCCCTCATTGATTGATGGATAGGAGATAGGTTGTAACAGTTACGACAATAGAAACACTTTGAATAGACAAATGAATCATTTATTGCTGCAGATCTGCATGTTACACCTCAAAGAGGGACAGGGGGACATGGACTCAAAACAGGGACAGTCCCTCCAAATCAGGGATACTTGGGAGATATGCTTAATTTAGATTGAGCTACCTGATAGGGAATGGCTAATTAAATTAAAGCAGAACAAAAATCAAGATGGCCATCCATAGAATACCCCCTTTTCCTTGGGTCATCGAAAAACTCACCATTTTCAGCTGTACCCTCCCGATGTTATCGGGAGCAAGATCGGCCACATCCCCGAGCATTAATAAGCGCTGCAAATGCCTTTGATAGGACGAGAGCCCATGCATGCACTGTAGGACCAGGAAAAGGTGAGATTTTTATGGGCAATATAGGGGGGGGGGGGGTCACAAAGCGGGTCATCCTGATTTGGGGACATTAAACAAAACAATGCAAGAAAATCCTGGGTTTTGCTCCGCTTTAATGCTGCTGGACGGGGAATAGCTACTTAGAGGCCGATTCATTAACAGCGGCAGGTAGCGACAGTTGAGCGACTGTAGCGGCATTTTCAGAGCCCCCGCTAGTAGTCGCTGTGCTTGGCCGTTGTTCGGTAGTTGATAGCGATCGGTTTGCCGTAATGTTGAATATTGGGTGAGGAGTCGCTATTTGACCGGTTCCGCGCTGTATGGGAGCGCATGATAGCGACTGGCCCTAGCGACCGGCTCCCACCATATTCATTAAAAAATCACGCTCAAAAAATTCTCGCGCTGTGAAATGCATGTTTAAACCCCAGAGCGCTGGCGGCAATGTGTTAAAAGTCGTTTTTTAACCCCCAAACAACCATATTTTTGGAAACCCAAAAAAACAAGTTTTTTAAATAATTTAGTAATATGAATACATTAATATCAGACCTGTAATATCAATTCTGTACATTTTTTTTTTTTTTACCTTAAAAAAATTATCTAAAATGGCAGAAGTGGTCACAGAATTTTTCACATTTAAAAAAAAAAAAAAAAATCATAACAATTAATTATGAATATTTAAAGATTGTTCCATTGAAATGCATTGGAGAGCGCCAGGTAGCGAGAGGTCATACCTGTCGCTGTTCAAGGTCGGACGCTGGCGCTGTGGGCTGAGGCTGGAATAATGATGAATGATTCGCTATCTGGCGCTCTCTCAGTCGCTAAGCAGGATTGGCTTGATAAATGTGTGATTGTGGTGGGGAGCCGGCGTTCTCGTGGCGGGGCCTGTCATTACCGGCCGCTCACCAGTCGCTACCTGTCGCTATCCCTTGTTAAATAAGGGCCTTAATATAATGCTGTTGTATGGCGAAGGGTTCGTTAGGGGTTTTCTCATCAAGGGATAGCGCCTTGTAGCGGCAGGCAGCGTGAAAGCTGGGTGCTGTACGCAAAACCACATTTATGAAGGCGATTCTGGTGAGCGACTCTAACAGTGCCATGTAGCGCCACATGTATTATTACAGCGCCGGCTCTAGCTTCCAGAACGCCAGGTATTACCTGTTGCTCTCCCATACATTTCAATGGACATTCCTTTTCTACTGTTTAAACAGGGTTTTTTGTTTTTATTTTTTTTCCTATCAAATCATTGTGTGGCCTCTCCCGGACTAGAAAAAGTCATTTTTGAAATCTTTTTTGTCTTTTTAATTTTTTATGCAGAATTGTCATTATAGGTCTGGCATTAATGTCACAATGTTACAACAATGTCACTCCATGTGTTTTCGCTTTGTTACTGGTGGATATGTGTTCAAAAACAGACTTTAATCACACAGCGTCTGGCGCTCTATGCT
Organism: Gastrophryne carolinensis; assembly: GCA_027917425.1. NCBI lineage: Eukaryota > Metazoa > Chordata > Amphibia > Anura > Microhylidae > Gastrophryne > Gastrophryne carolinensis. The sequence continues at coordinate 22,891,729 of CM051238.1, forward strand.
ATAGCGCCCAGATCCAGAGCGCCGATGCTGTGTGAGTCTGTTTTTTTGTTGAATGATATGTTGTGAGTCGCTGAGAATCGGTTGCACTGAGCTGGCGCTACCTTTCGCTCCCTGCAGCGCTGTACTGGTGTTAGAATGCCGAACATACATCACATTCATCATTGCCGGCCAGGTTACTAGAGCGACTGAGATGCTCTGTTACAGCGCCCGATAGCCGATCACAGCTTATACTAGCGGTCGCTCTAAGCGCCGCTATACAGACGCTCATCTGCAGATACCTGGTGCTAGTAATGAATCAGCCTGCACATTTATTGCTGCTAGGTGGGGAAGTGCTGCTTAAAGCGGAAAAAAACTGTGAACTTTCCGGGGTTGTGTTCTGTGCCCCCCCTCCACCGTCCAGGATGCCCCACTGTGTGAAACCCCCTAGGAAGCCCCAAAAAGTCACCTTGCCCCCCTCCAATGACACATGCACGGGCTCTCGTCCAATGAGTCACTCTAATCAATGGCTGGGATGGGAGCGCACACATGACGCCAGGGATGCAGCAGCGCGCTTCCCATTGGAAACAATGAAAACCGTCTGCGAATGGTGTTATGAAAGCCGGTGGCTCATTGGATGAGAGCCTGCGCATGCACCGCGGGAGTGTGGCGAGGTGAGTTTTTTAGGGCCTCCTGGGGGGTTTCACGCAGCGGAGCATTTCGATCCCCCGAGAAAATCCTGCGGCTGGCCATGGAATCTTTTAGATTCCAGGGCGGCCGCTTGTGGGTTTTGTTTCACTTTAATTTATTGTTGCTAGATGAGGAAGGGCTACTTGGAGGCTGATTCATTACTAACGCCAGGTATCGGCAGATGAGCATCTGTATAGTGGCGCTTAGAGAGACCGCTAGTAGATGCTGTAAGCGGGTATCGGGCGCTGTAATAGAGCCCCTCAGTCGCTGTAGTAACCTGGCTGGCATTGATGAATGTGATGTATGTTGGGTGTTCTAACACCAGTACAGCGCTGCAGGGAGCGAAAGGTAGCGCCAGCTCAGTGCGTCCAACTCTCACACACCATACTTATGAAAAAAGGACGGACACACAGCGTCGGCGCTCCACACCATACTTCTGAATCTGGGCGCTATATATATATATATATATATAGCGCCAGACACTGTGTGACTAAAGTTTGTTTTTGAACACATATCCACCAGTAACAAAGCGAAAACACATGGAATGACATTGTTTTAACACTGTGACATTAACACTTAAACCGGACCTTCAGCGTGATTTAATGAAAAGCCCAAACTCTTAAAAAAAGGTTCCCCAGCATCTAAAATTAATATGTTTTACGTTTTTAGTCACTAACTTATTATTCTTTCCCCCACTGGGCTGCAACTCTGTTCAGGACTTTAGGATACGGGCGCCGCCATCTTGACTCAGAAGCATCACACTTACTGAGGAGAGGAGAGTGGGATAAGGTACAGGGGGGCGGGTTATAGCTGTGCTTTGCTCAGACAGAGCAGAGCTGGGGTCAGGTAAAGGTCAGCAGTCCCAGAATGCAGAGCAGCACAGTCAGGAGGCACTTCCTGTTTGCAGGCTGCCTGATAAGATGGCGGCTTCCATAAGCCGCCATCTTCGATGTTTAAAGGCTCATAACATGCAGTAGATGCAGGTAGGATGATTGGTCCGGATAAATGTGGGCAATCTGTATGTACAGGGTGTGGGAAACATATAAGATAGACTCTTATTCAGGGTGAAGCTCCGCTTTAAGTGCCAGACCTGTAATGTCAATTCTGCATAAAAATATCATAAAAAATAAAAGTCAAAAAAGTTTGTAAAAGTGTTTTTTGCAGCCAGGAGACGTCACACAATAATTGGAGCAAAAAAAAAAAAAAAATTGTCAAGCACACTGTTTAAACACGGCCATTGAAATGTATGGGAGAGCGACACTGAGCGAAAGGTAATACCTGGCGCTCTGGACGCTAGGGCGCCGGCACTATACACTAAGCTGCCTGTAATAATACATGTGACGCTACATGGCGTTGGTAGAGGCGCTCACCAGATTCGCTTTCATAAATGTGGTTTTGCGTACAGCGCCCGGCGTTCACCAGACGCTGCCTGCCGCTACGAGGCGCTACATGCCGCTATCCCTTCTAATTTATTGTTGGTGGATAGTGGTGAAAATGACATAACCCTTCCTCTCTCTACTGGAAACAGACTATTTGTTGTGGTGCCCCCTCTGATAGAAGATGTGCGGCCAAACAGCGGCGCCGGGGCACAAGCCTTTCCATCCTTATCTCATGACGAAAATAAAAATAAATCCTTATAAAGTACAGCAGCTTCCGCGGGGACTTGTGTTTTCCTTAACACATCACATCCGAGGATTGTGCTGATACAAAACTATTGTTTCCCAATTTAATACCAGCCTGGGGTGCCATTAATAGGTCATCATCCTCGCTGGATGCCGCCATGATGTCATCATGTAACAATATTAACTCCGAGCCGGAGAGCGGGCCCGAGTTATGTAACATTGCAGTCAGTTATACAAATTCTGCATTTAACACTCCCTTATAGCTCAACATTAAAAAGGATTTTCATTTTCTTAACGGGCAGGCTGATTCATCACTAACGCCAGGTAGCGACAGATGAGCGTCTGTAGCAGGCATTTTCACAGCGCCCACTAGTAGTCGCTGTGCTCGGCCATGGGTCGCTAGTTCTTAGCGACTCAGTCGCTGCTCAGTAATGTTGAATACATTGTGAGGAGTCGCTATTTGACCAGTACAGCGCTGTAAGGGAGCGCATGTTAGCGACTGCTCATAGCGACCGACTCACACCATATTCAGCAAAAAAACAGCTTCACAAATCTCTGGCGCTGAGAAATACTTGTTTGAAGCCCAGAGCGCAGGAGGCGGTGTGTTTAAAGTCTGTTTTCCAGCATCTATCCACTAGTAACAAAGCGAAAACATATGGAATTACATTGTAACAACATTGTAACATGAACACTTTAATGGCAGACCTGTAATGTCATTTCTGAGGAAATATATAAAAAATGAAAAAATTATGAAAAAAACTGCTATTTCAATGTCAGAAAAGGTCAAATTATTTGTGATTTAAAAAAAAACCCATTTAAAGAGAAGAAAAGGATCGTCCATTGAAATGTATGGGAGAGCGACAGGTAGCGAGAGGTCATACCTGGCGCTGTGCAAGGCTAAACGCCGGCGCTGTTCGCTGAGGATGTGAAAATGATGAATCAGACGCTACATGGCGCTATCCCAGTTGCTAAACAGATTCTGCTTGATAAATGTGTAATTGCGTGCCGTGTCCGGCGTTCACCTGTCGCTACCTCTCATTAACCAGCCACTACCTGACGCTATCCCTTCTTAAATAAGGGCCTATGTCTTTTTCTGTTTTGCTTTGGTATTTTAATCCAGACCTTTACCCAGAATGAGAGCCTATCTTGTATGTTTCCCCCACCGTGTATCTACTGCATTTTCTGAGCCTTTAAATGTCCAAGATGGCAGCACATGGAGTATCAGGCTGCCTGCAGACAGGAAGTGTCTTCTGACTGTGCCACTCTGCATTCTAGGATTGCTGTCCTTTTCCTGACCCCAGCTCTGTTCTGTCTGAGCAAATCCATTTGCCAAACAGATAATATAAAAGGCAAACGGATCTGGTTGGACGAGAGCCTGCGCATGGGCTGTAGGACGGGGGAAAGGTGAGTTTGTATGACCGTTCTGGGGGGTTTCACACAGCGGAACATCCCAATTCAAAATGCCCCGGTGTGCACAGAATAGAAGCCAGGAGAGTCAAAATCCGGGTTTTGTTCTGCTTTAAAGAGATGGTTATGAGCCATTATAAATACTGTGTCAGGATTAGGAATGGCTTCACAGCTGTGATGCTGGGACATCTTTTGACCACTAGGGGGAGCTTAGATTACCAAATACATTTAAAGTGGACCAAAACCAACGATTTTGACCATTCCAGGTTTTGGTCTATTTCGCCAGGACATCCCAGTTTGTGTGAAGCTTCTTGGGACCACCAACATACTCACCTCACCTGCAATCGCACAGTCCCGTCTCTCGTCCAATCAGCGCTTTATGACATACATATTAAAGCTGACCTTCCTCTGAATAAGAGTCTTATATGTTTCCCACACCCTGTACATACAGATTGCCCACATTAATCCGGACCTTTACTCTAAATAAGAGCCTATCTTATATGTTTCCCACACCCTGTACATACAGATTGCCCACATTAATCCGGACCTTCACCCTGAATAAGAGCCTATCTTATATGTTTCCCACACCCTGTACATACAGATTGCCCACATTAATCCGGACCTTTACTCTAAATAAGAGCCTATCTTATATGTTTCCCACACCCTGTACATACAGATTGCCCACATTAATCCGGACCTTCACCCTGAATAAGAGCCTATCTTATATGTTTCCCACACCCTGTACATACAGATTGCCCACATTAATCCGGACCTTTACTCTAAATAAGAGCCTATCTTATATGTTTCCCACACCCTGTACATACAGATTGCCCACATTAATCCGGACCTTCACCCTGAATAAGAGCCTATCTTATATGTTTCCCACACCCTGTACATACAGATTGCCCACATTAATCCGGACCTTCACCCTGAATAAGAGCCTATCTTATATGTTTCCCCCCTGTACATACAGATTGCCCACATTAATCCGGACCTTCACCCTGAATAAGAGCCTATCTTATATGTTTCCCACACCCTGTACATACAGATTGCCCACATTAATCCGGACCTTCACCCTGAATAAGAGCCTATCTTATATGTTTCCCACACCCTGTACATAAAGATTGCCCACATTAATCCGGACCTTCACCCTGAATAAGAGCCTATCTTATATGTTTCCCACACCCTGTACATACAGATTGCTCACATTAAAAATCATCCTACCTGCATCTACTTTATGTTATGAGCCTTTAAACATCCAAGATGGCGGCTCGTGGAGCATCAGGCAGCCTGCAAACGGGAAGTGTCTTCTGTGTCACTCTGCATTCTGGGATTGCTGTCCTTTCCCTGACCCCAGCTCTGCTCTGTCTGTGCAAAGCACAGCTATAACCCTGCCCCCTGTACTTTATGCCGCTCTCCTCAGTATGTGATGCTTCTAAGGGGTTTATTCATCAAGGGATAGCGCCAGGTAGCGCCTTGTAGCGGCAGGCAGTGTCTGGTGAACGCCGGGCGCTGTACGCAATACCACATTTATGAAGGCGAATCTGGTGAGCGCCTATAACAGCGCCATGTAGCGTCACATGTATTATTACAGGAGGTTCAGCGTATAGCTTCCAGAGTGCCAGGTATTACCTGTCGCTACCTGTCGCTCTCCCATACATTTCAATGGACGTTCATTTTCTTCTGTTTAAACAGGATTTTTTTATTTTTAATATTTTTTTTTTCTCTCAAATCATTGTGTGGCGTCTCCTGGCCTAGAAAGAGTCATTTTTAAAAACTTTTTACATTTGTTATATTTTTATGCAGAATTGTCATTACAGGTCTGGCACTAAAGTATTAATGTCACAGTGTTATAACAATGTCATTCCATGTGTTTTCGCTTTGTTACTGGTGGATATGTGTTCAAAAACAGACTTTAATCACACAGCGTCTGGCGCTCTATGCTACAGCGACCAGATCCAGAGCGCCTACGCTGTGTGTGTCTGTTTTTTGTTGAATATGGTGTGAGTTGCTGAGAGTCGGTCATACTGAGCTGGCGCTACCTTTCGCTCCCTGCAACACTGTACTGGTGTTAGAGCGACCAACATACATCTCATTCATCAATTCCGGCCAGGTTACTACAGCCACTGAGGCGCTCCGTTACAGCGCCCAATAGCCGATCACAGCGTCTACTAGCGGTCACTCTTAGCGCCGCTATACAGACGCTCATCTGCCAATACCTGGCCCTAGTAATGAATCAGCCTGTAAGTCAAGATGGCAGCGCTCGTATCCTAGAGTCCTGAACAGAGTTGCAGCCCAGTGGGGGAAAGAATAATGAGTAAGTGACTAAAAACTTAAAATATATTAATTTTAGATGCTGGGAAATAATTTATTAAGGGTTTGGGCTTTTCATTAAATGATGCTGAAGGTCCAGTTTAATGCATATCACAGTTTGATAGCAGGGCCCAGCATAGAGATCATGGAGCGGCCGATACCCGACAGGTCTCACACAGTGTAAAAGTCCCCATGGCCCGCTGATTCCATTCCATATCCTTTAGGCCCTTATTTAACAAGGGATAGCGCCAGGTAGCGACTGGTGAGCGGCCGGTAATGACGGGCACCGCCACGAGAACGCCGGCTCCCCACCACAATCACACATTTATCAAGCCAATCCTGCTTAGCGACTGAGATAGCGCCATATAGCCACTCATTCATCATTATGCCAGCCTCAGCCCACAGCGCCAGCGAGCGACCTTGAACAGCGACAGGTATGACCTCTCGCTACCTGGCGCTCTCCAATGCATTTCAATGGAGCAATCTTTAAATATTCATAATTAATTGCTATTAATGTTTTTTTTTTTTTTTGTCAAAAATTCTGTGATCACTTCTGCAATAAAAAAAAAAAAAAAATGTGTGCAGAATTGATATTACAGGTCTGATATTAATGTATTCATATTACAAAATGTTTTTAAAAACTTTTTTTTTTCCAAAAATATGGTTGTTTGGGGGTTAAAAAACTACTTTTAACCCATCGCCGCCAGTGCTCTGGGGTTTAAACAAGCATTTCACAGCGCGAGAATTTTTGGAGTGTGATTTGTTAATGAATATGGTGGGAGCCGGTCGCTAGGGCCATTCGCTATCGTGCGCTCCCATACAGTGCGGAACCTGTCAAATAGCGAATCATCACCCCGTATTCAACATTACTGCACACCGACTGAGTCGCTATCAACAACCGAACAGCGGCCAAGCACAGCGACTACTAGCGGGCGCTGTGAAAATACCGCTACAGTCGCTCAACTGTCGCTACCTGGCGCTATTAATAAATCAGCCTCTTAGTCTTGAAGTTAAAAAAAAAAAAAAAAAATTGGACAAATAAAATATTGATCCATGAGAAAAGTCTACCATAGGGATCACGAACAGCCAAACAACTATTACAGGGATTTAACCCCTCCCCGCTCTATTCAAAACGAAAGAAATACAATTGTGGGTTAGAGTAGGGCCTTAGATGTGACGTTCCTCATTCGGAGTCTATGACAGGTCGGGCGCTGCTGGACGCCGTTCCATCACAGGTCATGAACTCCTCTTATCTAGGATCAGTGTGACTTGTGACACTTGCTAAAATACTGTGACATAACACTGATAAACGGGACGCTTGTCCCGGCTTTTACAGGAAAACTGGAAATCATTTGTTTTGGGTCTTAAAGCAGACCTAAACCCTGCTGGAAACTCTGCAGTTTGTAGCTGGTTCCTGCCCCTCGTCATACAGAGCTCTATGCGGGATGAATGGCTTCCTAGAGAGCTTCACCTGGAGGGGCACATGTCTCGGGTGCAGCAGATCAGGGGGGCGCCAAAGGCATACCTTCCAATTTGGAGGGATTGTCCCTCTTTTGAGTCCATGTCCCCCCTGTCCATCGTTGTTCTCATTTGTTCCTCTTTGAGGTGTAACATGCAGATCTGCAGCAATAAATTAGGCCCTTATTCATGAAGGGATAGCGTCAGGTAGAGCCTTGTAAATGACAGGTAGCGACAGGTAGCGACAGGTGAACGCCGGACACGGCACGCAATTACACATTTATGAAGCTGAATCTGTTGAGCGACTGGGATAACGCCATGTAGCATCTGATTCATCATTTTCCCAGCCTCAGCGAACAGCGCCGGCGTTCAGCCTTGCACAGTGCCAGGTATTACCTCTCGCTACCTGTCGCTCTCCCATACATTTCAATGGACGTTTTTTTATTTCTTTTTAAACAGGGTTTCTGTTTTTTTTTTTTTTTTTTAAACTTAAATAATGTTGTGACCTCTTCTGGCCATTTTTTCAAATATTTTTGATGTTTTATATATTTATGCAGCATTGACATTACAGGTCTGGCATTAATGTGTTCATGTTACAATGTGATAACAATGTCATTCCATATGTTTTCGCTTTGTTACTGGTGAATTCTAAAAAACAGACTTTATTCAAACAGCCTTCGTCGCTCTGGGCTTCAGAGAAGCATTTTTGAGCGCCAGAGTTTTGTGAGGATGTTTTTTTAATGAATATGTTGTGAGTCGGTCGCACTGACCAGTCGCTAACATGCGCTCCCATACAGCGCTGTACTGGTCAAATAGCGACTCCTCACAATGTATTCATCATTGCTACACAGCAACTGAGTCGCTATGAACTAGCGACTCACGGCCGAGCACAGCGACTACTAGCGGGCGCCCTGAAATGCCTGCTACAGACGCTTATCTGTCGCTACCTGGCGTTAGTGATGAATCAGCCTGTTATTCATTTTCCCTTTTTAAAGTTTTTATACTGTTGTAACTGTTACACCCTGTCTCCTATCCATCCCCCAATGAGGGGTGTGGCCCAATTTAACAATTGTCCCTCTTTCCCACCCTGAAATGTTGTAAGGTATGGCCAAAGGGGGGCCTGAGAACAGGTGGGGGGCGCCATTTCAAATCTTTCCCCCGGGTGCCAGAAAGCCCAGCTATGTCTCTGACCTGGAGGGCATCCAAAATCAGGATCGTTGTTAAAGTGGACCAAAACCCAGCGTGATCAGCCTGGGAATCCATAAGACACAATCACTACTAAAGGGATAGCGGGGATGCAGCCGTTGCTTGCGCATACGCCGTTGGACCGGGAAAGAAGGCGAGTTTCTGGTCGGCCTGGGGGGTTTCCCACAGTGGGGCATCCTGATTTTGGATGCCCCGGACGGAGGGAATAAAGTGGCCCTGGAATTAGGCAGCTAGTCCTGCTGTAGGGTGACCAGGGGTCAAAACAAGGTGACTTGGCATGTCTGCAAAATCCAATCAGTGTCCCAGATTTGGAGGGACTGTCCCTCTTTTGAGTCCATGTCCCCCTGCATGCCTCCCAACTGTCCCGATTTTCCCGGGATTGTCCCGATTTTTGCAGGAAATCCCGCAGTCCCGGACCATTAAGAAATGTCCCGGGACAGCCTGCGCCGCTGCGGTGTGTCCAGGGCCGCAATGACGCCGGCTCCTTCTAAATTAACATCGGCCGGCGAGCGGGTGTGCGCGCAGGGGGCGGGCGCGGGGGGCTGGGTTGGGGATTAAAAAGACTTACGCAGGCTTCCATGCAGGGGTGAAGGCAGCCGACATTGCTGGAGGGCGTGACAGGAGGTGTGGTCAGGGTGTGGTGGGGGTGGGGTCGGGGGCATGGTGGGGGTGGGGTCGGGGGTGTGGTCGGTGGCGGGGCTTGTCCCGCTTTCACATATACAAAAGTTGGGAGGTATGCCCCTGTTCTTCGTTGTTCTCATTTGTCCCTCTTTGAGGTGTAACCTGCAGATCTGCAGCAATAAATGATTCATTTGCCTATTTAAAGTTTCTATTGTTGTAACTGTTATAACCTCTCCTATCCATCCCTCAGTGAGAGGGCGTGGCCTAATTGTCTCTCCTTCCCACCCGGAAAAGTTGGTAGGTATGAAATACGACCATGTGATTGGCGGACACCCGGTCTTCCACTTTGCCAGCTACGTGTCTGCTTTTCCCCTGGGGGGGGGGGGTGAGGTGACAGGTAAGATTCAGGTGTCCTCTGGAGTGGACCAATTTATTGTAAAATAGGAGTTGGTCCAGTTTAAAGAGGACCTCCAGTGCATGCCCTAAAACAACATCTAAAACCGGACCTTCAACATGATTTAATGAAAAGCTCAAACCCTTAAACTATTCCCCAGCATCTAAAATTAATATAGTTTAAGTTTTTAGTCACTTATTAATCTTTCCCCCACTGGGCTGCAACTCAGGACTAGGATACGGGCGCCGACATCTTGTCTCAGAAGCATCACATACTGAGGAGAGGAGAGCGGGATAAAGTACAGGGGGCGGGTTATAGCTGTGCTTTGCACAGACAGAGCAGAGCTAGGACCAGGGAAAGGACAGCAATCCCAGAATACAGAGTGACACAGTCAGAAGACACTTCCTGTTTGCAGGCAGCCTGAGACATGTGCCGCCATCTTGGATGGTTAAAGGCTTATAAAATGCAGTAGATGCAGGTAGGATGTTTTTAATGTCGGAAATCTGTATGTACAGGGGGGGAAATGTACAAGATAGGCTCTTATTCAGGGTGAAGGTCCAGATTAATGTGAGCAAACTGTATGTACGGGGGGGGGGGGGGGACATATCAGATAGGCTCTTATTCAGGGTGAAGGTCCAGATTAATGTGAGCATTCTGTATGTACGGGGGGGGGGGGGGGGGACATATCAGATAGGCTCTTATTTAGGGTGAAGGTCCGGATTAATGTGAGCAATCTGTATGTACGGGGGGGAACATATCAGATAGGCTCTAATTCAGGGTGAAGTTCCAGATTAATATGGGCAATCTGTATGTACAGGGTGAGGGAAAACATATAAGATAGGCTCTTATTCAGGGTGAAGGACCGGATTAATGTGGGCAATCTGTATGTACAGGGTGGGGGAAACATACAAGATAGGCTCTTATTCAGGGTGAAGGACCGGATTAATGTGGGCAATCTGTATGTACAGGGTGGGGGAAACATACAAGATAGGCTCTTATTCAGGGTGAAAGTCCGGATTAATGTGAGCAATCTGTATGTACAGGGTGGGGGAAACATATAAGATAGGCTCTTATTCAGGGTGAAGGTCCGGATTAATGTGGGCAATCTGTATGTACAGGGTGGGAAACTTATAAGATAGGCTCTTATTCAGGGTGAAGGTCCAGATTAAAGTGGACAATCTGTATGTACAGGGTGTGGGAAACATATCAGATAGGCTCTTATTCAGGGTGAAGGTCCGGATTAATGTGAGCAATCTGTATGTGCAGGGTGTGGGAAACATTTAAGATAGGCTCCTATTCAGTGTGAAGGTCTGGATTAATGTGAGCAATCTGTATGTGCATGGTGGGGGAAACATATAAGATAGGCTCTTATTCGGGGTGAAGGTCCGGATTAATGTGAGCAATCTGTATGTGCATGGTGGGGGAAACATATAAGATAGGCTCTTATTCAGGGTGAAGGTCCGCTTTAATAAGAGACTGAAAACCATACACTTCTGCTAACCCTGTGGCCAGTAAAATTGGCTGGATTGGCTAGAACTGGCCCCTGTCTGCCCCCAGCTGGGCCACTGGGCACACCGGCGGGGGGCAGACAGGTAAGTACACAGACGGGCATCCCGAATCATGTAGACACCACTGCTTCTGAAATGGCCGCATCGATTGGCCGTCGAGGTGCCGGGGATGTGACGCCGCTGCCTGCTATTTATTGATATGCTGATATCAGCCAGAGCTTTACACAGAGGATCAAAGGCAGCAGAATTAATGGCAGCCGAGATATCACTGGAATTCCCAGACTTTGCCCCGCTCTTCCCACGGATGTTTCATTAGCATGACCTAGTAGCCTGTGTTCCTGGACCCAGACAAAACCCATAACCCCCCCCCCCTAATAGATTGTAAGCTCTGCTTCCCATTTGCTTATACTGTACATTGTATGCGGTCTTCCCTTTAAGTTTCCCCCCGTTCTATATGTGCTGTATTGTCTTTATACCCTTCATATTCTCTTTCCTTTTACCTTCTCCCCCATCTGTATTCTCCCTTATCATACCTCCTAAGTGTCCCTGATTTGGAGGGACCTCCCACAAATTCCCCAGTTCTTCTCTGCAGTCTGGGCTGCGATGACTAGAAGATGGCTCTCTCTACTCGCAGGTGAGCGGGGCTTATTAGCCTGCGGCCCTGTAGGACTATTCCCACCCGTTCCTTTTCACTGCCTCCCAGCTTAGGCTGCGCTTGATGGTAGGCAGCACCGCTGTCAGGGGCTAAGGAGCGCTGCTCCTACCGCAGTCCCCCACCAAAGGGTAGGCGGTACAGGCCCGTGGTGAGCCTTATGGGATGCCCCTACCGCGTCTTATGCCCTACGCCCCCATCCCCTCAGTTAGGCTCCTCTTAGGTCCGCTGCTTCCCCTTCGCTCTCCCTGGGTAGATCTCGGGGGGGGGGGGTATGTATTACTATGTATTATCCATGTCGTTATCCCGCTTCTTTGCCTTGGTTGCACTGGTTTTTATTATCGCCGCCGCCGCGCGCTTGTACTTCGCTCCGCGGACAGCTCTGCTGCGCCGCGGACAGCACTGCTGTGCTGCGGACAGTGCTGCTGCGGCGTCATTGGCTGGCCTTGTCACGGGGGCGCGTTTTAGTGCTCTTCGAGGGGGCGGGCCTTGTGGATGACTTTTTCTGCCCCTCAAGGTATATGCGGGTGCCAATTTGGAGCTCCTGTGCTGCGTGTCTGGCGTCTCCCTATTGTGGTCCGTAAGTGCCCGTGCGGGCTGGCTTTTCTTTGTATTTCATTGTATTATGCTTACGGGTTCTTTGCTTTATGTCTTACAGGGGGGTCAAACTTTTTGTGGTTTCTCCCGGTCCTATCCTCTCTATATAGCGTTAACTCCTTGTTGGAGGACTTTTGTGATCCATTGTCTCCCACTTCCCTAGCGGGCGATTGGGGCATCCCGGGTAGCCTTATTAGCGTCAATCCCAATTGGCCTATTGTGCCACAATAATCACCATATGGAGGCTTCTCAGGATAATCTGCTTGGGGTTCCTTCGGGACAAGCCCGGCTGTGTGTGGCGTGTGGGGTATCCCCTATAAGTGATGATGTCAGGGTGTGTGTACCCTGCGCCCAGCAGACGCTTGCACTGCAGTCTGGGTTACCGATGGCTGGGCCTGCGCTCCCTCTGGCTTCGCCTACCCCCCCACGCTTACATCTGACTCCTAGTGAGGTGCATACCAGTGGGGAGTCTCAACCTGATTTGGCTGCACGGGTGGCCAGCATTGAGAGACATATTGCTGGGTCTGGCCCGCGTAAGGCTTCTGCTAAGAAGCGGCATTTATCACCTGGTGTTACTCTCTTTCCTATGGAGGCTGAGGAATTTTTTGACGTTACCGGTTATACCCCCCTGGAAGAGGGGGAACTATTTTCTGATTCAGAATCATCTGAGGAACAGATGATACTGACAGGTTTTTAGCTCACATTTTTGAAGTGCTGTGTATCTCTTCTCCTGCCGTGGCTCCGCGGCAGCAGGGGGAGCTGTTTCATACTGTTAAACCACGCTTGGAGTTTCCTGAATAAACTCACTTTAATAATCTGGTCCTCAAAGAGTGGGAACGGCCTAGCCGGCTTCCCGGGGTACCAAAGAGTTGGTATAAGAGGTATCCCTTTCCCGCTGAGATGGTTAAATGTTGGTCATGTCCTCCCGAGGTGGATGCACCAGTTCTGGGGTTGTCCAACACATCCGTCATGCATTCCCTGACTCTACTACCCTGAGGGATGGGGAGGACAGGCGCATAGATCAGCTGGCTTGCCATGCCTTTGCCTGTGTGGGGACCGCGCTGCATCCGGTAAAAGCCATTAGGCCGTTGCTATTAAAAGCCTGCTCAGGAGTCTCTTTAGTTGGGGCCCCCTGGTGATGCAGGTAGTGAAGAGTATAAAGCTCTTCTGGGTTGTGAGGAATTTGTTGCATATGTTCTCTCTGCCTTGGATGATTCCATTAGAATGTGTGGCAGGGCATCTGCCTTGTTGGTGGCTATACGCTGCTCTGTCTGGCTGCGCCAGTGGGCAGCTGACAACGCTGCTAAGAAGGCTCTCACTGGTTTTCCCTTCAAGGGGCTGCGCCTCTTTGGTGAACGTCTGAACTTGTTTGCTAAGGGAGGCAAGTTACCTCAGCGTAGAAGGCAGCCCCGTTCCTTTCAGGGTTCTGGTGCCTTTCTTCCTTCCTTCCGGGGTTCCAGAATTGGACGGGGAGCTTCCTTTGCTGGAGCCCGCAGAGATTTTTGGGGCAGGGGCAGAGGACGTGGCCACCCTGGTCCCTCCTGGGGTCCCAAGCCTAAGTCCTCCCCCAAGCCCCCTCAGGCATGAAGGGGTGCCCTCACCCATCTGGGTGGGGGGACGGCTTCGGCTCTTTGCTCACGTCTAGAGGCGTCATGTATCAGACTGGTGGATTCAGGAGGTAGTGTCCTCCGGTTACAAGATAGAGTTTGCAGCCTGGCCACCCCCAAGATTCATCATATCCCGGTTAGCTCAAAACCCCCTGTCAGCTCAGGGTCTGCCCCTTGCTGTCCAAGGCCTTCTGGAATTGGGAGTCATCTGCCGGGTTCCCTTGTGGGAAAGGGGCAAAGGCTACTATTCCAATCTTTTCACTGTTCCCAAAAAAGACGGGTCTATCAGACCCATCCTGGATTTAAAGTGCCTCAACAAATGTCAGATTTAGACACTTTCGCATGGAGACTCTGTGCTCCGCTGTGAATTCTCTACGCCTAGGGGACTTCATGACCTCTGTAGACATCAAGGATGCTTATCTTCACATACCAATCTTTCCAGGTCATCAGAGATTCCTCAGGTTCGCTCTGGAGTATCAGGAGTACCAATTTGTGGCCTTACCCTTCGGTCTCACCTCGGCTCCCAGGGTTCTCACCAAGGTGCTTCTCAGTCCTTCCAACAGGCAGAGCTGGATACCCAGCTGGTGGTGTCCACACTGGAGTCATTCAGCTGGGTGATCAACCACCCCAAATCTTCCCTGTCTCCTTCCATGGTGAAGTCCTTTCTGGGCTTGATTCTGGATTCATCTGAGGTCAAGATCTTTCTTCCTCAGCAGAAGGTGGAGGGCCTCCAAGAACAAGCACAATTCCTTCTGTCTTGTCCTCATTCGTCCATTAGGCAGGGAATTCAGCCAGTGGGCCTGATGGTGTCCTGCTTCGAGGCGGTTCCATATGCTCAGTTTCACATGAGACCTCTTCAGCTTCACCTCTATTCAGTATGGGATCGGGACCCTGTGTCCTTGGATCAGGTGTTTGTTCTGTCACCTCTGGCCAGGCGGTCTCTATCGTGGTGGCTGGACTCAAGAAACCTGCTGGGGGGCAGATCCTTTCTGGCCCCTTGCTGGGAGACTGTCACCACGGATGCCAGTCTGACAGTTTGGGGGGGTTTCTGGAAATCCCTGAAATTCCAGGGTCAGTGGGGCCCTCAGGAGGCCCACACCCCTATCAACATTCTGGAGTTGAGGGTGATCAGGTTGGTTGTCGCCCACTTAACCCCACACCTTCGGGGTCGGGCTGTTCAGGTCCGCTCGGACAACCAGACGGCGGTTGCCTACATCAACCATCATGGAGGGACCTGGAGCAGGAGGGCCCTCAGGGAAGTGTCTCTGATTCTGTCTTGGGCGGAGGACAATGTTCCCTGCATCTCGGCTGTTTGCATTCCGGGGGTGGAGAATCTGAAGGCAAACTCTCTGAGCAGGGGGGCCTCTCGTCTGGGAGAATGGTCCCTCAGCAGCAGGGTGTTTTGCTCCACCGCTGGGGTCAGCCGGATGTGGATCTGTTGGCGTCCCGTCACAATCACAAGCTTCCAGTCTTTGTCTCTCTGTCCCAGGATCCTCTGGACTTAGCCATGGATGCCTTAGCAATGTCTTGGACGAGTTTTCAGCTCCTGTATGTGTTTCCCCCGTTTCACCTGCTGGGCAGGGTGCTGCGCAAGATAGCCCAGGAGGGGGTGCCAGCCATACTGGTGGCCCCCTGTTGGCCAAGAAGAGTGTGGTTCGCAGACATCGTGCAGCTGGCAGTAGATCAGTACGCCCTGCCCCGGGTTCCAGATCTGCTTACTCAGGGGCACCTACGCCACCCCAATTTACAAACGCTGGCTTTGACGGCCTGGCTGCTGAAACCTCCATCTAGATGGAAAAGGGGCTGCCTGCCTCGGTTGTTAATACCATGATCAGGGCTAGGAAAAGGTCCTCTTCTTCCATCTACTATAGGGTTTGGCGTACTTACATTGCCTGGTGCAAGTCTAAGTCGCTTCCCTGTCGTGTGTTTTCTATTCCTAGGATTCTGAAGTTTCTGCAACATGGTTTGGATCTGGGTCTTCAGCTCAGTACTCTGAAAGGTCATGTTTCTGCCTTGGCCATTTTCTTCCAAAGATCCTTTGCTCAGCATCCCCTGGTCAAGACCTTCTTCCAGGGGGTTACTCACGTGCGTCCCCCACGTAAGCCTATGTTACCAGTCTGGGACTTGAACTTGGTCTTATCTGCCTTGCAGGGGTCTCCCTTCGAGCTCTTGCAGGGGGCTCCTTTGTCCATTCTTACGCTTAAGGTGGTGTTTCGTTTTAAGCCAGACTTTCTGCCTAAGGTTGTTTCTGCTTTTCATCTCAATCAGGACATTGTTTTGCCTTTGCTGTGTCCTAATCCTAGTAACTCTAAGGAGAGGGTTTTACACTCTTTGGATGTGGTCAGGACTCTGAAGTTCTATTTGGTGGCTACTGAATCTTTCAGGAAGACTGATGCTCTATTTGTGCTCCCGTCTGGATCTAAGAAGGGTCTGGCTCCAGCTAAGTCCACTATCAGCAAGTGGATCCGTCAGGCTGTGATACAGGCCTACTCTGCTAAGGGCCTTACTGCTTATTCTACTCATGCTATTGGTGCCTCTTGGGCTTTTCAGCACCAGGCTTCTGTTGAACAAGTTTGCAAGGCTGTCACTTGGTCTTCTGTTTTACAAGGTTGATGTTAGGGCCTCAGCTGATGCTGCCTTTGGTCGCAAAGTTCTGCAGGCGGCAGTGGTTTAAACTGTCTGCTGTTACTTTTGGGGGTCCCACCCTACCTTACGGACACTGCTATTGGATGTCCCATGAGTAAGTAATATTCTGGAACAGGACGTGCTGTATACTTAGAATATTACAATTCTGTGATTACTCACCTGTAGAATTGGTATTATACGTATACAGCACGTCCTGTTCCACCCCGCCCTTGTTATCATTTTTTTTAGTTACCTCTTGGTAACCTATGGTGATTGTTCTTATGTTCAATATTTGATAATGGTTATAGTTCTCCCGGCTTCATTTTAACTGCTTTTCAATACTGGGGAATTTGTGGGAGGTCCCTGGTATATATGGGGCTGGGAGGAGCCACTTTTCTGTCTCTGCAGTCCAGCGCCATCTTGAGGATGTATTACCCATGAGTAAGTAAGGTAATACCAATTCTACAGGTGAGTAATCACAGAATTGTATTTTTGAATCCTACTTATTATTCTTTCCCCCCATTGGGCTGCAATCTTGCCTCAAAAGCATCACACACTGAGGAGAGGAGAGCAGGATAAAGTGCAGGGGCGGGGTTATAGCTGTGCTTTGCACAGATAGAGCAGAGCTGGGGTCAGAGAAAGGACAGCAATCCCAGAATGCAGAGCGGCGCCGTCAGAACACACTTCCTGTTTGCAGGCAGCCTGAGGCTCCATGGGCCGCCATCTTGGATGTTTAAGGCTAATAACATGCAGTAGATGCAGGTAGGATGATTTTTAATGTGGGCAATCTGTATGTACAGGGTGGGGGAAACATATAAGATAGACTCTTATTCAGGGTGAAGGTCTGGTTTAACAAATGTCCCTCCCTTCCTGAAAAGTTGGGAGGTATGGCCACGCTGGCCTTTTGCATTTTCCATGCTTCCACTGCCTGGTCTTACAAAGATACTTACCTTTCCTGGAGCTGTTATGTCTTATGGGCCTGGAAATGGGTTCAGATTCACTTTAATGATGATCAGTGATGCCATGTTTTATATGATTAATTTTTATATATATATATATATATATATATATATATATATATATATATGATGTATATTTAAAGTGGACCAAAACCCAGGATTTTGACTATCCCGGGTTTTGGTCCTTTCCCCTGGGGCACCCAGATCTGTGTGAACCCCCCCCCCCCCCATATCGCTGTAGCAAACTCACCTTATCCCAGTCCCATGGCGCGTCTAAGAGCCGCATCCTCCGCTTACCTCTAGCAGTGCGCGTGCCCGCGCCAGGCATTTGTGAATGGCCGGCGCGGGCACGCTCGCTGTTAGAGGGAGGCGGAGGATGAGGCCGTCAGAGCTCTTAAACACATTGTGAGACCGGGATAAGGTGAGTTGCTGCAGCGATCTGGGGGGGTTTCACACAGCGGAGCACTCACCATCGGGGTGCCCCAGGGAAAAGGACCAAAACCCGGGATAGTCAAAACTTTTGACTATCCTGGGTTTTGCTCCACTTTAATATAGATATGATATGATTTTAATATACCAATCTTGGCTTCAGAGAAAACTCTTCAAAACAGAATTCCCCAATGAAATTCTACCCCTGGCTCTGGGATTAGACGCTAAATGCCGCCCACGCTTTTTCCATGTAAACCTTAACCACTTTTACTTTTGTCCCTTTACCTTTGAGCCCCGTTAACATTTTATCGAGGAAGTTGAATCTCGTAATAAGCTTTTATGCTCGCAGGGTGTAATGATAGCAATTATACTTAGAAAAGATGCCGACATCAGATACGCCCAATGCAAAACTGAAAGCGTGGCGCAGGAAGGGTGTGGTGTGGCAAATAGTTTGCCCCAAGGTTAAAGCGGACCTTCACCCTGAATAAGAGCTTATCTTATATGTTTCCCACACCCTGTACCTACAGATTGCCCACATTAATCCGGACCTTCACCCTGAATAAGAGCCTATCTTATATGTTTCCCACACCCTGTACCTACAGATTGCTCACATTAATCCAGACCCTCACCCTGAATAAGAGCCTATCTTATATGTTTCCCCCCCTGTACATACAGATTGCTAACATTAATCCAGACCCTCACCCTGAATAAGAGCCTATCTTATATGTTTCCCACACCCTGTACATACAGATTGCTCACATTAATCCAGACTCTCACTCTGAATAAGAGCCTATCTTATATGTTTCCCACACCCTGTACATACAGATTGCTCACATTAATCCGGACCTTCACCCTGAGCACAGCTGGGGGCGCCATTTTGAATCTTTCCCCCAGGTGCCAGAAAGCCTAGCTACCCCTCTGACTTTGGGTATCTCATAGCGGTGACCTGCAGTATATTGAGAGGCTCCCTAGGTTACATATTTCTCTTTCCCACCCTGGAAAGTTGGTAGGTATGAAATACGACCATGTGATTGGCGGACACCCGGTCTTCCACTTTGCCAGCTATGCGTCTGCATTTCACCTGGGGAGCGAGGTGACAGGTAAGATTCAGGGGCGGGGGGTGACCTGCAGTATATTGGGAGGCTCCCTAGGGTACATATCCCTTAAAACACACTTATTCAGACAAGCATATAATCTGGCCTAACCAATCTAAAGGACACAGGCCACAAAGCTCAATACTGACTGTTTGTGATCCCTCCCCCTTGTCTCCACCCCTCTTCCTTTAGACTGTAAGCTCACAAGGCCAGGGCTTTCTCTCCTATTGTATCTTGTACTCAGAATATCCATTGTCAACTCTGTAAAACTGCATTTGAAATGGTATATGTATCGTATGTTTCTACCCTGTCTGTAATTACTACTTTGTAAAGCGCTACGGAAGATGATGGCGCTATATAAATAAACAATAATAATAATAATATCTGCTGGACTGAAAGTCTTTTAAACTTTAGGGACAGTTTTGGTCCGCTTTGAATAGAATAAAAAACTTTTATCTGCTTAACCTGGAGTCTAAAGGACCTGATTTGCATACCTCCCAATTGTCCCTGATTTCAAGGGGCTGTCCCTCTTTTGAGTCCATGTCCCCCTGTCCCTCGTTGTTCTCATTTGTCCCTCTTTGAGGTGTAACATGCAGATCTGCAGCAATAAATGATTCATTCGCCTATTTAAAGTGTTTGTATTGTTGTAACTGTTACATCCTATCTCCTATCCATCAATCAATGGGGGGCGTGGCCTAATTTAACAAATGTCCCTCTTTCCCATCTTGAAAAGTTGGTAGGTATGGATTTGACATGCCCCCTGTTGTGTAAAAACCCCTGGGATCTCCGTAAAAACATACGTTTATGCTGGTTCCATGGCACATCATGGCCTGCGGCCGCTTCCCTGGCATCTTGCGGCTGTTGCACACTCCAGTTACCATCGGGGAGCATGTCAGCCTGCAGGGAAACTTGGGATGCAGCTGCTTTCCGGACTCTATGCCGGGCTACAAACAAAGATCTAAGTAGTGCATTAATATGTACGGAATAGACTGCTGAATCTGCACATGCATCGGGATGGCCGACATTGTGACTTTACAGACGTTTCCGGCAGGGCATCCCAAATGGCTCAGGAGACAGCCATTGGAATGTTGCAGATCACCCCTGTAAAAGTGGAATGGTACGCTCCAAAACTTGTCACCCCCTGGATTTAAAGTGGCTCAAAACTCACCTTGAATCTATAACATTCCCGGGCCAATCGATTCCATCCAAAATCAGGATACCCTGCTGTGTGAAACCCCCCCAGGTCGCCCCGCTCACTCACCTTTGTTACTACTCCAACAGCGCATGTGCGGGCCGCAGCCACATCCCTGCTATCACTCTAGCAGGGCGCGTACCCACGCCAGGCATTTGTGAATGGCCGGCGCAGGCTCGCTCCCTGTTAGAGGGAAGCGGCAGATGCAGCCGCCTGTGCGCTTGGAGTCACTGGCCTTAGACGTTGGCTTAGATGACGTGACGTCAGTGGCTCCGAGCGTGCTCATTGGACGAGCGGCCGCGCATGCGCCGTAGGACCGGGAAGAGGTGAGTTTCTTCGGGCGATCGTGGCGCCCTGGGGAAAGCGACCAAAACCCAGGATAGTCAAAATCCTGGGTTTTGGCCCACTTTAATTTCTAGCAGGAGAAGAAAGGAAGATAGGTGGGAGTTTTTTCAGTTGGGGTGTATAAGTAAGCCCTACTCAGCATGTTAAAGTGGAGCAAAGCCGGCTGATCCCCCCTCTCTCTCCGGGGCATCTCGAACTGGGATGCCCCGCTGTGTAAAACCCCACTGTTTGCCCATAATTCTTTCCTGTCCGCTGAGCCGCAGCGGCGTCATCACTCACATCCTCCTTTGGCTGTGCGTGACCATGCCCACGTGCGTGGATGCCAGTGGTGCCGCACGCCCCTGTTGTGTATGGCTGAGATTCCATTCAGCCTCTCCAGCCGCACATTAAACCGGACCAACAGCCTGGCACAGCTGGAAAAGAAAGGTAGCGGCCATTTCGGAGCTTCCTCTCCCAGCATCTCAGCCATGCTGCTGCCTGGATTCAACTGACATAACTGACAATGCACAGTAACAGGAAGCACAGCAGCACTTCCTGCTTGCAGGTGGCTTGCAAATGCATGAACCGCCATTTTGTTTCCAAAATTTACTACAGCAGGAGTTAGAAAAAGGTAAATACATTTTTACGTGCAGCAATCTAAATTGTCCCGGGAAGGGATGCATATGAGCACTGTTTGTTGTGTTGGTCTGGTTTAAAGTGGACCAAAACCCAGGATTTTGACTATCCTGTGTTTTGGTCCTTTCCCCCAGGACACCCCGATCTGGGATGCCCCGCTGTGTAAAACCCTCCAGATTGCCAAGCGCAACTTACCTCTTCCCGGTCCTACTGCGTATGCGTGGCCGCTCGTCCAATCAGCATGCTAGGATCCGCTGACGTCATGCCATCTAAGCCGGCTCCTAAGGCCAGTGGCTTCGAGTGCGCTGGTGGCCACATCCCCCGCTTCCCTCTAACAGTGAGCGTGCCCGCGCCGACCAATCACAAATGACTGGCGCGGGCACGCGCCCTGCTAGAGGGATAGCGGGGATGCGGACATGGCCCACGCATGTGCCCTTGGACCAGGAAGCAAGGTAAGTGAACGGGGCAACCTGGGGGGTTTCACACAGTGGGGCATCCCAATTTTGGATCCTCCGGGGGGAGGGAATCTTATTGATTCCTGGGGCGATTGGCGTGGGTTTTGGTCCACTTTAAACTGTCTATCTGCATTGTCCTCATAAGGAAAGATATGTCAGATTAATGGAACCTGTCTGACAATTCTCATGGAGTAGCCTAACCCTCCTTGTTGTTTGAATCCACTTGGAAGTTGCATGGAAGAAGGCTGCTACCATCAGCAATATATTGGGGGGAGGCAATCGATCAGCCCGGAAATCTTATAGATTCCCGGGCCGATTGCGCTGGGTTTTGGTCTACTGTAAGTCATTTTTGACTGTTGGTCCGCTTTAATATGCAAGGCTGGAGAAGCTAATTGGATGAGAAGATGTGCATGCGCCGTTGGACTGAGGAAAGGTGAGTTTTAATTGGCGTCCCATGGTGGGGCATCCCAAAACAGGGTGCCCCAGGAGACACAGATCCAAACCTGGGATAGTAAAAAAATAGATTTTGGTCAACTTTAAGCATTGGGTGATTGTGCAAAACAGCTAATTTAATAATCAATAAAATCCATCGCTCGGTCTTTCGGTATTTAGCGCCAGCTGCTTTCTTCTTGTTTTGTTTTTTTCTCCTTTTCTTTTTCTATTTTTATTCAGCTTTAAAACTTTAAATCCCGTCCCCGATAGCTTCGCCGCCGGCCGTAATAAATCCTGGGATCAAGGTAATTTCACAGCTCTGATCGATTCCCAGGCGTCCTGGGTTTTATGCACCTTTTACGCTCCAAATCGAAAGTTCGCCTGGCGCTCATATCTTTAATCTCGCCAGTAGCCATGAACTTTACACTACTGAACACCACTTCAAAGAGCCGCCGCTGAGCTGTACAATGGCCGGCCATTAACCCCTTCTGTCCCGCGCGCTAAATTCGCACAAGATCGCGGACTAGTAAAATTCGACCGGATCTGAGCTGTGCTGTTTAATTGAAAATTAACACACTCATCGTTTTATTGTGAGTTTTAAAATAATTTTGCCGCACTTGTGAATCTTAAAGTGGATCCAATCCTGAGATTTTCACTATCCTGGGTTTTGGTCCGTCCGTCTGGGGCATCCCAATGAGATGTCCTGCTGTGTGACACCCGCTTTCCTTACCTGTCCACGAGCCAACACCATACGCAGTTATACTCCAATCAGCTTCTGTCTCCTCCAATCAGCTTCTGTCTCCTCCAATCAGCTTCTGTCTCCTCCAATCAGCTTTAATCAGACAAGCTGAATGGAATCCTCGCCATGCACGCAATCGGCGCGTGGCACCACTTGCATTCTTTCACCCACACAAGCCATTCAGATAAAATGGACCAAACCCACGGAGATCGGCCCGGGAGTCTATAAGATTCCTGGGCCACTTGATTCCCTCCCCCCAAGGCATCCAGAATCGGGATGCCCCGCTGTGTGAAACCCCCCAGGTCGCCCAGAAACTCACCTTCTTCCCCGGTCCAATGGTGCATGCGTTAGCAGCGGCCGGATCCCCACTATTCCTCTAGCAGGAGCCGCGCCCGTGCCAGGAATTTGTGAGTGGGCAAGCGCAGGCACACTCCCTGTTAGAGGGAAGTGGGGAATGTGGCCACCAGCGCGCTTGGATACGCTCGCCTTAGACAAAGGCTTAGGCGAAGGGGCGGGAGCGGATCCTAGCAAGCTGATTGGACTAATGGACACGCATGGGCCGTAGAACCGGCAAAAAAGTGAGTTCGTTCGGGTGACCTGGGGGGTTTCATACAGTGGGGCATCCCCGGTCGGGGTGTCCCAGGGACAAGGACCAAAACCCAGGGTAGTTCATAAAGCGGGACATCCCTGGTCAGGGAATCCCCAGTTGGGGTGTCCCAGAGGCAAGGATCAAAACATAGGATAGTCAAAATCCTGGGTTTAGGTCCACTTTAAGGTGGGTGTGGAAACGCACAGCCTGAGAAGGATGCGAGTGATGCCACCACCAGCTGTACATGTGCTGCGGGCTCGTTGGCAAGGTAAGCATATCGGGCAACTGGGGTTCACACAGCGGTGGCATCGCAAATCGGGATGCCACCATGGAGAGCGAATCAGTTTCATAGACTCCAGGGTCACTTTTAAACTGATCACTGAAATGTACAGACAAGAGTAGCCCTTGACTCTTTATCCTTTTCTGGAAAGATGCGGACTTTTTACTGTACCCAATAGTATAACTTGAGGGGGGCAACCGCACCAGGGCCCAGAAGGTCAGGGGGCCCCATCATTGTTGCTCCTCCACCTTATTTATCTTATGTGTGCTCACTCGGCATCATTTTAATAAAGGAAGCACCATTCGTCTCTGCTGTGCCGGTCTTTAGTTGTCTAGCTGCATCCAATTGAGTAAAAATACTGAAAAAAGTTTACTGTATGAGCAGTGAAAGGGCCCCATTTAATGTTTGCACCTGGGCCCTGTCACATTTAGTTACGCCACTGCCTGTACCTTCAGCCAGTCACCTAAAAACTGGTGTAAAAGGGTGGTGGATTAGCCATTATTCCTGTTAAAATAATGAGTTTAGGCCAGTTTAGTTTGGTTAGGTTTTAGTATAGGGATTGTAGTGGGGGGATAATATAACTTATAGTATCTGGATACTATGAGGATACTAGGTGTCACCCTCATTGTATAGATGGGAAGCTAGGCACAGAAGAGTCAAGGGCCTCGCCCGTCCCTGCCGATTGGTTCTTGAGTCTTAAGAGGAGACAGTCTTCACACTGTTCTCTCCATCACAGCAGCATGATGCACACATAACAGAAAGCTGTGAGCTATCTGTGAGTTATTTACAATAGCAGGCTTGTGAGTGCTTTACAATGTTTAACAGCTGATTACAAATGAAACAATAATGATACATCAACTGCAGTCTAGCTGTAACAATGTAAATCTCAGCAGGGAGCTGACAGGCTTTTCAGAATGACTCATCTAGTTTGTTATAGTCACAGCAGGAGGGAGTGATAATGCGTCCTGATTTTTTTTATTTTAAACCCCCATCCCAATATTTGGCACCTGTTTGTTTCAATATTTTTATTAAGTTTTCAACAGTACAGTTATGGTGGACATACAGACAATATAACCATTCCACGCAGGGGAGGCAAAAAGTTGCAATCTGTCTTACATAGAGTCGTGCCCTAACCGCGCCTGATTAACGTTCTACAAAGTGCATTATATAAAGATGGAGCAAGTGGAATGCAGAAAATGCTAAACGACAATATGCCCCGACCTGCGACCAGGACAGTGCAGGCCACAGGGGCCATCAGCACCCGCAACACGCACCGCCACCGGCACATCCACCATCCCCCGCTCCCAGTGCCAGATGGGATGGGGCGTGATTCAGACTATCAATTGTTTCCAAGATTGTAGGCAGAGATAGTTCATTGAAAACATTTTAAATCCTTAATATTACAAGAGGAAGAGGGGAAAAAAGGGGGGGGGGCTGGAATAGAAGGGTCAGGACACCCGGGAAAGGGCGTTGGGGATGGAGGGAGAGAAGGGAAAAAGGGGGGGTTGGTAGCACCCGCGCTCCACCAGTCGCCCATCTTGGTCATTGGATAATGTCATTTGGCACCTGTTTATAACTAGACTCGGGCAGTGTTGCACTCCAGACTTCTCACTCGGAGGACCTTGGAGATCTTGCTAGAGGAGTACCCTCCTGTAAGGGGCAGAGAAAAGGCTCATGTGCTCTCTACTAGTGTTGGGTGAACTCCTATAAGTTTGGGTTAAGCAAGTTCGACCAAACTCTAAAATAAAGTTTGGTTCGGGTACCGAACTTGACCCGAACCTGAACCCGGTCCCCATTGAAATCAATGGGAACCCGAAGTCTAGGCTCTGCTTTAGGTCTCAGATCTTGCAAATACTTGACACCAGGGCCAGCTCCAAGTTTGTGTGGGCCCTTGAGCAAGAGAGTCTTCATGGGTCCCAGTAGAGTCACATGATGTCACCACAAATGGGTCATCGTTGCTGAGGGCAGTCACGAGCAGGTCTGCACACAGCACCCGGCATTCGGTGGTTTGGGTCCACTGTTATATAATACCATGGCCACGTGTGAGCCTGAGTGGGCCCCTGAAGATGCCAAGGGCCCTGGCAATTGCCCAGGTTTGCCCTGTGATGACACCGGCCCTGCTTGACACCCTTGCACCCCTCGAAATGGAAAGCTGTGGGTGTTCATATATGGACTTTACAGAGCAGCTGTTCAAGGCTGGTTAATAACCCAGATACGAGACCAGGAAAGTCATAGCAGAGTCATAGAATTTATAAGATAACATAATTACTCATAAATTCCAGGCAGGGCGCAACACTTCAAACACATTGATCAATTCATTTTTACAGTAACACCTGAAATAAAGATAACCAGTCAGCTGGTCAGGAATATTTCAGCAATTTATCCAGTGCCGGCTCAGATATCTATGGAGGCCACACAGTGAAGGGTGTTGTAGTTCTTGGAGGGGGGTATTTATTAAATCAGATCTTCACCCTGAATAAGAACATAAGAACATATCTTATATGTCCCCCCCCCCCCCCGTACATACAGATTGCTCACATTAAATATCATTCTACCTGCATCTACTGCATTTTCTGAGAATTTAAACATTCAAGATAGTGCCCATGAAGTTTCAGGCTGCCTGCAAACAGGAAGTGTCTTCTGCATTCTGGGATTGCTGACCTTTTCCTGACCCCTTGTCTGTGCCAAGAACAGCTATAACCCCGCCCCCTGCACTTTTGCCGCCCTCTCCTCTCCTGTGATGCTACTGAACCAAGATGGCAGCGCCCGTATCCTAGAGTGCTGAACGGAGTTGCAGCCCAGTGGGAGAAAGAATAAAAAGTAAGTGACTAAAAATTTTAAATATATTAATTTTAGGTGCTGGGGAATAGTTTTTTAAGGGCTTGGGCTTTTCATTTAATTATGCTGAAGGTCCGGTTCAACTTTGTTGAAGAGGATCCCTGCCTATTGGAGAGACATACTTGAACTGAATATCACATAGGGGGTCGATTTTTACTGATCTATGGAAAATGTCTCGACCTCACTGGACAACGTCTGCACCTTCAGTTTCAGACTGGAAAACCTTGGGGCCACCAGGTGAAATCCTTCTTGGGGCCCACTCAGAGGAAATCATTATTGGGACCCACCAGAGGAAATCATTATTGGGACTCACCAGAGGAAATCATTTTTGGGGCCACCAGTGGAAATCATTATTGAGATGCACCAAAAGAAATCGTTCTTGGAGCCCACCAGAGGAAATCATTACTGGGACCCACCAGAGGAATCATTAACTCAGCAGAGGAAATCATTCTTGAGGTCCCACTAAGAGAAAATAATTCCTGAGGCCCACCAGAGGAAATCAATCTTGGAACTCACAAAAAAATATTCCTGGGGCCTGCCCTTCAGTTATAAAGAAATAATGTAAGACTACTTATAACCATGTTGCAAAATGCATTGAGATTGAGACCAAAAGCAACGTGTTAATCTAGTTGACAACTTTACTCCCATGTTTCTGTATCCAGTGGCGGTTGCTGCTACTGCATAGAGTTCTAGCTTGTCCTAGGCTAGTGTTCTGGCATTTCCTGGTTTCTCGGCCTGGGCTTTCCTTGCAGCTCCATTTGAGGGGGAAGGGGGTTAGGTTGGCCTTAGAGACTCTGTTTCCAAGTTAGGTGCCCTGCTGGATCCATCCTGGTATGAGACTTGGGGGTCTTCACAGTTACCTATTTACCATGCAACCAGACTTTTTTCACCAAGCTCATTAGCCTGACACCAGGGCATGTGCTTGTTTCAACCCTTGGTCTTATATATGGAGAATACTTTACAGTGACGGTTATTTTCAAACCCTGCCCTGAGTTGGCCATACTGAATCCCGCTGTTCAGCCACTTCTGACAGCTTTGTACAATTCAGTTGAAAGACGAAGCTCATTTTAACAAGCTCCATAAAGATCTCATCTCTCTTTCCTGGTTAATTGTTTAGAACCACACAGAGACTATCTTTCCGATATGGCCCTGCACAAGCTGGTTTTCTAGAACTTCCCAGATAATGAGGGATAATGACTAACGTGGCCTAGAGGCACAAATTTGCAGTGAACCATGACGAGTAATCATCTTTTATCGCTTGCTCTTGTCATGTGGCGAGCTCACTGCTAATTGGTGGCTGCGGTTGACATTTTTGCACCTCTAAGACGTACGACGCGGTTTAAAACACAAAAACATGCAGATAAAGAGTAACAAGCATATGAGTGCTGTCAAAAAAACCCTTATTATAAACACTTATGTTTTCAGAGAGCCCTTTTTCGGGTCGTATCCACCCCGTTGTGGCTGCTAATAAAAAAAGAGCAGATGTGTGAAAGTGTTGAGTTGTATCATTCCCATTTTTACTGATCAGAACTACTTGCCCCGTGGCACTCCGGTCTCTAATATAACAATATCGGTCAATTACCTGACTGTCACTGCAGCTCCCTAAGCCCAATGTGTTGGTTTTATAATCAACTCTTTTCACTTATACCTCACATTCAGTCACTAGCCACCTACAGACCTTTCCATGTTGAAAACATCTCCCGCGTCTGGCCGTTTCTCATTCCTGACAGCACTAAATTCTTAGTACATGCCCTACTACAGTACCCTCCATGGTCTAGCAGCAAACAGACTGGAACCAATCCAGTCCATTGCCAACTCACCCACCTTTCCTCTCACTTCTCCAGTGTTGCTCCGCTCTCTAAGTTCCTCCACTGGCTGCCACTATTTGAAAGAACATCATTTAAAATTTAAACCCTAATCTACAAAACTCTCTCTGACCCCTTCCTACATTTCATCACACACACATTTCAGTCCAAAGATATCAACCCAGACACAGCCTCCACTCTGCCCAGGACCTCCTCCCATCCTCTTCCCTGATAACCTCCTCCCACTCTCATCTTCAGTACTTCACATAAGCCTCTTCTCTGAAACATCCTCCCTTTTAAAATGTGCCCTCAAATTGTAATTGTTCAGACAAGCCTATCACGTGGCCTAAGCAACCCACTTCAAAATCTCGACAGTCTTAGCCATCATGCTAAGTACATACTACTTATGACCCAAACTCTTGTTGCCACCCTGGCACTCTATCAACAAACAAAACAATACAAAAAGGCCACACTGGTGGTACTCTCGGGTGCCACCAGGGCTTTGAATCCTATGGTTTGGTACTGCTGCATACGTCCTAATAGGAGGTTCATGACTATAGGCAAATTGTACAGTTGAAAAAAGATGTCCATCAAGTTCAACCTAGGGACGGGGTTGGGGAAAGTTATTTTTATTTTTTTTTTATGGTAACAGCTAATAGTAACTGTTAATGTTACTTTCTGCTAGAAAAGCATCTAATCCTTTTTTGAAACTGTCAGCTGTTGATGCTGTGACAAGCTTCTGTGGGAGGTTATCCCACAGATTTATAGTTCTTATGGTAAAAAATTATTTTCGTCTCCGGAGATTGAATCTGCCCCCTTGTCTTTAGAGGGGATTTTAGTTTTTTTAATTTTCCTCCATATTTTGTATTGGCCATTTGTATATTATACAAGTTAATCATGCCCCCCCCCAGACACCTCCTCTCAAGACTAAACAGATTTAATTCCGTAATCTTTCTTCATAACTAAGATCCTTCATTCCTCTTATTAGTTTGGTGGCTCTCCTCTGCACCCTTTGCAAAATCAGGGCGTTCTTTTTATGAACGGGTGCCCAGAACTGGACGGCATATTCCAGGTAAGGGCGCTCCTGTGCTTTGTAAAGAGGCAATATTACATCCCTAGCCCATGATTCCTTTCCTCTTTTAATGCATGATTTAATGCATGGTGGCCTTAGAAGCAGCTGCTTGGCATTGCATACAGTTATTTAGCTTGTGATCTACCAGTACCCCCAGATCCTTCTCACAAGTGTTTCTCCCAGCTTTACTCCCCCGAGTACTTATGTGGCCTTCAGATTATTAGACCCCAAGTGCATGACTTTACATTTCTTCACATTGAACTTCATTTGCCAAGTGGATGCCCAGACACTCAAAGTGTCCAAGTCAGCCTGAAGCTTGTGAAAATCTTCAATAGACTGCACTGTGCTACACATCTTTGTGTCATCCGCAAAAATAGAGGCAGTGCCATCTTTTATATCATTTATGAAAAAATTGAATAACAGAGGGCCCAGCACTGAACCCTGGGGTACACCGCTTACAACTGGGGATTATTCAGAGAAGGGATCATTATCCACAACTCTCTGCACACGATACTTCAGCCAGTTTTCAATCCACTCGCAAACTGTATATTCTAACCCTGAAGACCTAAATTTCCCCAATATGAGTCTATAAGGGACAGTGTCAAATGCGAAAAGAAGGTAAACCCTTGAAGATTAACAGCCCATTCATGTGTGGAGCCCAGCCATGTCTCAGCCACACCAATAACATCAATGTTTTTTTCTAGTACCAGAGACTCAAGCTCCCCCACTTTAGTTGCCAGACTTCTGGCATTTGTGAACTTGCCAACCAGTTTAACACATTTGACTTTAGTGTCATTAACTCTTGCAGTGTTGTGTCAACATACTGACTCCCGGTTTGTAACACATGGATCTCCTTATCCAACTTAGTAGTCCTCCTCCCCCCTTCTATTTCTCCACCCACCATCAGAGGCTGTCCCCTAAGTAACCTATCTTCCCCTTTGTTTTCTCTCTTGTCCTCCCCCCTCATTTCTAGTTTAAATACTCTTCCACCCCCTCTTGTAACCTCTTATCCAGCACACTAGCCCCCCTTTCATTCAGGTGCAAATTATCTGTAGAATACACTTTCTACCCCAATGAAAAGTCAGCCCAGTGCTCTAGGAACCCAAATCCTTCTGCCCTGCATCAGGACTTGAGCCATGCATTTAATCTAAGCTCCCGCTTTCGTTCATGTGTAGCACATGGCACAGGCAGTATTCCAGAGAATACAACCTTGGAGGTCCTTCCCTTCAACATGGTGCCTAGTTCATTAAATGTATTCTTAATGACCCTCCATCTCCCATAAATTCTGTCATTTCTACATGGACCACGACAGCTGGGTCATCCCCAACCCCTCCCAGTAATGTGTCCACCATTTCCACCCCATGCCGAACTCTGGCATCAGGGAGACAGCAAAGCATTCGGTTAAGGGCGGTCTTGGTGACAAATTATTCAGTCTGCCTGATAATAGAATCCCCTATTACCACTAATTGTCTACCTGCAGTCCCATCCACCCGATTACTAGCGGCACTGTCCTTCCGGCTGTTAGGGAGAGCAGTATCCACTAGGGCTGCCATTTCTGAGACTGACACTCTTGGCAATTTTGCTAGGGTGCACAGACACATGTATGGCCTTCCTTTTCTGTGCTTCCTTTCTACTCCCTCTATCTACATTTACCCCTACCTGCTCAGTGAGCAGCATTCCCCATTTAAGATGTCAATATCCTTCAGTGTTGCATTTTGCGCCTCCAGATCTCTAACCCAAGCTTCCAAGGTTGCAATATGCTCACATTTATCACAGCGGTATTCATCCTGGAACTGCTGCTCCTGTAGTGTATACATCTGACAAATTGTGCACTGACGTAGACTCCAATGTTGCTAGCCATTATCCTTGTTACAAAACAGCAGTGAATGCAAAAAGTTAAAGGAGCACTATCGCAAGAAAACAGGCCAATAATAAATATCCATATAAATATGCTGTTTTTTAAATTTTATTAATGGAAGGAAGAAGAAAACCACAAGTTTGGCGGGAGTTTAATCCAGTTCGGGTGTATAAGTGACCTCTCCTCTCATTAACCAACATGTTTATATGGGTTTTTAATATTGCACAGTTTCGTGATAGTGCTCCTTTAAGTACTTATAGTTGCAGCAACTGTTGCTCAGCCAAAGCCAGGTACTATGGAAAGGGGGGTGTTAATGTTGCACAGGGGGAGCCTGTCCAGGCCAGTCCAGGCCTGTTTCTAGGCAAAATATCTCTTAGTGAAGGATAGAAAAAATTATTTCCCTCCTCACCCACCCAAAAGGGCATTCATGGCCAAGTAGCGATCTTGTGATCTAGAAGCGATCTTGTGACAGTAGGGTTGCAGGTTCCCGGGACATGACTGAAGTGTTCTTGAGTCATGGGAGCAAAGCACCTAACACTTTAACCATGGTTAGAGCAGCCTACCGCTCCTGGCATGTGTACACTCACTGCTTGTGTTTGTCTTACTGCATGGATGCGTTAAATGCAGGCGCCCAGGGGCCCCTTTGAGGGCATTCATCACTATCTATAGCTTATTTGTGCCATCCCAAATGCACAAACAGAAAAAACAGGCTATCATAATGTTTCTGTGCATGAACCCCCGAATGGAAGGCGGTAATACTCAAAATGTGAGGCGGGCCCCCAGATTCACTTCTACTGGTGGGCACCAGGCTTCCCAATCTGACACTGGCCATATATGCACAAAAATCCTGTGGTGCTGCTGTCCCATACTAGTATGTGCCATGCTGTGCCTCTTCCATAATATCAAGTATGGCCCTTCCCCATGAGCCAAATATGGGAGAACAAGAAGGCTGATGTATGTGTAAGGAACTTACATTTGTCAGGGGGCCCGCAGCGAGCATCTGCTGAGTGGCGCAGCGTCCTCTTCACCAGTGTTGAATCAGTGGCTGGTCAGCCCTGCTGCCGGTACTGACCAGCCCCTGGAAGTGTTGCACCAATCGCATTCTATTATTGCACCAATCAGCACATACACATCCCCCCAGGGGGGCCATTGATCAGTTCCCCTATAAATATGGAGTCAGCCCAGTACTCAGTGCCTGTGATAGTGTCTTGTGATTAGGGTGTGATTTTTCTAGTGATTATCTGTTTCCGACCCGGCTTGATCGACCATCCCCGTCCGCTGCCTGTACCGACCTTTGCTTTGTCTGACCTCGAACCTGCCTGCCCTTTGGATACCCGGCTTGACTATCTCTGAACTCCCGGCTTGACCCTTCGGCTACCCCTGACTACGCACCTGTCTCATACCTGTACTCTGACGCACTATCCGGACTCTCTTCCTGTGTATGACCTCGGCTTTGGGATACCCTCACGGTTCATCGACCTTCACCATAAGCAGACATCCTTTGCACTCGGCAAACGGGGGCTTGACTATAGGCAGAAGCGGGCGGTGGAGATTGGGGGTTGTCTGCTTACAGAAGGCTGGTGTCCCGCTGGGCATCACAGTATGGCTGCCACCATCAACCATGGCACTGCCCAGAATGGAGATAAAGGCAGCTGTTCCATACAGGTATGTGCCATGCTCTGCCTCTTCCTTTGCAGCAAGTTCAGCTCATGTGCAGAATGGCTCAGCTCAGTGGGTGAGATGATGGTGCTCCCATATACAAAAATGCTTTGGCATTGCCCAAGGAAATGGGCATATTCTACATGGTCATGATCTGAATGTACGTTGGGGCCACTTTAAGGACCAAGACGTCGATACTTAGTGTCCAAACCCGTAACAGTCTTCTGTTCCCGGAGGCTGGAGCCGTACAATACGCATTGATGTGAAAGGGCGAGGGAAACAAGGCCGCGCTAAATCATTATTGTCATATCCAAAGAATGAGGAGAACTGTTACATTTCAGGCTCCTAACCTCTTCTCTAAAGGGGGTATTTCAACACACTCCATCAATTGTTAGAAACCGGTCAGCATGCAATCATCTCCGGAAACAGAAAGGGCAAGAAATGGGTGGGGTAGACCGGCCTGAAGAGTAACAGTGGTTGGCCGCGTTTATCAGTATGACAGCGCCAAAATAAAAAGCCTTGCAGAATAGCTGCAATTAAAGTAGAAGCAGGACAGATGTTCGCCGGGAAATTTCAAGGTTACTTTAAAGCTCGCCAAACTGAGAATACGAGTGGGACCATCGCTGCCTTTCATTTTCATAAACCTGTATGAATCATAGTTAGGAGTTTCTTTATGAGCCCCATTTATAATAAAAGGTTAAAAAGTAAACTTTACTTTCATGAAATTTCCACTGATCAAACTTACTGTACTTTTTGCCCCATAAGACACACCCAGAGTTTAGAGGAGGAAAATAAGAAAAAAAAATATTCTGAACCAAATGGTGTGTTTAAATTCCCCTCCCAGTCACCCCATTATAGCCAGTGGCCAGCATGCCCCATTACAGCCATTGGCCGACATGCCCTATTACAGCGAGTAGCCAGCATGCCCCATTACAGCCAGTGGCCAGCATGTCCTATTACAGCCAGTGGCCGACATCCCCAATTACAGCCAGTAGCCAGCATGCCCCATTACAGCCAGTGGCCAGAATGCCCTATTACAGCCAATGGCCAACATGCCCTATTACAGCCAGTGGCCGGCATGCCCAATTACAGCCAGTAGCCAGCATGCCCCATTACAGCCAGTGGCCAGAATGCCTTATTACAGCCAATGGCCAACATGCTCGATTACAGTCAGTGGCCAGCATGCCCAATTTCAGCCACTGGACGGCATGCCCCATTACAGCCAGTGGCCAGCATGCCCCATTACAGCCAGTGGCCAGCATGCTCCATTACAGTCAGTGGCCGGCATGTCCCCTTACAGCCAGTGGTCGGCATGCCCCATTACAGCCAGTGGCCAAATGCCCCATTACAGCCAGTGACCAGCATGTCCCATTACAGCCAGGCCCAACATGTCCCATTACAGTCAGTGGCCTGCATGCTCCATTACAGTCAGTGGCTGGCATGCCCAATTACAGCCAGTGGCCAGCATGCTCCATTTCAGTCAGTGGCCGGCATGCCCCATTACAGCCAGTGGCCGGCATGTCCCATTACAGCCAGGGGCCAGCATGCCCTATTACAGCCAATGGCCGACATGCCCTATTACAGCCAGTAGCCGGCATGCCCCATTACAGTCAGTGGCTGGCATGCCCAATTTCAGCCACTGGACGGCATGCCCCATTACAGCCAGTGGCCAGCATGCCCCATTACAGCCAGTGGCCAGCATGCCCCATTACAGTCAGTGGCCGGCATGCCCCATTACAGCCAGTGGCCAGCATGCCCCATTACAGCCAGTGGCCAGCATGCCCCATTACAGCCAGTGGCCAGCATGCCCCATTACAGCCAGTGGCCAGCATGCCCCATTACAGTCAGTGGCCGGCATGCCCCATTACAGCCAGTGGCCAGCATGTCCCATTACAGCCAATGGCCGACATGCCCTATTACAGCCAGTAGCCAGCATGCCCCATTACAGCCAGTGGCCAGCATGCCCTATTACAGCCAATGGCCAACATGCCCTATTACAGCCAGTGGCCGGCATGCCCCATTACAGTCAGTGGCCGGCATGCCCTATTACAGACAGTGGCCAGCATGCCCCATTACAGCCACTGGATGGCATGCCCCATTACAGCCAGTGGCCAGCATGCCCCATTACAGCCAGTGGACGGCATGCCCCATTACAGCCAGTGGTCGGCATGCCCCATTACAGCCAGTGGCCGGCAAGTCCCATTACAGCCAGCGGCCAGCATGTCCCATTACAGCCGGTGGCTAGCATGTCCCATTACAGCCAGTGACGGGCATGCTCCATTGCAGTCAGTGGCCGGCATGTCCCATTACAGCCAGTGGCTGGCATGTCCCATTACAGCCAGGCCCAGCATGTCCCATTACAGTCAGTGGCCTGCATGCCCCATTACAGCCAGTGGCCGGCATGCCCTATTACTGACAGTGGCCAGCATGCCCAATTTCAGCCACTGGACGGCATGCCCCATTACAGCCAGTGGCCAGCATGCCCCATTACAGCCAGTGGCCGGCATGCCCCATTACAGCCAGTGGCCGGCATGTCCCATTACAGCCAATGGCCGACATGCCCTATTACAGCCAGTAGCCAGCATGCCCCATTACAGCCAGTGGCCAACATGCCCTATTACAGCCAGTGGCCGGCATGCCCTATTACAGCCAGTGGTCGGCATGCCCCATTACAGCCAATGGCCGACATGCCCTATTACAGCCAGTAGCCAGCATGCCCCATTACAGCCAGTGGCCAACATGCCCTATTACAGCCAGTGGCCAACATGCCCTATTACAGCCAGTGGCCGGCATGCCCTATTACAGTCAGTGGCCGGCATGCTCTATTACAGACAGTGGCCAGCATGCCCCATTACAGCCAGTGGCCGGCATGTCCCATTACAGCCAGGGGCCAGCATGCCCTATTACAGCCAATGGCCGACATGCCCCATTACAGTCAGTGGCCAGCATGCCCAATTTCAGCCACTGGACGGCATGCCCCATTACAGCCAGTGGCCAGCATGCCCCATTACAGCCAGTGGCCAGCATGTCCCATTACAGCCAATGGCCGACATGCCCTATTACAGCCAGTAGCCAGCATGTCCCATTACAGCCAGTAGCCAGCATGCACTATTACAGCCAATGGCCAACATGCCCTATTACAGACAGTGGCCAGCATGCCCCATTACAGCCACTGGATGGCATGCACCATTACAGCCAGTGGCCAGCATGCCCCATTACAGCCAGTGGCCGGCATGCCCCATTACAGCCAGTGGCCGGCATGTCCCATTACAGCCAGTGGCCAGCATGCTCCATTACAGTCAGTGGCCAGCATGCCCCATTACAGCCAGTGGCCAGCATGCCCCATTACAGCAAATGGCCGACATGCCCTATTACAGCCAGTAGTCAGCATGTCCCATTACAGCCAGTGGCCAGAATGCCCTATTACAGCCAATGGCCAACATGCCCTATTACAGTCAGTGGCCGGCATGCCCTATTACAGACAATGGCCAGCATGCCCCATTACAGCCACTGGATGGCATGCCCCATTACAGCCAGTGGCCAGCATGCCCCATTACAGCCAGTGGCCGGCATGTCACATTACAGCCAGTGGCCGGCATGTCAAATTACAGCCAGTGGCCAGCATATCCCATTACAGCCGGTGGCTGGCATGCCCCATTACAGCCAGTGGCCGGCATGTCAAATTACAGCCAGTGGCCAGCATATCCCATTACAGCCAGTGGCTGGCATGCCACATTACAGCCAGTGGCTGGCATGCCCCATTACAGCCAGTGGCCAGCATGCCCCATTACAGCCAGGCCCAGCATGTCCCATTACAGCCAGTGGCCGGCATGCCCCATTACAGCCAGTGGCCAGCATGCCCCATTACAGCCAGTGGCCGGCATGCCACATTACAGCCAGTGGCTGGCATGCCCCATTACAGCCAGTGGCCAGCATGCCCCATTACAGCCAGGCCCAGCATGTCCCATTACAGCCAGTGGCCGGCATGCCCCATTACAGCCAGTGGCCAGCATGCCCCATTACAGCCAGTGGCCGGCATGTCCCATTACAGCCAGTGGCCGGCATGCCCCATTACAGCCAGTGGCCGGCATGTCCCATTACAGCCAGGCCGGCATGCCCCATTACAGCCAGGCCGGCATGCCCCATTACAGCCAGTGGCCAGTATGCCCCATTACAGCCAGTGGCCGACATGTCCCATTACAGCCAGTGGCCAGCATGCCCCATTACAGCCAGTGGCCAGCATGTCCCATTACAGCCAGGCCGGCATGCCCCATCACAGCCAGTGGCCGGCAAGCCCTATTACATGACACAAACACACACACATTAATCTTAGCATCTGCCGGCACCTGCGTCCGCCACCACACGCTGGGCATGGCCTCGGCACAGGCAAGCGTCCATTGTTTTCAATGGAAGTCGGACCTGTACAGGCCTTGCTCACCAATGGCCCTGAACCACCTCCAGCTTCGGGAAAGTTTGTGGCGGCGGAGGTGGCGGGATCACCTCTGTGATGGCGGCCACAGCTGCAGGAGCCACATGCTAGCAGCGGGGAAGTGCCGTAATGTGAGTTTTTTTTTTTCTTACATTCGCCCGATAAAACAGGACATTTTCCCACCACTTTTTGGGGGGGTGCGTCTTATAGGGCTGGAAATACAGTACACATGGCTCCCAACACAAGGCTCTCTGACTCACCTGCTATGATTCCCGTGGTGATCACTGGGGATATGCAGTGGATATAAAAAAAATCTACACACCTCTGTTACAATGGCAGGTTTTTATCATGTAAAAATCAGAGCAAGAATAATAATTTCAGAACTTTTTCCTCCTTAAATTTCACCCATAATATGTACAATTCCATTGAAAAACAAGCTGAAATAATTTAGTGAAGATGGTCATCAAGAAAGATTTTTTCTGACCACACCCCCTGTAACTGATGGCAGGGGTTGGGTGTGGCAGGAGAGAGAGAAGTGTCGGAGAGTGTGAGTCTCTTAAGGAGAATAAATAGGACTGGGACATTCAGATACATAGGCCCTTATTTATGAAGGAATAGCGACAGGTAGCGACTGGTGAGCGGCTGGTAATGACGGGCCCCGCCACGAGAACGCCGGCTCCCCACCACAATCACACATTTATCAAGCCAATCCTGCTTAGCGACTGAGATAGCGCCATATAGCGACTCATTCATCATTATTCCAGCCTCAGCCCACAGCGCCAGCGTCCGACCTTGAACAGCGACAGGTATGACCTCTCGCTACCTGGCGCGCTCCAATGCATTTCAATGGAACAATCTTTAAATATTTATAATTAATTGTTATTAATGTTTTTTTTTTTTAAATGTGAACATTTCTGTGACCACTTCTGCCATTTTAGATAATTTTTTTAAGGGAAAAAAAGAAAAAAATTGTACAGAATTGATATTACAGGTCTGATATTAATGTATTCATATTACTAAATTATTTAAAATATTTTTTTTTTTTTGGTTTCCAAAAATATGGTGGTTTGGGGGTTAAAAAACTACTTTTAACACATCGCCTCCAGCGCTCTGGGGTTGCATTTCACAGCGCTTGAATTTTTTAAGCGTGATTTATTGATGAATATGGTGGAAGTCGGTCGCTCTGACCAGTCGCTATCATGCACACCCATTTATCGCGGAACCTGTCAAATAGCGACTCGGAACCTTGTATTCAACATTACGCCACACCGACTGAGTCGCTGTCAACAACCGAACAACGGCCAAGCACAGCGACTACTAGCGGGCGCTGTGAAAATACCGCTACAGTCGCTCAACTGTCGCTACATGTCGCTATTATTAAATCAGCCTCCCCATCTCTACAGGCAGCAGTATGTGACATGTGTGACAAGATGTATGTAACAAAAAAGATCCACTTGGAAAGCTGCCAGCTGATTAGTTTGATACAAGATACACTGATTGTGATACAATGTATAGCTGCCACACTATGGCTATTACAATCCACAGCAGAAAAACTACAGTATAAATATATTACAAAAAAAGACTCTATATTTATTGACAACTGCACCACCCCATCGGGGTTAAATAAGGATAAGGATAATACGAAGTTCCTAATGCAGGGATAGGCTGCCTATTCACATACTGTACATTATGTAATCCAATGTGAGAATAGTCTGAAACTCCCATAAAGAATAATGGGTTCCAGAAGCTGGACCTGCGGGGGGGATCACATCTATCCTAAGGCCCTGGGCACAGCAATGGATGCTGTATGAGAGATGGCAGGTGGGACAGGATGTACTGTAAGTGTGATCTGGGATCTGATGGGTAACATCATGGTCACATACTGAGGAGAGGAGAGGGGACAGCTAATGCATTAGCTGCCCCCTGCCATTTGTAGTGAGGGGACACAGATCCCCCCCCCCCCCCCATTCCTTCTTTGGTGGCCTGCAAAGCTACTGTTGGTCTTGCCGTAAAAAGGAGCTTTTCATACCCTAGAGGAGAAGCTTCCAGGCAACTCCCCCTTCATGTGACTAATGACATCACTGGAGGGGAATCTCCCTAAATGTGACCGGGCCCTGGTGCAGACGATAAATAACCTCCCCACCATGCAAACTATGGTGCCTGATAGACTCCCTGCTGGGCCAGTCTGAGCCTTGCTGCATCCAGTCCCTAAGCTATTGGGTATAGCCCTGTACAGAACACCATACCTCCCAAGTGTCCCTGATTTTGAGGGGCTGTCCCTCTTTTTAGTTCCATGTCCCCCATCCCTCAGTGCTCTAATTTGTCCCTCTTTGAGGTGTAACATGCAGATCTGCATCAATAAATTATTCATTTGCCTATTCAGAGTGTTTAGATTATTTTAACTGTTACATACTATCTCTCAATGATGGAGTGTGGCTTAATTTTGCATTTGTCCCTCTTTCCCACCCTGTAAAGGTGGAAGATATGCTAAAATAATGGTCACATCTTTATCATTCAAGTACAAGACCTTAGAGAAACATGAATAGAAATTGTGTCCAACTTTAATGGCCGGATGCAGCAAACACACCAGCGACCTGTCACTGGTGTTATGTATATTTGCTTTACATAGAGGAAGCTGGATTTACAAGATACTTTCCATGCCTGGAATACTTTCACTATACACTGAGTCATATCATGGTGGCTCCGTGTTATTGATTGGCGGCAACAGAGTGTGAAGAACACCTTCATTACCAACCCCGGGGCCCGCAATGC
The DNA here is from genome assembly GCA_027917425.1 of Gastrophryne carolinensis. Taxonomy (NCBI): domain Eukaryota; kingdom Metazoa; phylum Chordata; class Amphibia; order Anura; family Microhylidae; genus Gastrophryne; species Gastrophryne carolinensis. The sequence continues at coordinate 22,931,967 of CM051238.1, forward strand.
TTCCGGTCACATGCTAACATTTTTTCTCAGGCTGCTGGTATTAGAAGAAGACATTTCTAGAGCAGCCTTAGACTATAATGGAAAATAAAGAGGCTTATCTATAAAATGGCGCCATGGGAGTAACAATCAATAGCATCTCATCACACTGATCAGTAATCACTAATCAGCCCAAATAAAGGATGTTGTGATATTCCAATCAGGGAAGTTATTAGGGGAGGGTGAGCAGGGCCACCAACCTGGGCGCCAAGGCTAATGGGGGCACCTTTATCCCAGTCATCCTGTTTTTGGTTAGGCCACTGGAGGGACTGTCCCTCTTTTAAATCCATGTCCCCCTGTTCTTCGTTGTTCTCATTTGTCCCTCTTTGAGGTGTAACATGCAGATCTGCAGCAATAAATGATTTATTTGCCTATTCAAAGTGTTTCTATTGTTGTAACTGTTATCTCCTATCCATCCCTCAATGAGGAGGCGTGGCTTAATTTAACAATTGTCCCTCTTTCCCACCTTGAAAAGTTGGAAGGTATTCCTTAGCATTGGTCTTACCCAGACAGGTGCCGGGGCACCTGCACCTTGGGAGGGGCCCATCTCATCCCTTAACCTGGGAAGCCCCTATGCAGGACACAGGGCCGTGCAGCAACCAGGACTAAGAACTGTCAGCCAGGGGCAGATTGGGCATTTTTTTCTTTCTTTCTCTCTTTCTGTCAGTTTTTCTATTCTTTCTTTCTTCCCATATATGTTTTTTTTTTCTTTCATCTGTTCTATCTGCCAATATTTTTCTTTCTGTCATTCCTCCTTTCTTTTCTTTTGTCTTCCATCTCTTTTTTTCCTGCCATTCATTCTCTCTCTCCTGCTTTGATCCTTTCTTTCTGTCAGTCATTATATCCTTTCGTTCTTTATTTTTCTTTAGGCTAATGGGGGTGTCCTTATCCCAGCCATCCTGTGTTTGGTTAGGGCCACTGTTAGTGGTGCTGGATATCAGGGCAGGCGTCAGCACTGAGCGTACCCAGGCAGGAGCCGGGGCCCCTGCACCTTGGGAGGGCCCTCCTCATTCCTTAAAGTGGACCAACACCCAGGGGGGATCGGCCCGGGAATCTATAAGATTCTATAAGATTCTCGGGCCGATCAGATCCCTCCCCGCGGGGCATCCGAAATCGGGATATCTCGCAGGGGGAAACCCCCCAGGAAGCCCACAATCCTACCTTTTCCACGTTCCAGCGGCGCATGCGCGTCCGCCGCCGCCGCCTCCCGCGCGTCCCTCTAGCAGGGCGCGCTCCCGTGCCGGCCGTTTGTGAATGGCCGGCGCGGGTGCGCTCCCTGTAAGAGGGACGCGTGGTAGGCGGCGGACGCGCTCTGCTTGTCCGGCGCTGCCTCTCGCTTGTTCGCCGGTGGGGATTTGCTGCAGCGGTCACGTGGGAGCTGGGTCAGGTGAGTTTTTGGGGCTTTCTGTGGGGTTTCACACAGCGGGGCTCCTCCGATCAGGGGTGCCCCACCAAAGTGGACCAAAACCCAGGATAGTCAAAATACTGGGTGTTGGTCCACTTTAACCTGGGAAGCCCCTATGCAGGACTCAGGGTCGTGCAGTAACCAGGACTAAGAATAGTCAGCCAGGGGCAGATTGGCCATTAGGATAGCCTTTATTTTTTCTTTTTAGCAATCTGCCAGTGCTTTTATTTTTTATTTCTTCTCATATATGTGTTGTTTCCAATACTTTTCTCTTTTTCCTTCCATTCCTTCTCTCTCTTTCCTGTTTTTTTCTATCATTCTTTTGATTATTTCTTTGTTTCTGTGCATCAATAAATGATACATTTCCCTATTCAAAGTGTTTCTATTGTTGTAACTGTTACACCCTATCTCCCTAACAGTTCCTCAATGAGGGGGTTTGGCTTAATTTTATATTTGTCCCTCTTTCCACCCTAAAAAGTTAAAAGCTATGCCCTAGCACGCCCGATGCTGGGGATGAGTCAATTTTCACTCCCAATTGCCATAAGTAGAGCTGTTTGCCCGAACATTAAAGTGGACCTTCATCCTGAATAAGAGCCTATCTTATATGTTTCCCACACCCTGTACATACACATTGCTCACATTAAAAATCATCCTACTTGCCTCTACTGCATGTTATGAGCCTTTAAACATCCAAGATGGCGGCCCATGGAGCATCAGGCAGCCTGCAAACAGGAAGTGATGCTGTCTTTTTCCTGACCCCAGCTCTGCTGTGTCTGTGCAAAGCACCGCTGTAACCCCACCCCCTGTACTTTATCCCCCTCTCCTCTCCTCAGTATGTGATGCTTCTGAGTCAAGATGGCGGCGCCCGTATCCTAGAGCCCTGAACAGAGTTGCAGCCCATTGGGGGAACGAATAATAAGTGACTAAAAACTTAAAATATATTAATTTTAGATGCTGGGAATAGTTTTTTAAGAGTTTGGGCTTTTCATTAAATCATGCTGAAGGTCCGATTTAATATGCACAGCAAGCTGCTCTGATAGGACGAGAGCTCGCGCATGTGCTATAAGACTGGGGAAAGGTCAGATGTATGGCCGATCTGGGTGGGGGTTCAAAATAGGTCTCACGGCGCTCGCCTCATTCAGATTTCCTTTTGTGGCAAAGGAAATCTGAATGGCATGAACGCCGCTGATTACACACAGTGGGCATCCAGCCAGGGAAGAACAGCACCCAATAAAGTACAATTCTTGGTTATTGTTCCTCTTTAAAGCAGAACAAAATCCAGGATTTTGACTATCCAGGATTTTGTTCCTTGCCCCCTCCCTCCTCCGCATCCTGATTTGGGAATCCCCTAGATCGCTTAGTAAAACTCACCTCCTCCCGGTCCTATAGCGCATGCGTGGGATCTCGTCCAATCAGGGCTATTTGACTTAGTAACATAGTAACATAGTATGTAAGGCTGAATAAAGACTTTAGTCCATCCAGTTCAGCCTGTTTAACTCCTTCCAGTGGTCTAGTAGCCATAGCTGGAAATGTTATTACATGCCAGGAAGGCATCAAGGCCACTTTTGAAAGTTTTTACTGTATCCATCATTACTACCTCCTCTGGCAGCGAGTTCCATAGTCTCACTGCTCTTACAGAGAAGAATCCCCTCCTATGTCGGTGGAGAAAGCACCTTTCCTCTAACCTTAGTGGATGCCCCCGGGTTATGGTTACACTCCGGGGTATAAATAGATTGTGGGACAGATCCTTGTATTGACCCCGAATATATTTATACATAGTTATTAGATCACCCCTCAATCGTCTTTTTTCTAGACTAAATAAACCTAACTTGGACAATCTTTCCGGGTACTCTAGCCCCCGCACTCCTTTTATTAACTTTGTTGCCCTTCTTTGAACGCGCTCCAGTTCTGATATGTCCCTCTTAAGCACAGGTGCCCAGAACTGTACACAGTATTCCATATGGAGTCTGACCAGTGATTTGTACAGGGGTAAAATGATGCTCTGGTCATGAGCACCTATGCCCCTCCTGATGCACCCCATGATCCTATTTGCCTTGGCAGCAGCTGCCTGGCATTGATTACTACAGTTGAGCTTATTGTCAACTAAAACCCCTAGGTCCTTTTCCATTGTTGTTTTACCAAGTGTTTCTTTATTTAGTATGTAATCATGACACAGATTTCTCCTTCCCATGTGCATAACCTTACATTTATCTGTGTTAAACTTCATTTGCCATTTAACTGCCCATGCTTCCAATTTATCTAAATCTGTTTGTAGCTGCCTGTTGTCCTCTTTTGTTTTAATTACTTTACTCAGCTTAGTATCATCTGCAAAGATTGAGACTTTACTGTTTAATCCATACCCAATGTCATTTATATATATATTGAAGGGAATTGGTCCCAGAACTGACCCTTGTGGTACTCCACTAGTAACAGTGACCCAGTCTGAGTGTGTACCATTGATAACCACCCTCTGCTTCCGATCATTAAGCCAATTTCCCACCCATCTGCACACTTTTTCCCCAGTCTTGCATATTTAAACCCCGAATTTTGACTATCCTGGGTTTTGCTCCTTGCCCCCGGGGAACCCTGATCGGGGGTGCCCCGCTGTGTGAAACCCCCCTGGTCGCCGCATGCGCGGCTGCTCGTCCAATCAGCGTGCTCGAATCCGCTGACGTCACGTCGTCTAAGCCTTTGTCTAAGGCCAGCAGCTCCGAGCAGGGCACATGCCCAAGCCTGCCATTTGTGAATGGCCATTTGTGTCAGCACGACACGCCGCATCCCCCACTACCCTCTAACATGGAGCGTGCCCGAACTGGCCATTCATAAAGGCCTGGCTTGGGCACGTGTCCTGCTAAAGGGATAGCAGGGATGCGGCCACGGCTCGCGCATGCCAGGAAAGCATGTAAGTGTAAGGGTTTCACACAGCGGGGCATCCCGATTTTGGATGCCCCGGGGGGGAGGGAATCGATTGTCTGGGAATCTTATAGATTCCCGGGCTGATCGCCGTGGGTTTTGGTCCACTTTAATGTTTGGTAAACAGCCTTTGTTTCTGGCAGTTGGGAGCGAGAAGAGCCACATCCCCAGCGTTGTGCACGCTTCTGTCTCATCCTATCTGAATGGCTGGGGGAAGGAGCGCGCTCACAGCCCAGAGCTGCTGGGGATGCTGCTGCCGATGTTAAAGTGGACCAACACCCTGAGGTGATCGGCCCGGGAATCTATAAGATTCCCGGGCCGATCACCTCACACACCGCGGGACATCCAAGATCGGGATGTCCCGCGGGGTGTAAACCCCCCAAAACCCCCGAAAAACCTTACCTCTCCAGCCGCTGCTTCCGCCGCCGCCGCCTCACTCGCGCTCCTCTAGACATGCGCGCGCCCGCGCCGGCCGTCTCTGAATGGCCGGCGCGGGCGCGCACACGTCAAGAGTGACGCGCGGGAGGCGCCGACGGGCAAGCTGCTTGTCCGTCGCTGTCAATCAGCTTGTCCGTGGCGGGGAGAGGTGAGTTTTCGGGGCTTTCTGGGGGGTTTCACACAGCGGGGCACCCCCGAACGGGGTGCCCCGGGGAAGTGGACCAATACCCAGGATAGTCAAAATCCTGGGTATTGGTCCACTTTAACATCAATGAAGGAGCCAGGAAGCAGAGGAAGCAGATCAGTTTTGCAGTGCCTCAGGGGGTTTGACAAAGCGGGGCATCCCAATATGGTATTCCCCAGCAGCCAGCCCTGCAATCTAAAAGATCACGCTGGGTTTTCTTCCACTTTTAGAAAGTTTCCTAATACAAACCAGATACCTCACCATGATCCTATGTTGCACCGGTAGGAGACCCTCCAGTTAATTTGCAGTAACTCCTGGCAAGATGTCAGCCAGGTTTCTTTTTAAAGGCCGCTGTGCTCACCTGGATTTTGCAATGTGAACTGTCTCTCCCACGCAGTCAGCGTCCGCATCAGGCGCCAACTAATCAGAAAAACCTCCTGGTCCAGAATTTACAAAGTGGTCAAATCCCGGGGACAGCCAAAGTTCCTTTCCGCACATTCCTGACATATTAGCACCGGGGACTCGGAAGGCTCCAGCTCGAGACGAGGCCGAGGTGCATTTTTGGAGTGAGTTTGAATTTTGATTTGTCCTAATTAGCTTCCCCTGAAAGACATCTTTTAATTAGAATTCTATTCATGCGTGCCATTTAAAGTGGACCAAAACCCTGCTGGATCCTTTCCCTTCCTGTGGGGCATCCAAAATTGGGATGGCCCGCTGTGTGAAACCCCCCAGGACGCCCGCTACTCTTAGCTGAATCGCGGTCCAACTGCACATACGCGGTCTGCCAGCGCCCTCGGAGCCGCTGAGTTAAGACGCTGCTAAGACGTGCATAGCTCAACGGCTCCGAGCGTGCTGATTGGAGGAGCAGCAGTGCATGCGCTGTAGGACCACGGTGAGGCGAGTTGAATTGGGCGATCTGGGGGGTTTCACATAGCAGGGTTGCCCCGGGGAAGTGGACCAAAACCCAGGATAGTCATCAAATCCTGAGTTTTGGTCCACTTTAACACAAACCTACACCCTTGTTTAAGCCAGTCCTCTATCACTTTAAAGCGGACCAAAACCTGCCTGATTCCCTCTCCCCGGGACATCCTGTTTTGGGATGCCCCGCTGTGTGAAAGTCCCCATTAAACCTGACCTGATCTCAGATCCAATGGTACATGCATGGGCTGCAGCCGCACTATGCTATACCTTTAGAAAGGCGCGCACCAGGCATTAGAGTCCTAGCACTGGAGAAAGTTTTTATGGGGGACCTGGGGAGTTTCACACATCTCAGTTCAACAATGCCCATATCCGCCATTGCCCATGACATGCTCCTGCAATGCTACAGCCTCAGTTGATATTGGTCATTAGCTGACTGAGAATTGTCCTAGAGGGGCTTAGCAGCCTGTGGGCTGGTCAATGGCTGGATCCAGGGACATAGCTAGGGGGGAACAGGGGAAGCACTTGCCCCGGGTGCAGCAGGTCAGGGGGCGGCAAAGGGGAGCCTGAGAACAGGAGGGGGGTGCCATTTTGAATATTTGCCCTGGGTGCCAGAAAGCCTAGCTACTCCTCTGGCTGAATCAGTACAATCCTGGGTTACTTTTTACAATGTTACAATCCCCCTCTTGTCCCTTTTAACCCCCCCTCCACCCCCTGATTTTATCTACCATACCAGTTAAAAGTTTAAAGAAAATTGGAAATTAGGCAAAATACTTCCCACCCTGCTGCTGACCAATAGACACCAGGTGTACTTCAATGGCCTCTGGTGGTCACTTGGGACTAGGGGTGCACCTGTAATGACAGACAGTGCCATCTAGAGGGGACAACAATCACTGGCGCGTTTTGTTACCTGCCCCGGGGGCACTGCAATATGTGAAACCCCCCAGATTGCCAATAAAAACTCAGCTTTTTCCGAGCCTATGGCACATGTGGGGGCACTCATTCAATTAGAGCCACTTGTCGTGCATACTGTATAGTATAAATACTCGTCAAATGGCTATGTGGACGGCAGTCGGGAATGAGAGTGGCCACATCCTCAAATGTGAGTGTTTTTCCTTTTGGTACATGTGCAACGGGTGGGGGGTATCAGCATGTACCCTTCGAAACTGGTATAGGGTACCTTTGAACCTATTTCCCATTCACAAGAAGTGAACAAATATTACCTATATTTACCTCTACTGTCTTGTCCAGTGTCAGGCACCATCTTCATGAATTCGATAGGCTCCTGGGGTTCCCCAGTTGGCTCCTGTTCCCCCATTGCCATCAATTCCATAGACTCCTGGGGTTCCCCAGTTGTCTCCTGTTCCCCCATTGCCATCAATTCGATAGACTCCTGGGGTCCCCAGTTGGTTCCTGTTCCGTCATCTTCATCAATTCTATTGGCTCCTGGGGTCCCCGGTTGGCTCCTTTTCTGCCATCTTCATCAATTCAATAGGCTCCTGGGTGTCCCCAGTTGGCTCCTGTTCCTCCAACGCCATCAATTCCATAGGCTCCTGGGGTTCCCCAGTTGGCTTCTGTTCCGCCACCTTTATAAATTCTATTGGCCCTGGGGGTCCCCACTTGGCTCCGTTTCTGCCATATTCATCAATTCTATCGGCTTCTGGGGGTCCCCAGTTGGCTCCTGTTCCGCTATCTTCATCAATTTTATCGGCTCCTGGGGATCCCCATTTGGCTACTGTTCTGCCATCTTCGTCAATTCTATTGACTCCAGGATCTCAGATGTTCCTCTTTAACCTTAAAGTGGACCAAAACCCAGGATTTTGACTATCCTGGGTTTTGGTCCTTTCCCCCGGGGCACCCCGCTGCGTGAAACCCCCCAGATTGCCGAAGTCTCACCTCTTCCCGGTCCTACGGCGCATGCATGGCCTCTTGTCCAATCAGCGCGCTTGGAGCCGCTGTCTAAGCCTTCATCTATGGCCAGCAGCTCCGAGCGCACTGATGGTCACATCCCTTGCTTCCCTCTAACAGGAAGCGTGCCCGCTCCAGCCATTTACAAATGCCTGGTGTGGGCACGCGCCCTGCTAGAGGGATAGCGGGGATGCGGCCACGGCCCGTGCATGTGCAGTTGGACCGGGAAGCAAGGTAAGTGTATGGGGCGACCTGGGGGGTTTCACACAGCCGGGCATCCCGATTTTGGATGCCCTGGGGAGGGAATTGATCGTCCCGGGAATATTATGGGCCAATTGTGGTGGGTTTTGGTCCACTTTAACCTATCCTATCTCTAAAAAATGTAAAAAAAACAAGTTTGGGGCCCACCTACCTCCCACCCCGTCCATTACTATCCAAACCAAAGGAAACAAAGGCCTCCTACACATGGTGCTGTCTCTTGGAAAACGGGAAACGGGTTCTTGTCCAAAAAGGAACTTCTAATCTGTACAAACATCAGATAGGATGTCCAGTTACAGAGCGCTTGGCTGTCTGGAAATATTGGAAGTGGCGAGGCCTAACAGATCTGCAGATACTCAGGCCCGGTTGAATAAAGGAAAAGGGCAGCTTGTGAAAAGTCGTCTTTAACCAAATCTTTGATGGCTTCAATCAATAATGGCGTCTTTGTTAGCGAGGGTGAAAAAAAGAATTCCAATCCCGATTCGCCGTTTATAAAGGTAAACCGCCGGTGATTAGCTTCGTATGTGCTGGACGGGTAAATCGGATGGGGGCCCTGGTTGGAACAGAAACGTTTGTGGGTTTTTATTGTCTGTGGAGTGACGCACTGCCCCGTTAGGAAAATGTGCTTGGTTCAGCGCAAAATGAATGCCTCGCCACTTACGAGCCCGGGATCTCCGCGTAGAAAGTAACCGCGGTTGCTTTTGCTGGTTCGCAGGCCGTGGCGTGCAATAACTTTGAGGTGTTTAGGTGTAAATGCCACACGTTGCTTTATAAACGGCCGCCGCCGAATGCTTGCAGCTATAGGTTGGACGCGCTGCTGGAAATGTGTTTAGAGGGGAAATATGCGCATTGTCTAAATAGATAACATTGTTGCTGGCGCCTGCGCATTTTTATGTCACTGACTACAGTTAAAGACAATTTAAAGGTAAAACAAAAGACCGGTAAGGCGAGTAGGATCAGCGTGGCCAGACGGCTGATATCCCGAGGTGCTGCTTGGTTTATACCAGACTAAGGCCTCGATTCAATAAAGGTAGAAAAAAATTCTCATGGTAGTAAAAGATTAAATTCATGAGAAAAAAGCCTGAGAATGTCACTGTTGCGGAATCACCAGCTAAGAAGTCAATGGTACTTTTTTTACTCCTAAGAAAAGTAGAGAACTGTTTACTCCTTTCTACACTGTAGTAAAAGCTGCCATTGACTTTCATTGTCTTTTTATCTAGTGATCCACTAACAGTGACATTCTCAGGCTTTTTTCTCATGAATTTAATTTTTTACTACCATGAGAATTTTTTTCTACTTTTATTGATTCGAGGCCTAAAAGTCAAAATGGTCCCGATAGCTGTCTTCTTCCTTGTTGACCTCCGAGTGCTCCCGCCTTCAAGGCTTCTCCTGTGCCTCCCCACTTCTCTGGAATGCACTCCCCCGCTCAATCCGTCCACTCCAAGCCTTTAAAAGTGCCCTCAAAACTAATTTCTTCAGACGAGCATATAACCTGGCTTAAGCAACTCCTATAACCAGGGCCAGCTCCAGGTTAATGTGGGCCCTTGGGCAGCATGGTCTCAATGGGCCCCTTTATGTTGATGCGTCGTGTCTCATCACTGAAGGATGTCCCAAATCTGGATGCCCCCTAAGGATCATGCTATTTGGACCAAAACTCTAGGTTTGGTCTACTTTGAAGGGCACCCAACCCCTTTAAACCTGGCCTTGGAGTCTAAACAAATCTATATTGTCCTGATTTTGGATGCCCCTGTGTGTGACGCCCCAGCCCCCCCCCCCCCCCCACCCCCCGTCGTTCATTACTTTCCTCGAACTGGCGAATGCACTGTGGGATTGTGCAGGCAGCAGCGGATCGATTCCCCCCTACACCCCCGGGGCATCCAAAATCAGGTTGCCCGGCTGTGTGAAACCCCCCAGGTCCCCAGGTCGCCCCATACACTTACCTTGTTTCCTGGTTTCCAACGGTACATGTGTGAGCAGCGGCCGCATCCCTGCTATCCCTCTAGCAGGGCGCATGCCCGCACCAGGCATTTGTGAATGTCCGGCGTGGGCACGCACCCTGTTAGAGGGGGGCGAGGGATGCGGCCAACAGCGCCCTCCGTAGGACCAGGGAGAGGTGAGTTGCCTTAGGCGATCTGGGGGGTTTCGACGTGCTAGGAACAGCTGGTGGCGTTCCATGTGATTTGACCCGGATCTTGAATCTGGGATGGGATGAATAGGATTAAATCTAGCTCCGGCCCGAATCTGAGGCCCATCATTAGTTAGGACCCTGTGTGAAGGATCCTCTTTAGGCTGAGCAAGCCTGACAGACTCTATTCCCACCATCACTGGCAATGTGTTACTTACCTCCTGGTGCACCTCCCAACTTTTCAGCGTGGGAAGGAGAGACAATTGTTAAATTAGGCCACAAACCCTCATTGAGGGATAGATAGGAGATAGAGTGTAACAGTTACAACAATAGAAACACTTTGAATAGGCAAATGAATCATTTATTGATGCAGATCTACATGTTACACCTCAAAGGAGGGCAAAGGAGACTAACGAGGGACAGTCCCTCCAAACCAGGGACACTTGGGAGGTATACTCCCGATGCTCATCCAGTGGGACATGACATCCAGTAAATTCGCCAAACAGCAGGTGCATATCATTGGACAAGTGCCATGAGTTGTAAAAAGTGCCATTGTTGCCAACCGAAGACAGAAGAAGGTGGTTGTCCCAGTGTAGGACAGATGCCTGGCCACAGGGTTCAAGGTAAAGACAAGAATGGATCAAGGCAAAACAAAACGCAACAAATTTATCAGTGAGCAGCTGGTCTGCGATACATGAAACTGAGCCGCTATCAGTATGAACACAGGAGAATGTCAAGACGATGTGATGAACGGTTGAAAAGAATGTCCAGGGAAATAGAGAAAGATACGTTGAGTCAAAAGAAAGAAGAGCGCCCTATTCCCAATGGTGGGAGAGGAGCGCGCAGCATCAGCAGTGCATGTGCATACCTACCACCTTTTTAGGGTGGGAATGAGGGACATTTGTTAAACTAGACCACGCCCCCTTATTGAGGGATTGAAAGGAGATAGGTTGTAACAGTTAAAACAATATAAACACTATAAATAGGCAAATTAATTATTTATTGATGCAGATCTGCATGTTACACCTTAAAGAGGGACGAATGAGAACAAGGGACAGGGGGACATGGACTCAAAAGAAGGACAGTCCCTCCAAATCAGGGACACTTGGGAGGTATGTGTGTGGCGCAGGTGGAGATGACTGGCAAAGATGACTCACTGGCACTATTTACATGTTTCCAAAGAAATGCTATTAGTATTTTCTCAAAAATGCGGCTGTCAAGAGCGAACTTGCTTTCATTGTGTAAGAAGAGAGGCCTGCCCGCTCCCACCTCTGCTTTAGTGAATGAGACTCAACCCGAGTGATCATCTAAAAAAGATCAGCCTGGAGTGCAAGCCATTCCCAGGAGGCGTTTGAAGTGCAGAGACTTTGTTGGCAGAGGTGTTTGATTCATCTCTAATCTTCCACCATGGACCGGATTAAGTGTGGTGGAGGCCCCTGGGCACAAAATCTGGGTTTTTTTCCTTTAAAATAATAGTCCAGTGAAGTAACTGATTGGTGGTTGTCTGGCACCCGCCTACTTACTGGAACGTCAGATCGAGTCCCTTGTGCCCCCCTTGTGCGGGTGCGTGCTGCTCGGGAACTCCTTCTTTGCCATTCTGGGTGGGGGGTAGTGTAGTCGCCCGGCTGGTTCCCTGCATTGAGCTGCCAGCGGCTGTGCTTGGTGGCTTATGTGCAGTGACAGCTCTGCACCCATCACTGTAGCGTTGCTGGCGGCGGCTTTGCTGCTCTAGACTCTCCGTCCTGCCCTGTGGTGGCTTTGGCTGCAGGTTTGCAAAAACAAAAAAGGCTTGTCCAGGCACAGGTGGCCCCACTGCTGCCAGTAGCTTTGTTGCTGGCCGTCAGACCAAAGACTCAAATCCTCCTAGACCAGACCATAACCCAACAGTTGGCCGAAATTAACAAATGTCCCTCTTTCCCACCCTGAAAGGTTGGTAGATATCTGTGTCGCTCCTAGGCTATGCAGTGCCATTGGAGGGGGAGCTGTCTCCCACAGTTCGTGCTGTGGCCTCTGGCCCCTTGCTGGAGACCTGCACTGCATCTGGTGTTACGGAGCGAAGGTCCACTCACCTTGCACGCACTCCCACGCCGCTGATTGTCCTCCTGCATCGTCCTCCCGCAGCCGTGATTATGGCGTCACAAACAGCCACAAACATTGGTGCGGGAATGCTGGTAAGGAGAGTGGACAGGGCCAGGTCACCAAAACTCACATTTTCCGGCAGCTTCCTCGGCGGTGTAATCAATAGGAAGCATCCTTAGGCCCAGCCATTCAGATCTGGGGATCTGTCTGGGGATGCGCCCGTCTTTGCTCTCAATTGCAGAGTGCATTGCTGTCATTGGCTGGGCATTTATTATATGATATGCATGATAAACGGTCTGATTGAAAGAGATCCCTATTGTGCGCGGTAGGACCGGGGAATGGTGAGTTTTTACTGGGCGATCTGGGGGGTTCCCCAAGTTTAAACTTTAAACTTTTCACTTTAAACTTTTCAGTGGGTTTTTATTCCTTGCCCCTGATTTGGGATCCCCCGATGTGTGAAAACCCCCAGATCACCCCGAACAAATGTATCTTTGGCAATCAGGAGTGAGAGTAGGCCCAGACGTGGGGCCCATCTCTCAGCCTATATGAACGGTTGGCGTCAAGAGCGCTCCCGAGGCAAGAGATGCCGGAGATACCGCCACCAATGTTTACATCGGTGAGCTGCCGGAAAGGTGAGTTTGGGGGCAACCAAGGGGATTTCACACAGTGGGGCATCCCGATTTGTGAAGGCCAGCCTGTGGAATCTTTTAGGTTCCTGATCTGGCCATGTTGGGTTTTGTTGTTTAAAGTGGACCAAAACCCACGGCTCAATGGCCCTGGAATCTATAAGATTCCAAGGCCGCCAGATTCCCTCCCCCCAGGGCATCCAGAATCGGGATGCCCCGCTGTGTGAAACTCCCCCAGGTCGCCTGGAAACTCATCATCTTTCCTGGTTCAACGGCGCATGTGCGAGCAGCGGCCACATCCCCACTATCCCTTTAGCAGGGTGCGTATCCAAGCCAGGCATTTGTGAATGGCTCCCTGTTAGAGGGTAGCGGGGGATGCGGTCGCCAGCACGCTCGGATCTGTTTGCCTTAGACAAGCTCTTAGACGAGGAGCGGGAGTGGATCCGAATGTGTTAAATGGACAAGAGGCTGGACATTCGCCGTAGGACCTGGGAAGGGTGAGTCAAATCAGGTGACCTGGGGGGTTTCACACAGTAGGGCATCTTCGATTGGGATGCCCGGGGGCAAGAACCAAAACACAGGATAGTCAAATCCCTGGGTTTTGGTCCACTTTAAGCAATTCTCTTAAGGGCACATGCCACAAAGCTCAATACTGACTGTGCTCCTTACCCCTTGTCTCCACCCCTCATCCTTTAGACTGTAAGCTCGCAGGGCCGGGCTCTCTCTCCTATTGTATCTTGTATTCAGAATATTCATTGTAAACTCTGTAACACAGCATCTGTAATAGTCTATGTACTGTATGTTTCTACCCTGTCTGTAATAACTACTTTGTACAGCGCTACGGAAGATGATGGCACTTTATACATAAATAATAATAATTCTGTTGCATGGACGCGCTTATTCCCCTTTAATGGGGGTCTTTCTGGTCTCTTTCTATGGTGACTTGCGTCTTTAAGCAAGAGCAACATGGCCGCCAGGCCTTTCATTTATTTTCACTAGAGGTCACCAGAGGCTGACCCTGCATTTCCTACGCCTGGTTTCCTTTAAGCAAAGCCCCGCCCCTTTCATTTGACATATTGACCAGCAATTACAATGGCATCCAAATATAAGCCGCCGCCCCCGGCTCTCCTCTCTTTCTTATCTCTGTCATTAAAGTGGACCAAAACCCACAGTCCGATGGCCCTGGAATATATAAGATTCCAGTGCCGCTTGATTCCCTTCTCCTGGGGAATCCACAATTGGGATGCCCCGCTGTGTGAAACCCCTCAGGTCGCCTGGAAACTCACCTTCCTCCCTGGTCCAACGGCGCATGCACGAGCATCGGCTGCATCCCCGCTATCCCTTTAGCAGGACGCATGCCCGTGCCAGGCATGCCGCTCCCTGTTAGAGGGTAGCAGGGGATGCAGCCTCCAGCGCACTTGGATCCACTCGCTTAGACGAGCTCTAGGACGAAGGGACGGGGCGGATCCGAGTGTGCTTATTGGACGAGAGAGCTGCGCATGCGCTGTAGGAGCGGGGAAGTGTAAGTGAGATCGGGCAACCAAGCCTGGGGGGCAAAGACCAAAACCCAACATATTCTGGCAGAGTGGCCCCAAACTATTTCATGCCTCTGAATTGGCAACACATAAAAAAAAATCCAGTCACACTGGAGGAGAACTGCTTAATCAGGGCCTGCCACTGCCTTTTCCCTGGGGCATCCCGAATCAGGATGCCCCACTGGGTACCCGTAAAACTCACTTTTCCCTGTTCCAACGGTGCATGTGCGAATTCTCGTCCTTTCAGCAAATGACTCTGATTGTTTACAATAGGAAGCGCGTGTTGCTGCATCCCCTGTATTCCCCGTGGTGTGTGTGCTCCCGCCCCTACCAAGAAACAACCGGACTGCCCGGGTACTCACCTCTTCCACAATTCTGTGGAGCAGCTTGCAAGGCCAGCGCTGGCCGCACTAATAGGCTGCTGGCGGTCACGTGGGAAGCGCAAGCCAGAAAAGGTCTTTCTTTCAGGCGATGCACAGAGAGGCAGCCCAGACTTTTGGTCCGCTTTAAGAGATAAAATAGAGCATTATGGGTAGGAATGACCAATGGATCATCATAGCATGGTAAATCTGGAATGTCTGAGGTCTGTTTAGCACTTTGATGCCTGTTGGCCCATTTTGGTTAAAGGAGCAGTATCGCGAAATTTGCATTACAAAAGATAAATAATTAAATAGCCACACAATAGCTTCTAACATGTGTATAAATAATCTGGCGATAGAAAAAGGAAGAAATATCTGCCTTGCTTATAAATTGTATAATGACAATGGCTCAGTCCATTTGCTGAATAGGGGGATCTGCTGGGTTGTATTTAGTGAGCTGCTTCATTTAGCCCACTGTCTCCTAGCAACACTTTACCTCAGAGGCTGACACTATAATCAGTGGTAACGGCTGTGTGTGTGTGAGGTGCTGCTTTTGTTATGAGACCAGGTGACTCAAATGTGTAAAATCTATACAAAATAAACTAAACTGACTGAAAATGACTGAAATTCTTCTTTGAATAACTGTGCAGGAAAATCTAAAGGTATTAAAGTGGAACAAAACCCGGAGTTGCCGACCCTGAAGTCTATAAGATCCGGCCATTGACCTTGCCCCTTGGGCATTCTAAATCAGGATGCCCACTGTGTGAAACAACCCCTGGATAACCACAGATCCCCCCATTTTTCTGGCGCACTCACGCAGATAGTCATTTAGACAGGCCGGGCGGCCAGGAAGGTTACTGCTCAGGCTCCCCATCTGTGTGCAAACAGCGCTGATTGGATGAGAGCTCGCGCATGCGCTGTGGGACAGGGAAAGGTACGTTTTCACAGGCAAACTTGGGGATTTCACATATCAGGGCATCCCAAGTCGGGATGCCCCTAGGGGCACAAAACAAAACTCCAGATAGTGAAAATCCTGGGTTGGGCTTTGCTCAAAACACACAAAGCTGAAAGAAAGATCATATAGAAAAATAAGAATATGAAAGAGAAAAGCTAAATGTCTTCTAGAGCTTTTCTCTCTGTTTTAGATATATAAGTTCTGGCCAGGCAATGTTGCAATGTTGTTATCTTATGCTGGACGGCTGCCAGCACTGAACAGCTGATACTTTGATACATTGTTTCACCCCTCTCCTCAGCGTGAAACAGGCCAGAGTGTCGGGCCCCGACACTCAGCAGACATAACCATGAGCTATTAGTCTCCAGCTGCTCAACACAGACATCATTTTTTTCTAAATTTGTAATTCTTACTCCAACACCTACCTACATTCAAAGTACCATTTAAATATAATTCACCAAGAAAAATTCGCGATACTGCTCCTTTAATTGAGGGGTGAAATGAGGCATTATGGGGGTGATTTACTAATGGAGTCTTATTATCCCTGTGATGAATATATAATATAACATGGACGGCTTGCAGGATAATAACTAGCCTATCATCTAAGTTTGGGATGTTTGAAGTCTGTTTTAATACTTTGAAGCCCGTTCTTGGCATATTAGTTAAAACAGACCAAAACCCACATTTTTAAAATGCCCCAAAACCCACCCTGGAGTCTATGAGACCAGGGCAGGCATACTCGCTCCCCCTGGGGCATCTAGATTCAAGATGCCTCGCTGTATCAAACCCCCAGGTTGCCCGAGAACTCACCTTTTTTCCCGGTCCAATGGCACATGTGCGAGCAGCGGCCGCATTCCCCATATACCTTTAGCAGGGCGCGTGCCCACGCCAGGCATTTGTGAATGGCCAGCTTGGGCACGCTCTCTGTTAAAGGTTAGCGGGGGATGCCCCCGCCAGTAGGCTCGGGGCGGGAAGGGAATCTGAGATTTCTAACTGGATGAGAGGCTGCACATGCGCTGTAGGACCGGGGAAGGGTGAGTGAGATTGGGCGATCTGGGGGGTTTCACAAAGTGGGGCATCCCTGACCTGGGTGCCCGGGGGGGCAAAGACCAAAACCCAGGATAGTCAAAATCCTGGGTTCTGGTCCACTTTAACTAGCATCCCCTTAATGAAGAGCACCTTTTGCCTATTTTCACTGCTCCTGCTTCACTCTAATCCCAGATAATGGCGCCTATTTTAGCTGTAAAGCTCCGCCTCCTCCATTCATTACCATTGTGTATGGCAATGATGTCATTGCCACAGCTATGCAATGACTGATCACCTCCCATCTTACAGAGAGGGACAGGCAAAATAAAGTGTTCCAGGACAATTCGAAAAGCGGAAATATTCATTCATAGCTCTACAGGCTAAGAAGAGAATATCAGCAGGGACTTTGGCCAAATGTATTTCACAAGTTCAGTGGGTTTTGGTCCGCTTTAACAAAGTGGTAAAATGGGTCATTATGGGTTTGATTCACTAATGGAGCACTCTCATGATCCCTGTGATGGATACATTAACATCAACAACAACATATAACACGCATGACTTCTATGATAATAACCAACTTATCACTTATTTTGGAACACAACTGGGATGCACTAAGTCTGTCTCAGCACTTTAAAGGCTGGTTTCTGCATTTTGGTTAAGGGATAGAAGAGAGTGCAGGATAATAACCGACTTATGATCTAGTTTTGGTAAATCTGGGATGTCCAAATCTGTTTTAGCACTTCGAAGCCGGTCCTCTGCATTTAAGTTCATTAAAAGATTAAATTAGGCATAACGGGAATGATCTATTAATGGAGCTCCGGTGATGAACACATAATATAACATGCCGGCCTTGCAGGAAATGGACTAACTTATCATTTACATTTTGGAAATATAAAATGTCCGAAGTCCGTTTTAGCACTTTGAATCCTGTTCTCTGCATTTAGGTTCATGAAGAGGTGACATGGGGCATTATAACATTGATTTACTAATGGAGCACTTTCATAATCCTGGTGATAAATACAAAATATAACAAGGATTAATTATATGATAATATATATAAATATATATATATATACCCACTTATCAACAAAGCTTGATAAATCTTGGCAGTCTGAAGCCTGTTCTCTGCATTTTAGTTCATGAAGAGGTGAAATGGGCATTATGTGGTTAATTTACCGTATATACTCGAGTATAAGCCGAGTTTTTCAGCCCACTTTTTGGGCTGAAAAAAAGCCGCCTCGGCTTATACTCGAGTCAGTGAAATGGAGGAGAAAAGGTAGGAGGAGCTAAGGTGTGCGCGCGCGGCCGCGCACCCACGCCTGCCCCCCCGCGCAGCCCCGGTCGCCGTCGGCAGTGAAGATGCTGGAGCAGTGGTCCTCTTGTGTCCCCTCATCAGGTAGGTGTGTGTGTGCTGGTGTCTTCTGAATTAATAGTTCCCGGTGCCTGCGGGCGCAAAGAGACTTCCTGGCGTGCGGGGGGAGGGATGAAAAAACTTACAGCTGGCGTGCAGGAGTGAAGGCAGCCGACATCGCTGCTGTCAATCTGCGAGCAGGGGGCGGGGCAGTCGTCCACTAAGAGCAAGTCTGCTCTTAGCATTACCCGGGTGGTGAGCAGCGTTCCCTGGAAGCTGCTTGGCTGCGCGTCTGCGCTTTTTGTCCCCAACCTTCACTCAGCAAAGAGGTTGGAACGCCCAGGGACGCAACGAATGGGAGACAGGAAAGGGGAGAAGGATGCACACCAATGCTGGCTGTGTGCTCCTCTGTCCCTACAGGCGAGGGCGGGATTTTTATGTTAAAATGGCAGCAGGTAAAGCTTCTTTAGTGATAGCGCTGCCACAGCTCTGTGTACTGTTATTGCATACCTCCCAAGTTTTCCTGATTTGGAGGGACTGTCCCTCTTTTGAGTCCATGTTCCCCTGTTTACCGGTAGCTGCTGCATTTCCCACCCTCGGCTTATACTCGAGTCAATAACTTTTCCAGTTTTTTGTGGTAAAATTAGGTGCCTCGGCTTATATTCGGGTCGACCTATACTCAAGTATATACGGTACTAACTGAGCACTCTCATGATCCCTGAGATGAGCACAAAATATAAAAAGCCTTACAGCATAATAACCAACATATTATCTAAGTTTGGTAAATCCAGGATTCACAAAGTTTGTTTTAGCACTTTGAAGCCTGTTCTTTGCACTAAGGGTTAATTAGGAGATTGAATGAGCATTATGGGGTTGATTTACTAATGGAGCACTCTCATGATCCCTGTGATGAACACATAACATAAAAACATACCTTACAGCATAATAACCAACTTATTACCTAAGTTTGGTAAATATGGTATTCACAAAGTTTGTTTTAGCACTTAGAAGCCTGTTCTTTGTATTAAGAGTTAATTAAGAGATTGAATGAGCATTATGGGGTTGATTTACTAATGGAGCACTCTCAGGACCCCTGTAATGAGCATATCATATAACATGCATGACTGTTAGGATAATAACCAACTTATAGTCTAGGTTTGGTAAATCTGGAATGTTTGAAGTCTGTTTTAGCACTTAGAAGCCTGTTGTAGTTAATTAACAGACAAAACAGAGTGTTATGGGGGTGATTAACTAATTTACTATTGGAGCACTCTCATTACCAAAGAAATAAACGCATAATATACCGCGCATGACTCGTAGATTAATACCCAACTTATCATCTAAGCGTGGTAAGTCTTGGCTGTCCGAAAGCTAGTTTTAGAGCCTGTTCTTGCCATTTAAGTTAATAAAGGGATTGAATGGGGCATTATGGGACTGATTTACTAATTTAGCACTCATATTACCCCTGGTTCATATAATCTGTGCATACAGTATGTCTATATATAAGATATTTCCCAAGAAATGTTTTATTTCTGGATCACAGACTGACCATCATGTAACAGAATTGACTGTATTAGTAAAAAAAAAAAAAAAAAAAGAGCTATTCCTGTGGTAAAGACAAAAGATCAGGGGTGGCCCCAACACTTCCTTTTTTATTTGCCGGCAATTGAACGCACCACTCTGGTAAAGTACAATTAATCAGTTTTATTAAGCAACAGGTATAGACTCACAAGTCTGAAAGGAGCCACAGCACTCAACCCTGTTAGCCTGCAGACAAACCTATAATCTGTCTCTAAATCTGGTTAAAAACAGAGGTCTCGGTCACACACATCTGCAGAAGTAGCTGAAGCTGCACCACTAAATGCCACGGTGCCTCTGTGTAGGTGCAGCCCTAACTCTAATCTCTGAGAGCCCCATTTGGGACATACGATGCTATAGATAAATTGGGAGCAGGCTTACCTGAGGTTGCCCTATAACCTCGAGTTTATAGGGCAACCTCAGGTAAGCCTGCTCCCTACACAGAGGCACCTTGGCGCTTGGTGGTGCAGCTTCAGCTTCCTTCTGTTTTTAACCAGATTTAGAGACAGATTAGACAGATAGATAGATACAGATAGGTGTGTTTGCAAGCTGACAGGGTTGAGTGCTGTGGCTCCTTTAAAGTGGACCAACACCCAGGATTTTGACTATCCTGGGTTTTGGTCCACTTCAGGGGGGCACCCCGATTAGGGGTGTCCCGCTGTGTAAAACCCCCCAAAACCCCGAAAAACTCACCTCACCATGCTCCCACGTAGCCACGGACAAGCGGCGGACAAGACAGTGCTCCCGCCGCCGCATCCCGCACGTCGCTCTGACAGGGCACGCGCTCGCGCCGGCCATTCACAAACGGCCGGCGCGGGTGCGCGCACGTCTAGAGGGTGAGTTTTTTGGGGGTTTTGGGGGGGGGTCCCTCACCGCGGGACATCCCGATCTCGGATGTCCCGCGGTGAGGGAGGTGATCGGCCCGGGAATCTTATAGATTCCCGGTCCGATCAGGGGTGGGTGACAGTCCACTTTAAGACTTGTGTATCCTAATTGCCCTGCTCATGTGCAGCTCCCAGGTTAGTTATAAATTGGTCTGAGCAGCTGCCATCCCTCCTTTGTTTCCATAGACTCACAAGACCATTTTAAAATCACTTAAAAAACATATAGGAATATTGGAGTAAGCAAGCCATGTAGACCCTAATCATCAATCTAATTTAATAATTAATTAATATCACAATAGCCCCTATTATGTCCCCAAGGTCCTATAAATACCAATCTCTGTAAAGAATCATCCTATTAACCCCCACCCCACTACCACCCCCACCAATCATATCAAAGTGCAATGCAATCAAAAAGTGCAATGTGCAAAAATATAATAGCTCATAAATGCAAAAACTACAATGTATATTATGTCCCAAAGTCCATTAATAAACATTTAGTGCAAAGTATAACATTTCATAACATGTAAAGCGCACACTCTAATCAAAGCCAAATAGGGAAACACAGAAGTAAAGTGCAAAGAATTATCAAGCTACATCACCCATATTATGGTCCAAGGCCTCGCTTCCTCTAGTCCACGTGTTCCGTGATGGTGGGACCCGTCACTTCCTCAAGGAAAAGCATGCAATATGGCTCCTATGACTGTCTGTAGGACAATTAGCAACTAAAAACCTATGTTTGGAAAATGTAGACTGTGAATCACTTTTAACATATGACATCTCAGGAAAACAAGGCATTATTCACTGGACGGATAGTCATACGGTACATTCATCGTTATCACACTCAACAACAACGAGTCACTATTTGTTAGTGAGTGTTACTCACTATTATAAAGACATCATAGGATTCTAAAACAATAGCTATGCTTCTGTAATGGATCTTACCTAAACAAAACTATGTCCCTTTTCTATGCTGATTTACTATCCCATAGTGTGCAGGATACAAATACTGTACTGCCAATAATATTACCCAAGTGCTGATAGTAATACAAGGATTAGCATACAATATGGCTCCCATGATTGTCTGTAGGGTAGTTAGCAAATAAACATCTACGTTTGGGAAATTTCGACTGTGTATCAGAAAAAAATAGTTATTATTCATTGGTGGGGATAGTAATATGGAAATAAATTCTTATTTTCTACACTTAACAGCAACTAACAAGTCACTATTAGTTATTAGGCAGAGTAAAGTGATATAGAATAGACATCATTGGGTTGTAAAACGATAACTAGGAACGCTTCCTAAATGTACCATCCCTAATCCAAACTGTGCGCCATCATCTTTTCTATGCTTATTTACTATCCACGCCTACTGCCAAGTATGTGTCCTGATAGTAAGACCAGACTAAGCATGCAATATAGCTCCCGGGACTGTCTGTAGGGCAGTTAGCAGCTAAATAAAATATATGACATGCATGACTTGTATGATAATAATCAATTTATCATCTACGTTTGGAACACAACTGGGATGTACAAAGTTTTAGCACTTTGAACCCTGTTATCCACACTTTAGTTAATTTAAAGATATAACAGGGTGTTATGGGTTTGATTTAGTAATGCAGCACTCTCAGGACTCAGAACATATAACATGCATGACTTGTATGATAATAACCATTATCATCTATGCTTGTAACATAACTGGGATGTACAAAGTCCGTTTTAGCACTTTGAAGCCTGTTCTCTGCGCTTTAGTTAGTTAAAAGATATAACACAGTATTATGGGTTTGATTTACTAATGCAGCACTCTCAGGACTCGCGTGATGGGTACAACATATAACATGCATGACTTGTATGATAATAACCAACTTATCATCTAAGCTTGTAACATAACTGGGATGTACAAAGTTCATTTTAGCACTTTGAAGCCTGTTCTTGGCACTTTGCTTAAAGTGGACCAACACCCAGGATTTTGACTATCCTGGGTTTTGGTCCACTTCGGCGGGGCACCCCGATCGGGGGTGCCCCGCTGTGTGAAACCCCCCAGAAACCCCAAATAACTCACCTCTCAGCGCTCCCACGTGAGCGCCGCAGCCAATCCCCGCCAACGTCCAGGCGGGGATCAGGAACGTCCAAGACGCTTCCGCCGCCGCCGCCTCCCGCGCGTCACTCTCGGCGCGCGCGCGCCCCCGCCGGCCATTCACAGAGGGCCGGCGCGGGCGCGCGCACGTCTGGAGGGGCGCGCGGGAGGCGGCGGCGGCGGAAGCGGCGGCGGATCAGGTAAGGTGTTTTTGGGGTTTCTGGGGGGTTTCACCCCGCGGGACATCCCGATCTCGGATGTCCCGCGGGGTGGGAGGTGATCGGCCCGGGAATCTTATAGATTTCCGGGCCGATCACCCCTGGGTGTTGGTCCTCTTTAATTAAAAGATATAACAGGGTGTTATGGGTTTAATTTACTAATGCAGCACTCTCAGGACTCACGTGATGGGTACAACATATCACATGCATGACTTGTATGATAATAACCAACTTATCATCTAAGTTTGTTACATAACTGGGATGTACAAAGTCGGTTTTAGCACTTTGAAGCTTGTTCTCTGCACTTTAGTTAATTAAAAGATATAACAAGTTGTTATGGGTTTGATTTACTAATGCAGCACTCTCAGGACTCGCGTGATGGGTACAACATATAACATGCATGACTTGTATGATAATAACCAACTTATCATCTAAGTTTGTTACATAACTGGGATGTACAAAGTCTGTTTTAGCACTTTGAAGCCTGTTCTTGGCACTTTGCTTAATTAAAAGATATAACAGGGTGTTATGGGTTTAATTTACTAATGCAGCACTCTCAGGACTCACGTGATGGGTACAACATATAACATGCATGACTTGTATGATAATAACCAACTTATCATCTAAGTTTGTTACTTAACTGGGATGAATAAAGCCTGTTTTAGCACTTTGAAGCTTGTTCTCTGCACTTTAGTTAATTAAAAGATATAACAAGGTGTTATGGGTTTGATTTAGTAATGCAGCACTCTCAGGACTCACGTGATGGGTACAACATATAACATGCATGACTTGTATGATAATAACCAACTTATCATCTAAGCTTGGTAAATCTGGACTGTCTGAGGTCTGCTCAGCACTTCTAAGCCTGTTCTTGGAATTTTAGTTAATTAAAGTAGACCAAAACCTACTGAACTTGTGAAATACAGTTGACCAAAGACCCTGTCAATAATCCCTTCTTAGGGTTTACAACTAGAGTTAGATATTTTGCATTTTGAATTGTCCTGGAACTGATTTTTCTGCGTTTCCTCTGTGTTGGATGGCAGGTGATTAGTCATTGCATAGGTGTGCATACCTACCAACTTTTCAGGGTGGAAAGAGGGACATTTGTTAAATTAGGCCACACCCCTTCACTGATAGATCGATAGGGTGTAACAGTTAAAATAATACAAACACTTTAAATAGGCAAATGAATAATTTATTGCTGCAGATCTGCATGTTACACCTCAAAGAGGGACAAATGAGAACAACGAGGGACAGGGGGACATGGACTCAAAGGAGGGACAGTCCCTCCAAATCAGGGACACTTAGGAGGTATGGGTGTGGCATCATTGCTACACACAACAGTGGCAGTGAATGGAGGAGATGCAGCTTTACAGCTAAAACAGGCGCCATTATCTGGGATTAGAATGAAGCAGGATCAGTGAAAATTTTCAGAAAGTGCTCTTTAGGGGGAGCAATTCAGGGGATGCTAGTTAAAAATGTGGGTTTTGGTCCACTTTAAAAGAGCGTTATGTGTGTGATTTACTAATGGAGCCCTCTCATTACCCATACCTCCTAAGTGTCCCTGATTTGGAGGGACTTTACCTCTTTTGAGTGCATGTCTCCCTGTCCCTCGTTGTTCTCTTTTGTCCCTCTTTGCGGTGTAACATGCAGCTCTGCAGCAATAAATGATGCATTTGCCTATTCAAAGGATTATGTTGTTGTAACTGTTACATCCTATCTCCTATCCATCCCTCAATGAGGGGCGTGGCCTAATTTAACAAATGTCCCTCTTTCCCACCCTGAAAGGTTGGTAGATATGTCATTACCCATGTCATGAACATGTAATAAAAAACGCACGCCTTGAAGGTAAAATAACAACTTATGATCTAAACTTGGTGAATCTGGGAAGTCCAAAGCGCAGTGCTGTAACTAATTGCGACAGGGCCCTGGTGCCAATATTTAGTTATCTTTTAACTCCGTTGAATCCAGCTAGACAACTAAAGACTGAAAAAGCTGAGATAGATGGAGCTTCCTTTCTCCAAATGATGCCAAGTGACCACAAATATGATAAATAGGGCGGAGGAGCAACAATGATGGGAGCCCGTGACCTTCTGCCCCTCAGTGGGGTCACACTTAGTTACACCTCTGCTGAAGTGTTTTTTGATCACTTTGTACCCTGTTCTCTTCATTTAGGTTAATGAAGAAATGAGATGGGGAGTTACGGGGTTGTTTTACTAAGGTTACAATCTTATTACCCCTCTGATGACTAATAGTTTTTATGCTTAGCAACAAGTAGCGAGTCACTGTTAGTAATTAGGCACAGTAAAGTGATAGTCAGTCTTATTTAATATAAAAAAGACATCATAAGATTCTAAAACAAGAACTAGATATGCTTTCAAAATCTACCGTTCCTGACCCAAACTGTGTCCCATCATCGTTTCCATGCTTTTTCACTATCCTGTAGTGTGAAGGATCCACCCACTGCCAATTATGTTAATCATAGGCCGATAGTAATACAAGGATTAGCATACAATATGGCTACCATGACTGTCTAAAGGGTAGTTACCAAATAAAGACCTATGTTTGGGAAAATTAGACTATGAATCACTTCTCGGGAGTTATTTATTGGGGGGATAGTACTATGGTAAATTCTTAGTTTTTACACTTAACAAGAACTAGCGAGTCACTGGTAGTAATTAGGCACAGTAAAGTGATGATAGTCAGTTTTATTCAATATAAAAAAGGCTTCATATGATTATAATACAATAACTAGAAATGTTTTAACAATTCCTAATCCAAACTGTGTCCCATCATATTTTCTATGCTTATTTATAATCCTTTAGTGTGCTGGACACGCCCACTTCTAATTATGTTAATCATGTCCTGGTAGTAACACCAGAATAAGTATTCAATATGGCTTCCTTGACTGTCTGGAGCGCAACTAAATACCTACGTTTGGGATGTCTAGGCAGTGAATAATTTTTTAACATATTCAATCCCGAGAAAACAAGTTATTTATATGATCAATCGCTATTTTATACACCTAACAGCAACTAACGAGTCACTATTGGTTGATGATTTGGCATAGCAGATGAATGATAGTCTGTGTTTTTTCATTGTAATCATAGGATCCTAAAACAGTATACTCCCAGAATATATCATTCTTAAAGAAACCGGCTCCTGTTTTACCTTTATGCTCATTAATTATCCTGTAGGCACCTACTGCCTATTATATAATGAAAATCTATAATGAACCTAAATGTAGTCCAAAATGAAGTCGAAATGGTCTTTTGGATGCTTATTTACTTAGAGGATTTTCATACAGAACACAGTATTGATCTGATCGACTGATCAATTTTACATTGCAAATCAGAGTTTCCTTTGGAATATATATATATATATATATATATATATATATATATATATATATATATATATATTATAAAAAAAAAATAGGAACATACGGTCTTGTGAAGTGCTACAAGTACTTAATCGAAATTGAAATTTCTGTACTTAGCTTGAGTAATTTAAGGGGATTTTAATCCAGTTCACAGCTGATCATGTTTGCCTTCCTCGTCTAGAGTACATAGTGTGTGTGTGTGTGTGTGTGTGTGTGTGTGTGTGTGTGTGTGTGTGTATATATATATTTTAACGAAAATATAAAGAGAACCCTACAAAGTTCCTGATAAGCACCTTGATTTGCACATCAAAATGGACTGCTTATTCCCTAAAAACCCTTTTTTTTAATCCCGTTCCCAATATTGATCTTGATCAGATAATTATGTTTACATTCCTCATCTTAATTTCATTTGGAATAAATATTAAATGAAGAAAATGTATAGAGAACCTATGTGCAGCTTATCCAGTACCATGATTTCCGCATCCTAAAGGATGTTTACATTCTTAGATATCAAAACATTTTTAAGGCTGTTTTGATCCAATGCTCAATATTGATCCTGATCAGATGATTAGGTTTACAATGCTCATCTTTATATATATATATTATATTTAGGAAAACTATAGAAAACAAACACACAGTCTTGTCCAGGACCACGATTTCTGCATAGAAATAAATATTTGCTTTCTTAGTTTTTATACTTTTAAGGGTAAATGAACCCAATGTCCATTATTCATGTTGATCATCTGTTGATCATCTGATAATTATGTTTACATTCCTCATCCTAATTCCCTTTGGAATATATTATATTAAAAAGATATATGAGAAAGGACGATGATTGCCACTTCAAAATACTGTAGACTTTAGGTTGCTTCGCTATTAAAAAGTTTTAATTATATGTTTATTAACCCAGTGCCCATTATTAATCTTGATCAGCTGATTCTGTTTACATTCCTCGTCCTAATTCTCTTTGGACTATATGTATTATATTAAAATGAATGCAAAAAAACACCCTAGTTTGCAAAGAAGGGGACACAACCCAAATGTATCAAAAACACTGTACAGTTAATTGAAGATAAACATATTACATTTATATAGAGAACTTACAAGTAGTCTTGTCAAGTAGCATCAGTTCCACATAAAAATGGGCTTTTGGGTGCTTAGTTATTAAAAATGTTCACATTTTACATCTTGTGTTTTGAGCAGTTGATTCTGTTTATAGTCCTCATCTTCTTTTACTACTTTTACTCATATTTTATGTATTTATTCTACAAATTTGTGGGATACTTCTATGTCTATGTGTAGTATGACAACTCTACTGTTTGTTTAATGTTATATGTATTGCACATATATGTATTTTATAATTGTACAGCCCTCATAGAAGGGACTTAACATTCACTAGTGCTAAAGTGCCAAATAAAATGCAAGCAAGATGTTAGTTAATGGAAATAAAAATGTATCAAAATGCAGATTTTTCAAATAAATATCATATTATATATTAAATTATCAGATTATTAGATTAATCTTTCTTTAATCTGATGTGAAAAGAATCAATATTTTAATTTTAAACCAAGACAAGTTAATTCTTCATTGAGAAATATATATATATATATATATATATATATATATATACCGTATATATATATATATCTTTAAGGCATGTAAAAATAGTAGTAGTAAGTACACAAAAAGATGTACATAAGAACAGACCAATATTAATCACTTAAATGTGGATATTTTTACAGCAAATAATGAATGTATCATGTATAAGGTGTAAACTGCTAGAGAAAAGGTTCAAAATAAAGAAAAGGGATAAAGGGGTATTCACAAATAAGTAAAAAAAAAAGAGGCAATAAAGGTCATTTAACAGTAGAAGACATTATTAATATTAAAAGACAGGTTTGTAAACTTAGAAAAATGCCCTTTCCATGTAAAAAATCTACATTCAGTTGTGTTTTATTTTGTTGGTAGGATTTGGATTGCATAATAAAGGTTTAGATATTACCAATTTAAAAAGAAAAAGCAAATTAATTCTGTTTGTATTTACATTTTTATATGTTTTTTTTACCAAATATAGTACAAAGTAATTTATTAAATATATATTTATTTTAAGGAAATCTAATCTTTAAAGTAAATCTATTTTCAATTCATTATTTTAAATTAATGGAAATGTATTTTAAAAGAATGAAATAAATAATTTCAATGACAATTCCTCATCTTTGATCTTTTCTCCCTTACTACACTTTCTGGAATTGTGTGCTGCCTAAAAAAATGTGTTTTTAGTTTACATTTTCTCCAGCATTTCCTAGACAGGCATGCATCTAAATTACAGGTAAAAGGAGGGGGAAGCATTTGTAAGGTTAAAAGTTCATTTTTTCAAGTTCCTTCCCAGGAAGTTGACAGAGCAGACCCTGTGACCTCTGCTCACTTTAAGGCCTTAAGGAATGGACAATAAAATGTTTAAAAAAATCTTATCACAAACCACAATTTTACTTTTGATTCAACACCAAAAAAAGAAAATAATTCCCATTATATGACATGTGATTAGTTGTTGCAATATTTTAACAAATAGATAACAATTTGCATCACCCTAAACAGCTTTTTTTAGCTTATATTACAGTTTGTAATTACAATAATTAGTTCTTTTGAGTGATTTTAGGTTTTTATGTGAACTTTTTGTAGATTTTTTTTATTTTATTTCATTTCTACAACTAAAATACTAAACATTGATACAGAAAAAAACAAACCCGTGTGATGGTTTTAAACAAACTATAATATAAAATGATGACTTAGCTAAGTGCTTATGAAATTGTGGTGGAGTTGTGGTTGGGATTTGTGTATGGATTTCGTAAACAGGTTGAAAGATTTCACAATTTTTTTGAAAATAAATTTAAAACAAAATACAACAAATTACATTTACAGTAAGGATCCTATTATCAATAGAAATGTAATTTTAGTGTATTGCATGATAGAATTGTGACGTGTAATTAAATAGAATTATTTAGCTTAACAAAATTAGAACGAATATAAAATATTAATAGATATTTTTCACATTTTAACAAAAAAATGCATTTAAATAAAAAATATTTGTATTTATATTTTAGATTTTTGAGAGCTTTTCAGAGATGATGATTAACACATTTATTTAAGGTCATTAAACTAATAATTAGTAAAGTGTTTCTCATTGCTTACTAGAAACTCCCTTATGTACAAAGGCTTCAATGACCTAACCTATCAGTAGCAGTTTGTGTAAGCCATGTTTCTTTCTACCCTTTTGAACAATGTTTTACATGTAGAAGATAGATGAGGCTTTTAATCAAACCAAAAGCAGGGGTTTTCCTACACAAATTTCTTAGTAAATTTCATTATGTCATCACTGATACTGTACATTTATCTCTGTGCATCCATTGCAAAAATGTAAATGACAGAAAATAAAGAAAAAAAAGCCCCACAGGGCAGGAAGTGAGGGGGGGGGGGGTTAGCGAGAACACAATCTTCTTGTTTATTCAAGAGAATTTAAGTACTTTTTTTTTTTAATGAAACAGTGGAGGAAGAGTCTTGATCTACAGTTGTGGCAAGTTAACAGTTAAACTTTGTGGGGGGAAGTTGCACAAAGTGAAAGTTTGCAATTAAAGGAAGGAAATAAAAAGACTTGCAGCATTTTGTTTTAACAGGGGTTTGAATCTCCTTCAAACAGACCTCATTAAAGCGCCCGCCTCTATGGGATTTTTTTTAGCTTCTTTCCCAGAGGTTCAGACCCTGTGATGACCACCGACCCGTATACACAATACCACCACCACAAAATGAAACAAAATCTGTTTAATCTTTGTTTTTTATGTTACACTTCACAGCAGTGGCAACACATACACATGTAAAAGCCACACATACAGATGTGGCAACAGTAACATATGTAAATGCAGCGGTGGATTAAAGGTTACCAAAGTTATTAGTTACACTAGAAGTGTCATGGATCAAAATGACCTACCTCTACACAAATCCACCACTTATCTTTTTTTCTGTTTCTAAAATATATGTGGTTTCAACCTATTTTAGCATCAAATTCAAAAACAATGTGAGCGACACACATATGTAAAGACAGTGGTGTATATAACTATTAACACTATAAATGATGTAGCAAATATGTAACAACCACCCACCTCTACACAAGACCACCACTTATCTTTTCTTCTGTTTCTAAAATATGAGTGGTGTCAGCTTATTTTAGCAGCAAATTTAAAAACTGTGGGAGCAACGCACATATGTAAAGACAGTGGTGTATATAACTATTAACACTATAAATGATATAGCAAATATATAACAACCACCTACCTCTACACAAGACCACCACTTATCTTTTCTTCTGTTTCTAAAATATGAGTGGTGTCAGCTTATTTTAGCAGCAAATTTAAAAACAGTAGGAGCAACGCACATATGTAAAGACAATGGTGTATATAACTATTAACACTATAAATGATATAGCAAATATATAACAACCACCTACCTCTACACAAGACCACCACTTATCTTTTCTTCTGTTTCCAGAACATTAGTGGTTTCAGCCTATTTTAGCATCAAATTCAAAAACAGTGGGAGCAACACACATATGTAAAGATGGTGGTGTATATAACTATTAACACAATAAATGATATGGCAAATATATAACAACCACCTACCTCTACACAAGACCACCACTTATCTTTTGTTATATTTTCTAAAAGACTGCTTTTAGCTTACTTTTGTTTTAAATTAAAAAGTGTCAGCAGCAAACCTGATATGTAAAGACAGTGGTGTGTATAACTAATAATCCTATAAATGTTTTAGCAAATATATGACAACCACCTACCACTACACAAGACCACCACTCATCTTTTTTTTTATATTTCTAAAACATGCTTGTTTTTAGCTTACTTTTATTTCAAATTCAAAAGAGGCAACTGTGATATATAGTGGTGTATATGACAAAAACACTATAAATAATATAGTAAATACATGATAACCACCTACCTCCAAACACAACCACCACTTATCTTTTCTTCTGTTTCTAAAGTATTACTGGTTTTCGCCTATTTCCACTGTATTAAAACACAATAGCAGCAACACACTTGTTATAAGACAGTGGTGCAAATATCCATTAGTTATGCACATTGCTGCCTTTATGTTACTAGTTATAAACTAATAATATTAAAGGTGACTACATAAAGCCAATACACTACAACTACCTATATCTACCCCAGACCACACTATGGCTGATTTTAGCCTATTTTAGCTTCAAATTCAAAAGCAGCAACACAGATCTGTACAGGCAGTGGTGGAGATAATTAATAATACCATAAATAATATAGCAATAACATGGCAACCACCTATATGTACTCTATACCACCGCTTATCTTTTCTTATGTTTCTAAAATATGACTGGTTTTAGCCTACTTTAACTTTTAATTCAAAGTTAATCTTTAATTCAAAAACAGAGGCAGCAACACAAATATGTAAAGACAGTGGTGTGTATAACTATTAAACAACTCTCTTTACATATGTAGTGTTAGAAGTTCTCAACTACAGTAATACTATAATTGGCTGTATATAGCAAATACTTGACAACTACCTTCCTCTACACAAGACCACCACTCTACACAAGACCAGCCCTTATCTTTAGTTCAAAAACAGAGGCAGCAACACAAATATGTAAAGTGGTGTGTATAACGATTAAACAAATCTCTTTACATATGTAGTGTTAGAAATTCTCAACTACAGTAATACTATAATTGGCTGTATATAGCAAATACTTGACAACTACCTTCTTCTACACAAGACCAGAGGCAGCAACATAAATATGTAAAGGCAATGGTGTGGATAACTATTACAACACTCTCTCTACATATGTAGTATTATTAGTTCTTAATAATAATATAATGTAAAAAAATACTATAAATGACTATATATAGGAAAAACATGACTAGTATCTACCTCAAAACATGACCGCCACTTATCTTTTCCTCCAAAACATGGCACTTTTTTGCCTATATTTGCTTCAAATTCAAACACCGTGGAAGAAACAAAGTTATGTATAAACAGTAGTGTATATAACTAATACTTACACTCACAATATAAATGATCTAGCAAATAGATGACAACCACCTACCTCAACACTAGACCACCAATTATATTTTCATCTGTTTCTAAAACATGGCTGGTTTTAGCCTATTTTTGCTTCAAACTCAAAAGCAGTGGAAGCCACAACCATGTAGAGGCAGTGGTGTATATAACTATATAACTAATAACACTATAAAT
Source organism: Gastrophryne carolinensis (assembly GCA_027917425.1). Lineage (NCBI taxonomy): Eukaryota > Metazoa > Chordata > Amphibia > Anura > Microhylidae > Gastrophryne > Gastrophryne carolinensis. The sequence continues at coordinate 22,964,501 of CM051238.1, forward strand.
AATATAGCAAATACATGACAACCACCTACCTCTACACAAGACCACTGCTTATATTTTTTCTTTTTCTAAAACATGACCATTTTACCCTTTATTTCAAAAGCAGTGGCAGCAACAGACATATGTAAAAACAGTGGTGTATATCCCTTTACATATAACACTATAAATAACTATATATAGGAAACACATAATGACTACCTATCTATACACAAGACCACTATATAGCTTTTCTTCTAAAATATCTCCTCTTCAAATTCAAAAACAGCGATAGCACAAATATTTCAACACATTGGTGTCTGTAACTACTAAAACTATGAATGATATCACCAATAAGTGACATGACAACTACCTACCTCTGCACAAGACCACCACTCTATACAAGACCACCTCTTATCTTTTCTAATTGCTAAATTTTGACTGTTTCTTTGCCTTTTTGTGCTTCAAATTCAAAAACAATGGAGTCAATCGAGGTAGACTGTGATGTGCATAACAATTAGTTACTTATGTTGTGGTATTCATTATTAACTAATGGCATTATAAATAACTATATAATATATAAATAATAAAAAATAGATAATAAATGACAACCACCTATCTCTATACAAGACCACCATGTATCTTTTTTTTCCAAAACATGGCTGGTTTTTAGCCAGTTTTCACTTCAAAAGCAGAAACAGCACCAAACATATATAAGGGAGTGGTGTATATAACTAATATCACTATAAATAATATAGCAAATTAATGACAAACCCCTACCTCCTTTACAAGACCACCATCCTTTCTTCCAAAACATGGTTGTGTTAGTCATTTGTATTTCAAAAGCAAAAACACACATACTGCACTTGCATGGATTGCGTAGGTTAAGAGAATGGTGTACTGTATATAACTGATATCACTGTAAAGGATCAAACAAATAGATGGCAACTGCTCATTTTATAATGTTCCCAAGGGACATGTGGTGGGAGAAGGTTAATGGGTGCCTTTAAATGAAGTATAGAGAAATAAAGGGAGTCAGTGTATCGGAAGAGTATAAATGGGGAATGGGGAATATGTAGAAGGAGGTAGGGAGGAAAGGGTTAGATGGGTGCAAACGTGGAGGGAGAAAGAAAATGTGGGAATGAAAACATATAATATCAACTGAATTTATCTTGTTGATGGTGCAGAATATTTCCTTTTTCTTTTTGTCGTGGGAATGAAAACTTCTTTATAAGATGGAGCCACCAATTTGGTGTATAGGAGGCGGCAAAGACAGAGGAGGGGTTCCATCAAAGCTTTAGTTAAACAGAAACAACCCACCTAATTTTCACTTTTCTGGGTGTTGTTCCTCAATATGGCAGCATCCTGAATTGGGATGCTCCGCTGTGTGTACCTCCCCAGGTCGCCGGACCCACTCACCTCCCAGTCGCTCCCATGGTGTGGGCTCGAGCTGAAAGCGAGTGCGCTGATTGGCTGAGTGGCTTGCTAAGTCAATCAACCCACTCGCTTTCAAGCGGCTTCCTTCCACTCCACTGACTGATGGCTGAGCAGCCGAATGGCGCCAAGGGGGGCCGAGTGTGCCGCTGGCCGATGTTCCTCTTTCAGAGGGTTGGGGGGGGGGGGTAATGGCAGAAGAAAGTAGAGCATCTTCCTTCGAAATGGGAAAATTGAATTGGAATGGTTTCCTTAGATGGGTACGTTTTAAAATACTCTGCCTCCTGAAACAAAAACCACGGAAACCAAGTTTCAGTACCAATACCTTTCTATTGCAATAATACAAAGGGCAAAGTCTAATGACACTTAACACTGTTCCAGTCTTGGATGTCTTGTAGTGCCCTAATCGGCCCATCGGAGGATCCTTTGTGTAGCACCAGCATCCATTTATATATTGGCGTGTTGGTGTTAAATGATCAGCTTGGATTGGGGCACTAGGTTTATCCGGCTGTGTCAGGACCTGTTGGACCCTTATGCAGATTATAACAGCGCCAGTGAGCGACACTCTGTACCTCCAACTTCTAGGCGCTGCACGACATATTTATTCATTTTTGGCACGCTGTTAGGAATGGCACTGGATATAACAGGCGCTGGTCAGCGTTTCATCATTACAGTCACATGATATCATTGATGTGAACAAAAGGGGACAAACCGTGTTTTAGTTTTGTGCTCCAAAGTACACTTAAATAGGTAAAAAAAAATATTTTACAAGAAAACAATTATTGACAAGTTCTGTACAAATAATTGTGTATACTATTATTTATGAGTAAGAAACCCTTCAGTACAGTTCTGCCCATTGTGCTCTATGGGATCTAAACCTACAATGCCACTATGAACCAGCGCTGTTTAATTAAGAGCCCCTGTCACCACAAACTATATGGCGCTGGTGAGAAATTAGACATAGGCTGGCAGGCTCATCAGTGTTTTTTGTTTGTTACATTGTGCCACTTAGGCTAAAATATTGTCCCTGATAAATGAGGCCCCATGTACTGTACTCAAAGATATTTTTAAATACAAAGTTATTATTAAAATATTATTATTTAAACAAAAACTGAAATCAAAGAATATAGTTTGCAGAGTTAAAACCTCCCAACTACCACCTTTAAAAGCTCCTGTCTGAAAGTAATTGGTTGTCACAAAGCTAAGACTTTAAATCCCTCTTGAATGGCATAAGATTTAGGTGTAAATTAAGGTCTGTGGGAGAGGAAGGAAAGGTAAGTACATCTATTCATCTGTGGCTTACAGATAATAAGGGATGGGACTAATATTCAGGGGTTACCAAGCATCTTGTTCGTATGGCGTAGGGTTGGGTTTAAGATATTCAAGGAGTGGACGGCCTGCTTATCACACCGCGTAAAGAGAAGGTTTGCAAAGAGTAAAAAAAATGTGAAACATGATAAATATGATGTAAATGTAAAAGACTATACAATTACATCAATACATAATGCGAGTCATGCTAAATATTTGGTGAAGCCAGTGTGACCTGCAGTGTGCATTGCGGTGTGGATTGCAACCTGCATCTTGGTGTGCCTTTTAGCTTTTAGAAACAAAAAAGTGCAAAAAAAGTTTTTTTTTTACCTTTTTCCCCTCCAAAATGACCTGAACCTGTGATGGGGCATTTTACAGGTTAGGCTCATCATATTTCCAATGAGGTAAGGATATTTGTTTTTAAGTCTGGAAACAACAGAACCCTATGGGCTATGCAGAAAACATTGGTGAAATCTTTAGCATAGCCCATAGGGTGTATTTCCAAACTTTGAAAATAGATCCTTACATCACTGTAAACATAATGTACCTAAACTGTAAAAATGTGCCTTCATGTGTACAGGTGATTTTTGGGGGGAGAATGTAGGACAAAGACTTTCTTTTGCACTTTTTTGTGTGTGTCGATAAAAAGCTCACAGGTTGCAATCCACACCGCAATGCACACCGGAAGTCATACTGGCTTCACCAAATATCTAGCATGACCCCCAATAACTAACATGTTTGTCGAGATCAACCAAGGATAAAAAAGGGGACAACAGTAATAAGCTATAGATCAGTGGTTCTCTGGTGGTGCACGATGAGGCTGCAGACCGACATGTACCCCAACTTGATCTGCTGCCATCTATACATCAAGCCGGATGTTGCACCAATAAATACAAAACTGCCCCAAAAGTTGATGAAAACTATTGATGTGCATTTAGTTGTTTTTTGCATGAGGGACCCGGCGGATAGAAGGTCGGACCAGCTGGCAGGCATGCATTCTCCATGGTGAGGTTGGCCATGTGCCATAGGGTCTGGATGAAGCAGCAGGGGAGGTGTTTGCGACATTGAGGTTTGTGTTCCTCCTTCCTTTGGAGGTCTTCAGATATATGGTGCCCACTGTGGAAGACTTGGTGCATCTGGTGGCTAGTGGTCATCTTGCGACACACGGTCTGGCTGAAACAGTGGTTGGTCGACACTGCTTCTAAGAAGACGCTTACTGCCCTCCCCTTTTTAGGGGGACATTTTTTTTGGTGAGTCTGTGGATGACCTGGTCCTGAAGCCCATGGGTGGGAAGTCGGCTAGGCTTCCACAGAAACTGAGGACTTTGTTTCGCAGGTCGTTTTCGTCCCTTCTGGAAGTTCAGAGGTTCTACAGACTTTAGACGCTGCAAGGATTTTTCAGGTAAGCAAAAGCCACAGGGAAAACCTAGACCCCAAGAGGCCAGTCGGTCAAGCCCCCAGCCAAGCCATCTCAGGTTTTACTGGGTGCCCTCGCCTGATCGGGTGGAGAAATGGCTTTGGCACTGCGTGCCGGTGTGGAGGGGATGGATATCCAACGCCTGGGTCCGGGAGATACTTTCTTCCGAATACAAGATTGTGTTTGGGACCAGGCCTCCACACAGGTTTGTGGCATCCAAGCGTTCCCGCATCACAGAAATGGCGGTGGCTCGCAACAGGGTGATAGAGCTCTTGTTGGACTGCAGAGTTGTAGTACGTGTGCCCCCCGAGGGGGCTGTGGCTTCTACTCAATACTATTCATCATCCCCAAGAAGGACGGGTCCATTTGGCCGATCCTGGATTTCCGGAATCTGAACAGTTACGTTCATTTGCATGCAATCTCGAAGGTCGATTGTGACGTCTCTGCAACAGGGAGATTTTTTGGCCACAGTGGACATAAAGGATGCTTATCAGCATGTTCTGATCTTCACTGGTCTCCAACAATACCTGCACTTTGCGGTGGGGGGGCCCGACATTTCCAATTTGTGGCACTGCCGTTCGGATTGTCCACTTCCTCGTGAGTGTTCAAGAAAGTCTTGGCGGTTGTGATGGCTCTCCTGCGGAAGCAAGGTGTGCTCATCATGATGGCACTTCTGTGGTGTGCTCATCACGCCATACCTGGATGACCTCATCCGAGCTCTATCTCTGGCAGAAGCACTGTGGGATGTTTGGATGGTCCTGTCCACACTGGAACTTTTTGGGTGGGTGATAAACTAACCCAAGTCACAGGTAGTTCCCTCCATGGTGGTGACCTATCTAGGTATGACATTGGTTACTCGACGGGCATGGGTCCTTCTTCCGGTGCAGAGGTGCACTTCAGGATGCAGTGAGGTCGCTGCTGACAAACGAACATTCCACTATCAGGCAGGGTATGCTTCTCCTTGGTCCAATGGTGTTTACCATCAAGGCAGTTCCGTGTGCCCAATTCCACTCCAGGCCTCTACAAATGCTACTCCTATGAAAATGGAGCAGGACTGTGCAGACGTTGCCCCATCTCTTCATATTGACGGACAATGCCCAGCGATCCCTGAATTGGTGGCTGGACCAGCAGTCGCTGGCAGTGGATCGGTCTTGTCCGCCAGTCTGGTGGGTAATCCTGACCACAGACGCCAGTCTGATGGATTAGGCTGGTGTTCTGGACAAGCAGACGGTTCAGGGTCTCTGGGACCAGCGGAAGCACAGTCTTCTAATCAATGTGCTGGAACTGAGGGAGATTCTGCTGGTTCTCACACATTGGTCTTCTCAGCTCCGGTCAGGGTATAGTCACATAATTCCACAGTTGTGCGGATATTCACATTCCGTGGATGTTGGCGGTTCACATTCCAGGGCTGGAGAATCTGCAGGCCGATTATTTGAGCAGGGAGAAGGTGGATCAGGGCAATGGTCCTTTCACCAGGACGCGTTTCAAGCCATTTGCGGCCTGTGGGGAGTGCCAGAGGTGGACCTCTTTGCATCTCGGCATCAGAAGGTCCAGAGGTTCGTGCCCAGGGTGCAAGACCCACTGGCCGTGGTGGCAGTCAACGCACTGGCCTTTCCTTGGTCAGGGTACATCCTGCTCTACGCCTTCCCGCCACTGCCACTTCTGGGTCGTGTGTTAAAGAAGGTCAACTGCAAGGAGATTCCTATCATTCTGATCGCCCCGCACTGGCCCAGAAGGGTGCGGTTCGTGGAACTGTTCGGCCTGGCAGTGGAGCCCCCGTGGCGACTCCCCAACCGCTCAGATCTTCTGCAACAGGGTCCCCTGCGGCACCCCAATTCTCCAGGACTGGCTTTCAAAAATAAACTTTCAAAAATTCAATTGAAATTGGACTTACACTTTAAATAATAAAATAAAATTCTAGTATTATTAAAAAAAGTATTATAAAAATATTCAACAACAGAAAGGCTCAGAGCTGAATAATAGTTTTTCTAGTCCATTCAATTAGTAAAATGAGCTTCCAGATGGAGTCCCACTGTGCATGCGCCAAATTTTTCTGTGCCCACCACCACTTGGGATGGGCACAGAAAAAATTTGGTGCTTGCACAGTGGGACTCCATCTGGAAGCTCATTTTACCAATTGAATGTACTAGAAAAACTATTATTCTGCTATGTGCCTTTCTGTTGCTGTTTATTGTTAGGACTTTTTTGCAGAATAGAAAAGTCTGGCACGTTGTAGCATTCGTTCTGAGAGTCGTCCTTACCTAAGACCCAAGCGCGGCGTTTTTCCATTATTGTAATTATAAAAATATTATTATGGACTATTCCCCAGCATCTAAAATTAATATATTTTAAGTTTTTAGTCACTTTTTTATTATTTCCCCCATTGGGCTGCAACTCTGTTCAGGACTCTAGGACATGGACACCGCCATCTTGACTCAGAAGCATCACATACTGAGGAGAGGAGAGCGGGATAAACCACAATAAAATGGATTTAAACGTTAAAAAAATATTCTAGTATTATGTCTGAAGACGTGAAACAAACAATTTACATAATAAAATGCATTTAAAGGAAAACTTCTTTTTTGTCAGGTTTTTGGTGTTATTGATTTCCTTTTCTGGAATGTAATAGGATTGTGCCCCCAGATCTGTGACTGACTTATCAGCGCGCTGTTGGCACTAAAAAATATATACTTTCAAAAACTGTATTGAAAGTGGACTTACCCTTTAAGTGTATTTAATTATGTAAAAATTGCCATGTTTAAGCCACACCTACAATGTAAAAATAAAAAAAGCTTCACAAACTGCGCCGCAATACAATAACGTCTCTGCATTGAAGCATCCAGCAACTGACTTCCTGGCTATAGGAACAGCCAGGCAAGAGGAAAAAGGAAATGAATCGGGAACTTGAGAGCATTTAAAAAAAAAAAAAGCATACTGTTTGAATAGGTCTAAGGTCACCGCATTTTGTTCATAAACGCAGCCTCTCAAAAGAGAAAAAAAAAAAGGAAGGGGGGGAGGGAGCGGATGGTACATTCCATTGACTTAAGGATGACGTACGCTTATCAATGGCTGGCTGTCAGGCCAAGGAAGGGTTAAACACATAGCTCAGATTAGATTGCGCTGTCAGAAGTTATGCCTTCCAGCTCTTGTAAAGCACGTGATGCAAGAGAAAACGTGTTGCTCTACAGGAAGACGTATTACATCCTTTTTTCTTTTTTTTTTTTTCTTTTCTTTTCTTTCTACTCTTTAAATTTGACTTTCACTTATTCTATATATTTTTCACATTGTAGTAGCAAGAAATAATAAAAAATAAAAAATAAATGTTTATGTACTTAATCATTATTTTTATTTTATTCTTTTTTTCTTATCACAAATATGGCCATTGAGATCTGATTGTGATCTGCCACCGTCGCCCTACCATCCTCTATCCTTACCTGTTAAATACCAAAATGCTTTGCTCACTTGATAGCAAGTTTTTTTTTTTTTTTTTGTCATCTTAGGCTGATATTGAGAGAAAGCTTTCCACCCAAAAAAAAAAAAAGTCTGCCCAGTAACAAACATCGCCCAGTAGCAAGCTGAGAGCCACGATTGGCTATGCAAATCCAGATAGGGGAGGGGCTGTCTAAGCTGATTCTCACACTTAAAGTGATATTTTCACTTTTGCTCTCCGCTCTCGGGGAGTGTTCGACAGCAGCGAGGGGGGTGGTGGTTGATGATTTTCGAAGAGAGTTTTTAGGAAGCTATAGAAAAACTTGATTAGGATTTAAACTACAAGTAGACTTTTGAAGTGCTATGTGCAGTTTGAGTCAAGCATAATTTAAATTGGCTCTATCAAAATCGGCGCTGTGATGAGGTGGTGGTCGTATCCCCGGCACGTTGTTCAGGCGCTCAGGAGCCCACGCCTACCATTTCAGAAAGAGAGATGCCGGGCAAGCTGTGCCCGCGGAGGTCGTGTTGCGGGACCTGCCGGGACCAGGAAAGATCGCCGGTGCCCTGGTGGGTTTCACATAGGATGCCCCAGGGGTAGGCTAGTGGCCGGGCCAGGAATCTTTTAGATTTTTTTTTTGTAAACCCGCAGTCAGCTGGCCCTTCCCCTGTGCTAAGCTTAATTTGAGCATTACAATAATAAAACAGCTCACCTGATCACATTAAAGTGGACCAAAACCCAGGACTTTGAGTATCCTGGGTTTTAGACCTTGAAAATTAATATATTTAATGTTTTAAGTCACTTACTTTTTATACTTTTTTATAAGCCTTATATGTGAAAAAGTGCAGGTGCACTAAAAAACACACAAAGGCGCCCATACTGACTCCTTCCCGCAGGAAAGAACCCCATCCCTTTCCTGGGGGACGAACCCCCTGACAGGATTGGGTACGTTCACTTTCACCCTCGGGTACTAACAAAAGTTTTCCCCGTGGACTAAGGTGTAAACTCCCTCAGCCTACCTTTCCCCGGCGGTTGCCCGTCCAGGTACTTGGATCTTCGCCTTCGGTCCCTTGCTTTCGATAGTAGCTAGCCCCAGTACTAGCAGCCTCCGCAGCCTGCCTTTCCTCAGATTCGAATGCGAGTACTCGGCCAGGCTTTGGAAGCCACTTTCCCGGGGTTCGCCACCCTCTACTCACTAGGAGCCTCAGGGGGGAGCACTGGGCAGGGGCCGGAAGCGAGTCCAAAAGGCCTGTAACTTCCGACCCCAGGTCTTTAGGGACAGGGACCCATAGGGAGTCACTGGCACCTAAACACGTGAAAAAGAAAGACACACAACAAAAAAGGGAACTAAGTGGCAAAAGTGACAAAAAAGTGGTTCGGGCTCTACAAACAAAAGGGGGGGGGGGGGAAGGTGAGTGCCTGTGCAATTACTTTCCCTACTTACTTTTATACTTTATACTGGCCTGCAACTCTGTTCAGGACTCTAGGATACAGGTGCCGCCATCTTGCCACAGACGCTTCACATATTGAGGAGAGGAGAGGGGTCAAAAGTGCAGGGGGTGGGTTATAGCTGTGCTTTGCACAGACAGAGCAGAGCTGGGGTCAGGAAAAGGACAGCCATCCCAGAATGCAGAGCGGCACAGTGAGAAAACACTTCCTGTTTGCAGGCAGCCCCCATGGGCCGCCATCTTGGATGTTTAAAGTTTTCGAAAATGCAGTAGATGCAGGTAGGATGATATTTAATGTGAGCAATCTGTATGTACAGGGGGGGGGGGAACATATAAGATAGGCTCTTATTCAGGGTGAGGGTCCGGATTAATGTGGGCAATCTGTATGTACAGGGGGGGAAACATATAAGATAGGCTCTTATTCAGGGTGAGGGTCCGGATTAATATGGGCAATCTGTATGTACGGGAGGGAAACATATAAGATAGGCTCTTATTCAGGGTGAAGGTCCGGATTAATGTGGGCAATCTGTATGTACAGGGGAGGGGGAACATATAAGATAGACTTTTATTCAGGGTGAAGGTCCGGTTTAATTCTATAGAGCCCATCAATTCCTGTTGGTCACAGCCATGGCATGTGGTCACATGGTCTCGCTGTTTGGTAGGGCTGAGTCTCCCCAATAGGGGTCAACCCCCAAATGGGTCCTAAACCTGCCCCACCCTATCCTAAACCACCGTCATGGCTGAAGTCACATGTGAAGGGCCAATGACACAGTCCAAGGGCAGCCGTGCGGGTGGAATCGCTGTAAAAAAAAAGCAAAACGCAAACAGGGTGCGGGTGAAGAAAAATGTCACTATGTTGTCGTAACAATTGCCCAAAAGATTCTTTGAATTCGCTATCAGCTCCACCACGCTCTGCGCAAGAGATAGCAGCCGCCGACCACCACTGCCTAGTGTGTTTCTAGGAACTGTCAGCGGCTGTCACAAGGCTCTCTGCAATGGCCTGTATCGTTCTAAATAATACATTATTATTAATAATAAATTATATTAATAAATTACCTAAAAATATTTCAAACTAAAATAAGGCGAACTTCTCTGAAAGTTATTTAAAAAAGACTAGGTTCTTTGCAACCCAGTGGAATAATATTAAAGTGGACCAAAACCCAGGATTTTGACTATCCTGGGTATTGGTCCATGCCCCCGGGGCACCCCGAATGGGCACTCCCCGCTGTGTGAAACCCCCCAGGTCACCCGATCTCCTGCGGCGCATTCACAGCCATTTCGTCCAATCAACACACTCGGAAACCTCTAATAGCTTGTCACACAAACATTAGTCACACTAACACAAAGCGGATCCGTTCAAGCCGCATCCTCCGCCACCCTCTAACAGGGAGCGTGCCCGTGCCAGCCATTCACAAATGCCTGGGACGGGCACACGCCCTGCTAGAGGGATAGTGGGGATCACGCTTGCATTGTTGGACAAGAAAAAAGGTTTCCGGGCAACCTGGGGGGTTTCACACAGCGGGCATCCTGATTCTGGATGCCCCGGGGGGGGGAATCCAGCGGCCTTGGAATCCTATAGATTTCAGGGCTGTTGGGGCATGGGTTTTGATCCACTTTAAAACAGAGCTTCTCCACCTCAGTTGAATAGTATTCAAAAAGTCTATGGAGTCTATGGGCCTTATTTATCAAGGAATAGCGACAGATAGCGACAGATAGCGACTGGGGAGCAGGCCAGTAAAGTCAGGTACCGCAACTAGAACGCCGGCTCCCCTCCACAATCACACATTTATACTGCTTAGTGACTGAGATAGCGCCACCTAGCAACTCATTCATCATTATCCCAGCCTCATCCCACAGCGCCAGCGAACATCCTTGAACAGCGACAGGTATGACCTCTCGCTACCTGGCGCTCTCCAATGCATTTCAATGGCAGAATGTATTTTAATTAATAATTATTTTTTAATATATATATTTTTTTTTAATTTAAAAAAAAAATCTGTGAACACTTCTTCCTTTGAAAATGTATTTTTTGGGGATTTAAAAAAAATTTTTTTTTTTTTGGCAGAATTGATATTACAGGTCTGATTTTAAACTATTCAGGTTTGAATATTATTTCAAAATCATTCCATTTTTTTTTGGGTGGTTAGGGGGTTAAAAAACTACTTTTAACACATCGCCTACTGCGCTCTGGGATTTAAACATGCATTTCACAGCGCTAGGAATTTTTAAGGCTGATTTTTTAATGAATATGGTGGGTGCCGGTCGCTATGTCCAGTCGCTATCATGCGCTCCCATACAACAGCGAACCTGTCAAATAGCGACTCAGCATCTTGTTTTCGACATTACGGCACACCGACTGAGTCGCTATCATCCACCGAACAATGGCCAAGCACAGCGACTACTAGCGGTCGCTGTCAAAATACCGCTACAGTCGCTCAACAGTCGCTATCTGTCGCTATTAATGAATCAGCCTCTAAGAGACTCCAGGGCAGGCATTACTGCCTGCTCTGCACAGCGGGGGGGTGTCCCGCTGTGTGAAACCCCCCAGGTTGCCTGAAAAAAACTCACCTTCGTTCCCGGTCCAACGGCTCATGCGCGAGCAGCGGACACATCCCCGCTATCCCTTTAGCAGGGAGCATGCCCACGCCAGGCATTTGTGAATGGCGCGTTTTTATTTTAGGTCCGATGTTACTTTTGAAAGTTTTATTGTACTTCCCACAAACCGAATAGCAAAGCTCGCTGTACAGGGGCTTTCTAAATAAAATAATCAATAAATAGTTATTACGAAAAATAAATTAATAATAATAATGTATAATAATTTAAAATGAAAATATGGAGAGCTTCTCTCCAAGTTATTCAAAAACGATTGTGTATCATCTCCGCACTTGAATAATATTAAAAAAGATCAGAGAGCTCGTCGCCTACAGTTGGATAGTAGTTTGGAAAGTTTCGCCACCTGAATGAACTATAAAAAAAAGTAACTGAAACTAAGAGGCCGATTCATTAATAGCGCCAGGTAGCGACAGATGAGCGCCAGTAGCGTGATTTTCACAGCACCAGCTAGTATTCGCTGTGCTTGGCCGGGGTTTGCTTGTTGACAGCGACTCAGTCGGTGTGCGGTAATGTTGAATACGGGGTTAGGGGTCGCTGTTTCACCGGTTCCGCTTGTATGGGTGCGCCTGACAGCGAATGGCCAGAGCGAACGGCTTGCTGCAGATTCATTAAAAAATCACGCTCAAAAATTTCTCGCGCTGTGAATTCCTTGTTTAAACCCCAGAGCGCTGGCGGCGATGTGTGTAAAGTAGTTTTTAACCCCCAAACAACCTTTTTTTTTATATGTAAAAATTATACAAGTTTTTCTAAACATTTTGTAATATGAATACATGAATATCAGACCTGTAATATCAATTCTGCACTTTTTTTTTTTTTTTTTTTTTTTACTTTAAAAAAAAACCTAACATTGCAGAAGTGGTCACAGAATTTTTGACATTAAAAAACAAAAAAAAACAAAACAGTAATAGCAATTAATTATGATTATTTAAAGATTGCTCCATTGAAATGCATTGGACCACGCCAGGGAGCGCCAGGTCATACCTGTCGCTGTGATGGGATTAGCAGCGGCGCTGTTCGTTGCAGTCGGCTACATGATGAATCCCGCGCTAGCTGACGCTCTCGCCGGCGCTAGCCTCATTTAGCGTGATAAATGCGTCATTGTGACCGCCGCCGAGCGTACTTGATTCGGTAGCCACCGATAGCTGGCGGTACCTGGCGCTCGTCAGACACTACCTGGCGCTAGCCCTTGATAAATAAGGGCCTAATTTAAAGTTTTATTTTATTTTATTAACCACAAATTGAATAACAATCCTGCCTCAGATGAATAGTAAAACTATTAGAACATTAAGAAAAGAGCTTCTCCAATGGAGGTGAATAGTATTAAAGTGGACCAGAACCCAGCGCGATTGGCCTGGGAATCTATACGGCACAGGCACGCTCCCTGTTAGAGGGAAGCGGAGGATGCGCCCGTCAGAGCCGCTGCTCTTAGATGCGCCGTGGGACCAGGAAGAGGTGAGCTGGTCTTGGCGATATGGGGGGGGGGGGTTCACACAGCGGGACACCACCGATTGGGGTGCCTCCGGGAAAAAATCTTGGGTTTTGGTCCATTTTAACAATATTTGTAAGCGCTACTGTATATGTTGGTGCTATAAAATAAAGGAACCCCCAACACCTCTCCTAATGCCCCCTCCCTCATTTTTGCCTAAAGTACCAGCCAAGGGCAAAGGGTTTAATTAGCCTGCATTCTGCTCCCTTGAATGTCAGGGGCCATGTCTTTCATTCCCCAATTGTTTGCCTTTCTTGATAAGCTCTATTGAACATGCTCCTTTCTTCTGACTCATCATGCACAGTCTCTTCAATGAATTACACTTCTCAGGGACATTCTGAGAGCAGCACAGGGATGACAGGGGATGAAGAGGTCAGCTGAAAAAAAAAAAGAAATTCACTTTAATCCTAAGCTGCATTGCAGACAACAGAGACCCCCTAACAAACATTAGATTGTAAGCTCTGGGACACTGGGTTTAACATTCCTTTTTAAAGTGCTGCAGTATATGTTGGTGCTATAAATAAACCCCCCTCTCCATGTGCCTGATCCCTCATTTTTCCTTACACTAACCCTACCCTACCCCTAAGCTGCATTGAAGACATTGGAGATTAGATTGTAAGCTCTGTAACACTGAGGCCCTTATTTAACAAGGGATAGCGCCAGGTAGCGACTGGTGAGCGAACGGTAGTGACGGGCCCCGCCACGAGAACGCCGGCTCCCCACCACAATCACACATTTATCAAGGCGATCCTGCTTAGCGACTGAGATAGCGCCAGATAGCGACTCATTCATCATTATTCCAGCCTCACCCCACAGCACCAGCGAGCGACATTGAACAGCGACAGGTATGACCTCTCGCTACCTGGCGCTCTCCAATGCATTTCAATGGAACAATCTTTAAATATTCATAATTAATTGTTAATAATTTTTTTTTTTTTTTTTTTTTTAATGTGAAAATTTCTGTTACCACTTCTGCCATGTTAGTTATTTTTTTTAAGGTAAGAAAAAAATAAAAAAAAAATTTGTGCAGAATTGATATTACAGGTCTGATATTAATGTATTCATATTCAAAAATGTTTTTATAAACTTGTTTTTTTTGGTTTCCCAAAATATGGTTGTTTGGGGGTTAAAAAACTACTTTTAACCCATCGCCGCCAGCGCTCTGGGGTTTAAACATGCATTTCACAGCGCGAGAATTTTTGGAGCGTGATTTGTTAATGAATATGGTGGGAGCCGGTCGCTATGGCCATTCGCTATCATGCGCTCCCATACAGCGCGGAACCTGTCAAATAGCGACTCATCACCTTGTATTCAACATTACTGCACACCGACTGAGTCGCTATCAACAACCGACACAACGGCCAAGCACAGCGACTACTAGCGGGCGCTGTGAAAATACCGCTACAGTCGCTCAACTGTCGCTACCTGGCGCTATTAATAAATCAGCCTCCCAGTTTAACATTGCTGCAGTATATATTGGTACAATAAAATAAATTAACCCCCGATCCCTCTCTACAAGTCTACGCCTTTATTTTACCTTGCATTAACCCTCACTTTACCCATAAGCCACCATGCAGACAGCATAGACCCCCTCTAACATTAGACTGTAAGCTCTGCGACACAGAGTCTAACATTGCTGTAAAATAAATTAACCTCTATCCCCCTCTACATGCATGAGCCTTTATTTTTACTTTAGTTCTTTAACTCTTTCTGTACCTCCAGTGCTGACAACAGAGAGATCCCTTTCTATGGTGCAATGGATCATTAGATTGTAAGCTCTGGGGTCTGAGGGTGTAAAATAAATGAACCCTTATCCCCCCTCTACACACACAATTCCTTATTTTTATTTACATAGACCCTGTGTCTGCTCCTTCATTTTACTTCAATTAACAATTCCTGCAGCTGCAGGGCAAACAACAAGACCCCCTTCTACTCTGTAATGGACCATTAGATTGTGAGCTCTGTGACCCTGAATTTAGCTTTGCTACAGTATATGTTGGAGCTATACAATTAATGAACCCCCCCAACCCCTATCTACATACCCGATCCCTCATTTTTACTTTAACTCTTTCCGTACCTTCAGTGCGGACAACATAGAGATCCCCTTTTATGGTGCAATTGGTCATTACATTGCTGCAGTATATGTTGATGCTATAAAGTAAATGCAGCCCCTAACCCTTCTCTGCATATCTGAACCCTCATTTTTACTTGGATACTTTAACTATTACTTTACCTGTAGTGCTGACAACAGGGATATCCCCTTCTATGGTGCGGTGGGTTTAGCATTGCTGTAGTATATGTTTGTGCTGTAATACTGTATAATTTAACCCCCTAACCCCTCACTACATGTAAAGATCCCCAAAGAGAGGTCCCTGCAATGCACTATTAGACTGTAAGCTCTTGAGCACTGAATTTAATACTGTTCAATACTCGATACTTTAATACACAGTCTTTTAATACTACAGAAGAGTAAAATACATGAGCCTCTAACGTTCCCTTTACATCCCAGTTCTCTTATTTTTACTTACATAAACCCTCTTCATGCTGACGAGACCACATAACAAGCAATGTTGGTGCTATAAAATAAATGAACCCATACCTCGCAACTTTTTGCAACAATTGTTAAATTAAGGTGAACCAAAACCCACATCGATCGGTCCCGGGAATCTTATCGATTCCCTCACCCCGGGGCATCCAAAATTGGGATGCCCCGTTGTGTGAAACCCCCCAGGTCGCCACATACACTTTCCGCATGCGTGAGCTGTGGCCGCATCGCCGCTATCCCACTATCAGCGATATGCCAGAATGGCCGGTGCAAACGTGCTCCCTGCTAGAGGGAAGCAGGGGATGTGACCGCCAGTGCGCTCGGAGCCGCTGACCTTAGACGAAGGTTTACACAACGTGACGTCAGTGGCTCCAAGCATGCTGATTCGATTAGCAGCCGTGCATGCGCCGTAGGGCCCGGAAGAGGTGAGTTGGCGTCAGCGATCCGCAGGGCTTAACACAGCAGGGCACCCCCAATCAGATAGGACAGGAGGATAGTCAAAATCCTGGGTTTTGTTCCACTTTAAGCCACGACCCCTCATTGGGAGAATATAAACACTGGATGAATACGCAAATTAATCATTTATTGATGCAGATCTGCATATTACACCTCAAAGAGGGACAAGTGAGAACAAAGAGGGACAGGGGGACATGGACTCAAAAGAGGGGACAGTCCCTCCAAATCAGGGACACTTGGGAGGTATGCCTAACCCCTGACAACAAAGATCCCCTTCTACTATAACGGACTATGCTATAAATCGACCCCTCTCTCAATGCCTGATCCCTCTTTTTTCCTTGCCTAGACCCCGTGCCTTCCACCAGGCTGTAGAGACCCCCAAACACTGCTGCAGAATATGTTGGAGCTATAAAGTAAATGCACCCCCTCTATGCATGCCTGATCCCTCATTCTTCCTTGCATGGATCCTGGGTCACCCCACATGCAGCAGGGGCCCCTTTACAGGCATTAGATTGTAAGCTCTGTGCCCCTGAGTCATTGCTGCAGTATATGTATATTGCATTGCAGTATATGTTGGTGCTATGAAACAAATGAACCCCTCTATACATACAGGCTTTAGTGACCCTCCAATGCCCCAATAGACATTAGATTGTAAGCTCTGGGACACTTATTTGAAAATAGCTGCAGTATATGTTGGTTCTATAAAGTAAATGAACCCCTAACCCTTCTCCACATTTCTGCTCCATCATTTTTCCTTACATAGACCCTGTGTCTCCCACATGCAGCAGGGACCCCATGACAAGCATTAGATTGTAAGCTCTGTGCCTCTGAGTCATTTCTGCAGTATATGTTGTTGCTATGAAACAAATGAACCCCTCTATACATGCCTGCATCCTGATTTTTGCTTTAATACTTTAAAGTGGACCAAAATGCATCCTGCAGTCTATGAGACTCCAGGACAGGCTTACTCCCTTTCCCTGGGGCAGATTTAGGATGCCCCGCTGAGTAAAAAAACCCATGTCGCCCAGTATACTCACCTTCCCCCCGATCAAACCGTACATGCGCAGCAGTGGCTGCTGCCTGCTATATCTTTGGGCGGGCAGGAGTGCGTGTGATGCGCTGATGGCCGGCATCCATCAGTCGGCTGCCGATTTCTCGGCTGGATTCCGGGTGAAGGTGTCTTTTTTTATTTCCTCTATTACATGTCTAATAGAAAGGGGCAGGATGGGGGTATGTTAAAATTTTATACAGGGGCTGTAGCGGCCCTAATATTACACACATTTATTTGTACACAACTTGCATTGTGACTTGTCGATAATGGAAACGCAGGACCTAGATGTGGCCAAATGTTATTTTTTATAGTAGAATCAATTATCATGGCTTCTGTTTCATACCAATGTGTAATTTGGACAACAGCTAAAACGCAGCCTAAATGCACTGTAAAGTTTGTCCCCAACAGGTGACTGTAATGATGAAACGTTAAGCAGCGCCAAAAAAATACAGCGCCAACCTTTTAAGGGTGGAAAAAAAATGGAAATACGCCATGCAGCGCCATAAAGATGGTGGTACAAAATGGTGCTCGCTGGCGCTATGATAATCGGCAGTTGGGTCCAAAAGACACTGACACCTAATACTAATACCTAATGCAACATTCAAAGCTAATTAGTTAGCATTGGGCACTGCGACTTCCAGTGCCATTGTAGTCAAAATAGCAGCGCCAAAAAGAGATGTTGGCGCCCCAAAACTGGCGCTATAGCCACCAGAATGATGCTAAAGGGTGTACTTCATAAATAAGGCCCTAAGTTTAGTATTGCTTCTGTATACAGCATGTTGGTGCTATAAACAGGGCCAACCTTGGGGCAAGTGTCGCCCCGTGCAGGATGGGCATCTCAGGATGACACCCCCCGACACACACACCCAAAAAATGGAAAGCGAGCAACAGCGAAAGCACAGAAAAGACAAAGAGATGGGGCAAGAAGAATAGAAGGAATGCTGAAAAAGAAAGACTGGAGGTAGAATTGAGAGGAAATGTAGAGAAGGAAAAGGAAATGTAATATGAGTAGAAGGTGAAAAGAGAGAAGATGAAGAAAATGGAAAAAGGGAAAGAAGTAGAAATATCAAAAAAAATGAGGATGACATTAGAAGCAAGAGAAAGAAGCAGATTGAAGGAATGTAACAAGAGAAAGATGGAGTTAAAGTGGTAAAAAGATTAAAATGGATGGATGTAGAAGAACAAGATATTGGAGGAAAAAGATAAGGGAAGGAAAGAATTTAAGGAAGAAAGAGAGAGAGAAAAAAGAAGGAAAGTAGAGAGGGGAGAGGGGCAAAAGAGAGGAAAATGGAGGGATCACGAAATTAAAGAGAAGAAAAGGAAATTCAAGAAAAAAAAGGTAACACAATTATAAAGAAATGTGTAAAAAAGAAAGGAGAGAAATTATTTTGAGAGGTATTTTGAAAAAAGGGCTGCTGGTCCAGTTGAAACCTCCGGGAGCCCCCTTATAGAGAGGTTGGTATGGTGCCCTGTGAGACCACACACCCCGAAGGCCAGCGATGGCTATAAAATAAATAGACCCCTGACCCCTCTCTGTATGTCTGATCCCTAATCTTCGCTTATTTCTTTACCTGTAGTGCAGACAGTAGAGATCCCCAAAGAGAGATCTCTTCCTTAGATAGGAAGCTTTAGGACACTACATTGAACATTGCTGCAGTACATGTTGGTGCTATAAAGCCATTGAGCCCCCTAACCCCTCTCCACATGACTGCTTGATCCTTTTTTTCTTGCCTAGACCTTGTGTCTCCCCCAGGCTGCGGCTCAGGTAGTAGAGGCCCCCCTGGCACCCCCTTATAGAGAGGTTGGTATGGCGCCCTATGTGACCACACACCCCTCACACCCTGAAGGCCAGCCATAGCTATAAAATAAATGGACCCCTGACCCCTCTCTGCATGTCTGATCTCTCATTTTTACTTTAATACTTTTAACTATTTTTTTTACCTGCAGTGCAGACAGTAGAGATACCTTGTATCTCTACTGTCTGCACTGCACTACTGTCATACCTTGTAAAGCGCTACAGAAGATGATGGCGATATATACATAAACAATAAAAATAATAACAATAATAATAATAGAGATCCCCAAAGAGAGATCTCTTCCTCTTATTAGATAGTAAGCTTTGGGACAACATTGCTGCAGTATATGTTGGTGCTATAATGTCAATAAGCCCCCCCTAACCCCTCTCCACATGGCTGCTTCCTCCTTTTTTCCTTGCCTAGACCCTGTGTCTCCCCCAGGCTGCAGTCCAGGTAGTAGAGGCGCCCCCTTATAGAGAGTTTGGTATGTCACCCTATGTCAAAACACACCCCGAAGGCCAGCCATAGCTATAAAATAAATGGACCCCTCTCAGCATGTCTGATCTCTCATTTTTACCTTAATACTTTAACTATTTCTTTACCTGTAGTGCAGACAGTAGAGATCCCCAAAGAGAGATCTCTTCCTCTATTAGATAGTAAGCTTTGGGACACTACGTTGAACATTGCTGCAGTATATGTTGGTGCTATAATGTCAATGAGCCCCCCTAACCCCTCTTCATATGGCTGCTTCTTCCTTTTTTCCTTGCCTAGACCCTGTGTCTCCCCCAGGCTGCAGCCCAGGTAGTAGAGGTGCCCCCTTATAGAGAGTTTGGTATGTCGCCCTATGTGACCACACACCCCGAAGGCCAGCCATAGCTATAAAATAAATGGACCCCTGTCAGCATGTCTGATCCCTCATTTTTACTTTAATACTTTAACTATTTCTTTACCTGTAGTGCAGACAGTAGAGATCCCCAAAGAGAGATCTCTTCCTCTATTAGATGGTAAGCTTTGGGACACTACGTTGAACATTGCTGCAGTATATGTTGGTGCTATCATGTCAATGAGCCCCCCTAACCCCTCTCCATATGGCTACTTGATCCTTTTTTTTCTTGCCTAGACCCTGTGTCTCCCCCAGGCTGCAGCCCAGGCAGTAGAGGCCCCCCTGGCAGGGCTTCTCTGGATGATAACACCTACAAAGTGACTTAATGAGGCATTTTTTTTCTTTTTTCTTCCAGCACAGGCAGCAGCAGCAGCAGCAGTGGGCGGGCTGGGGAGGGAGCTGTCATGTGTGCCCTTATACTAGGGCCTCCTGCTTTTCTTGCCTGACTGGGGAGAGCTAGAGAGAGAGAGAGGAGGAAAAAAAAACTTGCAAAGTCTGTCCAGCTGCTGCTACATAATAACCTCGAGAGAGAGACAGAGGGAGAGAGCTGGGCCATACTGGGGAGACTGGTGCCCCCCTGCCCTGGAGACCAGCTACACCCCCCTCCTCCTCTGCACCCTCATCTGCCAGCGCTGGAAGAGGGGGGACCCCAGTGGTGCCAGGGCTGAGCCAGCATGGAGCTGCTGTGCTGCGAGGTGGACGCCGTCCGCAGGGCTCAGGCTGACCCCACGCTGCTCTTTGACGATCGGGTTCTGCACAACCTGCTGACCGTGGAGGAGAGGTACCTACCCCCCTGCTCATACTTCAAGTGTGTCCAGAAGGACATCCAGCCCTTCATGAGGAGGATGGTGGCCACCTGGATGCTGGAGGTTGGTGGATTCCATCTTAACTACAAAAAATAAAAAAATAAAAAGTTCATGGAAACCCCCCCAAAAAGTTGATGACAGATCGCCTGTGTGTAGGGCAGGATCTGAGATTGTATAAGGGTGGTGATCAGCCTTGCTGGGGTGTAGTGAGTATGCACAGTATAGGCAAGTCTTGAGCACACAGCCTGCCTGCCTGGATATGGAGGACTTTGGATTGCTCCTGTAAGATGAGTCCTCTAAAGAGCTGCATTGTATAGGGACTTTTCCTGACCCCCATACAAACTATTCAGACTAAATTGTATATGAGCCACATATATGTGGTGTCCCTGACCCACACACACAGTGCGTATTAGACCTACAATGTGTACAGCATGCTGCCCCCTTATCTATGCCTAGTCCTATATAGAGCTGTATTGTATGTGGTTTGCCCAGTCCCATATAGTTTTATACTGTATATGGTGTGCCCAATCCCATATAGATCCGTATTGTATAGGGTTTGCCCGCTGATTCACAGACAGTTCTGTATAAATATGTATTGTATATGGTTTGCCCAGTCCCATATAGATCTGTATTGCATATGGTTTGCGCAGGCCCATATAGATCTGTATTTTATAGGGGTATCTCCTTGGCCTACACACATTCCCAATCGGTCCTGCATTGTGTATAGCTCACCCTATACACAAATAGCTCTATATATAGATATTCTGGATGTGGATTGCCCCTGACCCACACATAAGCCTTCAGTATCGATCTGTATTGTATATGCCCCCCCCCCCCCGCCTAACAAAGCTATTGTAAATGTATTGCATTTGATTCACATACCGTCCCATACAGATCTATAATGTATACGTATTGCCTCTGTCCCACGCACAATCTTGTTTATGATGCACAAATAAGTTCCATATAGATCTGCATTGTATATGCATACTAGCTAGAACTACAGTATATGGCATATTGGTTGTCCCTTGCATAGATCTGTATTGTATATGGACTCCCACACTGTATACGGCTTGTCCCTTAGACACACTCAGTCCTACCTAGAGCTGAGTTGTTCATGGCTTGCCACTAATACACAAATCTATATAAGACTGTGTTGTATATGCTCTCTATATGGTACTGTATTGTATATGCTCTCTATACGGAACTGTATTGTATATGCTCCCTGTGTGGCACTGTATTGTATATGCTATCAATATGGAACTACATTGTAAATGTATAAAGATATCTGGTGGGTTCTCTATAGGTAGCTTTATGCATTTGAAGGGTTATATGTACTGTATGTGGAGGAGAATTCCCAATTGCAGCAGTATGATAATATATATATATATATATATATATATATATATATATATATATATATATGGTTTGTTTTATATCACCATCCACCTTTGGTTATATATATATATATATATATATATATATATATATATATATATACAGTGTATATGGATGTTATGCTTCTGTTAGCTTTGCTGAGTCACACAGAGCCTTCGCTGCTGCTCTCTATTGCCTGTCATACAGCAGGAATGCATTGTGTGGGCATTTCCTGAGCCTGGCATGGCTTTGCCCAGTGGTCTGTGGTCTGTGGTGGTCTGGCTGTGGATAGGGGACAGTTTTGGCTGCCCTGAATGGATGTTGGATGAGGGTGACCTGGACACGTGTTGCAAAGTTTGATCAGACTCCTTGCAGAAAGTTTCCTGTTAGGGATCATCTGTAGAGGGCTGATGAAGGGGGTCACCCTGTGTACCTGGCACCCCAGGGTAGCAGACGAATGCTATGTTGAGGTGGCTGCCTTGTGTTTGTGCCATAGCATACACACACAATGCCCTATCTTCGCCATGTTTCCAGCCCCCCAGACAGCCAGCCTTCTCCCTGTTACCCCCTAGAAGGGGTTAATAATGTGGGTGATCTTGGATGGGTGATCTCACCCTGTTCCTTGGTGGTCACCCCTTGTTGGCCTCGGGGGGCTGGGCAAATGGGAGGAGACATGCTTCCTTGCAAATGTAACTGTTTAACCCTTCGATGCCCATGGAGACAATAGGTGGGGGTGGGGGGTCGGGGGACATGTGTCCACGTTTGAATTGCAAGCTCTGTGCACCCCAATCGTCAGAAATAGTTAAATGCCACCTACAAGGTGAAGTTAAAAGGCTATTGGGGATTTAAATGGCTTCCATGCAAATGTAGCTATTTAACCCTTCGATCCCAAGGGAGAAAATAGCTGAGGGGGATTGGGGGTCTTGCTCCCATAGTTTATCTTGTGTTCAGGGGCGATTGCAATTTCCGTGCACCCCGATCGCCCAAAAAACGTTCAGTGCCTCATTTCACGGTGCATTTAAATGGCTGCGTCTCTTTAAAGGGTTAAATCCCCATAAAATGGGTTAAAACCCCCCTCCCCTCCAGGGCCAGTTATTAGGGGGGCTAAAGCAAAGATCTAGGGGGTCTATGGTGAACATGGGTGGTCTGCAGAGCTTTGTCGGGAGATGAAGTGGTCTGGCTGTTACCCCGATTCCTTTTGATTTTAGGGTGCTCTGACCCCAGGGACCCCCGTAGAACCCCAAAAGCCCCCCGCCCCTTTTCCTCGTGCCGTGTGGCCATTTCCCCATGCAGCACCCCTTCCCCAGCCAGCTTCAGACCCTTCCTCACCTCCCCCCTCCCTGCCAAGCAGCCATGCTTCTTTCCTGCAACCAAGGAACCCCCGACCCCTCTTTCTCTGGTTGATTTACCCCCCTAAACCTGCCCGGATGCCCACCAGAATTGTCGGGAATGATGCAGAGGGGTTTAATCTCCATCTCCCCGCAAAAAGCGGCCGTCTAGGCATTTTTTAAGTATTTTTAAATATTTTTTGAAAATATGACGAAATCCGAATTCGTCCCAATGGCTGGGGTGGAGTGTGAGCTGAATGAAGCTCTCTCTATGGCTGCTCTCGGTTTGCTGGCGGCTGTGTGGGGCTCAGACAGCTCAGACACGTGCGATTCTGTCTTATTCGTGACTTTTTAGTACATTTTAATCTTTTTTACCAAGTAAAAATTGAGCATTATTTAACCATGTGCCCTCCCTTTCTCTCCCCACTCGCCTATCTGCTTCCCCTTCCTGATTCCTTTTTCTCCTTCTCCTCCATATTTCTTATATTTCTCCCTTTAACCCTCACTTTTACCTGCTCATTGTGTCATCAATCTCTTGTTTGTGCTGTTTGGATTACTTTTATATTCCTATCCCCCCTCCCCTCCATTGCCTTTTGTGTCGGTGCCTCCATGTTGTCTTCATGCCTCACATGTTCCTGCTCTATCCTCTCCACCACGTTGCTTCATGTGCTTTATTTTCTGCTGATTTAACTGTTGTATTGTTTAATCCTTAATTATTTTCATTCTTTTATTCCTTTGATAACATCCTGAACCCCTATAATAATCAAATCAATCTTTGTTTTACTCACTTTCCCTTCATACTTACCCTCTTCTGTCCTTCTACCTGCCTACTTCCTTCTCTACTTCAATTTATTTTATTTTATTTTTGTCTTTCTTCGTTATTTTTATAATCATTTATCGTTTACACCATTTAACATGCATTTATTATTTTATTTTCACAATTTGTTTGATTTCTGCTCCTTTTTTGCTTATTGTCCCTTTAAACTCCCTTTAAATCTGTTTTGGGTTTTCTTTTCTTTTTGGTCTTTATTTTTGCCCTATGTACTTCCTAATATTCATAACTAATCTTTTTTTCTGCCTTGTGTATACCCTATCCTTCAATCTAATTGTTTTTCTGCCCTATTTACTCTCTAACCTTGATATATGATCATTTTTCTGCCCTACTTACTCCCTAACCCCTCATATCTGATCATTTTTTCTTTTTCTTCTCTGCACTATTTCCTCCCTAACCTTCATAACTGATGATTTTTTCTTTTTTCCCTTTGCTCTTCATACTCTCTAACTTTCATATTTGATCATTTTTCTGCCCTATTAACCCCCTAATGTTTATATCTGATATTTTCCCCTTACCTGCCATTTTTACTCCCTAACCACCATATCTGATCACTTTTTCCTTTTTTCTGCCTTATTTGCCCCCTAACCTTCATATCTGATGTTTTTTTTTCTGCCCTATTTACCTTCTAACCTTCATATCTGGTCATGTATTTCCCTTTTTGTGCCATTTTTACTCCTAATATCCACACATTTTAATTCACTTCATATCTGGTTTTTATTTTTTCATTTTTTTCTGCCCTATTTTCAACCTAACCTTCACAACTTATCACCTATTTTTTGTTTTTCTTTCTCCCCTGTTTACCATCTGACCTTGATAACTGATCATTTTTTTCACATTTACACACTTACCTTCTAATATGATCATTTTTCTGCCCTGTTTACTCCCCTAACCTTCATAACTTTTTTTTTTATCTCTGCCCTTCCACTTTTCACATTGTTTTGGTTAAACTTGCCACTTCTTGCACCTTTATTTTTTATTTTATTAATTTCCCTTACGCCACTTTTTAAATTGTTTTGTTAATAAATTATTGCACCTGATATTCTACTTTTATTCAAACTCCTTTATTTGTGTTGTCTTTTTATGAATGACCTATTAATCATTTATTCTCATTTGCCTCTTTTTAAACTTGTTTGCCCAAATAACCTAATATCTTTGTTATTTTACTTGTATTAATCACTTTTTGCTTTACCCCTATGGTCTATTTCTTTGCTATAACACTCATTATTTATTATTTAATTTATTTAATTTTATTTATTTGTTTTCATTCTTTAATCACTTGCCATATTTCATTTTTTGTTTTTTATTTTATTTTATGTTTTTTATTTGTTTTACTCTACTGTATTTGTTGTTTTTTTATCTTATTTTTCCCCATATGCACTGTTTTTGCATCTTTCCTTCTTTTCAATACTTTCTTTGCCTCTCTTTGAACCCCACCCCCTGTGTACTGCCCCGCCCCCCTGTCTGGTCATTTTTTCCACAGGTCTGTGAAGAGCAGAAGTGCGAGGAAGAAGTTTTCCCCTTGGCAATGAACTATCTGGATAGATTTTTAGCTGTGATCCCCACCAGAAAGTGCCATCTGCAGCTGCTAGGGGCTGTCTGCATGTTCCTCGCCTCCAAGCTGAAAGAGACTATCCCTTTAACTGCGGAAAAACTTTGCATATATACTGACAATTCCATCAAACCCCAAGAGCTGCTGGTAAGCAGCCCCATGTTTTCTAAATTAAATATTTACAGGCTTTTTGTCTTTCCATGGGAAAGGTATTTCTGGTTTTAACTCTCTAGGAAACTCTGGTTTGCCCAGCATCGGCCCTGTAAGTTTGCTTTTTATGGTACAAATTGCTTGGGATTATCGCAATTTTTTTCTAATTTCTATTACATTTGCATATGTACGCTTTAGGTATGTATCATTGTTTTTTTTTTCTTATTGCATTTTGAATGGTTTTCTGCTTTTTTTTTTTTATTTTTTTTTAAATACAGGCTTTTACAAGCATCTAAATTTTAATTTATTTTTAAGCAGTTTAATATATAGAAGCAGGAGTCTGGAGGTGGAATACTGTAGGTTTTGTATTTGGTGTTGGCCTCTTTTGACGCTTTGCGGTATCTTCTGCCACCTAGTGGCAAAACAAATGTGTGGATGAACCCTCTGAAGTAACAAGGATATATTTTGACTTTTTATTTTTTTATGAAGAACTAATTCATATTCTAGTAAATAACATACTGGGTTTCAAAAAATAGTTTGTAGCACTGGAGCTATCTCTAAGGCAGAGGCATAACTAAAAGTGACGGGGTCCTGGTGCAAATATGAAGGACTAATTCATATTATATTAAATAACATACTGGGTTTCAAAAAATAGTTTGTAGCACTGGAGCTATCTCTAAGGCAGAGGCATAACTAAAAGTGGCGGGGCCCTGGTGCAAATATGAAGGACTAATTCATATTCTATTGAATAACATACTGGGTTTCAAAAAATAGTTTGTAGCACTGGAGCTATCTCTAAGGCAGAGGCATAACTAAAAGTGTCGGGGCCCTGGTGCAAATATGAAGGACTAATTCATATTATATTAAATAACATACTTGGTTTCAAAAAATAGTTTGTAGCACTGGAGCTATCTCTAAGGCAGAGGCATAACTAAAAGTGTCGGGGCCCTGGTGCAAATATGAAGGACTAATTCATATTCTATTGAATAACATACTGGGTTTCAAAAAATAGTTTGTAGCACTGGAGCTATCTCTAAGGCAGAGGTATAACTAAAAGTGTCGGGGCCCTGGTGCAAATATGAAGGACTAATTCATATTCTATTGAATAACATACTGGGTTTCAAAAAATAGTTTGTGGCACTGGAGCTATCTCTAAGGCAGAGGCATAACTAAAAGTGGCGGGCCCTGGTGCAAATATGAAGGACTAATTCATATTCTATTGAATAACATACTGGGTTTCAAAAAATAGTTTGTAGCACTGGAGCTATCTCTAAGGCAGAGGCATAACTAAAAGTGGCGGGCCCTGGGGCAAATAATAAATGGGACACTGCCATGACAATAACATTCTTTCTGCATTTTAAATTGAATTAGATACAGCTGAGCTATAAAAACTTAAACATAGGCCTGGAGGAGCAGCAATAATGGGACCCTGGTGCGGTTGCTACCCATGTGCAGTTAAAGCAGAATAAAACCCAGTGCTACTGGTCTTCCCCTGGTGCATTCCAAATCAGGATGCCCCGCTTTGTGAAACCTCAGGAGTTATCGCAAAACTCACCTTTGGCCTGGCTTCAACGGAGATGTAAACAACACCGGCCACATCCCCAGCATCTCTGGGCTGAGGTGCGCTCCCATGCCCAGCCATTCAGATGGGCTGGGGGCAGTAGCGTGCCCTCGACAGTGGAGATGCAGCTGCTCCTTTGCTAGGCTCTGTATCTAAACAGAGCCATTTGCCGGGCATTAATATGCAAGGCATGGGACGAGAGCCCGTGAATGTACCATATGACCGGCGAAAGGGGTGATTTTGGGGATTTCACATTAAGATGCATCCCAAATCGGGATGCCCCTGGGGCAAGAAACAAAACTCACAATAGTGAAAATCCTGGATTTTGTTCCACTTTAGTTTTGCAGACACCCAGGATTTTCACACTTCCAGGTGTTGTTCCTCCTTGGCGGAGCATCCCTGTTAAGGATGCCCTGCTGTATGTTTCTCAGGGATTGCCAAACAAAACAATCACCTTCCAGCGTTCCTTCCACATGTATAGGCCTCTGTCCAATCAGTGCTTGCGCTCCATCCATACGTTTCTTGGCCGACCTGATGTCAGATTTGATGTCAAATTGGCTAGGAAAGCTGAATGGAGCATGTGCTCTTTTCTTCAGCTAAAGGTATAGCAGGGATGCAGCCATGGCCCACACAGGCGATGTGGGATCTCCGGTTACATGAGTATGGTCTGGGATCTGGGGGTTTTACACAGTGGGCGTCCTAATTCAGGATGCCGCAGGGATAAGGAAATTAGCCTCCCAGGAGTCTAAAAGAGACTGTTGTGCCCCATGAAAGCGTAACTCTCCTTGGCAACCGTGTGATTTGTTTTTTGCATTGTGCTGCATTTTCATTTTGTAGTCTGTGGCATGTTTTAGGGTGTTGTAATGATTTTTATACCTGTGTCGCCTCTTGTCGTCCTTGATATTTGCTATAGGCTTACAAGTTGCAACACAGCAGTGTGCCCAGGAAGCTGCATGCAGGATGTTGTTGGGATGTGGTGCCCAAAAGATGTGAATAGGGACGGTTATTAGCCGGGACTTATTTTGCGGTTTGAATGCGGGCAAGGACTGCGCTGTGCTGCACCACAAATGCGTAGGTGTGAGCACAGCCTAAGAGATGAATGATTGATATGGGTTACTGCTGTTTGCATTCCCTCATTGAGCTTGTGTGTGGCTTTCCCACACTCTTCAAACCTGTAACGCAAACCAACTGACAGCTGGGAAATAAGTCGGCGCCGAGAGGTGCACACAGCGATCTTCAGCTTCACCGATCTTCCATGGTTGTGGCCAGCGGCCATTGACAGCTACAGTTCCTGGTCAATGTGGGCTTCGCCAACTGATGACAATGAAAGGTCTCCTGGTCAAACTAAATGCAGTGCCAGTAGAAACAGTGAGATACCCAGAACAAGCGATGGACTGGGGCCACACCAGACCTGGATTTTTACCAAAGAGTACCGAAAGGCCTCCTGGTCAAACTTAACTGCAGTGCCAGTAGTGACAATGGAATACCCAGAACCAGTAACGGACTGAGGCCAATCATCAGACCTGGATTTTACCAAAGACCATTGAAATGCCTGCTGGTCAAAATAACTGCAGTGCCAGTAGAGACAATGGAATACCCAGAATCAGTGATGGACTGGGGCCAAACATCAGACCTGGATTTTACCAAAGACCATTGAAAGGCCTCCTGGTCACACTAACGGCAATGCCAGTAGAGACAATGGGATACCCAGAACCAGTGATGGCCCAAGGGGCCAAAAAAGAGACCTGGATTTTACTAAAGAGCAATGTTATTGCAGTGCCAGTGGAGACAATGGGATACCCAGAACCAGTGGTGGACTGGCATCAAACATCAGACCTGGATTTTACTGAAGAGCAATGAAAGACCTCCTGGTCGAACTAACGGCAATGCCAGTAGAAACAATAGGATACCCAGAACCAATGACGGACTGGGGCCAAATATCACAGCTGGATTTAACCAAAGAGCAATGAAAGGCCTCCTGGTCAAGCTGACTTCAGTGCTAGTAGAAATAATGGGATACCCAGAACCAATTACGGATAGGGCCAAAAATCAGACCTGGATTTTACAATCCCCTGGGCCAGCCCTTAAACAGTGTAAACATCTGCACTTAGCCTTCTCCCCATTGGCTTCCCAACCGGTTAATGACCACACTGAAGGGCTGAGGCTACTCTTAAAGTGATGCTACTGAAGCTTAAGTATTGTAGGGGCAGATAATGGCAGGGTTGGTATGACCCAACCACAGCCATGATGCTGAGGCTAAAGAATTGTGGGTGCAGCACATGGGCTGGAGTTTCTTGGCTGGAGGTTACAGTGAAGCCAATACAGGGGTCTTGGGTCCAATGTCAGGACCATTATTGGCATAATTGTCTGCCATTCTAGCAATAGTAATATTTTACATCACCTAAGTCTTCTGGATTTGTTTTCTCAGCACCACTAGAGCAGTGGTTCTCCACCTTTTTATGCAACTCACCGCCCAGTGACAAATAGTTATGACCAAGTACCCCCAAGGAGGAGATCCATTACTAATGTTACCAAAATAGGTAGGTCATGGGCCCTATTGCACACGAGCAAGAAAGTATAATATCTTACCGTTAAAATAATATACCAGGCCTGAGAGTCCCCCCCCCCCCCTCCCCATTGGTGCACCCTTAAAAATTGCTCCCCTTGTGTACACGTAGTGCAGGTTGAGAAACAGTTAACTAGAGCGGGGGGGGGGGGGGGGGATGAAACACACAGGTTACAACTCCAATAGGATGTGCAGGTGGCCAAGTCATCAAGCTGCAGGAGGGCATCTTCCAATGACTGCATTGCTGGCAGAAGAGCTTACCTTGTTAGGCCAGTATAGGACCTACAACCTCCTTAGGGAAGTCTGCATTAGTGGCTGTAAGGGTGGTACTAGATAATTTCAAAATGACAAGTGGTACTCTAGGGAAAAAGGTTGGGAAACTGGCACTAGAGGCTTTTGGAAGTGACCTAAGCAGAGCATGTCTTGGCCTATCCACACCTTTCTCCTAAAACTGGAGCAAGTTTGGTTGATGCAAAGGATACGGGGTGGGGGTCATTTTTAACTTGTCTGTATACTGTAGTCAACTATATCAGCAATGCAGACTGATGTGCAGGTGGGAGTAGTAAGTTACTTCCAGACCTAAAGTAATTTTATGCCCCATACCCAGCCCCCCTCACTTGTCAGCCACATCAACGCATTCACACCACTGTAGACAACCAGTAGGGTTCGTCAGACAGACTATGCTAGGTGACCAAGCGGTGAACTCAGTGGCCCATGGGTGAACAGGGGCCAAACATTAGCCAGTATTATACTGGCCCTAGGCAACCCATGGTCGCCAAAGCCATAGGTTGTGCCTTTATCCCAGCCATACTGTTTTCTGCAGATGAGTCAGAGCCACTATTAGTGGTGCTGGCCATTAAACAGGCCCCTCATGCCCTTAAATTGGGCTCAGCCAGGGGGAGGGGGTACTGCCTGTTGCTAAGAAAGAGTCACAGCATGGCACTTTGCCTAGAAACTTTTCTGCCCTTGACCAGCCCATGAGCTGCAGGGCAGATGATGTCCAGGGGTGGGAATATGGCTACTCCTAAAGTGTTGTAGGGGTAGATACCCCCAGACCTGGTGGAGCATGGTGCCTTTTGCAGCACCCTTGGTCGCTGTTTGCATTAGGGGAGGCTTAGTAGCAATGACAAGTCAGGCATTGAATATTATTATGTAGAAATGACTAACAAGTGAGGGCAGCTCTCCAAGGAAAGCAGTGCTGGGAAGATGAGGTGGGAGAGGGGTCATGGGAGCCTCAAGTTCAAGAAGCTCAGGACAGGAGGAGGAGTGGTGGTCATATGAGATGTCACAAAGGCACAAACCAGGTGATTAGTATGGAGTCCAGCCAGGGCCACCCCAAATTGGGATACCTATGGGTTGGGGGATGCAGCAGTCCAGAGGGTCTCTGTAGTTATTTGGGCTGGAGGTCAGCTCTAAACCACAACTCCCTATACATGCTCCTTATAAGGTTAGGAGCAGGGCCGGATTATGAGAAGGGCGTAAGGCGAGTGTGTCCCATGGCCTCCACCACTTGACCTGCAAAGGGGGCCTCCACCAACCTTTGGGTTATGATCTGGTCCAGGAAGCTTTTCAGTTTTTGGTGTAACGGGCCACGGGGCCGGCAACAAAGCTATCGGCAGCAGTGCCCCCCCCCCCTCCCCCTGCCTGGGCAAGCCTTTTTTATGTTTTTGCAAACCTGTAGCCAAAGCCACCACAGGGCAGGACGGAGAGTCTAGAGCAGCAAAGCCGCCATCACCAACGCTACAGTGATGGGTGCAGAGCTGTCACTGCACATAAGCCACCAAGCACAGCCGCTGGCAGCTCAATGCAGGGAACCAGCCGGGCCACTACACTACCCCCCACCCAGAATGGCAAAGCAGGAGTTCCCGAGCAGCACGCACCCGCACAAGGGTGGTGCAAGGGACTCGATCTGACATTCCAGTAAGTAGACGGGTGCCATACAACCACCAATCAGTTACTTAGCTGGACTATAATTTTAAAGGAAAAAAAATACTGTATCTGGGGTGTCCACCATATTTACAATATTTTGTGCCCAGGGGCCTCCACCACGCTTAATCCGGCCCTGGTTTGGAGGATCCCCCCCCCCCCCACACACACAGATTCTGGTAACACTAAAGTCTGTGATGTGTCACCTTCTTGTTATAAGTCACTGAAGACCCAGACAGCAGGTGTTACAGTAAATCTCCTCAAGGGGATCACTAGTAGAATGAAAAACACTATTTTTATCTATAGTTGTCTACTAAGAATGCATACCTCCAACTGCCCTGATTTAGAGGGGCTGTCCCTCTTTTGAGTCTATTTCCCCCTGTCCCTCGTTGTTCTCATTTGTACCACTTTGAGGTGTAACATGCAGATCTGCATCAATAAATGATTCATTTGCCTATTCAAAGTGTTTCTATTGTTGTAACTGTTACACCCTATCTCCTATCCATCCCTCATTTAGGGGGTGTGGCTTAATTTAACAATTGTCTCTCTTTCCCACCCTGGAAGGTATGAGAACGTATGGCTTGATTGCACAATTAAGGCCTAATACTTTTCCCCACCACAACAAATAGTTTTTGCTTGTGTTGTTAGAAAATAATTTTGATTCAAATCAGAATTAGTTTATTGCTGAAGGATTTATTCTATTAATGCATATCTTTTAGTTGTTTGGGATTGCAGCTTAGATTCCCCAACAGTGAATATGTTGGAGCTTGTGTCCATTTGTAAGGTGTCAGCACAGGGCCACCATTAGTCTAATGCACACAAGACTCCTGTATAGGGCCCAGCCATGAAAGGTGCAAGGAGGGTGATCACAGCAATTGCTGTCTGACCTGCTATGGGTGCTCCCAGCCTGCTTTCACTACTTACATTACCCATCTTTTAGCTCTACTTTAGATTCTATTGGGCCCAGAAAATTCTGATGGTTGTCCTGTGTCAGCACCCTATTCTTGTCTACGTTTCCCAAATTGTCTGGATCAGCTGAACTTTCGATAAGAATCAGGAAATCCTCTTCCTAAGATTAAGGAGGTACTTGAAGTTGTCCAGATGACCAATACCCATTTTACAAAACATAGGGGTTGGTTTACACTGCGGGAGGGGGAACCCCGATTGTCACCCCCCCCCCCCAGTGCTGTAAAGCCCGCAAACCTTACCTGACAAGTCGCTCTTTCAGGGAAATGCCGCTCCGTGATTGGCTGGTGGCTGTCATATGGCTGGCAGCCAGCAAAGTGTAAGCCAGGGCTGCATTTTCCAGAGGGATTGAGTTGTCAGGTAAGGTTTGCTGGCTTTACAGTGCTCATTCGAGGGGGACCCTGACAACTGGCTTGCCCCCCTGCAGTGGACCAACCATGTTTTGTAAAATGGGTGCTGGTCCGGTTGAAGCTTTTGTATTGTAGGGGCAGATAATATGGCTGGGGTGGGCAGGGAGGGATCAGTTATGTGAGCAGTGGCGGACTAGTGCCAAGAATCAGCCCTGGATTTTACCAGACGCTGGCCGTCTCAAGACATTTCTGCTGAGGCCCCCAATCATGATGCCAGGGCTATAGCATTGGGGGCTGGGGTTCCTTGGCTTATGGGTACAGTGGGGCTGGGTACAGGGGACTGAGAGGGAGACTAAGGGGGCAGGGATTAATGTGGGTGTTAAGAACAGCAACCCAACCAGGCTTTGTCCTGGCCATGTGTGGCCCCCTGGGAACTGTCCTGGGTCTCTCTATATGGCCAGTCTCTGCATGCGAGGCTTAAGCATTGGGGGCAGAACATGGGCTGAGGTTTCTTATGTCGGAGGATATAGTGGGGCCAGGTACAGGGCTGCAGTAATTGATTGGGTTGTAAGAAGCAGCAGCCCAACTGGCCCCAAAGCAGTGCGGCCCACTCGGGTCTCGGGATCAGTCATGTGAGCAGTGGCGGACTAGTGCCAAAAATCAGCCCTGGATTTTACCAGACGCTGGCCGTCTCAAGACATTTCTGCTGAGGCCCCCAATCATGATGCCAGGGCTATAGCATTGGGGGCTGGGGTTCCTTGGCTTATGGGTACAGTGGGGCTGGGTACAGGGGACTGAGAGGGAGACTAAGGGGGCAGGGATTAATGTGGGTGTTAAGAACAGCAACCCAACCAGGCTTTGTCCTGGCCATGTGTGGCCCACCGGGAATTGTCCTGGGTCTCCCTATATGGCCAGTCTCTGCATGTGAGGCTTAAGCATTGGGGGCAGAACATGGGCTGGGGTTTCTTATGTCGGAGGATATAGTGGGGCCAGGTACAGGGCTGCAGTAATTGATTGGGTTGTAAGAAGCAGCAGCCCAACTGGCCCCAAAGCAGTGCGGCCCACTTGGCTCTCCCCATGGCCAGTCCACCCCTGCCGTTGGTGGTCGACATGAATAGTAGCTGTAAATCGCAATTTGGGATGGTCCTGTGCTTAGAGGGTGAGTGGACTCCCAGACATGTTTTGACAGAGGATCCCCTTTAACTTTTAGCCTGTTCTATTGTTGATGATAGCTCTCTCCATTCATTCTCTTTATATAATAACATGTACTCAGTTAGATGTTTGCCATGTATGAATGAGATGGTCATATGGTCATATCCTGATAACAGCCGAGGGCCACTGCTGTGCTGAGCAGGAGAGCCATGTGCTGTGATCTGTGAGGACAGGTCAAAGCACGAGCTTGTGGTGTATGTATTGAATACATTTCCCATCACTGCTCATTTTTTCCAGGGTAGCTGTATGAGCTCATGAATCAGAATTGGTTTTTTTTTTTTTGCACCACAAGGGTCAAGGTCTTTTACATAAGAACTTTTGCATATACATGTCTATGACAAGTTTACAACACCTTTTATTGTCATAAAAATGTTGTGTACGCCATTCCTGAGAGGCTTTGGATTTATATTTTCAGGTCATTGTCTTCTCCCAAGGTTCAGATTTTGTACAGCAGTAATTTATCAAGGATTTCTTTGTATTTTTCTGCATTCATTGCAGCACAGAAGAATAGCATAGCATTATGATTTGCAGTGTAGATGCTCGTCATAAGCCTGGTTAGGCAGTATAGGGGGTTCAAAGGGATCTAAAAGCCCTCTGATAAAGGTACAAGAGCAAGGGTGTAGCTGGGGGAAGCAGGGGAGAGGCACTTGCCCCGGATGCAGCAGGTCAGGGCGGCGCCAAAGGGGGCCTGAGCACAGGTGGGGGGCACCATTTCAAATATTTACCCTGAGTGCCAGAAAGCCTAGTTAGTCCTCTGAGGCAAAGAGTGCGTTCCTAAAATGAAAAGTATTTGCATGGATTTTCTCCCAGAATACCTTGCACCTCTTTACGCCTTTTAAAGCAGACCATCAGCATGATTTAATGAAAACCCCAAACCCTTAAAAAAACTATTCCCCAGCATCTAAAATTAATATATTTTACGTTTTTTGCTATTTTCTTATTATTCTTTCCCCCACTGATCTGCAACTCTGTTTAGGACTCTAGGATACGGGCGCCGCCATCTTGGCTCAGTAGCATCACATACTGAGGAGAGCAGTACAGGGGGTGGGGTTAGAGCAGAGACAGAGCAGAGCTGGGGTCAGGAAAGGACAGCAATCCCAGAATGCAGAGTGACACAGTCAGAAGACACTTCCTGTTTGCAGGCTGCCTGATGCTCCATGAGCTGCCATCTTGGATGTTTAAAGGCTCATAACATGCAGTAGATGCAGGTAGGATGATTTTTAATGTGAGCAATCTGTATGTACAGGGTGTGGGAAACATAAAACATAGGCTCTTATTCAGGGTAAAGGTCTGCTTTAAAGCTAAATCCAAAGTGCCAGGGTGTGCAATGCTCTGGAAAAGCTTATAAGACATAGGGGCTGATTTATCAAGCACTTCTGCCGGACAGTGCTATTTCAGTGTAAATTAGAGTGGTGCAAAATATGATTTATACATATTTAGCATGTTGCTGCACTGCTAATGTTTTAGTAAATGTACTTCTTGTAGTGCAGCAACATGCACAGGTGTAAGTAAACTATTTCATTATATTTTTTTACTACTCTAGTTTGCACCGATGTGGCACTGTCTGACAGAAGTGCTTGATAAATCAGGCCCATCATTTTATTATCCACTCCTACCTGTGAACACGTGTTTTGGGCTTTTGACCAATGTAAAATCCTGCACTTGGGTAGAAGGAATCCCTGCTCTGAGCACCGTATGGGCAGCACTGTGTTATCCAGGACCTCGGAGGAGAGAGATTTAGGGACACTGATTACTGATAGCTGCAAGATGAGTGGACAGTGTAACCAGGCAGTGGGAAAAGCAAGCAGGATGCTCGGCTGCATAGCTCGAGGCATCACCAGTAGGAAGAGGGAGGTTGTGATACCGCTGTATAGAGCCCTGGTGAGGCCACAGCTAGAATACTGTGTGCAGTTCTGGAGACCTTACCTGCAAAAAGACATTATTCAAATAGAACGTGTCCAAAGGCCGGCAACAAAAATGGTGGAAGGACTTAAACTTAAAACTTATCAGGAGAGACTTGAAGAACTTAATTTGTACAGTCTGGAGGAAAGAAGGGAGAAGGGGGGCATGATGGAGACCTTTAAATATGTGACAGGATTGAATAAGATTCAGGAGGGAAGTGTTTTTAAGAAGAAGCTTAATAATAGAACAAGGGGCCCAACCTGAAGCTAGTCGGGGGAAGATCAGGAGCAATGTTAGAAAATATTATTTTACAGAAAGAGTAGTAGATGCTTGGAACAAACTTCCAGCAGAGGTAGTTGAAAAATCAACAGTCACTGAATTTAAACATGCCTGGGATAAGCACACATCTATCCTAAGATAAAGAGAACATACAGTATACACATAAGATACAGAGAACATACAGTATATACATAAGATAAAGAGAACATACAGTATACACATAAGATAAAGAGAACATACAGTATACACATAAGATACAGAGAACATACAGTATATACATAAGATACAGAGAACATACAGTATACACATAAGATACAGAGAACATACAGTATACACATAAGATACAGAGAACATACAGTATATACATAAGATACAGAGAACATACAGTATACACATAAGATACAGAGAACATACAGTATACACATAAGATACAGAGAACATACAGTATACACATAAGATACAGAGAACATACAGTATACACATAAGATACAGAGAACATACAGTATACACATAAGATACAGAGAACATACAGTATACACATAAGATACAGAGAACATACAGTATACACATAAGATACAGAGAACATACAGTATATACATAAGATACAGAGAACATACAGTATACACATAAGATACAGAGAACATACAGTATACACATAAGATAAAGAGAACATACAGTATACACA
This sequence comes from Gastrophryne carolinensis, assembly GCA_027917425.1. NCBI lineage: Eukaryota > Metazoa > Chordata > Amphibia > Anura > Microhylidae > Gastrophryne > Gastrophryne carolinensis. Next base: position 23,001,826 of record CM051238.1, read on the forward strand.
TAAGGGCAGACTAGATGGACCGTATGGTCTCCTTCTGCCGTCACCCTTCTATGTTTCTATGTTGACCCTCGTCAGCACAGGGCTGAGTTAGATAATGACATTATAGATGGTGTGTGTATGATGATGTGCTGTGCTTACTGTAAGTCAAAACTGGAATTTAAGTGGGCTTAAAGGTAAAAAAAAGCCATCAGAGCCTCCTGATTTGCTGTTCATCATTTAGACATATATATGCCTTTGGAGCGAAGTACATGCAATACATTGTGCTTTGTAGACTTCTATGGGTGCCCACTAGTGGTGTGGTGAGGTCAAAAAGTTGCGTGCTGTATTTTTTTCAAGCTCAGGTATGTGCCAGAGGTCTGGAAGAGACTATTTTTGCGTCTTGACTGTGGGCGGGGTGAACAAGGTCTTTGGCATCCAACATCGACAGTAACAGCCTGTCACCTAATGACCCCAGTAAGTTCATTTTAAAGCTAAAATATCTCTGAGCATCTCAATTCGGAATGCTTGCCTCCACATACTCCTGAAAATTAGGCAGAGACACTTACCGGGTTCACATTACTGTAGCGTTCATATGTCCCACAGGAGTGCCGATGACCAATGATATGACCAGCAGGCTAGCGCATCAGCTCCCAGTGATCCCTATTGACATGGTCAGTTGAGTATTCTGCATGGTTTTCAGGCTTGACTCAGTGCAAGATTTTGGGGCTTTAAAGTTGATGGACATTCTAAACCAGGATGCCTGTGGAAATGGAAAGTAAAACAGGCATATGGCCATTTTTGACTATAAGTCCCCTTTAAAATGGACCAACGTATAATAAACATAGCCTGTAATACATACATGCTATAGATAACAATATAATTAAAAACAGTATTATCATGAACATTTTTAATAAAGATAATGAAATACAAAGTCCAAAGTTAACAGACTCTAGGTCTAATGCCCTAGGTCCCTGGGGGTGCCATGCTAATTAGGGATGCCCAACAGTGTGTGAAAAGAACCACGCGTTGTTCCAGGAGCCTGACAGCAAGTGACGACATACTGTATCAGGGGACTGCTGACATACTTCGGAAATGTTGGTTATGGCTGCCATGTTCCAGGAGCCTGACTGACCACAACTGCCGCCATATAACAGGGACTATTGGAGTCTGCTTCAGTATTTCAGGGTGGGCTACTGAGACTGCTGCCATGTTTCAGGGAACTCTCAGAAACTGCTGCCCTATATCAAGATGATATTGGAGATTGCTGACAAGTTTTCATGGACTGTTGGAGACTGCTGCCATGTTTCAGGGGATCAGTGGAGACTGCTGCCATGTTTCAGGGGATCAGTGGAGACTGCTGCCATGTTTCTGGGGATCAGTGGAGACTGCTGCCATGTTTCTGGGGATCAGTGGAGACTGCTGCCATGTTTCTGGGGATCAGTGGAGACTGCTGCCATGTTTCTGGGGATCAGTGGAGACTGCTGCCATGTTTCAGGGGATCAGTGGAGACTGCTGCCATGTTTCTGGGGATCAGTGGAGACTGCTGCCATGTTTCAGGGGATCAGTAGAGACTGCTGCCATGTTTCAGGGGATCAGTGGAGACTGCTGCCATGGTTCTGGGGATCAGTGGAGACTGCTGCCATGTTTCGGGGGATCAGTGGAGACTGCTGCCATGTTTCAGGGGATCAGTGGAGACTGCTGCCATGTTTCTGGGGATCAGTGGAGACTGCTGCCATGTTTCTGGGTATCAGTGGAGACTGCTGCCATGTTTCAGGGGATCAGTAGAGACTGCTGCCATGTTTCTGGGGATCAGTGGAGACTGCTGCCATGTTTCTAAGGATCAGTGGAGACTGCTGCCATGTTTCAGGGGATCAGTAGAGACTGCTGCCATGTTTCTGGGGATCAGTGGAGACTGCTGCCATGTTTCAGGGGATCAGTAGAGACTGCTGCCATGTTTCTGGGGATCAGTGGAGACTGCTGCCATGTTTCTGGGTATCAGTGGAGACTGCTGCCATGTTTCAGGGGATCAGTAGAGACTGCTGCCATGTTTCTAGGGATCAGTGGAGACTGCTGCCATGTTTCTGGGCATCAGTGGAGACTGCTGCCATGTTTCTGGGGATCAGTGGAGACTGCTGCCATGTTTCTAGGGATCAGTGGAGACTGCTGCCATGTTTCTGGGGATCAGTGGAGACTGCTGCCATGTTTCTAGGGATCAGTGGAGACTGCTGCCATGTTTCTGGGGATCAGTGGAGACTGTTGCCATGTTTCTGGGGATCAGTGGAGACTGCTGCCATGTTTCTGGGGATCAGTGGAGGCTGCTGCCATGTTTCTAGGGATCAGTGGAGACTGCTGCCATGTTTCTGGGGATCAGTGGAGACTGTTGCCATGTTTCTGGGGATCAGGGGAGACTGCTGCCATGTTTCTGGGGATCAGTGGAGGCTGCTGCCATGTTTCTAGGGATCAGTGGAGACTGCTGCCATGTTTCAGGGGATCAGTAGAGACTGCTGCCATGTTTCTGGGGATCAGTGGAGACTGCTGCCATGTTTCTAGGGATCAGGGGAGACTGCTGCCATGTTTCTGGGGCTTAGTGGAGACTGCTGCCATGTTTCTAGGGATCAGTGGAGACTGCTGCCATGTTTCTAGGGATCAGTGGAGACTGCTGCCATGTTTCAGGGGATCAGGGGAGACTGCTGCCATGTTTCTGGGGATCAGTGGAGACTGCTGCCATGTTTCGGGGGATCAGTGGAGACTGCTGCCATGTTTCAGGGGATCAGTAGAGACTGCTGCCATGTTTCAGGGGATCAGTGGAGACTGCTGCCATGTTTCAGGGGATCAGTGGAGACTGCTGCCATGTTTCAGGGGATCAGTGGAGATTGCTGCCATGTTTCTGGGGATCAGTGGAGGCTGCTGCCATGTTTCTGGGGCTTAGTGGAGACTGCTGCCATGTTTCAGGGGATCAGTGGAGACTGCTGCCATGTTTCTGGGGATCAGTGCAGACTGCTGCCATGTTTCGGGGGATCAGTAGAGACTGCTGCCATGTTTCAGGGGATCAGTAGAGACTGCTGCCATGTTTCAGGGGATCAGTAGAGACTGCTGCCATGTTTCAGGGGATCAGTAGAGACTGCTGCCATGTTTCTGGGGATCAGTGGAGACTGCTGCCATGTTTCGGGGGATCAGTAGAGACTGCTGCCATGTTTCAGGGGATCAGTAGAGACTGCTGCCATGTTTCAGGGGATCAGTAGAGACTGCTGCCATGTTTCAGGGGATCAGTGGAGACTGCTGCCATGTTTCGGGGGATCAGTAGAGACTGCTGCCATGTTTCAGGGGATCAGTAGAGACTGCTGCCATGTTTCAGGGGATCAGTGGAGACTGCTGCCATGTTTCGGGGGATCAGTGGAGACTGCTGCCATGTTTCGGGGGATCAGTGGAGACTGCTGCCATGTTTCAGGAGATCAGTGGAGAGACATCTGCCATGTTTCAGGGGATCAGTGGAGACTGCTGCCATGTTTCTGGGGATCAGTGGAGACTGCTGCCATGTTTCAGGGAATCAGTGGAGACTGCTGCCATGTTTCTGGGGATCAGTGGAGACTGCTGCCATGTTTCTGGGGATCAGTGGAGACTGCTGCCATGTTTCAGGGGATCAGTGGAGACTGCTGCCATGTTTCTGGGGATCAGTGGAGACTGCTGCCATGTTTCAGGGGATCAGTGGAGACTGCTGCCATGTTTCGGGGGATCAGTGGAGACTGCTGCCATGTTTCAGGGGATCAGCGGAGACTGCTGCCATGTTTCAGGGGATCAGTGGAGACTGCTGCCATGTTTCTGGGGATCAGCGGAGAGACTGCTGCCATGTTTTAGGGGATCAGTGGAGAGACTGCTGCCATGTTTCAGGGGATCAGTGGAGAGACTGCTGCCATGTTTCTGGGGATCAGTGGAGAGACTGCTGCCATGTCTCTGGGGATCAGTGGAGACTGCTGCCATGTTTCAGGGAACTCTCAGAAACTGCTGCCCTATATCAAGATGATATTGGAGATTGCTGACAAGTTTTCATGGACTGTTGGAGACTGCTGCCATGTTTCAGGGGATCAGTGGAGACTGCTGCCATGTTTCGGGGGATCAGTGGAGACTGCTGCCCTGTTTCTGGGGATCAGTGGAGACTGCTGCCATGTTTCAGGGAACTCTCAGAAACTGCTGCCCTATATCAAGATGATATTGGAGATTGCTGACAAGTTTTCATGGACTGTTGGAGACTGCTGCCATGTTTCAGGGGATCAGTGGAGACTGCTGCCATGTTTCGGGGGATCAGTGGAGACTGCTGCCATGTTTCTGGGGATCAGTGGAGACTGCTGCCCTGTTTCTGGGGATCAGTGGAGACTGCTGCCATGTTTCTGGGGATCAGTGGAGACTGCTGCCCTGTTTCTGGGGATCAGTGGAGACTGCTGCCATGTTTCTGGGGATCAGTGGAGACTGCTGCCATGTTTCTGGGGATCAGTGGAGACTGCTGCCATGTTTCTGGGGATCAGTGGAGACTGCTGCCATGTTTCTGGGGATCAGTGGAGACTGCTGCCCTGTTTCTGGGGATCAGTGGAGACTGCTGCCATGTTTCTGGGGATCAGTGGAGACTGCTGCCATGTTTCTGGGTATCAGTGGAGACTGCTGCCATGTTTCAGGGGATCAGTAGAGACTGCTGCCATGTTTCTGGGGATCAGTGGAGACTGCTGCCATGTTTCTAGGGATCAGTGGAGACTGCTGCCATGTTTCAGGGGATCAGTAGAGACTGCTGCCATGTTTCTGGGGATCAGTGGAGACTGCTGCCATGTTTCTGGGTATCAGTGGAGACTGCTGCCATGTTTCAGGGGATCAGTAGAGACTGCTGCCATGTTTCTGGGGATCAGTGGAGACTGCTGCCATGTTTCTAGGGATCAGTGGAGACTGCTGCCATGTTTCTGGGGATCAGTGGAGACTGCTGCCATGTTTCTAGGGATCAGTGGAGACTGCTGCCATGTTTCTGGGGATCAGTGGAGACTGTTGCCATGTTTCTGGGGATCAGTGGAGGCTGCTGCAATGTTTCTAGGGATCAGTGGAGACTGCTGCCATGTTTCTGGGGATCAGTGGAGACTGTTGCCATGTTTCTGGGGATCAGGGGAGACTGCTGCCATGTTTCTGGGGATCAGTGGAGGCTGCTGCCATGTTTCTAGGGATCAGTGGAGACTGCTGCCATGTTTCAGGGGATCAGTGGAGACTGCTGCCATGTTTCTAGGGATCAGTGGAGACTGCTGCCATGTTTCAGGGGATCAGTAGAGACTGCTGCCATGTTTCTGGGGATCAGTGGAGACTGTTGCCATGTTTCTGGGGATCAGTGGAGACTGCTGCCATGTTTCTAGGGATCAGTGGAGACTGCTGCCATGTTTCTAGGGATCAGTGGAGACTGCTGCCATGTTTCAGGGGATCAGTAGAGACTGCTGCCATGTTTCTGGGGATCAGTGGAGACTGCTGCCATGTTTCTAGGGATCAGTGGAGACTGCTGCCATGTTTCAGGGGATCAGTAGAGACTGCTGCCATGTTTCTGGGGATCAGTGGAGACTGTTGCCATGTTTCTGGGGATCAGTGGAGACTGCTGCCATGTTTCTAGGGATCAGGGGAGACTGCTGCCATGTTTCTGGGGCTTAGTGGAGACTGCTGCCATGTTTCTAGGGATCAGTGGAGACTGCTGCCATGTTTCTAGGGATCAGTGGAGACTGCTGCCATGTTTCAGGGGATCAGGGGAGACTGCTGCCATGTTTCTGGGGATCAGTGGAGACTGCTGCCATGTTTGTAGGGATCAGTGAAGACTGCTGCCATGTTTCTGGGGATCAGTGGAGACTGCTGCCATGTTTCAGGGGATCAGTGAAGACTGCTGCCATGTTTCTGGGGATCAGTGGAGACTGCTGCCATGTTTCAGGGGATCAGTGAAGACTGCTGCCATGTTTCTGGGGATCAGTGGAGACTGCTGCCATGTTTCTGGGGATCAGTGGAGACTGTTGCCATGTTTCTGGGGATCAGTGGAGACTGCTGCCATGTTTCTGGGGATCAGTGGAGACTGCTGCCATGTTTCAGGGGATCAGTAGAGACTGCTGCCATGTTTCAGGGGATCAGTGGAGACTGCTGCCATGTTTCGGGGGATCAGTGGAGACTGCTGCCATGTTTCTGGGGATCAGTGGAGACTGCTGCCATGTTTCTGGGGATCAGTGCAGACTGCTGCCATGTTTCAGGGGATCAGTGGAGACTGCTGCCATGTTTCAGGGGATCAGTGGAGACTGCTGCCATGTTTCAGGGGATCAGTGGAGACTGCTGCCATGTTTCAGGGGATCAGTGGAGACTGCTGCCATGTTTCAGGGGATCAGTGCAGACTGCTGCCATGTTTCAGGGGATCAGTGGAGACTGCTGCCATGTTTCAGGGGATCAGTGAAGACTGCTGCCATGTTTCAGGGGATCAGTGGAGACTGCTGCCATGTTTCTGGGGATCAGTGCAGACTGCTGCCATGTTTCGGGGGATCAGTAGAGACTGCTGCCATGTTTCAGGGGATCAGTAGAGACTGCTGCCATGTTTCAGGGGATCAGTAGAGACTGCTGCCATGTTTCAGGGGATCAGTAGAGACTGCTGCCATGTTTCTGGGGATCAGTGCAGACTGCTGCCATGTTTCGGGGGATCAGTAGAGACTGCTGCCATGTTTCAGGGGATCAGTAGAGACTGCTGCCATGTTTCAAGGGATCAGTAGAGACTGCTGCCATGTTTCAGGGGATCAGTGGAGACTGCTGCCATGTTTCGGGGGATCAGTGGAGACTGCTGCCATGTTTCGGGGGATCAGTAGAGACTGCTGCCATGTTTCTGGGGATCAGTGGAGACTGCTGCCATGTTTCTGGGGATCAGTGGAGACTGCTGCCATGTTTCGGGGGATCAGTGGAGAGACATCTGCCATGTTTCAGGGGATCAGTGGAGAGACATCTGCCATGTTTCAGGGGATCAGTGGAGACTGCTGCCATGTTTCAGGAGATCAGTGGAGAGACATCTGCCATGTTTCAGGGGATCAGTGGAGACTGCTGCCATGTTTCTGGGGATCAGTGGAGACTGCTGCCATGTTTCAGGGAATCAGTGGAGACTGCTGCCATGTTTCTGGGGATCAGTGGAGACTGCTGCCATGTTTCTGGGGATCAGTGGAGACTGCTGCCATGTTTCGGGGGATCAGTGGAGAGACATCTGCCATGTTTCAGGGGATCAGTAGAGACTGCTGCCATGTTTCAGGGGATCAGTGGAGACTGCTGCCATGTTTCAGGAGATCAGTGGAGAGACATCTGCCATGTTTCAGGGGATCAGTGGAGACTGCTGCCATGTTTCTGGGGATCAGTGGAGACTGCTGCCATGTTTCAGGGAATCAGTGGAGACTGCTGCCATGTTTCTGGGGATCAGTGGAGACTGCTGCCATGTTTCTGGGGATCAGTGGAGACTGCTGCCATGTTTCTGGGGATCAGTGGAGAATTCTGCCATGTTTCTGGGGATCAGTGGAGACTGCTGCCATGTTTCAGGGGATCAGTGGAGACTGCTGCCATGTTTCTGGGGATCAGCGGAGAGACTGCTGCCATGTTTCTGGGGATCAGTGGAGACTGCTGCCATGTTTCAGGGGATCAGTGGAGAGACTGCTGCCATGTTTCAGGGGATCAGTGGAGAGACTGCTGCCATGTTTCTGGGGATCAGTAGAGAGACTGCTGCCATGTTTCAGGGGATCAGTGGAGACTGCTGCCATGTTTCTGGGGATCAGTGGAGACTGCTGCCATGTTTCAGGGGATCAGTGGAGACTGCTGCCATGTTTCTAGGGATCAGTGGAGACTGCTGCCATGTTTCAGGGGATCAGTGGAGAGACTGCTGCCATGTTTCTGGGGATCAGCGGAGAGACTGCTGCCATGTTTCAGGGGATCAGTGGAGACTGCTGCCATGTTTCTGGGGATCAGCGGAGAGACTGCTGCCATGTTTCAGGGGATCAGTGGAGACTGCTGCCATGTTTCAGGGGATCAGTGGAGACTGCTGCCATGTTTCAGGGGATCAGTGGAGACTGCTGCCATGTTTCAAGGGATCAGTGGAGACTGCTGCCATGTTTCTGGGGATCAGTGGAGACTGCTGCCATGTTTCTGGGGATCAGTGGAGACTGCTGCCATGTTTCAGGGGATCAGTGGAGACTGCTGCCATGTTTCAGGGGATCAGTGGAGACTGCTGCAATGTGTCTGGGGATCAGTGGAGACTGCTGCCATGTTTCAGGGGATCAGTGGAGACTGCTGTCATGTTTCTGGGGATCAGTGGAGACTGCTGCAATGTGTCTGGGGATCAGTAGAGACTGCTGCCATGTTTCGGGGGATCAGTGGAGACTGCTGCCATTTTTCGGGGGATCAGTGGAGACTGCTGCCATGTTTCGGGGGATCAGTGGAGACTGCTGCAATGTGTCTGGGGATCAGTAGAGACTGCTGCCATGTTTCTGGGGATCAGTGGAGACTGCTGCAATGTGTCTGGGGATCAGTAGAGACTGCTGCCATGTTTCTGGGGATCAGTGGAGACTGCTGCCATGTTTCAGGGGATCAGTGGAGACTGCTGCCATGTTTCTGGGGATCAGTGGAGACTGCTGCTATGTTTCAGGGGATCAGTGGAGACTGTTGCCATGTTTCAGGGGATCAGTGGAGACTGCTGCCATGTTTCAGGGGATCAGTGGAGACTGCTGCCATTTTTCGGGGGATCAGTGGAGACTGCTGCAATGTTTCTGGGGATCAGTGGAGACTGCTGCCATTTTTCGGGGGATCAGTGGAGACTGCTGCCATTTTTCGGGGGATCAGTGGAGACTGCTGCCATGTTTCTGGGGATCAGTGGAGACTGCTGCCATGTTTCTGGGGATCAGTGGAGACTGCTGCCATGTTTCAGGGGATCAGTGGAGACTGCTGCCATTTTTCGGGGGATCAGTGGAGACTGCTGCAATGTTTCTGGGGATCAGTGGAGACTGCTGCCATGTTTCTAGGGATCAGTGGAGACTGCTGCCATGTTTCAGGGGATCAGTGGAGACTGCTGCCATGTTTCAGGTGACCAGTGGAGACTGCTGCCATGTTTCAGGTGACCAGTGGAGACTGCTGCCATGTTTCAGGGGATCAGTGGAGACTGCTGCCATGTTTCTGGGGATCAGTGGAGACTGCTGCCATGTTTCAGGGGATCAGTGGAAACTGCTGCCATTTTTCGGGGGATCAGTGGAGACTGCTGCCATTTTTCGGGGGATCAGTGGAGACTGCTGCCATGTTTCTGGGGATCAGTGGAGACTGCTGCCATGTTTCAGGGGATCAGTGGAGACTGCTGCCATGTTTCTGGGGATCAGTGGAGACTGCTGCCATGTTTCAGGGGATCAGTGGAGACTGCTGCCATGTTTCAGGGGATCAGTGGAAACTGCTGCCATGTTTCAGGGGATCAGTGGAAACTGCTGCCATGTTTCAGGGGATCAGTGGAGACTGCTGCCATGTTTCAGGGGATCAGTGGAGACTGCTGCCATGTTTCGGGGGATCAGGGGAGACTGCTGCCATTTTTCGGGGGATCAGTGGAGACTGCTGCCATGTTTCAGGGGATCAGTGGAGACTGCTGCCATGTTTCGGGGGATCAGGGGAGACTGCTGCCATTTTTCGGGGGATCAGTGGAGACTGCTGCAATGTTTCTGGGGATCAGTGGAGACTGCTGCCATGTTTCTGGGGATCAGTGGAGACTGCTGCCATGTTTCTAGGGATCAGTGGAGACTGCTGCCATGTTTCAGGGGATCAGTGGAGACTTCTGCCATGTTTCAGGGGATCAGTGGAGACTGCTGCAATGTTTCTGGGGATCAGTGGAGACTGCTGCCACGTTTCGGGGGATCAGTGGAGACTTCTGCCATGTTTCATGGGATCAGTTTAGAGACTGCTGCCATGTTTCTGGGGATCAGTGGAGACTGCTGCCATGTTTCATGGGATCAGTGGAGACTGCTGCCATGTTTCTGGGGATCAGTTTAGAGACTGCTGCCATGTTTCAGGGGATCAGTGGAGACTGCTGCCATGTTTCAGGGGATCAGTGGAGACTGCTGCCATGTTTCAGGGGATCAGTGGAGACTGCTGCCATGTTTCAGGGGATCAGTGGAGACTGCTGCCATGTTTCAGGGGATCAGTGGAGACTGCTGCCATGTTTCAGGGGATCAGTGGAGACTGCTGCCATGTTTCAGGGGATCAGTGGAGACTGCTGCCATGTTTCAGGGGATCAGTAGAGACTGCTGCCATGTTTCAGGGGATCAGTGGAGGCTGCTGCCATGTTTCTGGGGATCAGTGGAGAATTCTGCCATGTTTCAGGGGATCAGTGGAGACTGCTGCCATGTTTCTGGGGATCAGTAGAGACTGCTGCCATGTTTCTGGGGATCAGCGGAGACTGCTGCCATGTTTCTGGGGATCAGTGGAGACTGCTGCCATGTTTCTGGGGATCAGTGGAGACTGCTGCCATGTTTCAGGGGATCAGTGGAGACTGCTGCCATGTTTCAGGGGATCAGTGGAGACTGCTGCCATGTTTCAGGGGATCAGTGGAGTCTGCTGCCATGTTTCAGGGGATCAGTGGAGACTGCTGCCATGTTTCAGGGGATCAGGGGAGACTGCTGCCATGTTTCTGGGGATCAGGGGAGACTGCTGCCATGTTTCTGGGGATCAGTGGAGAATTCTGCCATGTTTCAGGGGATCAGTGGAGACTGCTGCCATGTTTCAGGGGATCAGTGGAGACTGCTGCCATGTTTCAGGGGATCAGTGGAGACTGCTGCCATGTTTCAGGGGATCAGGGGAGACTGCTGCCATGTTTCTGGGGATCAGTGGAGAATTCTGCCATGTTTCAGGGGATCAGGGGAGACTGCTGCCATGTTTCAGGGGATCAGTGGAGACTGCTGCCATGTTTCAGGGGATCAGTGGAGACTGCTGCCATGTTTCAGGGGATCAGTGGAGACTGCTGCCATGTTTCAGGGGATCAGTGGAGACTGCTGCCATGTTTCAGGGGATCAGGGGAGACTGCTGCCATGTTTCAGGGGATCAGGGGAGACTGCTGCCATGTTTCAGGGGATCAGTGGAGACTGCTGCCATGTTTCAGGGGATCAGTGGAGACTGCTGCCATGTTTCAGGGGATCAGTGGAGACTGCTGCCATGTTTCTGGGGATCAGTGGAGACTGCTGCCATGTTTCTGGGTATCAGTGGAGACTGCTGCCATGTTTCAGGGGATCAGTAGAGACTGCTGCCATGTTTCAGGGGATCAGTAGAGACTGCCGCCATGTTTCTGGGGATCAGTGGAGACTGCTGCCATGTTTCAGGGGATCAGTAGAGACTGCTGCCATGTTTCTGGGGATCAGTGGAGACTGCTGCAATGTTTCTGGGGATCAGTGGAGTCTGCTGCCATGTTTCAGGGGATCAGTAGAGACTGCCGCCATGTTTCAGGGGATCAGTAGAGACTGCCGCCATGTTTCTGGGGATCAGTGGAGTCTGCTGCCATGTTTCAGGGGATCAATAGAGACTGCCGCCATGTTTCAGGGGATCAGTAGAGACTGCCGCCATGTTTCTGGGGATCAGTGGAGTCTGCTGCCATGTTTCTGGGGATCAGTAGAGACTGCCGCCATGTTTCTGGGGATCAGTAGAGACTGCCGCCATGTTTCTGGGGATCAGTAGAGACTGCCGCCATGTTTCAGGGGATCAGTAGAGACTGCCGCCATGTTTCTGGGGATCAGTAGAGACTGCCGCCATGTTTCTGGGGATCAGTAGAGACTGCCGCCATGTTTCAGGGGATCAGTAGAGACTGCCGCCATGTTTCTGGGGATCAGTGGAGTCTGCTGCCATGTTTCAGGGGATCAGTAGGGACTGCCGCCATGTTTCTGGGGATCAGTGGAGTCTGCTGCCATGTTTCAGGGGATCAGTAGAGACTGCCGCCATGTTTCTGGGGGTCAGTGGAGACTGCTGCCATGTTTCTGGGGATCAGTGGAGTCTGCCGCCATGTTTCTGGGGATCAGTGGAGTCTGCTGCCATGTTTCAGGGGATCAGTAGGGACTGCCGCCATGTTTCTGGGGATCAGTGGAGTCTGCTGCCATGTTTCAGGGGATCAGTAGAGACTGCCGCCATGTTTCTGGGGGTCAGTGGAGACTGCTGCCATGTTTCTGGGGATCAGTGGAGACTGCTGCCATGTTTCTGGGGATTAGTAGAGACTGCCGCCATGTTTCTGGGGATCAGGGGAGACTGCTGACATGTTTCAGGGGATCAGTAGAGACTGCCGCCATGTTTCAGGGGATCAGTAGAGACTGCCGCCATGTTTCTGGGGATCAGTGGAGTCTGCTGCCATGTTTCAGGGGATCAGTAGGGACTGCCGCCATGTTTCTGGGGATCAGTGGAGTCTGCTGCCATGTTTCTGGGGGTCAGTGGAGACTGCTGCCATGTTTCTATGGATCAGTGGAGACTGCTGCCATGTTTCTGGGGATCAGTGGAGACTGCTGCCATGTTTCAGGGGATCAGTGGAGTCTGCTGCCATGTTTCTGGGGATCAGTGGAGACTGCCGCCATGTTTCAGGGAATCAGTGGAGATTGCTGCCATGTTTCAGGGGATCAGTGGAGACTGCTGCCATGTTTCTAGGGATCAGTGGAGACTGCTGCCATGTTTCAGGGGATCAGTGGAGACTGCTGCCATGTTTCAGGGGATCAGTAGAGACTGCCGCCATGTTTCAGGGGATCAGTGGAGACTGCTGCCATGTTTCTGGGGATCAGTGGAGTCTGCTGCCATGTTTCAGGGGATCAGTAGAGACTGCCGCCATGTTTCAGGGGATCAGTAGAGACTGCTGCCATGTTTCAGGTAATCAGTGGAGACTGCTGCCATGTTTCAGGGGATCAGTAGAGACTGCTGCCATGTTTCTGGGGATCAGTAGAGACTGCTGCCATGTTTCAGGTAATCAGTGGAGACTGCTGCCATGTTTCTGGGGATCAGTGGAGTCTGCTGCCATGTTTCAGGGGATCAGTAGGGACTGCCGCCATGTTTCTGGGGATCAGTGGAGTCTGCTGCCATGTTTCTGGGGGTCAGTGGAGACTGCTGCCATGTTTCTATGGATCAGTGGAGACTGCTGCCATGTTTCTGGGGATCAGTGGAGACTGCTGCCATGTTTCTAGGGATCAGTGGAGACTGCTGCCATGTTTCAGGGGATCAGTGGAGACTGCTGCCATGTTTCAGGGGATCAGTAGAGACTGCCGCCATGTTTCAGGGGATCAGTGGAGACTGCTGCCATGTTTCTGGGGATCAGTGGAGTCTGCTGCCATGTTTCAGGGGATCAGTAGAGACTGCCGCCATGTTTCAGGGGATCAGTAGAGACTGCTGCCATGTTTCAGGTAATCAGTGGAGACTGCTGCCATGTTTCAGGGGATCAGTAGAGACTGCTGCCATGTTTCTGGGGATCAGTAGAGACTGCTGCCATGTTTCAGGTAATCAGTGGAGACTGCTGCCATGTTTCTGGGGATCAGTAGAGACTGCTGCCATGTTTCTGGGGATCAGTAGAGACTGCTGCCATGTTTCTGGGGATCAGTGGAGGCTGCTGCCATGTTTCAGGGGATCAGTAGAGACTGCTGCCATGTTTCAGGTAATCAGTGGAGACTGCTGCCATGTTTCAGGGGATCAGTAGAGACTGCTGCCATGTTTCAGGGGATCAGTAGAGACTGCTGCCATGTTTCAGGTAATCAGTGGAGACTGCTGCCATGTTTCTGGGGATCAGTAGAGACTGCTGCCATGTTTCTGGGGATCAGTGGAGACTGCTGCCATGTTTCTGGGGATCAGTAGAGACTGCTGCCATGTTTCTGGGGATCAGTGGAGGCTGCTGCCATGTTTCAGGGGATCAGTAGAGACTGCTGCCATGTTTCAGGGGATCAGTGGAGACTGCTGCCATGTTTCAGGGGATCAGTGGAGGCTGCTGCCATGTTTCTGGAGATCAGTGGAGACTGCTGCCATGTTTCTGGAGATCAGTGGAGACTGCTGCCATGTTTCTGGAGATCAGTGGAGACTGCTGCCATGTTTCAGGGGATCAGTGGAGACTGCTGCCATGTTTCAGGGGATCAGTGGAGACTGCTGCCATGTTTCTGGGGATCAGTGGAGACTGCTGCCATGTTTCAGGGGATCAGTAAAGACTGCTGCCATGTTTCAGGGGATCAGTGGAGACTGCTGCCATGTTTCAGGGGATCAGGGGAGACTGCTGCCATGTTTCAGGGGATCAGTGGAGACTGCTGCCATGTTTCAGGGGATCAGTAGAGACTGCTGCCATGTTTCAGGTAATCAGTGGAGACTGCTGCCATGTTTCAGGGGATCAGTAGAGACTGCTGCCATGTTTCAGGGGATCAGTAGAGACTGCTGCCATGTTTCAGGTAATCAGTGGAGACTGCTGCCATGTTTCTGGGGATCAGTAGAGACTGCTGCCATGTTTCTGGGGATCAGTGGAGACTGCTGCCATGTTTCTGGGGATCAGTAGAGACTGCTGCCATGTTTCTGGGGATCAGTGGAGGCTGCTGCCATGTTTCAGGGGATCAGTAGAGACTGCTGCCATGTTTCAGGGGATCAGTGGAGACTGCTGCCATGTTTCAGGGGATCAGTGGAGGCTGCTGCCATGTTTCTGGAGATCAGTGGAGACTGCTGCCATGTTTCTGGAGATCAGTGGAGACTGCTGCCATGTTTCTGGAGATCAGTGGAGACTGCTGCCATGTTTCAGGGGATCAGTGGAGACTGCTGCCATGTTTCAGGGGATCAGTGGAGACTGCTGCCATGTTTCAGGGGATCAGTGGAGACTGCTGCCATGTTTCAGGGGATCAGTAAAGACTGCTGCCATGTTTCAGGGGATCAGTGGAGACTGCTGCCATGTTTCAGGGGATCAGTGGAGACTGCTGCCATGTTTTTGGGGATCAGTGAAGGCTGCTGCCATGTTTCTAGGGATCAGTGGAGACTGCTGCCATGTTTCAGGGAATCAGTGGAGACTGCTGCCATGTTTCAGGGGATCAGTGGAGACTGCTGCCATGTTTCAGGGGATCAGGGGAGACTGCTGCCATGTTTCTGGGGATCAGTGGAGACTGCTGCCATGTTTCAGGGGATCAGGGGAGACTGCTGCCATGTTTCAGGGAATCAGTGGAGACTGCTGCCATGTTTCAGGGGATCAGTGGAGACTGCTGCCATGTTTCAGGGGATCAGGGGAGACTGCTGCCATGTTTCAGGGGATCAGTGGAGACTGCTGCCATGTTTCAGGGGATCAGTGGAGACTGCTGCCATGTTTCAGGGGATCAGTGGGGACTGTTGCCATATTTCTAGGGATCAGTGGAGACTGCTGCCATGTTTCTGGGGATCAGTAGAGACTGCTGCCATGTTTCTGGGGATCAGTGGAGACTGCTGCCATGTTTCAGGGGATCAGTGGAGGCTGCTGCCATGTTTCTAGGGATCAGTGGAGACTGCTGCCATGTTTCAGGGGATCAGTGGAGACTGCTGCCAAGTTTCAGGGGATCAGTGGAGTCTGCTGCCATGTTTCAGGGGATCAGTGGAGGCTGCTGCCATGTTTCTAGGGATCAGTGGAGACTGCTGCCAAGTTTCTAGGGATCAGTGGAGACTGCTGCCATGTTTCAGGGGATCAGTGGGGACTGTTGCCATATTTCTAGGGATCAGTGGAGACTGCTGCCATGTTTCTGGGGATCAGTAGAGACTGCTGCCATGTTTCTGGGGATCAGTGGAGACTGCTGCCATGTTTCAGGGGATCAGTGGAGGCTGCTGCCATGTTTCTAGGGATCAGTGGAGACTGCTGCCATGTTTCTGGGGATCAGTGGAGACTGCTGCCAAGTTTCTAGGGATCAGTGGAGTCTGCTGCCATGTTTCTGGGGATCAGTAGAGACTGCTGCCATGTTTCAGGGGATCAGTGGAGACTGCTGCCATGTTTCTGGGGATCAGTGGAGACTGCTGCCAAGTTTCTAGGGATCAGTGGAGTCTGCTGCCATGTTTCTGGGGATCAGTAGAGACTGCTGCCATGTTTCTGGGGATCAGTGGAGACTGCTGCCATGTTTCAGGGAATCAGTGGAGACTGCTGCCATGTTTCAGGGGATCAGTGGAGACTGCTGCCATGTTTCTAGGGATCAGTGGAGACTGCTGCCATGTTTCAGGGGATCAGTGGAGACTGCTGCCATGTTTCTGGGGATCAGTAGAGACTGCTGCCATGTTTCTAGGGATCAGTGGAGACTGCTGCCATGTTTCTAGGGATCAATGGAGACTGCTGCCATGTTTTAGGGAATCAGTGGAGACTGCTGCCATGTTTCAGGGGATCAGTGGAGACTGCTGCCATGTTTCTGGGGATCAGTGGAGACTGCTGCCATATTTCAGGGGATCAGTGGAGACTGCTGCCATGTTTCTGGGGATCAGGGGAGACTGCTGCCATGTTTCAGGGGATCAGTGGAGACTGCTGCCATGTTTCAGGGGATCAGTGGAGACTGCTGCCATGTTTCTGGGGATCAGTGGAGACTGCTGCCATGTTTCTGGGGATCAGTGGAGACTGCTGCCATATTTCAGGGGATCAGTGGAGACTGCTGCCATGTTTCTGGGGATCAGGGGAGACTGCTGCCATGTTTCAGGGGATCAGTGGAGACTGCTGCCATGTTTCTAGGGATCAATGGAGACTGCTGTCATGTTTCTGGGGATCAGTGGAGACTGCTGCCATATTTCAGGGGATCAGTGGAGGCTGCTGCCATGTTTCAGGGGATCAGTGGAGACTGCTGCCATGTTTCTAGGGATCAGTGGAGACTGCTGCCATGTTTCTGGGGATCAGTGGAGACTGCTGCCATGTTTCTGGGGATCAGTGGAGACTGCTGCCATGTTTTAGGGAATCAGTGGAGACTGCTGCCATGTTTCTGGGGATCAGTGGAGACTGCTGCCATGTTTTAGGGAATCAGTGGAGACTTCTGCCATGTTTCAGGGGATCAGTGGAGACTTCTGCCATGTTTCAGGGGATCAGTGGAGAATTCTGCCATGTTTCAGGGAATCAGTGGAGACTTCTGCCATGTTTCAGGGGATCAGTGGAGACTGCTGCCATGTTTCTGGGGATCAGTGGAGACTGCTGCCATGTTTCAGGGGATCAGTGGAGACTGCTGCCATGTTTCAGGGAATCAGTGGAGACTGCTGCCATGTTTCAGGGGATCAGTGGAGACTGCTGCCATGTTTCTGGGGATCAGTGGAGACTGCTGCCATGTTTCAGGGGATCAGTGGAGACTGCTGCCATGTTGCTGGAGATCAGTGGAGACTGCTGCCATGTTTCTGGGGATCAGTGGAGACTGCTGCCATGTTTCTGGGGATCAGTGGAGACTGCTGCCATGTTTCTAGGGATCAGGGGAGACTGCTGCCATATTTCTGGGGATCAGTGGAGACTGCTGCCATGTTTCTGGGGATCAGTGGAGACTGCTGCCATGTTTCTATGGATCAGTGGAGACTGCTGCCATATTTCTGGGGATCAGTGGAGACTGCTGCCATGTTTCAGGGGATCAGTGGAGACTGCTGCCATGTTTCTGGGGATCAGTGGAGACTGCTGCCATGTTTCTAGGGATCAGTGGAGACTGCTGCCATGTTTCAGGGGATCAGTGGAGACTGCTGCCATGTTTCAGGTGCCTGAAGAGACTTCCATACAACCTTGGTGGATATCACTCACTACAAAGTTTTTTTTAATTAGTATTTTACAAAATAAAAATTGCACAGCTGATGTTTAAAGTGGACCCACAACTTACCTGAAAAGTCTGTCCCAAGGATGTTGTAGGTTTGCTATGATCCCAGAGGTTTGATCCTCCACCCCATTCCTGCAGTGAGCAATACTCACCTCTTCTCCTACTGGTTACAACGGACAGGAAGTTAACAGTTCCTGAATCTGTTTCAGTAGGCGGCTTTGGCTGCTGTTTCTGGTCCCCCTGCCAGCCCATGTCCTTCTTAGGACCTAGATTTGCTGGATGAAAAACAAACCCTGCGTGTTAAAGCGGATCAAAATCCAGGATTTTTACTCATCTAGGTTTTGGTCCACTTTTTTATGTGTTTGAAACCCTTTCGAGTTTGCTTACATCGATCCACGCCCCCACAGTGCACATGCAGGCTCTCGACCAATCATAACTCACCACCATGCTTACTCATGCCCATCAATAGGGTCTGAATAAAACAATTGCCGGGCGTGACCTGCTCCCCTCTTCTGTGCATGGATTAGATGGAGGAGTGCTGGTCATGCCCCAGAGGCCCACACATGCACCATGGGATCAATTCCCAATAGGAAGGGTTTCAAACAGCCAGGCATTCCAAATCGGGATACCCCAGGGGAGGGCTTTCACTTTAAAGTGGACCAAAACCCACGACAATCGGCCCAGGAATAGAAACACAATTGTGGTGCACCGCAAAAATTAACTGGAATATCCCGGCGTGCTCACCTATTAACTACTGAAACATACAAAAAGTGGAACATGGGACTGCAGACCCCAATGGGCACTAAGAAGGGAGCACAGCCATGAAGTCGGTTAAACAATCATTTTATTCAAAGACACTACACAAAGACAATTAAAAACAATTAAAAATGTACTGCTAGCCCCACTCCACAGCTAATCCTCTAAATAACCCACAGAGAATTTACAACAGTATGAATCAAGCATATCAAATTGTTAAGACTCATTCAAACAACCCCTATGTGCACTCAATAATATCTATAGAAGGGGAGGCCGATTCATTATTAGCGCCAGGTAGCGACAGATGAGCGACAGTAGCGTTATTTTCACAGCGCACGCTAGTATTCGCTGTGCTTGGCCGTTGTTCGGCTGTTGACAGCGACTCAGTCGGTGTGCGGTAATGTTGAATACGGGGTTAGGAGTCGCTGTTTGACAGGTTCCGCGCTGTATGGGAGCGCATGACAGCGAATGGCCATAGCGAACGGCTCCCGGCATATTCATTAACAAATCACGCTCAAAAAATTCTTACGCTGTGAAATGCATGTTTAAACCCCAGAGCGCTGGCGGCGATGGGTTAAAAGTAGTTTTTTAACCCCCAAACAACCATATTTTTGGAAAAAAAAAAAAACATGTTTTTACAAACATTTTGTAATATGAAAACATTAATATCAGACCTGTAATATCTATTCTGCACAAATTAAAAAAAATATCTAACATTGCAGAAGTGGTCACAGAATTTTTGCCATTTAAAAAAAAAAATAAAAACATTAATAGCAATTAATTAAGAATATTTAAAGATTGCTCCATTGAAATGCATTGGAGAGCGCCAGGTAGCGAGAGGTCATACCTGTCGCTGTTCAAGGTCGCTTGCTGGCGCTGTGGGGCGAGGCTGGAATAATGATGAATGATTCGCTATCTGGCGCTCTGTCAGTCGCTAAGCAGGATCGGCTTGATAAATGTGTGATTGCGGAGGGGAGCCGGCGTTCTCGTGGCGGTGAGCGTCATTACCGTTCGCTCACCATTCGCTACCTGGCGCTATTCCTTGTTAAATAAGGGCCTAAATCTCAAATGTTTTTGTGCCGGCACAAAAAATATACCCAAAAAAGAAGAAAAAAACCCTATGTACACAAATCTATACAAACACAGAAAAATTCATGTGCAGTACCGGTGCAGAGACCACCTACATGTATTCAAAAAAATTAATAGGTTAATAAATTAAATTATACTTCTTGTGATCACAAATACTAAAGTGTCATTCTATTGCACAAAATATCTTTTTAAAACTTAGCCTAATAAAACAGATACATAAACAAGCCAGCCATTGACATAAACTAAAGTGACCAGTGCATGGATACAAAAGAATCAAAATGTAACATACAATCCAACTTGAAAGAATGTTACCCAACAGAGTCAGCATTGATGATAACACGTGGGGAGGAGGCTCAGGGGCAGCAGAAGGTCATAGCACCAACCTTTAAGATTCCCGGGTCAATCGACTCACTCCTTCCAGGGCATCCAAAATCGGGATGCCCCGCTGTGTGAAACCCCCAGGTCACCCCATACACTTACCTTCTTTCCCAGTCCAATGGCCGCATCCCCGCTGTCCCTCTAGCAGGCATTTGTGGATGGCCGCGCAAGCATGCTCCGTTAGAGGGAAGCAGGGGATGCATCCATTAACACGCTTGGAGCCGCTTGCCTTAGGCAAAGGCTTAGAGGACGCGACGTCAGCAGATCCGAGCGCGCTGATTGGACGGCTGCGCATGCACCGCAGGACCGGGAAGAGGTGAGTTGGTTTTGGCGACCTGGGGGGGGTTTGCACACTGGGGCACGCCCGATCGTGGTAAGGAACAAAACCCAGGATAATCAAAATCCTGGGTTTTGGTCCACTTTAATGCTGATGGTAATCCTGCCTCTGCACACTAAGCCACTTTCTCCTACTGTCCATGAAGGCTGCATTTAGGAGACACTCACCTATTCCTTACAAAACTTTGTTTAAATTGGACAAAACCCGGGATTTTGACTATCCTGAGTTTTGGTCCTTTCCCCCGGGACACCCAGATCGGGGCTGCCCACTGAGTGAAGCCCCCCAGATCGCCGAAGTTAACTCACCTCTTCCTGGTCCTACGGTGCATGCACGGGCGCTCGTCCAATCAGCGCGCTCGGAGCTGCTGACGTCACATCGTCTAAGCCTTTGTCTAAGGCCAGCAGCTCTAAGCACGCTGGCAGCCACATCCCCCGCTTCCCTCTAACAGGGAGTATGCCCGTGCCGGCCATTCACAAATGCGTGCCCTGCTAGAGGGATAGTGGGGATGCGTCCGCGGCTCGCCCATGCGCCGTTGGACCGGGAAGCAAGGTAAGTGTATGGGCCGACCTGGTGGGGTTTCACACATGGGGGGAGGGAATTGATCAACCTGGGAATCTTATAGATTCCCGAGCCGATCGCGGTGGGTTTTGGTCCACTTTAATGAGTGGCCAGGAAACAGCTACCCAGGACTGGAGGAGGGGTGGCATTCACGTGTGTCCAACTGTTTCCTGTCCCCTGTCAAGCTCTGCTTGAAAAAAAGTGAGTATCCCTCTAATGCACTCACTGATGGTGTGAGGGGGGCAGATGAGGTTAGTTTACTATTTGTGTGGACTGGGACCCTCCCTAGCACTAGTTGCAAGGAAGGGTTTAGGTCTGCTTTAAAGGGACTCAATCAATTCTGATTAATTTAACAGATAAATGGATGTGTGGCAAAGCTTTTTATAACTCTCATATTCATTGCAGGATTTCGGGATATATTGTACATATGATACGCGCCCATTTCTGCCCCCGGAGACCCAAACTCACCTGTGAACTGCTTCTGTTTCCAGGAGTGGGAGCTGGTGGTGTTGGGAAAGTTGAAGTGGAACCTGGCTGCTGTCACCCCGCACGATTTCCTGGAACACATATTACGAAAGCTGCCTCTGCCTAAAGAAAAGTTGCTCATGGTCCGAAAGCACGCTCAGACCTTCATTGCACTCTGTGCCACAGGTAGGTCCGGCCGCGTGCCCGTCACCTCCACCTGTCTCGTGTCTGTTACGCTCGAACAATTCTCCTTTTATTAAATGGGCCTAAACTCTGCTGGCAACTCTGTGTCAGGCAGGGTCCAGGCTCTTTTTTTACTTTAAAGTGGACTAAAACCCATGGTCCACTTGCTTCCCTCCCCCTTCCCCCCTGGGCATTCAGAATCGGGACGCCCCGCTGTGTGAAACCCCCCAGGTCGCCCAGCAACTTACCTTCTTTCCATGTCGCATGCACAGCAAGGCATTTGTGAATGCCCGGAATGGGCATGCTTCCTGTTAGAGGGCAGCGGGGGATGCGGCCACCAGCGTGCTCAGATCTGCTTGCCTTAGATGAAGGGGCAGGAGCGGATCATAGTGCGCTGATTGTCCGAGAGGCCGCGCATGCCCTGTAGGACCAAGGAGAGATGAGTTCATTCGAGCGAACTGGGGGGGGGGGTTTCACACAACATGCCGAGTGGCAGAGCCCCCCATAACATGCCGAGTGGCAGAGCCCCCCCATAACATGCCGAGTAGCAGGGCCCCCCATAACATGTCGAATGGGCAGGGCCCCCCATAACATGCCGAGTGGCAGGGCCCCCCATAACATGCCGAGTGGCAGGGCTCCCCATAACATGCTGAGTGGCAGAGCCCCCCATAACATGATGAGTGGCAGAGCCCCCCCATAACATGCCGAGTGGCAGAATCCCCCCATAACACAACCCAGGATAGTCAAAATCCTGGGGTTTGGTCCACTTTAACCCACCTACTCTGGCCCTGAGCACATGTAGGCGATACTCACCTTTCCCTGACAAAGTGACAGGAAAGAGCTGCAAACCCAGGATTTTAACTCGAAACCCCCCAGGTCGCCCCAAAACTTACCTTGTTTCCCGGTCCAACGGTGCATGCGCGAGCTGTGGCCGCATCCCCGCTATCTCTCTAGCAGGGCACGTGCCGCGCCAGGCATTTGTGAATGGCCGGCGCGGGCACGAGCCGTGTTAGAGGGAATTAGGAGATGGGGCCGTCAGCACGCTCGGAGCCGCCGGCCTTAGACAAAGGCTTTGACGATGTGACGTCAGCGGCTCCGAGCGTGCTGATTGGACGAGCGCCCGCGCATGCGCCGTAGAACCGGGAAGAGATGAGTTGGCTTCGGCAATCTGGGGGGGGGTTTCACGCAGCGGGGCACCTCCGATCCGGGTGCCCCGGGGGAAAGGGCCAGAACTCAGGATAGTTAAAATCCTGGGGTTTGGTCCACTTTAAACTGAAGAGGCATCCCAAACTCCAGGTCATTTTTGCCTTTAGGTCCACTTTAATCCAGGAGACACCCCAACATTCTTCTTTCAAATGGTCCCCTTTAACTGAGCAGAAAGAACCAGCAGTAAATGCCTTTGTTAGCTCACCAATCATCCGCCTCCGCAAGAGGCAAAGTTTAATCTGCGGCGCTGCGTGTTGATTGGCCGCATGATTACACAGACATGGGAATAACATAGGACGAGGCAACGTGCCCGATCATAACAGACAGTTTACAAGAATGGATAGGTGTGTCGCCAAGGCTGTGCATATTTCTGGACCACACCTAGACTCCTAATCCACACAAGAGGCTCACAATCGCTTCCCACAGTCATTAACCCTTTGATTCTTAAAGTGGAATTGTCATCGGGCCTCCTGGTTGCCGTGTGCTGCAGTGTGTTGGGGGGACCCCCATCCCAAGCCATAGTCCTGGTTAAATGTAAAAACATATAATTGTTTGTATATCTTCCATACAGAACATTTATCCTGTAGAGCTGCTAAAAAAAGCTGTTTTTGCTGAGATCCAGGCCCTCTTATGTAGCCCAGTCCCTGTATTTCATTTATTCATGACCCCCTTTTTTAGCATATATAAACAAACTGGGGGATATCCTCCCCTGCACACACAAGCATCGGTGTGTCCGACACATCTGATGAAAGATGGGTGGAGATACGTCCACCTCTCAATCCTAAAGAAAAGATGGTCATGACTAAATCAAATACAGGGGCTGGGCAACAGGAATGGGGGGACATCTTAAAGTGGACCAAATCCGAGTGATAGGCCCAGGAATCTATAAGATCGCGTTGCCCCACTGTGTGAAAGCCCCCAGGTCGCCCATACACTTACCTTCTTTCCCGGTCCAATGGCGCATGGGCAAGCAGCGTCCGTATCCCCAATATCCCTCTAGCAGGGCACATGCCCAGGCCACGCATTTGTGAATGCCCGGCTCAGGCACGCTCCCTGCTAGAGGGTAGTGGGTGATGCGTCCACCAGAGTGCTCATATCCACTCATCTTAGGCGAGCTGACGTGAGCAGATCCTAGCATGCTGATTGGACGAGAGGCTGCGCATGCACCGTAGTAAGGGTGAGTGCGATCGGGCGACCTGGGGGGTTTCACACAGTGGGGCATCATAGATCAGGGTGCCCTGGGGGCAAGGACCAAAACCCAGGATAGTAAAAATCCTGGGTTTTGGCCCACTTTAAAGCAAGGGGATATCCTCCCCTGCACACACAAGCATCGGTAATTTGCATTAAAGCAGATGAAAACCCAGACACTAACCTGCCCTCAGGGCATCCTATAGTGGGATGCCCCGCAGTGTGAAAGACTGGGGTCACTGTTAAACTCACCTTTACAGGAGGGATTGTTTGGGGATGAAAAAAAACTCTACTCAGCTCCTACCCCCACAGTGGTCTGCACAGACTCCTGTAAACTTACTTGAGACGTACTTAATTCAGAGAGCTGGTCCTGCAGCAGACAGGAACTCATGGATTCTTTAGGGGCTTGTCCACCAATCACATGAGAACTGGTGGACGAGACTCCGCCCCACCTCATCAAAATGTTTGAAAAGTGCTGCTCCCTTCACAGTAGTTGGTGGAGTATGCCATACACTGCCCTCGTGTTTTGGCCTAGGGGAACCCCTGGATGCCGCTGGACTAGTTCTCTGTGTGAGCTTCTGCTGGAGGTTTGAAGTGAGTATTGTTTATTTTTCTGTCTGAACAGGGACCCTAATGCAGACCTAAATGACAAGTGGTATAGGGGTCTCCGGGGGCCACAGAGAATGTAGGCAGGAATCCTGTCCCTTGCCTCAAGAGGCCAGCCCTGGAATAGGGGTCCACAGGGACAGATTTCTCTTCTAGGCACGCACTCCCGGTCTCCTTGTTGCCACCTGCTGCCTGCTGTTTGATCGCCCGCAGCCTACCGGCGCGCCTGTCACGTGGTGTGGAGGCCCCTTCCTTTCTCATCGGTGGGGACAACACAGGCATATGAATCTTATTGCTGCATAGTGTTGTCCACACCCGGCGGAGAAAAGAATTTGCACCGCCACTACCAGTCTGCCGCCGGTCTATCGCTGTCTGCCGAAATAAATTCGATTTGAATGGCTTTGCTGTGTCAGGATCTGGGGCTAACGGCAATGACTCTGGAAACTTAGTTGAAATAATAAGCGGTTTATTGTAGACAAAGTCCAACAGAAAAATCTCTTAAATTCAGAGTATAATGCAGGATACAATGCAGTACAGTCAGCGGTTTCCTCACCAGCT
This sequence comes from Gastrophryne carolinensis, assembly GCA_027917425.1. Classification (NCBI taxonomy): domain Eukaryota; kingdom Metazoa; phylum Chordata; class Amphibia; order Anura; family Microhylidae; genus Gastrophryne; species Gastrophryne carolinensis. The sequence goes on from CM051238.1 coordinate 23,026,870, forward strand.
TTAGCAATGTCCAGTGTCTGATAGGTACAGAGTATTGCAAGTCCTCAATATCACAGGTCCACTTTCGGGGCATACAAGCCCAGGCTGCTAATCCACAGGTTCAAAAAACCCAACACATAAAGTCCTTTGTATGCAGTTCAGACCTGTAGGTTTTGGGAGCAGCAAGGCACAGGCTCCTTTTCCCAGTCTCTCCTTCTCCACACTGGAAGCCTCAGCAGCTCCTTTTATTAGGCTTCCTTCCTTCAATTAATATAATCACCTGGAAAGACCTGGGAGTAGGGGAAAAACCCGTAGAGGACTGGGAATGTGGACTGGAGCTCTGTTATCCCGGCATGGATCGTGCCTGGCTGAAAAAAACAAGGGAAACATAGACACCATTCACCACTTTTCCATACATTTTACCACAGCTGTTTATGAACTTCCTGTTGGGTCACCACAGGCAGGCAGTGATGTTAATTCACCCCTAAGTAGTCAGTGACAGTAAACCGCTCATTGATTTAGTTTTCAACCTTCCCAATTTCACCTAAATGTTGGCTGCACTTGGCCTTTATATGGAATTCCCCAATCACACAATGTAATCGAAGACATGTTTATGGAGACGGAAATGAACTCCACTTTGATTCCTGTCCTCTTCCTATTGACACCGCCAATATTTTATCAATAAGCGGTGACACGGGAGACAAGACTGGCGCTGGAATTTGCTTGGTTTGCTCTTTCGCTCAGCCTGACAGCGGGGTCTGGCTCCTGCCGCGTCATATCCTCCTGGCTCTGATCGGAGATTTGCTCTGTGAAGCCTGTTCAATGGAATCAGCATCTGCTGTACAAGGGGGAAGTTTTGCGCCAACCCCCTCGACTGGGGATCATTCAAGGACTGTAAAATAAAAAAACAAAATAACGACGACTTTCTCAGGTCTGCAGAGTAAGTTCTCATGACAGGCCTCCCCCTGGTCACCGGGCAGAGTGTGGGTCTGAGGCACTCACTCCTATTTTGGGATTGGATTCCAAGATCTAGGGAGCGCAGTAGCTGCAGAAAAGCATCAGAAAACTATCCTGGACACCAGTCCTCTGGTCTAAAACCCAAGGTGCTCCATTCCACCCCCCCCCCCCAGGCCCTAGACATCCCAAATTGTGCTGCCCACCTGCTGGAGGGTCACAAAAAAAGCCTGGAAATTAGGCAGGATCATGTCCAGATTAACTGTGGTGGAGCCCCCCTGGCAGAAAGTCTAGTGTAGCCCCCCGGCAAAAACTGTAGGTTAATCACTGTTCCTGTTAGTCAAGTGGTGGAGGCCCTGGAGTGAGAGTCCTGGTTTGCCCCCCAATTTTAAACCGGATATGGGCAGGGATCTCACACCGACCCCACTTCTGCGGTGCTCACGCATGCTACGTGACTCCTACCAGCCAATGGGGTTCATCCGGTAGGCATGCACAGTTGCATGGCAAACCCTATTGGTTGGTAGCAAAGTGGTGAACAATGAATGGAGATCCCTGGACGTCCACAACAAAAAGGAGGTTTAGGGGGTGAGAAGGACGCTTTACTTTGGCCACATTTTGGGGTACTGTAAATCCGCTTACTACACCTGTGTGTCATATACATACCTCCCAGGTGTCCCAGTTTGGGAGGGACAACTCCTTTTTTGAATCCATACCCCCCTGTCCCTCATTGTTCTCATTTGTCCCTCTTTGAGATTGATGCAGATCAGCATCAATAAATGATCAATTTGCCCATTCAAAGTGTTTCTATTGTTGTAACTGTTACAACCTCCTATCCATCCCTCAATGAGGGGGCGTGGCCTAATTTAACAATTGTCTCTCTTTACCACCCTGAAAAGTTGGTCGGTTTCTCCCCATTCCCTCTGTACCCCCCCCCCCCCCCCCCAACAGGCAAGACACCTCCAACCCATGTTCTACTCTTGCAATGCTTTAGCCTTAGCATTCTGGCTGACTCTGCGCAAGAGTCCTATAGATAATGGTGGGGGGTTGCTCCTCTATAAAGCGGACTGAAGCTATTCTGAGCAACAGTCCAGGTCCATGGCACCCTTATCCACCTTTTCCCACCACTGATAATTCCTTCATCAAAGTAATACCTTTTTCTCTGGAAATTTAATTGGGGGGCCAGGGGGGTAACTATAGGCGATGCAGGGTGTGGAACCGCATCGTGACCCCGGAGTTCAGGGGGGCCACATCATTGTTGCTCCTTCAACCTATTTATCACATTTGTGCTCACTTGGTCACATGGTCTTTTGTTGTCTAGCTGCATCCAAAGTTCAAAGACAAAAAAAGTTTACTGTATGAGCCTTGAAAGAGCCCTATTTAATATTTGCCCCAGGGCCCTGTCACATTTAGATACATGCCCCCAGAAATGTCTTTGAAGTGCAGCTTTGCATGCCCCCTATTGGTGGAGGAGTGACTGCCACATTACCATGTCTGCCAATAGAAATCTCGGAAAAGGATCTCTTCACGGTTGGATTTACCAGTATGTTAGTGCAGAGGTGTAGTTAGGCTTTCTGCCACCCTGGGCAAACATTCAAAATGGTGCCCCCCCCCCCCCCCCCACCTGTGCTCTGGCCCCCTTGTGGCTATGTCCCTGTGTTAGTGTGAGTTAGGGTCCTCGTGGACCAGGTTCAGGTCTGAATTTTCTAAGTCATGTGATCATTTTCACTTATGGCATGGCTGTCCTAAAAGTCTTCTATTAGTTATCCAACCATCTGCCGACTGCCTGGAATGTTTAGCAACTGATAAAAAGTTGGAATGTTCCTGCCCCCCCCCCCCTTTCCCCTCCATCAGCTGATTTACTGTCAACAAGCTGTGTATTTTCCACGTATGGTTTTCGTGGTTTCATAAAACAAATATGGACTGGGAGAGTTGTCTTCTACTGGGAAACCTGCCCACTGGAAAGGAGTATCGCCTTCCAGGAGAATATCCCCCGACAAGGCCTCTATTAAGGTAACCTTATAGACACTCATTGCATGGACCGGCTAAGCACCCACCTGATGTCCTGGCGCTTCACTTAGGCTGATGGTCTGGAGGGCCCCTTGATGTTTACTGAAAGCCGTCACTGTGTGCCTTAATTTTTTTTTTCAGTAGAGATCTTCTGTCGATATTTTAAAAAATCTCCTTTTTAGGGAAGAAAAAAAGATGAAATTGTCCTCATCAGATGCTGATTTTAATCCGGAGAACACTTGCTCGCCTGCGAAAATGAACATTTGGGATTGTCGAGGGTCAACTTTCCCATCAACAACTGCCATAGAAATAGGGCAGAGAAACTTACAGCAGCTATATATATGAAACCGGACCTTCAGCATCATTTAAAGTGGACCAAAACCCAGGATTTTGACTATCCTGGGCTTTGGTCCTTTCCCACGGGCCCCACTGTGTGAAACCCCCCAGATCGGCAAGCGCAACTCACCTCTTCCCGGTCCTACAGCGCATGCCGCTTGTCCAATCAGCATCTAAGGCCAGCCGCTCCGGGCGTGCTGGCGGCTACATCCTCTGCTTCCCTCTAACAGGGAGTGTGCCTGCGCCAGCCATTCACAAATGCCTGGTGAGGGCACGCGTCCTGCTAGAGGGATAGCGGGGATGCGCCCACGGCTCGAGCATGTGCCATTGGACCGGGAATCAAGGTAAGTGTACGGGGTGACCTGGGGGGTTTCACACAGTGGGGCATCCCGATTTTGGATGCCCCGGGGGGAGAGAATCGATCGGCCCGGGTATCTTATAGATTCCCGGGCCAATCGTGCTAGGTTTTGGTCCACTTTACTGAAAAGCTCAAAGCTCAAAAAACTATTCCTCAGCATCTAAAATTAATATATTTTACGTTTTTAGTCGCTTGCTTATTATTCTTTCCCCCACTGAGCTGCAACTCTGTTCAGGATTCTAGGATACGGGCGCCGCCATCTTGCCTCAGAAGCATCACATATTGAGGAGAGGAAAGGAATGAAAAGTACAGGGGGCGGGGTTATATCTGTGCTTTGCACAGACAGAGCAGAGCTGGGGTCAGGAAAAGGAGTCAGCAGACACTTCCTGTTTGCAGGCAGCCTGAGGCTCCATCTTGGTTGTTAAAGTGGACCAAAACTCACGCCGGGGAATCTATAAGGTTGCTGGGCCTATCTACCCCCCCCCCCCACCGGGGCATCCAAAATCGGGATGCCCCACTGTGTGAAACCCCCAGGACTCCCCATACACTTACCTTGTTTCCCTGGCCAAGGGCGCATGCGCGAGTCATGGCCACATTCCCGCTATCTCTCTAGCAGGGCGCATTTGTGTATGGCCTACGCGGGCACGCTCCCCGTTTGAGGGAAGTAGGGGATGTGGCCGCCAGCGCACTCTGTGCCGTTGGACTTAGACAAAGGCTTAGACAACGTGACGTCAGCAGCTCCGGCCGCACATGCACCATAGGTCTGGGAAGGGGTGAGTTAACTTCAGCAAACTGGGGGGCCCACTGGGAATTCTCAGCATCAGGCCTGCCATGTCAGCTGCTCCTACAATACTAAAGCTTCCTGTCCCTGCAATGCCCTTGTTGACAGGCTGTGAAGCTCATTGGAGTTGGAGCTCAGTGGGGGTATCCTGGGCTGATTGGGGGCCAGTAAAACCCCAAGTTGCATTTTGACCCAGATGCTTACTACTTGTGCCTGTTAACATTGATGGCCTTGTAGATGCCTTGTATGCTCCATACTGGTCCTCACAGGGCTTTGCTGTGATGTGTTTGGCCCCTTAAAGCGGACCTTCACCCTGAATATGAGTCTCTTTATATGGTTTCCCCACACTGTACATACAGATTGCCCACATTATAAATCATCCTACCTGCATCTACTGCATATTATGAGCCTTTAAACATCCAAGATGTCGGCTCATGGGGCATCAGGCAGCCTGCAAACAGGAAGTGTCTTCTGACTGTGTCGCTCAGCATTCTGGGATTGCTGTCCTTTCCCTGACCCCAGCTTTGCTCTGTCTGTGCAAAGCACAGCTATAACCCCGCCCCCTGTACTTTATGCTGCTCTCCTCAGTATGTGATGCTTCTGAGGCAAGATGGCAGCGCCCGTAACCTAGAGCCCTGAACAGAGTTGCAGCCCAGTGGGGGAAAGAATAATAAGTAAGTGACTTAAAGCTTAAAATGTATTAATTTTAGATGCTGGGGAATAGTTTTTTAAGGTTTGGGCTTTTCATTAAATGATTCTGAAGGTCCAGTTTAAAGATACCGTATTTCTGGGGCCTTGACTATATGTGCTAAAGCTTTATTTTCCAAGAAGCAGACTTGGTCTTATTTGGGTATCATGAGTCATCGGGTCATTTTTTTTTTAAACCACTGGGTTACTTTCACTAAGCTAGAAATGCTCAAGGCCTTTTTCTAAGAGTGAGACAAAGCAAGAGAGGATGTCGTGTATTAAAGGTCAGCTGAATCCACAGCACAGTATAAAAACCCTCTCACACGTAAAATTGCTGACCCTCTGACCTATGCTACTGGACTGGCTGCCCTTCTGCTTTTTTATTTGCAGAACTGGAGTCCTGAAATAAAAAAAAAAAACTTTAAAGCGGACAAAAACTCTATGCACCTGGCCTTAGAGTCTACGTGACTTCTGAGTTGGGTGATCCTTCCGATTTGGCCTTCCTAACTTTATCCTTGCTTCCATGGAGCATGTTTGGAGATGCCCAACACTCTTCCATTCGATGTGCGCACCCACCATCAGCATGACAAAATAATCCTCGTCGTGTGCACGGTCAGTGCAAAGCACTCGGATGGCCCCAGATTCCCCACATCCTAGGCTGAAGACCAGTTCTATCCCCCCTGCATGGAGGATCTCACAGATCAGGCTTTTACCCACATTTCAAAAAGCACTCGATCCCCATGCTGCTAGTTGTGGTAAAGTCATGCATGTCTCTCTGGCTTCTTCCCCCTCCTGGGGCTGGAAGCACGCTTGTGCAGCACCGAGACTGAGGCACCAAAACTGTCTCTCTCTGGCTTCTCCAACTTGGCTCCCCTAGCTGCCCTGGCCCTGGTTGCTCTCCAGGCTTTGGAACCTGGCAGAACCTTCCTCCCCCCCCCCCCCCCCCCCTCCTGGAGCTGGAAGAACGCTTTTGCAGCACCAAAACTGTCTCTCTCTAGATTTTCCAACATGGCTCACCCAGCCAGGCAAAACCTTTCTACCCTCCAGGATCAGGAAGCACATTTGTGCGGCACCAAATATGAGGGACCAAAGCTGTCTCTCTCTGGCATCTCCAACATGGCTCCCCCAGCTTCCATAGCCCTGGTTGCTCTCCAGGCTTTGAAACCAGGCACAACCTACCTCCCCCTTCCTGGAGCTTTAGGCACAATTGTGCGGCACCAAAACTGAGGGACCAAAACGTTTTCTCTCTGTCTTCTCCAACAGGGCTCCCCCAACTGCCCTGGTCCTGGTTGCTCTTCAGGCTTTGGAACCAGATAGGACACTCCTCCACCTCCTGGATCTGGAAGCACACTTCCATGGCACCAAAACTGAGGGACCAAAACTGTGTCTCTCTGGCTTTTCCAACGTGGCTCCCCCAACTGCCCTGGTTGCTCTTCAGGCTTTGGAACCAGACATAACTTTCTTGCTTTCTTACCTGTATCTGGAAGCATGATTGCATGGCACCAAAACTGAGGGACCAAAACTGCCTCGCTCTTGCTACACCAACATGGCTCCCCCAGCTGCCCTGGTCCTGGTTGCTCCTCAGGCTTTGAAATCAGACAGAACCCTCCTCTTCCACCTGGGTCTAAAACTGTGCTTGTGTGCATCAAAACTGAGTGACGAAAACTGTCTCTCTCTGTGATCTGCAAAATGGCTCTTCCACCTGCCTGGTCTTGGTTGCTCTCCAGGCTTTGGAACCAGGCACCATCTGGAGCTGGATGCACACTTGTGGGTGCTGCTCCACCAGCTTACCTGGCACTGGTTGGTCTCCAGGCTTTGACAGAAACCTCCTCCCCCCTCCTGGAGCTGGAAGCTCAATTATGCAGCACCGAAACTGAGGGACAGCAACCCCATGTGTCCTGGACAGGTCATGAAACTGCTCAATGCTGATCACCTCCCACTCCCTGCAGCACTCTTATCCCAGAGCGATGCCCCGCACCCAGCCTGACCTGCTGTGGGGGCCCAGTAGCAGCTGCCTCCCCTGCCTCTATTACATATATACCAGTGTAAAGACCCATACCCCCTGACTGTCCCAAATTACGTGAGACAATCTCACTTTCAGGCTCTTGTCCTGTTGTCCCGCGCCACTTTAATGTGTCCCATGCCGCTGCCGATCCCGAGTGTGCTGCCAAGCGCTCACACGCCCTCCCTGGGGTGGTGCTGGCTCCTGCTCTTTTTTTTTGGGGGGGGGGGGGGGGGGGACTTTATTTCAGTGGTGGTCCAGTGGGTGTGTGGGACTCCAGAAGGAAGTAGCCTGCTTGCGCTGCTCATTCAGGTGGTGGATGTAACATAGCCCAGGTGCAGAAGGAAAGAACAATGCAGTGAGATGTAAGAGCGTGTGTGTGTGTTTCCATGTGTTCTGCCCAGCTTTCTGGGGGAGGGGGATGCCCTTCACTTGCTGTAATGGAGGGATGCTGCTCACTGGCTGTATTGAGGGGTGCCCCTCACTGGCTGTAATGGAGAGATGCTGCTCACTAGCTGTAATGAGGGATGCCCCTCTTTGGCTGGAATTGAGGGATGCTGATCACTGGCTGGAATGGGGGATGTCCCCCACTGGCTGGAATGGAGTGATGCTGCTCACTAGCTGCAATGAGGGATGCCCCCTCACTGCATGTAATGGGGGGATGCCGCTCACTGGCTGTAATGTGGGATGCCGCACACTGGCTGTAATGTGGGATAGCTCACACTGGCTGTAATGAGGGATGCCGCACACTGCCTGTAATTCTACACACTCTCTGTAATGGGGTGATTGGGACGGGGAATTTAGCACACCATTTGGTTCAGAATATTTTTTTTTTCTTATTTTTGTAATTTAAACCTTGGGTGCATCCGAGGGAGCAAAAAATATGGTATATGTATATTTATGGTGTGCCATTAGGATGCTATACTGGTCCAGCAACAGTACAACAGAGCCGGTGTGCCCTAAAACATTCCAGGGCGCTTTTTAGCCCCAATCCGCGGCTCCTGGTTGAGGGCTTGCCTACATGTATGTGGGTATGTGTGTGTGTGTGTGTGTGTGTGTGTGTTCTCCCGTTTCCCTTTAAGGGCGTGGCTGGGGGTGTGGTTTATGTCCCTGTTTTCAAAACTTGGGAGGTATACTAATACTTACATGAATGAATCTGAATGGACTTAAAGCCCACCTTCAATGCTTGCAAATTCTCTTGCCTGTGCACGGCCCTGGCTTGCAATAATGGGATCTCTTATGTCATTTCATTCATTTCCTGCAGAGGAAAGGTGTGGCACCGCATTAACCAAAAGCATGCAGCTCCCTCTCTGCATTTCAGCACTTGTCTCTGTAAACTGAAACCAGAGACCCATATTAGTCAGGTTTCTTGTTGCTTTCCTGAAATGCTTGTGAAATATCTCACATACAGCAACAAGGCGTTGCTGTAGCTTCAAAAGAAAAAAAAAAGAAACCTACACTTACAATTCAGGATGCCCCATAAAAAAGTAGACAAAGCCCTCCAAAAGTCATATAGAGTCAAAGGGGGGGGGGTTGATTCTCTTTGAAGACCAAAACCCACCCTGGAGTCTATGAGACTGCAGGGCAGGAATACTCCCTACCCCCGGAGCATCCAGATTCAGGGTGCCCCACTGTGTAAAACCCCCCAGGTGGCTCAGTAAACTCACCTTCTCCCCAAACCAATGGCACAAGCGGTGCCGCTCCCTGCTATACTTTTTATAGGACGCGCGTCCGAGCTGGGCATTTGTGAATGGTCAGGCTGGTAACGGCGATGTGGCCACTCAGCTGCGCTTGGCTCCACTCATCTAGAATCAGCTGAAGCCCAGTGCTTAGATGAGTTAGCAGTTAGTAATGCTGACTGGAGGGGAGGCTGCGCATGCGCCATAGGACCAGGGAAAAGTGAGTTGTAGTGGGTGACCTGGGGGGGTTTCACACAGCAAGGAACAAAGCCCACGATAGTCAAAATCCTGCTTCAAATGAAAAAAAAGAAGCCTTCACTTACAGTACCCTGAAGGGGCAGTCATGACCTAGTGGTTAGGTAACTGACCTTGTGACCGGGGTTGCAGGTTCAGTTGACCAGCTGGGACATGACTGAAAGAGGAACATTGGAGGCCCTGGAGTCTAAAAGATGAATTGGAATGCCCCGCTGTGTGGAACCCCCCCAGGACTCTCACCCTCTCCCGTAGCCCTCGCCGCGTCTGTGCGTTCCTGCTGCTTCCCCAAACCACCCATTCACAAAGGCCATGCGAGGCAGAGTGCCTAGGTATAGGAAGGCTGAGGATGCGGCTACGGCACGGAGATGAGGGCTCAACGAAGGGGTGAGTGGATTGGATGATCTGGGGAGTTTGACACAATTCAGGATGCTCTATAAAGAGGGAGACAAACCCCACAAATAGTCTTATAGAGTTGAGGGGGGGGGGTGTTGATTCTCTTTAAAGTGGACCAAAACACACCCAGGAGTCTATGGGCATCGGGGTCGGAATCTAGAAGATTTCTGGCCCGATTGATTGCCCCTTGAGGCATCCATAATCTCACCTTCTTTCCCGGCCCAATGGCACATGTGCGAGCAGCGGCTGCTTCCCCACTATCCCTCTATCAGAACGCGTGCCCTGTTAGAGGGTAGCGGGGGATGCGTCCGTCAGCCTGTTCAGATCCGCTCCTATTAGACGAGCTCCTGGGGGAAGGGGCTTGAGTGTATCCGAGTGTGCTGATTGGATGAGCAGACGCACATGCATTGTAGGACCCGGAACAGGCGAGTTTGTTCAGGCAACCTGGGGTTTTTCACACAGCAGCGCATCCCATCGGTGGGCCCCAGGGGCAAGGACCAAAACCCATGATAGTCAAAATACTGGAAATTGGCCCACTTTAAGGAGACCCAGAACCTGGGTAAGTGAAAAACCTGGGTTTTGGTTCCCTTTTTTAGGATTTGGACACCATAGAAAGGGGATCCAGCTTCATAAAAAAAACACATTCCTATGACGGTAGAATTGCTTTAAAGGCTTTTTCTTTGGCTGATGTTTATATATCAGATCAGGTAGTCGGAGGAGCCCCTGTCCCTCAGCCTTAGGCTTGCTTCTTGGATGGTCTGCCTGAAATGTACCAGTTATGAAACTTTAATTTGAAGCGTCTACTTAGAAGAAATTTGAACTTAGCATTGCAAACCACAAATAAATAGCAAGAGGCTGACAGTGTTTGTCATATGCGGAATGCTGAAATATTCATGTGTTTACTATGGGCATCAGCCTAGAGTAATAATAATGTTCAAATAAATTGGAAAAAAAAAATCAGCCCAACTAGAATGTCTCCTGTGACCCTAGACCAGGGGTCCCCAACCATTTTTTCTCAAGTACCACTTTCCCTTCTCCAATTAGCTCAAGTACCACTTGGGTAATATGTAAGGAGTTGTCAATCACCTAAATGCTCGCCAGCGATCCCGCGTTGCATGTGGGATGCCCTGCTGTGTGAAAATCAGTCACCCTATATACCTACCTTGCTCACGCCACATGTGGCCTATTCTACCTCTGTGCCATACCTGCCATAAGAAAATGGCATGCAGAGGGTGCCATCAACCGATTGCGAGAGCTTCTTTAGCCGCTCATTTATATGCTCGGCTAAGAAAGCTAACTAGAGCAGAACCATGACTGTGCCATGGGAACGTCGGGAAGGTATGTATATTGGGCAACCAACAGGGTTTTACAAAGCGGGGCATCCCAATTTGGGGACTAGACCAAGTCCGGGGAAACCCTGTGTTTAAATTGGAACAAAACTCAGCATTTTGACTATCGCAGGTTTTGTAACTTGCCCCTAAGGCATCCCAATTTGTGTGAAATCCCCAGATCCTGAGTAAATCTTATCTGAGCAAGAATGCCCACATCCCAGTTTCCCTTTAGTTAGGGGCGTGCTGCCTTCCCCAGCCTATCTGAATGGCTGGACGCTCCCGTCCCCTGCTTATCTGAATGGCTGGACGCTCCTGTCCCCTGCTTATCTGAATGGCTGGACGCTCCAGTCCCCAGCTTATCTGAATGGCTGGACACTCCTGTCCCCAGCTTATCTGAATGGCTGGACCTATATAAATGGCTGGATGCTCCCGTCCATCTGAATGGCTGGACCTATATGAATGGCTGGATGCTCCCGTCCCCAGCCTATCTGAATGGCTGGACCTATATGAATGGCTGGATGCTCCCATCCCCAGCCTGTCTGAATGGCTGGACCTATATAAATGGCTGGATGCTCCCATCACCAGCCTATCTGAATGGCTGAGCGCGCCTCAGAACAGAGATGCTTGGTACGTGGCCAGCATGGTAGCCAGGACAATGGTGAGTATAGCAGTATCCCGGGGGGGTTCACACAGCGGCTTTGCCGCTTTGGGTTTTGTTCCACTTTAAAGTATTAAGTTGGAGAAGCTTTCAAAACTCAGTGAGCAGGTATTCATTGAAAATTGGAGAGGCACTCAAACATGTGGAGAGCCTCTCCAAAGCTTAATGAATGAGCCTCTGAATTCTTATCAGCCGGGTTAAATAACTCGGGAGACGCTGCGCCGCTCATTTGCACTTAATTAATATGCTAAAAAATAGGAGCCGCTGATACAAATTGCAGCCTGCCGCCTAACAAAGACCCCAGCGAGTGCAGCCTTTGATGACAGAGTGTACGGTGCCGGCCGGGAAGGTTGCAAAAATAGAAGAACAGCCTTTTTTTTTTCGGGATGCCGATTTCCCTGGTCACTCTGGGCCTCCCGCCATTCGCTGGCTGTCTCATTTGCATTGTGAATGACATGAAGGCAGCTAACAAGGGTATTGGGCATCGCAGCGGTCTCCTGCGGCCACACGAGGAGAAGGACCTACAGCAGAGCGAGCTGGCATGGTTACTGTGACTCTTTATGCCGGGTAAGGATCAGCCTCTTGGTGTATTTTGTGCACCGTACACAAGCGGAATGCGGTAAATAGTTTTCATCCCGTTAAAAAAAAAAAAGCCAGATTGAACATGCTCTTAGAGCAATTTTTGGGAAAAAGTTCAATCGAAAGAAATTTAAACATACACTTACCTTGTTTCACGGTCCAACAGCACATGCACGAGCCGCGGCTGCATCCCAGCTATCCCTCCAGCAGGGCGCATGCCCACACCAGGCATTTGTGAATAGCCAGCGCAGGCAAGCTCTTAGAGGGAAGTGGAAGATGCGGCCGCCAGTGCGCCCGGAGCCACTGGCCTTAGACGAAGGCTTAGACAACGTGACGTCAGCGGCTCTGAGCACGCTGATTGAACGAGCGGCCATGCATGTGCCATAGGACCGGGAAGAGGAGAGTTGGCATCGGCGATCTGGGGGGTTTCACACAGAGGGGCATACCCGATCGGAGTGCCCCGGAGGGGAAAGGACCAAAACCCAGGATAGTCAAAATCCTGGGTTTTGGTCCACTTTAAAGAGGACAGCCAATCAAAATTGACTGGAGGTCCCCTCACTATAATAGCACACCTCATACGGGATGCCCCCTGCTTACCACTGCCACACACCTCTTCCCTCTTCTACGTTGTGTTGCACTTCAGCCATATGACCACTGGTAGCCAATGAATTTTGCCAGAAGGAGGCTGTACAGTAAGGTGCCGCCTAAACTAACCATTATTTGGGGACTTAAAGTGGAATGCCTTAAAGCGGACTAACAGTCAAAAATGACTTAAACCGGACCAACAACAGTGCTCATATGCATCTCTCCCCGGGGCAATTTAGATTGCTGCACATAAACATTCATTTACCTTTTTCTAACTCCTGCTGGAGTACATTTTAGAAACAAAATGACGGCTCATGGATGTGCAGGCCACCTGCAAACAGAAAGTACTGCCGGGCTTCCTGTTACTGTGCATTGTCAGTTATGTCAGTTGAATACAGGCAGCAGCATAGCTGAGATGCTGGGGGAGGAAGCTCCAAAATGGCTGCTTCCTTTCTTTTCCAGCTGTGCCAGGCTGTTGGTCCCGTTAAAAGTATATATTGTCCGCTTTAAAGTGGACCAACACCCAGGATTTTGACTATCCTGGGTTTTGGTCCACTTCCCCGGGGCACGCCCTATGTAAAACCCCCCAGATCCCTGGCTATAACTCACCTCACCCCACTCCTACGGCGCATGCACGGCCGCTCGTCCAGTTAGCGCGCTCGTGTTGAGGTATGCGCATCAAAGCGACATCTTACCTCAGTGGCTCCGAGCACGCTGGCGGCTGCATCTCACGAGTCCCCCTAACAAGGAGTGCTCCCGCACCGGCCATTCACGCTCCCTGCTAGAGAGAGCCCCGCGCATGTGTCGTTGGACCGGGATTCAGGTAAGTGCAGCGGCCATCCTGGGGGGTTTCACACAGCAGGGCATCCCGATTTTGGATGCCCCGCAGGGAGGGATTGGATCGCCATAGGAGTCTTATAGATTCCCGGGCCGATCCCCCTGGGTGTTGGTCCACTTTAAGAGCACACTAGACAGACTATATACATACAATGAGTAGCTGCAATACAGGTCGAAGCGCAAATACAAGTGAGTAAGACACAATCAGAATGACCAGATTTGATGTCAGTTACCTTAGTGCAGACTCCGGCACGCAGTTTGCCGTGACCTCCACTAGACAGAGACAGCTGGCCCATGTTTACCTTTTACATTTAAACTCCTGGTTTGCCACTCCCCCCTGGGAGTGGCTGTTGTCCCCTTCCCCTTAGCAATATTATCTAAAACTCCTAAAAACTATTAGGAAATTAGTAATGGGCGAAGCCGAAACAACGAAGTTCGGGTTCCTACCGTACTTGGTGAGTTTGGGTTCCCAAACCCAAACACAGACTTCAACCAAAAGTCTGTTTTCGATTTCGGCGTCCAGCCTGAACATGGAAAAGCTGGCTGATGGGCCTGCTGAGCAGCTTATCAACCCACTTCACCTAAGTGTGCAACAGCAGGAAGCTTGATTTTAATGGGGACCTGGTTCAGGTCCCGGAACCTGAACCTTAATTCAAAGTTCGTCTGAACTTGCTGGACCCGAACCTTGGGGGGGGGGGGGGGGGGGGGTCTGGTCATCCCTACTGGAAAGTCAAAGCACACTGGTTCTGGTGTCAATGGGTCCAGGGCATAATTTGAGTCCAAAACTGCTGTTATAAACAGCTCCTAGCCCAAGTTTTGCAGAACTCGGCTCCTGTGCACCTGGGACTAACGAGAGACCCACAGACATATCCATTAGGACCTCCAGATTCCGAATATTGGTTTAGCCTATGATTAATATTCATGACAAACTCAGAATCCTTTAGGAAGTACTGGCACCACTGTGTCTGGATTAAAATTTTGAACCCCACAGTCAGCACATGCTCACATCAGGTGGGTGTGAGTGCTAGCCCTCCATTCATAGTTAATTGCGACCCTTAGCAGCTGATCTTTGAAGCTTCGGCCTCCTGGTTTACACGTAAGACAGGACTGGAGCAATGCAAACCAGCACCGCTGAGGGCAGGTGAGTATATAGGCAAGTATTGCTTTAAGAACCTTATCCTACTTTGATGGTTGATGTATTTTATTGTATAAAAGCTGGTTATGAATTGTCCCTTGAACCTTCTCGCAATACAATCCCTCACCCACGATCCACCATATTCATGCCCTCTCTTGACTGCGCGCCTTTTTATTTCGCAGACTTTAATTTCGCCTTGTACCCGCCGTCTATGATAGCGACTGGAAGCGTGGGAGCCGCCATCTGTGGGCTGCAGTTGGACGACGCAGAAAGCGAGCTCTCCGGTGATGGTCTGACGGAGCACTTGGCCAAGATTACTAACACAGATGTGGTGAGTATCCTGTTCTTCTCCATCTTTTCTTCCCGTGATAATTTCTTTTGAGTGTTAACAGCATCTCTGGAAAAAGAAGGTAACACAAGCATCGCTTAAGAAAAAAAAAAAAAAGGTTTTTGGAATTCCCGCCGAAGTTCCTGATCTGTAAACTATATTTGCAGATGTAGTTTTCTCGAGATTACAGAAAGTTTTCGAAAAAAAAATGTGGCAGCAAATGTCGTAATGTCATTTTATTGTTCACTTGGGCTGCGGAGATTATGCATAGACGAGAGGTCACTAAAACGTACTAAACCCATGAGCTGCTAAGCCACGCCCCCGAGGTACCTTGGAGCTGATCATCTGAGGCTGCAGCACTGCCAGGGCAAGTTACCGGAAGGGTCTGGCCCCTCTTAAAGAGGAAAATCGGAGCAAAAATAAAAAAGAACCAACCCCCCCATCGGCCCCTACTTACTTTTTGGATGTTCCGGCTGCTTCAGGGCCCGATCCTCTGCACCTCCGTCGGCTTAGCCGCCTGTAAATGACAGTACGGCTTTAGCCGTGCCCTTCCGCTGAGCAAAGTCTCGCAGGATGTCGGGCAGCTGCATTGCATGTGCAGGCACGAGATCATGAGCCACGTGCAGTGCCTGATGGGATGCAAGATGGCGCCGCCCGTCGCAAGGTAGCCTGGAATCAGAGGGACCCAGAAAATAGATCCCCTGGCGAGGTAAATACTGCCCGAAGGTAAAACCGCAGGGGGGGGGGGGCAGCAGATCGGTAAGGTTTGGAGGAGGTTTTAACCTCCCCCGATGTTCCTCTTTAAAGCTGAACAAGACCCGTATTTTGACTTGGGTTTTGTTCCTTGCCCCTCCATCCCAAATTGGGATGCCCTGCTGCGTGAAACCCCCCTCAGATCACCTATACAAGCTCACTTTTCCCAAGTTCTACGGCACATGCACGGGCTTTCGCCCAATCAGAGCTGTTTGCCGTGCATATTAAATGTTCGCCAATCGGCTCTGTTTACAGCAATTGGGATGTCGAGCCACATCCCCAGCAGAGGCGCACTCACGCCTCCAGCTTATCTGAATGAATGGGGGCAGCTCACAGCCCAAAGATGCAGGGATGTGCCGCGACATGTTCACATTGGCAAGGGAGCCAGGAAGCAGGTACGTTTTGCAGCGCCCTGGGGGGGTTACACACTGGGGCATCCCAAATCGGCCCTGGAATCTTTTAGATACCAGGGCTGGCTGTGCTGTTTTTTTCTGCTTAAAAGAAAAGCTTTATTTTGGGGGTTAATACTGTGGCAGGGTGGGTTTGGTCACTACAGCCATGATGCTGGGTTGGGATGTCTTGACCTGGAGGGCTCAGTGGGGTCAGGTATGAGTGAGAGGGGTGTAGACAGTAGGTGGTGTTTAGAAGAGGATTGAGTGAATTCCGAGAGGGTCTGGGTGAGATGCCAGCCAAAGCACTATAGCCCACTGGGAATTCTCCCTATGCTCCCTATGACTGCCCCCCCCCCCCCCCCCCCAGCTGTGGCTACTGTGTTTGGTTATTTTATACAGGAAGTTGCTTTACACAGGCTTTTCTAGATTCAAGATGATCTAGATCAGACCCTCCGCCAAACTTATTCTTTCCCTGACTGCTACTCAACTGCCAGGTGGACCATCAGCACTTGTATTTGGTTTAGGTTTGCTGTTATGGTGGCAACCAGGAGCCATGGGAGGTGTGTATAGGCAAGTGTAGGAACAAAAAGCAGAGGGAATGGGGTTAAATAATGCTGATTAAACAATATCAAATCAATAATGAAGTATGCTACCAGCCACTGAATTCAGATGTTGCTGCTGCCACCTGCTGGGTGTGCTGAGTAACGGCTCATTATTAACATTTGCATATTCACTGCACTTCTCCTGAATCATTCCATAGAATTGCAGGAATTGCAGCAATCAGCTCAGTCACGATCCTTAACTAGTTTCTGTTCAAATGGTACCAAATCCATCAAGAACTTTGCTGCCAGCCACTGAATTCAGATGTTGCTGCTGCCACCTGCTGGCTATGGCTAAGAGTAATGGCTCATTATTAATATTTGCATAATAACTGCACTTCTCATGAATCATTCAGTATCGACACTATCAGGGTATTAAACTGTGAATTAAAAAATACAGGGGTATACTTTAATGTTTACAGCCTTTCTGGGGAGGACATGACACTGAGCCCTACAGGACAGAGCATCAGCTTTGCTCTGCTCCAGCTTTGGCCACTGATTTTCTGTTCTGACCGGAAGGGGCTAAATAAAATGGGTGAGTTAAACTGGACCTTCACCCTGAATAAGAGCCTATCTTATATGTTTCCCCCACCCTGTACATACAGATTGTTCACATTAATCCGAACCATCATCCTGAATAAGAGCCTATCTTATATGTTTCCCCACCCTGTACATACAGATTGCCCACACTAATCCGGACCTTCACGCTGAATAAGAGCCTATCTTATATGTTTCCCCCACCCTGTACATACAGATTGCCCACATTAATCCTGACCTTTACCCTGAATAAGAGCCTATCTTATATGTTTCCCCCACCCTGTACATACAGATTACCCACACTAATCCGGACCTTCACGCTGAATAAGAGCCTATCTTATATGTTTCCCCCACCCTGTACATACAGGTTGCTCACATTAATCCGAACCTTCACCTTGAATAAGAGCCTATCTTATATGTTTCCCCCACCCTGTACATACAGATTGCCCACACTAATCCGGACCTTCACGGCAAATGAATCAGTTATTGATGCAGATCTGCATGTTACACCTCAAAGAGGGACAAATGAGAACAATGAGGGATACGGGGACATGGAACCAAAAGAGGGACGGTCCCTCCAAATCAGGGACACTTGAGAGGTATGCCATTGCACCCCTTCCCCCCTACATACTTTTTTATTCTATGGACCGTGACCTAACTTAAAGGGGGGCACAAACACTTAAAGTTCCTAGGGCGCCATGAACACCAAATACGGCCCTGCCTACCTGCATCTACTGCATGTTATGAGCCTTTAAACATCCAAGATGGCGGCACATGTCTCAGGCTGCCTGCAAACAGGAAGTGCCTTCTGACTGTGCCACTCTGCATTCTGGGATTGCTGTCCTTTTCCTGACCCCAGCTCTGCTCCTAGCACAGTTATAACCTGCCCCTCCTCTCCTCAGTATGTGATGTTTCTGAGGCAAGATGGCGGCACCTGTATCCTAGAGTCCTGTACAGAGTTGCAGCCCAGTGGGGGAAAGAATAATAAGTGACTAAAAATTTTAGATGCTGAAGAATAATTTTTTAAAAGTTTGGGCTTTTCAGTAAATGATGCTGAAGATCCGGTTTAAAGGAGTTATATTAGCAGAGTTCCAAACAAGTAAAGTGCAGCTGTTTCCTGTCCGCTTGCAATAAAGGTATGTTAAAAGCTCCATTTTTACAGTGTTCTACTGATGGGAATCAGGCCGCCGATCACATGACTCCCCCTCCGCCTTCCCGCTGTTAGCTCCTTGACGACCCTTGAACATTAACCTCCCATTCCCACAATGCAGTTTGTTTACAGTCACTCCTAAATTTAGATGACCCTTTCTCGCTGAATTGGCAAACAGTTCTTTCAGGAAAGTTCAAATAAATGGAAATGGGTCATTAGCTCGTAGGACAAGTGTTTCCTGTTTAAATAAAAAAAAAAAGAAAAGGACGAGAAAATCTTTCGGTGAGACGTGGCTTTAAACAATGGGGATAAGAAGTTACTGTAACCTTGAGCTAATCTTTACATCTATACTTTTATTGTCCCTGTCCTGTCAGTTAAAAAAATACTCTACATTCTCACCCGCAGACTCAATCCCACGGAGTCCTGCAAGCTGCAGTGGTCACCTTTCACCACTCAATGTGCTTCCTGGTCGGCCATTTTTTTGCTGTGCAAAGGGATGGGCTGGCCATATGAAACACAGGGCGAGTTCCTGTAGGCTGCACTGCTTTAGGGCTGAATGGGCTGGAGACTCACCCAGAGCCTGTGCCAGAATTCACCTATTTTAACAGCTCCTTAAACTCCCAAGTCTCTCACGGCCCTTTGCCTCATACCTGGCCCCAGTGCCCCCCCCCCCTAACCAGGGCACCCCAGCTCATGTTTTACCCATGCCATGCTATAGCCTTAGCATCATGGCTGTGGAGGTTTTACCCACAGTATCTCCCCCTACCATCCACCATCATGGCTGTATAGACCATACTTACCCCCTGCCACAGTATATCCCACTACAATCCACCATCATGGCTGTGGACACTATACCCACCCCTGCCAATATATCTCCCCCTACAATCCACCATCATGGCTGTGGGGACCATGCCCACACCCTGCCACAGTATCTCCCCCTACAATGCACCATCATGGCTATGGACACTATACCCACCCCCTGCCACAGTATCTTGCCCTACAATCCACCATCATGGCTGTGGGGACCATATCCACACCCTGCCACAGTATCTTGCCCTACAATGCAGCATCATGGCTGTGGAGACCATACCCCCCCCCCGCCACAGTATCTTCCCTACCATCCACCATCATGGCTGTGGAGACCATATCCACCCCCTGTCACAGTATCTCCCCTACCATCCACCATCATGGCTGTATAGACCATACCTACCCCCTGCCACAGTATATCCCACTACAATCCACCATCATGGCTGTGGAGACCATACCCCCCCCCGCCACAGTATCTTCCCTACCATCCACCATCATGGCTGTGGAGACCATATCCACCCCCTGTCACAGTATCTCCCCTACCATCCACCATCATGGCTGTATAGACCATACCTACCCCCTGCCACAGTACATCCCACTACAATCCACCATCATGGCTGTGGACACTATACCCACCCCTGCCAAAGTATCTCCCCCTACAATCCACCCTCATGGCTGTGGGGACCATACCCACTCCCTTCCACAGTATCTCCCCCTACAATGCAGCATCATGGCTGTAAAGACTATACCCACCCCTACAATACCCACTCCCACCTACAATCCACCATCATGGCTGTGGGGACCATGCCCACACCCTGCCACAGTATCTCCCCCTACAATGCACCATCATGGCTATGGACACTATACCCACCCCCTGCCACAGTATCTTGCCCTACAATCCACCATCATGGCTGTGGGGACCATATCCACACCCTGCCACAGTATCTCCCCCTACAATGCACCATCATGGCTGTGGAGACCATACCCCCCCCCCCCCCCCCGCCACAGTATCTTCCCTACCATCCACCATCATGGCTGTGGGGACTATACCCACTCCCTTCCACAGTATCTCCCCCTACAATGCAGCATCATGGCTGTAAAGACCATACCCACCCCTGCCACAGTATCCCCTCCTACCATCCACCATCATGGCTGTATAGACCAAACCCACCCCCTGCCACAATATCTCCCCCTACAATGCAGAATCATGGCTGTATAGACCATACTTACCCCTTGCCACAATATTTCCCCCTACAATGCAGCATCATGGCTTTGAAGGCCATACCCAACCCCTGCCGCCCCCTGTAAGAGGCAGACCTTGGCAAAGCAGCTGCAGGAAAAAAGAGGTATTCATTATTTTTTATGTTCGCCCAG
Source organism: Gastrophryne carolinensis (assembly GCA_027917425.1). Taxonomy (NCBI): domain Eukaryota; kingdom Metazoa; phylum Chordata; class Amphibia; order Anura; family Microhylidae; genus Gastrophryne; species Gastrophryne carolinensis. Next base: position 23,047,366 of record CM051238.1, read on the forward strand.
TCAGGGGCTTTAAAAACTGACCAGATGCACGACTTTTGGTGGAACAGTCCCACTTTGAGGCCCACTGTCCCTCCGAAAACTTCGGGGACATCTAAATGCCCCACTTTGCTGACATGGGGAAGACTGTCCCACCAAATGCACAATGCTGGATGTCTGGGGGCTTTACAACTCCTGTGACTGAATGGTGGCAGTGGAATGCATGGACTTCTGAGCATTGGCTCCATCACCAACATCTTTTATTGACCAAGTATTCCTAGAGCATGTGACCGTGTAATTAAGCCGCACCCTAAACCACACCCCTACCACGCCCATCACCTACAAACTAGTTTAAGGATTTTCATTTTTCGGGGTGTTGTTTCTCTCAGTGGGGGCATCCCGAATTGGGATTGTTGTGTGTATGCCCCTAGGTCACTCACCTTCCTGTCGCTCCCATGACACAGATTCAGGCGAGAATGATTAAGCTGATTGGCTGAGCCAATTCAACCCATCAGCGAGCTCGCGTTCACTCGGCTCTCTTCGGCTCCTCTGGCAGCTAAGCAGCGGCGCCGAATAAAGTTGAGTGTGGTGCCGATCGCATCCCCGCTCACCTCCTAGCTGTCGCGTACCCACACCGTCCATTCAGAATGGCCGAGCACGGGTGCGCTCATGGCTAGAGATGAGCCCGGATGTGGCCGCACCGCAGAGACGTGGCGAGGGCTTCAGGACAAGGTGAGTGAAACGGGGCCTCAGGGGGTTTTTACACAGTGGGGCATCCCAATTAAGAATACACCAAGGAGTGGAACTCGGATAGTCCTGAAGTCTTTTAGACTCCAGGGCCTCCAATGTTCTTTAAATTGTCCCACTTTGAGGACCCCAAAAATGATTTATTTAAAGAGGACCAGAATTGTCTCTGGTATCCATAAGACTCTTTGGCCAGTTAATTCCTTGGCATCCCGAGTTGAAACAACGTTCGTCCATATTCTTACCTCACTGGCGTTCCAATAGTGCACGCGTGGACTGCAGGCAGCATCCCCTGCTTCCCTCTAGCAGCTGCGTGGTGCACATCCTGGGTTTTTTTGTCCACTTTAAAATATGATTAAATATATGCAAATCATGATCCCCTGA